>CM041728.1:12061100-13272100 GCA_023373845.1 Nibea coibor
GTAACGTGGTTTTAATGTGATTATTCCCAACCTTTGATATTCAAAGCAAAGCATCTTCCTAAGAGTATTTAGTCATCGGTGACCATTTCCAGGTCGACCAGGGGACTAATATTTCCCAGATCTTACCAATAATCAACGTCACTGCGGTAACTAAGGTTGTGAAATAACTTGAGAATAAAAATTAAGAAGCCAGTAATAACATCAGACACTTTCATGTAGAGCAGGGTGAAAATCTGATTACTGATCTAAACTGGAGACACGACACAGCAGGATCTAATTAGTATATGTTCAGGCGTTTAATCATGCTGTCACACACATCGTATGAGTTGATCGAGTGTTTGATATTTGTGGTCGGTGAGGAGATTACTTACAGACAGTCCCTCAGATGGCATTGGCCACAGATCAAAGTGTCTTTCTATTCTGCTCCATCATTGTGACCTTGACATCGGCATTGCTGAAAAGACACATTATCTTGTCATCATAAGCAGAAAGTGATAGCTGATCATGCCCAAAACCTGCAGGACTATTTTCGTCAACAAGCGATGAATATGTAATTTGAGCACAATAAAACCGTTTGCCTTGTTGCAGGATTGTTCGATCACAGAGTAATATTTTGAAGTAGAGACGTATTATACAGCGTAGATAAAGCTTTAGCTTTAGGTTCTGGGGATGGAGATCTCTAATGTTAGGTGTGCAGTGACACACATGCTCTGAATTATCTGATAACTCATGTTAAAGCCACAACATGCACTCCTGATGCCAACTTTTTCTATCAAACCACAATCTCGGTCTGACTAATAATATTTATCAGCTGTACTGATCATTGCACTGGACATGTTGAGGCAAATGTCTCACCGGCCCATCCAGGCTAACTTCACCCAACTAACATCTGATGGACATCTGAAGGCCTACTTGTAATTAGATTTTTAATTATCATCCCCCAGCAAACTAGCGAGCTAGCTTAGCCAAACACTTTCCAGCCATCAGTTTAGCGAAGATAGATTATTAGTCCTAAAACTGTCAGATAAGAAGGCTGGGCTAGAAGATGAATGCGCAGTACGGTTGCCTCGGTTACGTTAAATAGCTCACCTTGTGTTAACGTTATTATTTTTATTTTTTTTAATCATGTTATGCTGATTGGGAAGTGGCGAGCACAAACAGGATCAAGTGAGCTTAACAGCACACGCTCGGCGCTCAGAAAAACGCCATGTAAACAGTGTTTAGATAGCCACAGACGGCTGGCATTTTTTTAACCAGTCACTAATACAGATAGTTCTTGTTGTGGTGATGTTATCGATCCACAAGTCATCACCGACACGGAGCCGTTTACATCCAAACTGCCTGCTGGCCCTGAACGACGTCGCCATAGCTAGCTAGCATCAGCTCGGGTAACTAAAAGTTAGCTCTCGGCTAAAGCTAGGTCTTTCGATTAAGACACCGTGAAATAAACACGAGTGTCCCCGTAGAGAAACTTACCCGTCTGGGGAGATTTTGTTGTGTGGAACTGGATGTACATCACTCCGGGAATGCCAAGTACAAATCAAGTAGTTGTTAAGTTGGCCGAAGGCAGCGACCAGAGACGAACTGAGGCAAACTCGTCGCGTTAACTCAGATTGCTAACTAGTTAGCTGGTAGCTGACAAAAAACTTCCACACCAATATCAAATTAAACTCCGCTTTTTAAATAAAAATAAGTTAAAGAAACCAGCGACCGGGGTGTGTTTTTGAATCCATTTCCAACCATGTTCGCCCTCAGGAATAGAGTTAAAAGACCACCTCGGACTAAAAGCAGCCAATTTCTTTGTGCTTCCCCCTTTTAGTCATTGAGTGGTGAAGCTACATTGTGGGCATTTTCCTGCATCACTTCCTCTCTGCCTCCAACAGCTGATCTCCAGCTCGGCGACGGCGGCGATAAAAAAAATATACATCTTTTAATTTTAACAAAGCTCGTAAATGTTTTATTAAACACATGGACATGTTATTGTAAAACCAGCTACAGAAACTTGCTTTAAAAAAAAAATAAAATTAAATAAATAAAAAAAAACATTTTACAGACAGAAAAATATTTAAAAAACCCTTTAACTCATCTGAAATGCGTTAAACTGGGGATGTAAATTGTGAATTGTATTATGGTTTAAATATATAAAATATATCCAAGTTTATGTGTGATTAAAAGTAGATGCACTCCTTTATTTTATTATTTATTTTTTGTAGTTTTTTTTGTAGTTCATAAGCCAGTTTGGGTGAAACGTCATCCTCATGCGACAAATGTGTTTCTCCTGTCATAACTAGCTCAAGTGGAGTTAGCCTCTTCTCCTGACACAGTCAGGTAGGTCAGCCTTTGTGCTCATGCATAAAATGATGAAATGAAATGAGGCTGATGTAATGTGTTTGTATGAAGGCTCACCTTGATATTAGTTTAATCTCATGTATTAAACAGCAGATGTTTTATCATGGCTGTCAGGAGGACGTTCAAGGAGAGCTAGCTTCGTGTTTACAAGTGAGAACAGGCTGCCTCATGTTTTCTGTTCGGGGAAATAAGAATCAATTAAAATGCACTCATAGGATTATTGTTATTATTATTATTATAACACGTCCTCTCATCTCGACAAATCAGGACATCTGATTAATACCCAGTCATGTAACAGTTTTAAGGGCTGTGTGTCCGTTGGCTGTAGTGACATCTACTGTTGGATGATGGGGACACAACAAAGCAGTCAAAGTGAGAAATGTCAGCTATAGCTATTTGATTAATTGGTTTTTTAATGGTTTGTGCCAAATTACAAGTTAAATTAAGGCAGTTCTTGAAGTAATACCTATGCTGTGGGGCCACTTTTAGTATTTTTTCTTCATAGTACTGGCTGATTTCTTGTTTTCTGGTCCAATAATGACGCTGCTACACGCAGTCTGCTTTGTGAACAACACTTAATGGGAACTCGGAGGTGACAAGACACCCCAGGATTGCCTTAGAGCCTCCTTACAGATTAATTAGACTGCAGGAACATCACAAAGGTTTCTTGGTCATAGGTGTAAGTTATGTCCAGGCAAACTGACGTTTCTCATCTGATCGTTATACACAGAGAGAAGAGTATAAACAGGGTTTGTTATGTCATTATTTTTTCTGTACAGCTTCCTTTCCTGTGAAGGTAACTGCTGTTTACCAGCCTTGATGACGTCCTTGACTCGTAGGACGGTGTTGTCGCTGTACATGCGGGTGTTTCGCATCGCCCGAAACTGGCAGGCAGAGAGCGGCGTTACGGGTGACACAGAGACCGAGAGGAAATACATACTTCAGGAGGCCCGCACTCTGTTCAGACAGAACCAGCAGGTATGAACAACAACACACTGCTCACAGAGGTGAAGAAGCAGTGAAGCGGTTTGTATGACTAATCTTTTATTGTGTGCCTCTTCTCAGCTCGCGGATCAAGAATCAATAAAGAGGTGTATTGAAGAATGTGAAGCAAGGATAGAAATAGGTAAGAGTGGACTCCACAAGTGTCCTTATATAAGTCGTGACTAAGCCTTATCCTCTTCAGGTGAGCACACAGTAACAGTACTAAGACAATAAGACTGGCAACCAGTGTGATGGATACTGTATTACCACAATATTTGTCACTGGGTGGCTGAGGAAGTTCAGCTGAAGGTTCAGAGGGATTCAGCATGAGTAAGCAGATGATTAAGCAGTGACAAACGCTTTTGATAAATAACTGCAGAAAAAGCAGAACCAACCATCTGAAATGATTGACACACACACATATATATATAATTACAGTATGTAAGATTAGATCAGCTGTGGGCAAAAGAGACAATTTCATGCCCGGGAAGTAGAGCGGCTCATCCACTAATCAGATGATCAGTGTTTCGATCCCTGGATGTCAAAGTGAGCAAGATACTTTACCCCAAATTGCTCCCAAAGGCTGCGTCATTGATGTGTGAATGTGAATGAATGGTTAGCTCTCAAAAAGAAGAATATGATGTGCCATGTTGGACCACACAGGACTGTGGGATGTCACGCTTCATGTCTTTGGAAGACTGATCGTTTGTAGCCACTGTTTTTTAAGATTTTAATATATTGACTCTCATTTCTTTCACAGGTCTACATTACAGGAACCCATATCCAAGAGCTGTAAGTAAAAGCCACATTTTAGACAAATTACATATTTCTTCTGTTAATGAGTCCGTTAATGTTTTGTTGACAAATTTTTATTGAACATTCCCATAGACCTATCTACCGCCAATGGGACTCGCAACTCAGAAAGGCAGGAAGCTGCGAGCACAGCAGCGCCTGAGGAAACAGGCCAAGCCAATTTACTTACAGTCACAAGACGAGACCTGATGCTCGATATCCTCGCACCACGCCAAGAGTTCGAGTTACCAAGGATAGGAAACTGGAGTGCAGTCACAAGCTGATCTCATGGGCTGAGCTGTTGCAAACCACTCAATGATGCAAGAACACGCGTCATTCAGGGAAACGCCATTTTTTGTCATCATCTCTTTACTGTGAACTGTGTAAAAACACAAGTGTGGCTGGAGAGTGCCAGCTTCAGTTCAGCTCAGGGAGCCTGTCAGTGCAGAGTGTAATATAAGATCAAGATGTATTTTTTTTGTTCATTTTTCAGTGTAAAAATGTTGCAATAAACACGCACATTCTTTCTATATCAAATGGAATCATTTCGTCTGTGTTTACATTGTGTCAAAACACAAAAACTTTTTTTTTGACTAGTAAACTGCTCATAAATGACTAAAATTGTTTTAAAATAAAGTCTTACATTTGAGCAAAAGATTTGGGCTGTTGTCTCTTTTTAGGACCTTTTTAGGGACCACTCCTAATATCTGCTCCATTCATCATCTTTTCCAGTGGCCTGTTTACTCATGTAGAAAATATGAGGTAAACAGAGATATAGAAACAGCAAAGAGGAAGTTGGGAAATCAAGTAAAGTCATGAGAAATCAAGTCATTTTTTACTCATTCAACATTGTGGGACACTGTGGTAAACAGTAACAGTAAACTTCTTATGAAAGAGGAAGGGCAGGGTGAGGTTAGCATCAGGGCGCTCTTTACAGTACAATATAGATATCCAAGGACACGTAATAACAACTTTAAGGCTGCAACTAGAGGCAACATGGTGGCAACAACTGGGAAAAAATGACTTTAAAATGTTAATCAATATAATCCCATCTAATGAGGCAAATTTTACTTTAATACTTATATTTTTCCATCCATTCACTTGCTTTAAAGGTGTAAAATGCTTTAGACTGAATCTAAATGGCTTCAGCATGATCAGTGTAAAAATGATGTGATATCATATATTTTATGTATTGTGTTTTTGTTTGTTTTTTGTTTTTAAAGTAAAGGTATCCCTCATTAGGCAGTGAGGAGGCAGGAGTAGACAGACAGAAATATATAAAAAGAAAATTATTTGTCTTAATATTTCATGCTTGAATATTTTGTCTGTCTTACAGTATTTTTTTTTTGTTGAGGTAATGAAGACGTGATGAAATTAGACATCTCGGATGTGCAAAGATGTTCAACATTTGTTTATGTTCATGGACATGTTGACATGAATGACATGGATATGATGTTTTGACAAAGTGTGTCATTCTTAAATGGACACTGTCTAACAGACTCATTCAATAAGCTCTTTATTGTGCATAATTTAGCATCATTATGACTTTTTTTTTAGATAATTTGAAGGCCCAGATATTTTGGTTGGCTATTTAAAGTACTGTAGTACTGTTTGTGCATGAAATAGACTGACGCTACAACATACACTATCATGTTCAACATTTTTAAGAGCTGTATTTTAAATCTTATGACAACATTATTGAATAGTTGCTTTAATCTTTCTCTTTCTCCATAATAATGATGGTTTGGTTTGTGCATTACTTTCAGTTCTATTTCTACAGAACAGGAAGTGATTCTCTCATGAACCTGTTGATCCTAAGTTGTTCTTTTTAGTCTGATTCTTGTTAAAATCGACTAAATACTGAGTTCAGTATTTGCCACTATGACGCACTACTACAATGAACTAAATTTACTGTACTCTGCTTTGTGTCTGAAAGTAGTAGCACTAAGGCATCTATATGTACAGTTTCATATAATGACAGTGTTCCCTCCTGCTCTAAAACACGTTGAATCAAATTTAATATTCCAAGAGAACCCATTAAACTGTGAGCTAAAGTGCAGATGTTCTTGCAGACTTGATATGTTCCTATATTAATCTGCTGATATGAGTAACTTGATTATTAGGTTAAACCAGCGCATATGACTAAAAGGCATCGACTTGAATAATGTGGCTTATTTCAGTGAGTTGGCTGCAGCCCAAATGTACTTGAAAAGCCCTCTGTAGCTGATGTATTCTGCGGGGACTAAAGTATATTTTATGTTCTGCTCCACTTTCCAGCAGAGTGGAAAATCAAAAATGTGGACCAGCAAACATAACTTCTGATAATCTCAGAGGGGCACGCATTTACAGTTCAAGAGTTGTTGATACGGCGCTGTATATCACCGAGCTGTAACGGAGCTCATAATGTGGACTTTATCAGATCATTTTAACTCCACACTCTGGACAGAGTCACCTTGACAAGCACGGTCTCCTTTCTTCTAGGACTTTTCGGGGTCATTTTCTTTGTCCTCCAGCACCACATTGGCCTGCATGCAGCCACATGATGGAGCCCAATGGACACACAGTGAAGGAAATCGTGCATGTTTTACTGGCTGACGTCAGTCCGATGGCAGACACACAAGACTCCAGTCTCGGGCGTCCGGGTTGTGGTGTCCTCAGAAGTGCACAGTGTCCTGGTGAGACTGTTTTAAACATGGAACTAACATGTCCTATATAGAGGGTAGTGTGACCTCACACTGCTGGATACATCTCCTATACAGTGCTACAGGATCAAATGAGTGACGCGGATAGAAAATACGGTTTGTAAAGGAATACTCAAGGTAGACTGTAAAGTAATCTCCCGAATGACAAGGGGTCAGACGAGGAGACACAGTAGGAAGACGAGCCTGCAGCAACATCAGAATAAGATCAACTAGGCTGTCTACAAGAAGTAGGCCTCTAAACTCTAAACCAGCGTGAAGACAGATTGTCACGAGTAATGATGGACTGACGTCATGACTGACTGAGTAAACTTGCTAGTTCAGGGGTTAGGGTTCGTCTTGGATGAATATAAAACCCTGAACTGAGTAAATATATGTATATTTTGTATATTTATGAAGTTGGATTGGGAAAACATCGTAAAAAAGATCAAATACATGACTGAGCTTCAAGAGATAATCTCTATCTCCTCTTGTTACATAAAATAAAGCTGGAAACTCAGGAAAAGCCGGCACTGAGAGGAATCTCCCCTTAGGTGTCAAGTGTGCTGAGAATGAGAGTTGGCAAAGAAAAGTGTAAGAAAGCGTTGGAACCTTACCTTCTTTAGCCACCAGGGGTCACACCATACTAAGTACTGAAGCCTCATGTAGTTCAGTGAGTTCACCCTTCAGAACCATGACCCAACATTACTGGTGTGAGTGGACCACCGGCTTTGCCGTGCACTCGAGATACCTGTCACCGAGCCTTTCAGGTGACATTAGATATGACACAAACCCGATGCTCGGCATATTAAAGATGCCTCTTGATCAGGGGGCAAAACAAGCAGCTACTGAATCATGAGTGCAACTTTTAATATAAACTCAATAAACCTCAAAAAAAGTAATCCGAGTCCTCTGTTTGGTTCACTGAGGACAGCTTCACATTCATTACCACGTCAGACTTAAATAATTGGCTGATGCACGGTAAATACACTCTGTTAAAGTGGGATTGCTACTGCTCTCTCTGTTCTCTTTCTGGAGACTACATTACCTCTGTGATAAATGACTGTCCTCCCTATAATTGACCACTGATGTGAGAGCTGCAGCGGCACCAGCAGCAGACTGTTTTAACATTAATGACGAGTAGTGACTCACTCTATGCATTCATATATAGCGTTCCCGTTGAACAATGACTGCTCTTTATTTTATTTTTTTCAGAGTCACTCTAGCTGGGATGATATTTCATTCATTTAAACAACTCAGTGCTGGGTGGATATGTATGACTGAACAGATTACAGCCGGTATCTCACAGTAAACTAAGTAAACCATGCTCGTCGCTCTGTGAAACAAAGCACGGCGCAGTGACAGCTACAGAAATCTGTGACTTTCCACACACTGTCACCGTCTTCCGTGGCGAGAGGAGAAAGGATTTCACTTGGGTAAAGATGGAGGAGTGGTCGTGGAAATGCAAACCGTGCCAGCTTGTGAACTGAGATCTTACTGCAGTGGACTTTGAGATGTGAAAATACAAACAGCAGTGTTTTTAAATGGACTTAAGTAGACAGCAGCAAAATGATTCTAATACTACAGTATGCAGCTGGATAAATCTATGTATATTAAAAACAGCAGACACGAGGGTTAATGAAGCCAGTTTAAAGCTGCAATGCACAGGTGACACAGAAACTGCAGCAATCTCTAACTAACCTCCTATAGGTCTCGCTTGTGTTGCCCATATCTATCTCTGGCTACTATAATATACTGGAGCTCTCTCCTGGAGACATTCAAGCTCAGGCATCCATCTGATCCCCTTGGACAGAGTACACATTTTAAAAATCTTGCAATTCCTAAAATGTTTGTGGACAGACAAAACGCTCAACTTATATGTTGCTCCAACACTTTCAGATTAAATTTACATCAGGTATTCACTTCTTGAACCGCATGTACAATCTTCAGTATTATTATCTACTGCTGCAATGAGCTATTTTCCCCGCAGGGATCATTAAAGTTTCATTTTATCTTACACGCAGACTTTATGTAGACTCACTGTTTGTTTGTTTGTTTGCTTGTTTGAGACATTATTCATGCTGGTGAGAAGTTTCCTCTCAGGGGAACTTTCCCTCCTTTTCCAAGCCAAAAAGTTGCTTAACTCAATCAATAAACTTTCTCATAAGGAGTTGGAAACGCATCTTTAAAGATTCGTTACTTAGGTTTAAAGTTTCCTTGTTGCATTTATATCTTTAGGATTATATTTTTGGGTTAGGATTGACATGCTCCATGTTTATTGACAGGATGCGTTGTTTTCTGACCCTTACAACAACCTCAACTGTAAAGCAAAATAATACATCTGCTGCCATCAAAATTTGTCATTTACAAAATAAAGAGGAGCTTTAAATGCAGTTCTGAAATGTTAGTTGTTCTTGGAAAAATGCAAAATACATCAACAGTTTGAATATATTCTCCTCTTACGCTGTAAAATTGTCTCTGATTCAAGATTTTCCACATTTGCAATATAACCAGACAGAGTCAGTTTCTGTAGAAATGTAAGAGTTGGCAATTTGCTGATGTCCCTGTCTGTAAATACACTTTGAAAATAAAAGTCTCAAAGTGGGCATGTGACCCATTTTTGCTGTGATGTCACGCACTAAAAAGTGGATCATGGAAAAAACGTGGTTCTTTTTAAAGGTTGTCTGGTGAAAATATAGATATTTAGAGATTCACCTGAGAGCAGTGTCATTATGGAAATGATAAATAAGCTTCAGTACAAGAAGAATACAACAGCTCCAGTAAAGGGAGAGTGATCCATCATACAGCCCCTTTAAGCCCTTCACTCGGTGTGCATTATTTAGGGGTTTCAGAGAGACCCTGGGGGAAATATGGTGGAAGAGACAGCGGGAGCAGGAAAAAGGGATAGGATAAAGAATAATGCAGGAGTTTGACATCTAATGTTGTACTTACAGACCTACAAGGCGGTAATTAGATGCTTTTAAATGGGGAAATCCATCTCCTCATCTTACCTGGTCAACCTGCTTTAATGCCTTTGAATCAGATGACATTGTTGTCCGTCCTGACATCACTTGTACCGTCATTAAATAAATATCAAGCCTGTTTTCCCTTCATAGTGGAGTCAAAACACGCAAAGATAAGGCAAATAATAGAACTACTGTAATGACATGTCATCTCTACTGAGGATTAAAAGAAAAACTCTCCTGACTGACTGATAATAGTAAGAGCTATTCTACTCTTTTCTATTCTAGTACAGTAGATCACTTCTAACAATGCCACAGCCATAATGTCTCCGCTGCTGCTGCTGCTGTACTGCAGCCTCAGCCTTTATGGTCTTTCTAATGTTGTCAAAAGCACAATTGCAGCTCTTTGTTGCAGATTTCATTTAAATAATTGTTAGTTCCTGATTAGACTGGTACTCCAGTGATTCAATTATGAGCAATCATCCTCATCACAGTCGTGCTATACGTTAATTTCAAAGGCAATCAGGCATTTTCTGAAGATTTGAAAACATCGCAGTGGGCTTGTGGGATTTTCCCCCACCCGTGATTGAACATTTTCTATTTTGCGATAACTATACACAGATGAAACACTAAATGCCTAAAAGCCTAAATACGCAACACTTCAACAGCAACAGTTTTCAGATCAGTTCAGTTTGAGCAACTTCAGGAGTGAGCAGGAGCCTAATTGTGTCCTGTAGTTGAACTTTAGGTGCATTTTTTTTGTAAAGGGGTAATGATCAATGAGAAATGACAACAAAAACAACAAATATATCAGACAATAAGGACATTTTTTAAGTCCTATATTTGCAATGGCACGATATAGGCATTAAAAGGATGAGATGTTCTTCCATGACTAAGCACTTAATTGCCCTTTCGTGTTGCCGCAGACATTTGTCTCATCTCCAGCTCGCTCCCGTCCCACTCGTTCTTTGTCTCTCTCTCGGCTTTTGTTTAGACTATACGTTTCACATTGTCTCAGCTCGCGGAGTAGCTACTCTGAGATTGGAGGAGGAGGACGACTGATGTGCGTGTGGGTTGACTTGAGTAGTGCGGCGAGTATTGCCGAGCACCTGCGGTATGGACAGTGCAGACGAGTTGCTGATGCATGCTTGGTTAAACCGTGTCCACTGGGACGCTACGTGGAAAGTGTGTAAAGTGTATGTGCCATCGAGTCAAAGCGAGGTCAGGGATTAGTTTATGATGAACAAGACATCAAAATTATTCTACTATTATGGAAATAGTTTCCCCCCTTTGTCCTCTGGAGTTTCTTTTCACTGTGGCAGAACATCTATAACTAAATGATAATGAGGCCCACTAGTTGCTGAGAGTCATTATTGTTTCCAATACAGAGAGGAGATGGAGCACAAAGCCTGAGAGTGCTTTATATTATTTGCCGAGCAGAGTCATGTGCCCACAAATGTGAGCCAGCGCTCTGTAGAGGTGTTTAACAATGACTAGTTGTGCCGAGGTCTAACTCTAGTGTTGGGTCACAGGGTGACTGTTCCTGGGTAACTTGAAGAAGCCATCAAATATTTAACTGGCCTCCTTTTCATGATCACAGTATGTAAACAAACATATTATCTGTGTGATTGACATACGATCTTTTAGCTTGGCACGACAGTGAAAGCCTAGACAGGTCTTTAGTGTAAAAGGAAAAGAGGACCACAGAAGAAGATTAATTATCAAATTAATTTCCGCGAGATTTGGGAATGTTGCACTTCTGCGGGCACACTTTGGGGGACACAGTTTGTTTTTTTTTTGTCAAGTAAGCAAACTTTTGCAAAAATGTAATTTGCTTCGAGAGATAAATCAGCATGTGGAAGACAAATCCGTTTCAGTGCTGCACCTTGTGTTCTGCTGTTTTTTAGGGCACCCTATCTGCTGAAAAATGTACCCTCATGTTCCATTTTCTGCTCCATTATTTAGTTCCTCCCCACTCATTTAGCTACTTTAAACGTAGGAAAGCATTTAATGCAGGTTAGGTGCATTTACACAATGTAATACAATGTGATGTGGATTAAATTGAAGTGATCAAACACAATAATTGTTTCTTTTAATTGTGGTAGATTCATGAAGGTGAATGGAAAACTCATTAAAGGGGCAGATGAATAATGGAGGAGGGTGTGTTGGTGTTGTGCTAGCTTAGTTTACATCTTCACTGGATGGAGGGCTGTTGTGGCTCCTTGGGGGGAGGGTGGAGGGGAGTTTCGGGGCAGGTAGGGCAGGCGGAGACAAAGCAAGGCGGCGGCGGGAGGAGGAGGCCGAGGAGGCTGGCGGGGCAGAGAGCCAGAGTGTCTCAGCACTACACAGTGAAAGTGAGGCGACGGCTTCACTGAAAGGCCTCGGCCAGCGCCAGGCTCATCAGGCAAAAATGGAAAAAGGTTAACCAGTGGTGGCCATGACAGGAAACACAACCTTCCTCATTGTAGTTGGAGGAAAAAAACAACTGTGGGTGGGAATCGCTTCATGCAATATGATAGGCTGCCTGCATGTTTAATGCACATTTTGATTTCTGAATGTTACATGCCGTGTCATGTACACTCCACGGTTTTTCCTTTGCACGTTGCATGTGTAAAGATGAAATCGGTTATTGATAAATTACTGATGCAGCTCAGGAAGGCAAACCGTGCTTCACACCTTCAGGCGGAAGATATATATAGTAGAGTGTATCATGAATCTACACGCACAGCCGTGTGGAGAAAGTGACAAATTAAGCCGACTGGTTGTAGGTGGCTGTAGGTGCTGGGTTTCAGGTGACCAGTGTTGCATGGTCAGCGTGGTAACCAGAGCTGGAATCTCCTTTAGAGAATAAAGAGCCCAGGGCTCCATCAGGATCCGTCCGACATGTCCTGCACCCAGAATGGGCAATGAAAAGGCTGGGCGTGCATGAACGTAGATGCAAAGACTGTTACACAACCGGGTACGTGGACGTTCATACCGGTGCATACACGCATTCCTACGTAGACACACAAAAGATGCACATGCACACACAAATTAACGTCAGCTGTGCTCGGTGCTACGGTTCCCCCTAAGCAGCCGTGCATCCTGCAGCAAGGTGTTAGGGAGAGCGTCTGGAAGTGAAAATTAATAATCACAGGTCTCAAAGTGTGATGTTCTGCACATCCTTTACATATGCCTTGTTATGAGGGACAAGGCAATGATGTGCTGTTCTAATTTTAGAGTGTATCTAAATAGCTGTTGGATTTACCAGCAGCTATTTAAATTTAGATTTGGCACATTAGCATTTATGCAGAGTTGAATCAGAGTGAAGATTTTAGAGGTGCTGGACGGCAAATGCTAACTAATTTGGAACATAAAATCACATCAGGGGAATTGTGAGAAATCGTTAAAGTATCAGTGGTGATAGTGTTAATGCTTAAAGACTTTTCATTACCTCATCAACAATACTTTTAACTGGAAGTGTGTAGGACGCATGACATATTCATTAGTCATTCTCATCAACAGAAGCATACTCACTTCCATTGCCTAACTCTCTTGTCCTCTTTGTCTTTTTGAGTGTTACATATACAAAAACCTTTCACTCTGTCAAGTTTTTTTTGTGTTCAGAAAGAAACGGGAGTCTCATTTGTTGTTCTTCACCTGCAGAGTGATCCATTTTAAAGAGAAAGAGAGAGAGAGGGGAGCGATGGGTGCAAACTGAATTCAGGGAATGACAGTGGCACAGATGAGATTCAGTCGGGGGGTCTGGGTCGGCACAGAACCGGTGGCGGTGCGGCAGGTAACCTGGTCAGAAACAATGTGCTCAGAGTGGCAGATGATTCATTTTGAGTGTGATTGCACAGCGCTGAGAGAGCAGACAAAGAGAGCGTGGTTGAGAAAACACTCACCATGAGTAGGAAGACTAACAATTTACAGCTCCGCGTTTTAAACCAGAATCTGATTCATTTTCATTGCATTGTGGAGGTTATGGTTCTGAACAGCCGCATTATATATATATTTGATGCATATCACTGAGGTTATATAGTTTAAATAATGAACACATCTTCAATAAGCAGGAACAAAAATCCTGCTGATTTGTTAAAGCTGCTCACAGCATGAAAACGAGGGCAGGGTTTTATAGTTTTACACGACACACACACAAAAAAGACTTTTCACACAGTGCAAAGGGGAAGATTAAAACATTACAGACAGGAGAATAAATATAGCACTCAACACAGATTCATTCATATTCAGTGTTAAAAAGCACTATGTATTCAAGGCATGTGTCATTAAGAAGAGTTTCAGCTGTCGGAGAAAGCGAAGTGAATGACCTCTAATGTAATGGGTTATGCTTAATATAAAAAGGCACATAAAGAATAAAGAGCTTTGGGAATCACTTGCTCACAGCAGAGAAGAAATCTGCGTCCATCATTAAATATATCTGAAAGGGGATGACAGCAAATAAAGGCAGTGAAGTCTATTAAATACTTCATTCATCTGTAAAATAGTGCAGTTAAACTGTCACAAAAACCACGGACAACGTTATGAAACCTCCTGTCGTGAAGTGACTTGTTTTGGGAGCACACGCGCTCACTGCCAAATAGATTGTAGTTTACTGGTACACAAAACATTAAGCGGTTATTGTTTTCCTTCTATTTGGACTTTAATAGACTCGTAGTATTTCTTGGAGGAGAGTTTTTGGACTGGATGTTTTCCTGTGTGGGCAGGTCAGCGTTGAGCCTCACTGTCGCTTCACATCACTCTTAAGGCTGCCTTTAGCTGGCTGAAAAGGCGCGTCCTCTTGAAGGTCACTGCTTGGTTTAAATGGCATTGCTTATAACAAATAAATGATGCAAATCCTTAAATGTACATTTAGGAAAACATTATTTTTCCCAGCATCACCCCACAGATCAATTCAAGATCACGTCAGTCTGTGCGGTCTATACATGCTTTTGTAAACTGATAATTGGTTGAATCACTAATGAGATTAATGAATTATCAACAGATAGGAGCAGAGTGTTCACATTAAAATGTAGTGGGAGTTGGTGTGTAGCCACACACAGAAATCCAGCCAGTCCACACAGGTCATGGGGATGCCAGGCCGACCTACATACTAAAAATACCACCGACTGCAGTTAATTAGTGAAGTAATAAGATTAGATAGCCTGACTGGAAAGAAATGGACAAGAGCTTGGAGTAGAGGAGGACTAATCCTGTTCAGCAGCTGTGAGGCTAATCACAGATCCATACACAGCAATAATGGAGCTTTGAGTCTTTCATCTGAAAAAAGTTTTAAAAAAATTACTACAACACGTGTGCAGTATTTCACTAATGAACTGCAGTAATGATACAAGCGCAAAGCAGCTGTAGCAGCCATCACAAATCTTAGTTTTTGGATCAGATCTTTAGCTAAAATTGAATTGAAGTGCCCTTTTTATAAGTGGCAGACAGAAACACATCATCAGCGTCAGAGCGACAGTATCCAGCTTTACATGAATTTTGATGAGACGTCTGCTTGAGACAGCATTTAGCCGTTGGCCGAGGTAACAGAAATCCATAAAAAGACAACGGGCGTCAGGAAAGCAGATGGCAAATGTGGGCAATCTGCAATCAAATACAGAACAAGAAAGAACTGTGAATGTTTACCTGTGTCTCGTCTGCCATTTCTGGTTTCACATCTATTCCTCCACTGCTGTTGTGACTATTTATTTCAAGGATATTCAAGCTTCAAATAAATCTTTCAGGGCTGGTTATAACACTTGAGTGAAACCTGTTAACTGTGAATCAGAGATGTAGTCTCATAGCATTTGACCTGGCTTTAGTTTAACGCCAGGGAGGCCGGCGCCGCAAAATACTGAAAGTCCTGTTGTACTTTGGGAATCTCACTTCGTTGACAGTGCAGTACTTACTTTGCTGGACTGCCGCACGCTCAGCAGTGCTGAGGTCTGTAAAAGCACGGAGCACTTTATCATTCCTCGGGGAGAATACACAAACAAACACGAAGTGACGCCCCATTTTGGATTTTCTAAAAAGGAAGGTAGGGGAGGTAGGAAATGACTCTTACTCTGACACAGCGAAGTGACACACAGTTTGGTGCTAACGAATCTAAAAGCCGTGCAACAACTTTGTTCGACCAGCAGCAGGTGACGAGCTGACACATTTTTACTGGTTTCCATCACCATGATGTTGGCAAGGAAATGGACACAAGCCATCCATACATCCATCCGTTTTCTGTGACCGCTTATCCTGACCAGGGTTGCGGGGGCTGGAGCTTATCCCGGCTGGCATTGGGCTAGAGTACCATGGACAGTCACTGGTTCATCACAGGGCCGACACATAAAGACAACCATTCACATTCACACCTATGAGCAATTTAGTTGGAAACAAACCAGATAATGCGAAATAAATATTTGCTCCATGAGATGTCCCCTTCACAGACAGAGTTTGTTATATATGTATTTCATTTATATGTTAGCTTTGGGAAAACATATATTGAACACGGGCCTGTAAATAGTTTGCATGACACAGCACATAATAAATCTTCTCCTCTTCCAAAATCAATAGAAGTTAAAAAATTACAGCATTTTTATGCAGAGCCAAGTCTGACAGGACAGAGCACAAACTTACCACTGTGGGCATGGATAAACCTTTTACATCAGACAGATGAAAAGACCACAATGTCTGGATAATTATGAATTCTCTTAAAGGTTAAAAGGTGAAAAAGTGAGAAAATGTACAGCATCTTATTATAGTTCCCAACTCCCTGTGGACATGCCGTTTTCCACTGTAACCAAAGGTACCGATGTTGAAGTAATAATTGCTCTTGCTAGAGCGCTACAGTTCACATTCTGTGTGTGTGTGTGTGTGTGTGTGTGTGTGTGTGTGTGATTAGAGCCGACGTCCCATTCCTGCAGATCATCTTAACACAGCTCCAATTACACAGGAGTTGATTAGATGTTCCCTGTAGAAAAGGCCGGGAGGGAATACAGAGGACCCAGACAGACAAATGAACCACAAAAATTGGCCTCTGATTGTTATGCGAGCAAACGGCGTTACTGAGTGAAAAATACTTTTTTTTTTTGGTAGATTCTTTTTTGGCCTTTTCAGGTTTTATTTCTGATAGAGACAGCTGAAGAGTGACAGGAATGCAGGGAGAGAGAGACGGGGAATGACTTGAGGGAAAGAACCACAGGTCGTATTCAAACCCTGGCCTTCCACAGCAAGGACTGAGCCTTCGCACATGGGGCGGCTGCTGAAAAATATATTTTTTTAAATCCTCAGATAAAGAGGAGCCAGCCAAAACATACTGTTCATAATAAATGTAGACACTATCAGTAATAATGTTATTTCAGTGTTATCAAATTGTGAAAAAGAGTTCTAAATATTCTCTCAAAAAGAAATATTGACTATTATTATCACATAAAATTCAGTTAATGAATGTGTCAAGGACATTTTAGGGGTAATGGTATCTGGCAGTGAGACTGCAGATTGCAACTGCCATTGTCACCAAAGTCACTAGGGTTCATCATCTGGGAACCATGAATGTTTCCATTTTGGACTATGATACGTGAAAACATCTAAATTATTAGGTTTTTCTGGGCACTGTGAATATTTGCACCAAATATTATCTGACAGGTGTTAAGACGTTTCACACATGTCACATGGTGGCACATGGAGGAAAAGACAGTGAGATTCATCTTAATACAAAATCTTATGACAACACATCAACACTTCAGTCTGGAACACAGTGGTTGACCCAACACACAATAAAAAAAAGATATGGATCATTTATAACTATTTTAAACGTCGACCATAGGTCAGTCCCTCAGAATGAAAGAGAAGGAGCGGCTGTATAGAGCAGCAGTTAAATTCAATACCCAAGCAGAGGAAGATCCATCACAGAGGTGTTAAAGCTACCAAACAGACCGTGGCCTCACGAGACCATGATGCAATGCTACCAAAAGACATTTTGTATTCAGTAAGGGGTGCTACTCTCAGCTTTTCTCAGCTGAAAAATCTCTCACTCCAGTAATTGCTCTCCCTGCCTGCTGTACACATGTAAGCCTCAGCCGAATTCACACCCAGTCACAGAGAGACACTCTTGTAAATGCAGGTAAATAATGAGCGATGAAGGCTGAGGAAGCAATAATATCAATTACAAGATAAAGATAATGAAATAAACCCTGGCATTTTGATGATATTAATATATCAGAAGGGGTGAATACCACAGTACAAGTCTTCATGACATTGCACCTGACAGCCTTGTGGTTTGTAGTTTGAAGCTGATGTGTGAAGAATATTGCTAATAAGATGTAAATGACTACTCCTGATACGGCCAGTGGAGAGAGCAGTCCAGAGTGACTGCTGAGAAAAGGTCACATGTCCTGGGAGTGTCACCGCTCTGCTGGTGCCCTGCCTTGGAGACTCACTGTGACACCAGCTCAGCACGGCTGGTACAAGCCCTGACACTAAGCCGGACTGACAGTACCATACACGTCTCGCGCTACTCTTACCTCAGTTACTTCCCAAACTGCCATGTCTGGGTTAAACCAACAAATCTCTCCTTAGATCTCTGGTTCAAATGGAGTTGTCTTGTTTGGTCCTTTTGGTGAAGAGGCAGGACTACCAACATAGTAGCGGCCAGAGCCACAGATTTTGAACTTCAGAACATCTCTTCATCTGTGGGTGATGGCACGCATCTGCTGTCCATTGTTTGTACTGTCAGTGGTTTTAAAGTGGATCCCAAGGAAGAATAGTTGCTACCTAGGTAACAGCTAATGGGGATCCAATTAAAGAAATAAATAACGGAGAAGTATACCTGATTGGTCTTCTTCTTTCACCGCATAACTGTTTAAACTCCTTTGTAAAGCCCCTTCCTCTATTGATCTGTATACATTACAATGGTACCATAAGGCTGAAAGGGGACACAGCTGGGTGTGTGATTATTTTGTATTGATTAAGTAACTGATTAATGGGTTGGATTTTGGTATGTTTCCCCTTCCAAATCCCTCTGTGCTTAGACAAAATCAATCATCATTGAGATTTAACTGCTCCTTAACTCCAGCAGCTTCAAAATAATTGAGGAGCTCAGCCTAAAGGTCAGTTCTTTAATGGGTACAACACTGGAGTAAATTAAGTTTCTCCTAAAAATACTATGGTCAATATTTTATCACTCCACATTAGTTTTATACTTATGTTTCAAAGAATAAAAGCTTTCATGAAAACTGCAGTTCATCTGCTCATAAAGGAATACAGAAACCCTCCCTGTGGGGGCTTTAGTTAGGAGGGTGGGGGGAGGCAACTGGTGAAACACAATCCAGGAGGATAGAGTGGTTGGAGGTGACAAAGCAACCGAGGCGATGACGCTCGGAGGACAGTCGGAGGCCGGTGATCAGGGTGCCACTGTGGTTTCTCCATGCCACCACACCAGCTTCCTCACCAGTCAATTACAGTAATTAGAGGATCGTTTCCAGCCGCTGAAAGATTAAACGCTCAATTTCCTGGCTGCTAAGACAGCTCGTGCTGGACATCTTTTAGTATCAGCGTGTAAAGTGAAATTGTTATGAAAGACTTATGCATGAGCTATGAGAATCACAACACACGGAGCGTGTCCATATCATATTTATATGGACGTTCAATGAAAATGTAGCGTATTAGACTTTGGTGAGCTACTTCAAGTGACAGGGTACTGTTTTATTTGTCCGTCCGGTCACAATAACTATCACTGATTATGCTAACGAGCCGGCTTTTCCTCTGGGTATGACAAAAAAAACAAGTTTTGCCGGAAATGCCAAATGACTCAGCTGGCTGTAGGCTGAATCACTATTGTGGTAACAGAATATTAAAGTACTTATATTACATGTATCAAGTCAACATAATTGAGAGGGATCTATTTTGTGAACCAAACTGACACCCCTTAGTGCAGAGCATACTCTAATCTGTCATGCATTAATCGCCAGGCCACTGAGGTTAGCGTACAGTGCCACTGGCACAGCCACTTGAGCTCCTGTGTGTGGCGAATGAGCCAAAAATAAATGAAGTCCTCCAAAATGAGAGCATGAGGCATCACTACTTCCTGGATCTTCCCGTCCTCTGTTATTGCATTGTGAAGCTCTGATGCAACACAGTGAATAAATCCTGTAGCTCTGTGCCGTGCTCGGCGTGTGCTGCAGCTTACTAGCATCCCAAATATAAAATTCACAAACCGAGAGAGAGAGAGAGAGAGAGAGAGAGAGAGAGAGAGAGATGTTCATTTGTAAGAGCTGCCTGCATTTTTTTCAGGATGGTGGCATCATTGGCATAACTGCTGTCTAATAACACTTCAGGGTTTAAAAGTCACAATAAACCAATAAAACGTGTTGGAACTAATACTGTCTAATTAGCAGATAATACTCACTTCAAGGTAAATATGATTTTATGTGATGTGGAATATCATAGTGACAGTTAAGAGAAGTTAACAGAAATAAAATGACTTATTTTACCCTTTTTTGAGTGTTGATCATCAATGCACTCATAGTAACTCGTACAGAGGCACAAAACGTGTAACCTAACAGTACTGTAGCGGACAAATAGGAACATTAACAGTTGCAATAAGATCCACAGTACATAAGCATTGATGAAATGAATGTAGAGATCAAAATCTACGATATAACTGAACTATTTGTTGTCATTATTTGTGTATGAATGGTTGTGGTTGCTTTATTGCTCTGTAAGCTGTGACACTGTATGACATTAAGACTGATCTAACTCCAGCTGCTAGTGAGTTATAGTTTGGCATTAACTTGGGGGGGGGGGAATCACATCAATTTGTTAGATATGCATTAGGATGAGAGAGTTTATAAAGGCTGAGATGGAGTTACAGGTGAGACAAAACCTCAGAGGGTGTTCTCTGTTCCCAGCCTTACTGACGTGTGTATTGTCGGGTTAATAAGAGCCTCGGTGTAATAGAGAAGAGTGGTGACTGTCAGTTTGCACCTCTTCTTTCATGGTGCTGTGGGTCTGAACCGAATGGTGACATGAGGCTTCAC
This sequence comes from Nibea coibor, assembly GCA_023373845.1. NCBI lineage: Eukaryota > Metazoa > Chordata > Actinopteri > Sciaenidae > Nibea > Nibea coibor. The sequence continues at coordinate 12,081,873 of CM041728.1, forward strand.
TCAGGAGGCTCATTGCTTGTAATGAGAGCACCCCGTCCCAGTGTCTCCTGAGTTGGATAATGTTATGAGCGCACAGCTTTAGGATTTAATGCCAGAGGATTAGATGCACTAAAGCTAAATGTTACATAAGTTTGGGTCCTCCATCGCTAAAGTCTCCAGTGTAATGAAACGATCTTCCATCACGAGATCTCATGCACCCAAGTCATCCACCCAACAAAGTCTCAATTAAAAACATGAATTAAACATGAATTCATCATCTGAATGAAGACTTGTAGATGGTTTAAGTCTTATATGTGACATGTTTGCTATTGCTTTAAAGTACTTTGTCATGCTGTTTCAAAAGGTTTATTATTATCCATATTTTGGGTTTAAAAGGTCTAAAAGTTACCTTTTACTCAAAGCAAGATAGACATTTTTATTTTATGGTATAAAAATGTATGATCAGGCTGCCTTCTTATAGCCTTAACTAAAAAAGACTAATGTGTCGTATGGATTATGTCAGGAAATATCTGAAAAAACAGGAATTCAACAACTGATATAAAATCTGAAAAAGGCAAAACACACTGAAAACGACTGCAGATCGTGTTGAAGATGTTTTATCAGCAGAAAGTACTGGACGCAGTATTTAAATTAGCAGGCTAACGTGACTTCTCTAGTATCAGAGTTTGTATTCTCTCTCCCGACACTATGTGATACACACAACTAAAATGAGGGCTGACTTTTAATACTTTCACACAGCCTCAGTCTATTTCTCACTTCTCATCCACACGCCCACAGTGAGAGCTGTTAAAGAGGGATGTCAACTCAAAAAGCTTGATCTCACACAGAGCCAGAGTGAATCCCGCTGGGTTACCTTGGGTCAGTGACACCCAAACACACACACACACACACACACAATGCACATACATGCGTACATACATATACATAAGTGCACATACTGTGCTATCAGAATTGCCCTGACAAGTGACAAAAAGTTTTGGTGAACTTCACCCTTGGAACCAATAGCAGTCCTCTCCAAAAAAATTGCTGAACATCATCACCTTCCCCTGCCATCCCTTTAAATCCGGCCTCTCTCAAGGGAACAATGGGAGAAATGTTTGGCCTTTGGCGCGGGTGAGCAGGGCCATTGAGGGCCTTGCTGTGGGATCGGATGCAGTGTATTAGTGTAAAGCCTCAGCGGAGAATAAAGCTGACGCAACGGCACTGCTATGGCCTTGCTATCAGCTTCTGCCACGCAACACTGGGCCCAACCTGGAAAAAAGTTGGGAACAACTAATGCGACCACGGCAGCGCTGAGGGGTTTATTTTTACATAGAATATGTAGATTGAGGTTGAGTTGCACTTGAAGGAAAAAAAGCACAGGGAAATAAATCCTGATCTAAATGCTGCGCTAGGAGTTTTTCAAAGGTTTAATGGACAATTAAGAACACAGAAAATATGTCAAACTGACATTTATTTACAAAAGACTATATTGGTGGCATGCAGGTACAGTCTGAAAATACCTCAAAACCCCTGAGACTGCTAGAAATGGCCAATGTCAAATGATGAAATCTAGAAGACAAACAGTTAGCAAACATAAAGGTGTGAAAAGAAAGGATGATTTGTGAGCCACCCAAATCCGACCAAACCCAATTTTTTAAGGAACAAAAACAAAAATGTCTGTCTTATTCTGAAAATAGAGGCCCCCAATCTTACACACTGGATGGAATTTTCAAGTCAACTGCTTGCAATTGCATAATAAACCCTATATACATAACTTTAACAATAAAATTACAATGATGAGCTGTTCTGACAGATTTAAATCTCAAGGAAGATTCATGTCTCTCCAAAAAGTTTGCAGTAAAATATGGAATTTACACATTATGGTCTGAAAGATGTAATACCGCCAGCATGGTCCTTTAAATAAATACAGTACATGGTCCCGGCATGTACTCTTTATTCCAGCTCTCATGTGTAAAGGAGAGCTTCCCAGTCGTATCTTATGAATGGCATCTTATAGCTATCTCCAAAAGAGCCCCAAGCTAAAGGGGCAAGTGGCATCCCACCATATGCCTGCACAAAACCACCATATGCCCCACTGGTTAATTCATCTTTCCAAGGCCACAGGGCTATTTTTCAGCATTTCAACATACCAGCGATATCACAACACACTTTCGAACCTTTGTTCAACCTCCAGTACTGCATGGCATTTAAATCATGTGATGACATCTCAGACTTCCAAAATCTCTTCGCCATTTAGTAATAAATCTGCTGTTTCTGTCTCGTGTCTATTCTAGTGACATTACAGACGAGTGTGTAGGTGTGACAGTGACTGTGTCTTAGTGTGTGAAAGAGCATACGGGGAGTAAGGATAGGTCTTTATGAGTGTGTATGTTGGTAAGAAAGAGACAAAGAAAGAGGGAGAGGAAGCGAGTAAAGACAGAGTAAGCTGGAAAGTAAAGTAGAGATGAAACGCCTCGAAATAATGGGGTCTATGATGCCACAGAGAAAAAGGGTCAGCTGCTGGTAAATTTTGGGTAAAATCAGGGCTTCGCTGGACTCGGCTCTGTGGAATCGACAGATGGAGGATGGGCTCCCAGGGAGGCAGACCTGCTACAAATAGCTCTGCATGCACACGCTGTCCTGTGTTGTTCCATGCAAACATGAAGAAAAAAAAAGCTTAGAACAAGAAGAAGAAGTTCTAACAAAGATGTACACACACCCACACGTCTTAAAACAGGTACACTGATGCTTTCAGACAATACATGTAGGCCTCAATCGACCTTTGGCTTATGGAACAAACAATGAGTCACACACACTATAAAAGAGAGGTATAAACTTGTCATCTTCTTCCTCACCTGTCTGTACTACATGACAAGTTGTGATCTGGTTCCCTGGCCTGTTTGCACTTGGTTTTGTCTAATGTCCTGAGCACAACACTGTAAACCAGTCGCCCCAACTCAGAGGGCTCCACAGGAACTGTCCAATCACATTGCAATTCAGCCATCAAGGTTAGAGGAACAGTGGAACGAGGGAACACAATCGCTCAGACGATGTGCCCGCTGACTCTTAACTGTCCTCGTTCTGCCACTTTAAAGTGAGCTAATTTGCAAGAAATGCTTTAATAACTTTAAAGAATATAAAGCAACTTAAGCAGGACTGTGTGTCCTGTTTATATGTCCATTCACCCATTTTCTTTCTTCTAAATATGGACAAGGCTTTTTTCGTAATGATAACACCCTCCATTAGTCTTTTATTGGATGAGTGACAAGCAGTCCTACATACAGGTGGTCAGGCCTGCGGAAAATAAATGAGCCGGGTGTTGTTGTTTTTTTTTTTTTTCTGTGTGAAACCAGCTCTAAAAATATCAGCTATCGAAACAGAGCAGGAGTCCGAGAGTGCCTGAAGACATAATCTGTTCAGGAGAGAGGTTTAATTTGCGTCAGGAGTGTCAACATCTGTTATAACGAACTTGCCAAGCCACGGTGTCACACAGCAAAAAGGAGGAACCATTGACACACCAGGTGAGCGTCCATCTCACCGTCCAAACATTGTGTGGATGCTCCCTGTGACTTACATGCAAACACTGAACCTCATTTTCCCCGTAGACGTTCAGTGTTTCATGTTGCTCAATTAACCTGAATGGTTCACAATCGAAAATTAGTTTATGAGGAAACAATCACGTGTTGCATTTAATTGGTTTAAACGTCATGAAGAGATGATTAGAGTGCTCAGCATCCAGTGTCACATTTGTTTTCACAACAGATATATGAACATTATTTAAAATGTTCTAAATTAACACACAGTATGTAAATCCATGAGCAGTCACAATGTTACTACTCAACCAGACCCCCTGCTACTTCAGTGACCTGCTCCACCAGTGCAGTTTAATTATTTTAACTCCTGTAAAGTGTCTTCAAGTGTCATAAAACATGCTCTATAAATAAAATGTATCAATTATTAGAGAGTATTAGCAAATACATAAAGTATTAAAGGCAGCACAAGTTCCCATTATGGAGATCCTTCATGGAAGATTATGTTATTATACATATTACAATTTGGATCATTGCTGATGCAATACTAGTTCAGCAGTTTTGATGGTGTGTGTGTGTGTGTATTTCCCTACAAACACTACTAATTTATTCATTTTTATAATTTTTTCTTAATTAAACTAGGCTTTAGTGTATTTTAAATAGAATAATTGACCGCACCAGGTACCGACATAGTGAACTAAGAATTTAATTGCACTGATAACTGCTTATTTCTGCATAATAATTAAGTCTTTGAAGAACATTTCCTACAATGGGAATTCTAGAGTATATTAGTAGTGGTTAAAATCTGTACAGAATATCAGTACTTGAGTAGATGTACTTCTACAAATATTAAAGGGGGGCGAGAGCGTTTGATCACCACGGGCATGGGCAGAGGCAGAGGTCAGGGTCAGCAGAGGGAGAGGTGGCTGGATCCTGAGCCGATTAATTTTCTCGCCCCCCAGGGTATCAGCGGAAAAGCAGACAGGAGCTTTTCTCAGTGTGCTGTCAAGGTGAGGACATGGTGAACTATAGACACCCAACTGTCACCCCCAGCGTCGCACCACACGGCACATTAGGTAATGAAACCCCTGTGAAAAGCTAGGATACGAGTTTCGAGCCAGGTAAAAAATATATAAAGGGTTTCGGTGCATATGGAAACATTTTCCCACCTGACATTCATCAGGTGATTTAATGAAAAAGGGATTCGCTGACAGCCATATTCAATACTAACCCATAACCAGCAGCAGTCAAAATGTATTGAATAGTTTGATTGTGCTTATCTTATTGTCACTTATGTCATCCCATTTTAATAAGTTGTAGCGAGTCTGACAGTAAAAAACGTCATCGATCTAAACAAGTAGTTCTTGTGTAATGAGGCTTAAAAAGCTTGTATAACTGGCTAAGAATAAGTTGCGTTCATGCCTCAGTAAATGATAAATCACTACAATCCAACTTTTACTTTTAATTGCCTGCTAAATGCTGCAGATTCGCATTAGCAACAACTGTGTGGATGTTAGCTTACTGGTGGCAGCAGCACATTATGAAACATGGGTCATATAAACAAAGATGCTTTAAAGTGTTTTTATGTCAAATGACTTTAAAACGACCTTGTCACCACTGGACTTTTCAGGTACTGACCACTGCAGACTGGAAACACCCCGCAAGAGCTGCAGTTGCAGATGCTCTGACCCAGTCATCTAGAAATAGCGATGTGGCCCTTGTCAAAGTTACTAAAGTCCTTATGCTTGCCCATTTTTCCAGCTTCTCTTTTCCAGGACAAAACCAGCACTTTCTGCCTAATACTTCCCACCCACTGACAGGTGCCATGATAACGAGATAATCAGTGTTATTCACCTCACCTGTCAGTGGTCATAATGTTATGATGGTGATCTGATCGGTGTATATAGAAATATAGGACAGAAGTGGAATTTATTAAGCAGATATGATTGGCAGCATTACACGTATACCAGCTCCACTTACCAAATGAAACAAGGTAAAACTGTTGTATGTTATGTGTATGTAAGTGTCCTGATATCCAATATTAATGAACACAGTTCGGTGGACGGCCACCGGATAAAACCTCCATTTTTGTCCGTCTCTTGGACTCAAAGCAGCACCAGCCACCCAAAGTGAGGCACAGAGGGATGTTAAGTGTGGCCGTAGGAGTCATTATGTAAAAGCATTGCTGGTCTCACATGCAGTCATGGCTCTTGTGACTGTGACACTGTAGTAGGTGTTGTGGAAAATCAACTATGGTGTTGTTTTCTTCAACAAATCCCATATAATACTTTTTGAAAACAAGCTTGACGGTGTGAAATCTGGCTGGAAATCAATTGTGGGTCTGGCAAACGAACATGATGAGGGATAATTTCTTTTATTTCCTGTTGCTTTTTTGTGAGTGGCAGGTGACAAACAGTAAGCAGAGCATGCAGTAGTAACCATCTAAAAACACTTCATTATCTTGTGAACGTGTACAAATATAGGAAAATATATGTACACAAATGGGTTTTTGTCTCAACTCCTTTATACTAATATAAATACACTAATATTTGTTAAATATATGGAGTCTGCTGTGGACAATGCAGTCAATAAAATGTATATCCACTAGATGTGGCACTGCAGCACTGGTATGAAAACAATCAGTTCCAAATGAAAGATGAAAATGCCAGATGAAAGCTTTATGCGTGTACCCTGGGCGATTTTAAAGTTTGAGTAAGATTTCATTCTCCACACTGTCCCCTATCACACATGCACACTCTACCACCACCACCACGCTAAAACAACAACCAGCTGGACCCAAGAACAAGAAGGCCTTTTCACAACTATTTCAGCCCGTGTGAGTACAGTAATATCACATTCCTAATCCCTACTGACAAGAAATGAAGTTGCAAAAATGAAATGAACAGGAATGGCTCCAAAGCCTGAAATAGCTGCATCAGACAGGAGTTAGAGAATAATGTAATTGGGGTGCTTAGTGACAAGCCGAGCAAGGGAGGGAGGGAAGGAGGGGGGAGTTCAGAGCTCTTCCCGGCTTCCACGCGATATACTAAGACACATTAATGTGACACAAAATGATTTGTCAAGACGAGCCGTAAAGAGGCAGAGGAAGGTTCAGTGGAGATACGTAGCTGTGGTTCTGAAGTATCTAGTAGTTTTTATTTATTAAATACTTCAGTATGAATTCATTTAACCCCAAGGAATCAGGAAAATTGTTCAACTTTAAATATGGCACGTTACTAACAGAGCACATATTTCAAATGTATTTCCTTTTGTGTGTCAAAAGCTTTAGATGATATTTCTTGATTATGATGGAGAGAGATTGAGCTGTCAGCAGCAATAAGTCAATAGAGCTCCTGTGCAGTGTCTGCCTTAGGCGAGCGTCATTGTAAAAGATGAAATGCCACAATCACTATCACCAGAAAGATTGTGAAAAGTTTATTCTTAGGGCCCTCCTGATTAATGCAAATTACACCTTACTGCATACAACTGGCAGGAGCTGAGAGCTCTCACTATCTGCAGCGCTCCGCTTTTCTTCACTTTCCCTGCTCAGCTGCTGTTTTAATACCTCAGTGTGCCACTTTTTTTTTCTTTTATTCTCACGTTAAGTTTGTGTCTCACATGTCACAAATACAGTAAATCTGTTTTTATGACCAGATTTTATTTGTGATGGTGATATTTTTTTTGCAAATCTTTAAATTATTTCTTTTTTGAGTTTTTGAATTATTTTCCCTCACAGGCTGCATTTCAGTTCAAATGCTCAAACATGGTCAGATTAGGAGGGTTTTCCTAAATGTTTACATTTATGTATATGTTGCATAATATAATTCAAATTGAATTATATTATGTATGAACATACGATACCAATTCAAGCAAGACACAATTGAATTCCTACACTCTTTAACTGCTTATTATCCCTTTTCATTTCTCCACAGACTCTTTCTCTGATGAGTCATGTTTACAATGGCCTTAGTATTGCCACTGACTTTAGCTGACCAACAGCTCCCCTCCTCCTTCTTTCTCTCTCTTTCTCTCTGCTTTACTTTTACTCATTTGTATTGGTCTGAAAATAGTGAAAATGTGTTATACCTGTAGCCATGGAAGCGACAGTGGATCCCACTTAGCCATCTCCCTGGGAGGCAAAACCCTCTCATTTAGACACACATGCAAAGGATATGCGAGCGGCCACCTGTGATTATGGTGCAGTTACATAACGAGGTTTACAGTCTAGATGTGTGAACCTTGTGATCTACTGTTCTCCAGGCTTGCGGCGCCATGTCGTCGAAGCCTTACATTATGCAGGGACCTGTACAGTACCTGTTGCCGACACAGACCGAGAGGCACTTTAAAAGGACGCTTTGAGCTCCATTAGTTGACGTCCTTGGTCAAACACAATAGCCTGGTGATGATCACACACAGGCTATCGCAAATCACCCTCAGAAGTCTGAAATCAGAGGCGGCGAAGGAGAGTGAATAAGAGCAAAAAGAGAGAGAGAGAGAGAGAGATAGAGAGAGAGAGAGAGAGAGAGAGAGGGATCCTGCACTGATGAATCATTAGTGATAAAGCTGGGGCTGAGCCAGTACGGCTGTATTTAGAAACTTCTCACTCTTTCAACCCCCTCCCTTACTAATTGTCATCTCTTTTAGCATTTGACTGATGACTGGCTCTCTGAAAAGACGTGAGAAAAGGGGAGCAGGCACTCAGCTCTGAGGATAATGTCACACTTTGAAGCTGTCAAGGGTAACGGCGATGTACTCAACGGTGGCGGCGACGGAGGGAAAAGCTACAGCTCGCTCCCCCAAAAACAACTGAAGGCAAAAAGAGATACAGGCATAGTGACACATTGAGACAATCACATATAAAAAATAAAAACTGCTCTTCCGTGGGAGATAAACACATTTCCTGGAAGACTCTATACGGAGAACAGCGATACGGAGTATGATAAAACAAGAGATCTGACTAACAGAGTGATTGGCATACTTCAATTCTAATCCCTCTGACACGGGAGTCCTGGTGTGTTGAGCCTGCCGTATTGTCAAACACACATGCACACAAGAACACACACGCAACCTCGGGTCAATTGCTGTTGATTAGTTGTTGGTGACAAGTGTGAAAGGCATCACTCTGCACTGAGACACAGCGCCCGGCAGCGTGATATATCGATACACACTCCACACTGAACAGCACGCATAGAATCTTTCATTACGGAAAGACTATCGCAGGTGCAAAAGATTCATGACGATTTGGCCGGGTCATGTCGCGGCTGTGCAGCAGTCGATATTCTCACCTCATGCTGCAAAGGTCAGGCGAATTAATCAGCTGTTTCTTTTTCTTTTTTTTTACGAAGGACAACAGGACTTGGAGCAGAGCAGATGAGCTCCAAAAGGCAGTCAACTCGGGCTGTTAATTTCATGTGGGAAGCCCTTTGTGAAAGCCTTTCATCTTCATAATGTTGCTTCCATTTACTTTTTGATTAGCATCTGATCAAATACAATGGCGGGTTGTCTTCTGGAGTTTTCTGAATGATATGTCTGTGCATCAAGTTGCTGTCAACTGGTAGTGCCATGATGTGGGAGGGAGGGAGGAAGGGAGGGAGACAACAGGAGGGAGAGAGAAAGAGAAGAGGGTGGAGAGAAGAGAGACAGAGGGAGGGAGGGACGGAGGGAGGCTGCAAATGGCAGTTTTCTGTGACACCATGGGAGGGAGGGAGGGAGGGAGGGAGGTAGAGGAGAGACAGGGAGAAGAGAGGGGGAGAGGGAGAGAGCAAAGAAATAGTCAGAGAGAGAGAGAGAGTGAGAAAGAGAGAGAGAGAGAGAGAGAGAGAGAGCAGCAGTCCAACTAGATCAGTTTGCAAAAGATTGATAGAGAGAGCTGTTCAGTTAATAAGCAGTGAGGGAGTATTGCACAGTTTTGTGGGAATTGTGAAGGATAGACTTCATGTCAGTAAAGATGAAGGATGAGCAGAAGACCAGCTGATAAAACTGCATCAGAAGATGGAGATACAAAGAGCTGAATTTTCACTGGGATAATCTTCGTTTCCTACCTGTTTTGTACAGCCAGCACTGACTGACTTGGCCCAGGGTTCTGGTGTGATTCAGCCTGGTTGGAGCTGTGTTACATCTGCGCTTGCAACGGCACCTGAGAGAGAGAGAAAAAAAAGAAAAAGAGAGAGACAAGAGCTCAAGTAAGGATGAAGAAATTCAAAGGGGCTCTAAGCCTTGTGCTGAAGATGATGGAGTGGTGTTCTCCAGTATTAGAGTAACACACAAAGAAGGAGCAGCTGCGGCAGCAGATGCAGAGAATGCCTCAGTTTGGTTAACAGGGACACTGGGAGAGAAGATACCACCTTTCACTTCTGCAGCCTGTGGGGAGGACAGGGAGGGGAGAAAAAGGTAAGAGAAGGACAGAAAACTTCACCTCAAACTTTCAGCCTGAATGTCGCATCAGTGGATGACATTGTGTACTTTTAAACATTCCCTCTGAAGACCACAAATCTAATAGTATATATATATTTTTTTAAAACAGATGTTCAGAAACAGTACATAAAAATCATTCATTGATAGCAAAAACAAGTCTTATATGATGACTTTATTTAAGTTAATCTTTTTTTTAGCATATGTTGTCCCTGGCTGGAAGAAAATATAGTATATAATAGTTTTATAATAGTATAAAAACTGCCTCTGCTGATGTGGATGTAAACACAAACTAAAGCTAAAACCCACTGCTGCAGCCTTGTTCCATTTCAAATCCACTGTGCTGTAGCCCAGAGCCAAAAACACATATTTACAAGTGTGCAGTATATATCTTTACAAAGCAGGCAGGCTTTTTTCAGTTGATTTTTCCACCCAAAGGATTTCATGCAGGGTTAATCACCTTTAGCCTTTAGCTTAGATTTTGGATGAAGGCCCTGCCTGTCAATATCAAGATGTGATATCGACAGGCTGCCAGCCCCCAAAGGGTTAAAATAACAACAACAACAACAACAACAAAAGAAAAGGCAACAACCCTGAAATGTAGCTACGAGACAGACGAAGACAAACTTATCAAGTAATGAGTTTTTAAAAAAAAATGTAATCCTGAAGTTTGAGCCTAAAATAATGTGGGCTTCATCTTGTCTCGATCCATATCACAGCCTGCTCACTAAGCCAGGAGAGGGGGAGCAGGGTGAGAGGGTACAAAGGCATTATACTGTGAGACAACAGTACTGCTGATGAATGATCAAATAATCGATTATTCAGTCAACAGAAATATAATTGTCAAACGTCAACATACAATAAATGAAGTGAAAATTAAAATATATTCTGGAGAGTCACCGCTTTTCTCATATTAAACTGAATACCTGAATGAGTCAGACCAAAGAAGCATAAGGATGCCATGAAACTGGTAAACTGTATTGGGAATTTATCATCACTTTTCAAATAAATGTGTTTGTTTAAAATGAATTAATCAATAGACTATGGTGATCATTAGTTTTAGACCTAGACAACCTGCAGAATCTCAAACTCACTCAATGTAAACAAACACTTCATTTCTGCATTACGCCTTCTAAATTTAACTTGAACAAATACCTTGATAACAGATCCACTGGTTACCACTTGAACACTTTTTAGACACCTAATTTCCTGAGTGTGTTACATCAGATAACTAACTGTACCATCTAATTTAGTACAATAACACTGGAGGACAGACACGAGCAGGTGTTAATGGATAAATATGTGTTGTGCTTCAGGTACAGCACTTTTCTATCAGCGTATAAAGAAATCACTGATGTGAGTATACAAAAGAGACAGAGGATGAAGAGAATGAAGATTATGCAGCGTTGCCTGACAGTTCAATGACCTCATCCTGCTTTTCATCTGGGCTTAGCTCAGTTTGATTCACTTTTATTATTCCAAAGGGATATTTAGCATGCAGTGGGCCATGCTGAAAACACAAAACACTCGCAAAAAAGGCGCAATATCATATCAAAAACGTGGACAATGGTGTATATATCTTTTTGTATGACTTCATGCATAATCTCTAGCAGTAATGTATTCAAAGTAATATATCTAAGCTTGTGTCCTCGAACCAACAGGTGTCAATTAAAATTGGAAATTACAGAGTTCAGGTTTAATATGGGTGATTCAGCCTTTGTGAATGGGTACAAGTAATTAAACAACTGCACAAATAAAGATCAAAAAAGCCCAGTGAGAAGCTCACATGTGGGAATGATCAATCAATGGGAACCAGGTGTTTGAACGGTGGAAGGGCTACAGGTGCAGCTATCAAAAAACGACAGATTTTGTTGTACTTGCATAGAATATACCAGCTGTTATAACGTGTAAGAAGGTGACTCAGTTCTTTTTTCAACATTTCTCCTTACCACTTCTCTCTACAACCACCTGAGATGGGATCTCGACACAGGGGATGGCCTACATACAGAGCCTCCAGGGTTGGATGCTCTCTGTTTCTAACTTATACTGCTTTGTCTCTTTGTCTAGATGTTAAAACCCTTTCAAATGTCTCCAATTATTGTATTACATTTTAGAACACGAACAAAAAAAGCTGTGAACTAGTTTGTATTATGCACTGTCAATCAGACAACATCCCTGCATGGTGAAGTGGTGTTGCTTTCTATAGGAAAATACCTGTAGGTCACTTGAGACGAGATGAGTTCCGCGTGGTGAGCTATAGGAAAATACAATGACACCTGAGCCACAGCTCTTCCTTCACAATGGCCTTGGGAGGTGGGCCATGATCGTAGTGGTTGATCTCAGTTTCCTGCATGCCTGTCTTGAGATGAAGTGCCCTCTCCTGCTCCACCTCATTGTTCCTCCCAATCCCTTCCATTATTTTGCACATCCAATTATTCATTCTATTCATCCTAATCAGATGCGAGCTTATCGTCTCCCCCAAGTCACTTCGCTCAACTCCTCAATAACACACACGGCTAGACGAGGTCACAAAAGGTTATTCGTGAAATTATTGGCCGCAGTGCAAATCACTTTCCGTGGCCGGCCTTATGAATCAAAGATGCAGTAATGGCCTCCCCCTGAGCTGTCATTTCACGCTGCTTGTGTACAAGATTTGCATGGTAGTGATCTAGAAATTAACAACCTGTATTAAGGACACCTGTGATCCCAAACAAAAAAGTTGGACAAACCACCAGAATTCAGAAACACAGGATTGGAACCCGTCTCTCAACACAAGATAATACTATATCTAGACACCGTACCAGCAGCAGACAAAAAATGTGTCTTTTGTTCATTCCTGTATTTTAAAGAAATAACATAATAACATAACATAATTTGTGGGTAATAGCAGGCAAAAAACAGCAAAAAAAATAATAATAGCAAAAAACAATAACACTAAAGCAGGTGTATTTTTAGCAAAAAAAAAAGTGCTGATTTGTCATCTATAAAACCAGCTGTTCAATTAAATGTGAATATACTCTACCTGTAATTGATATGGCTAAACAATTACCCAGTAAATTAATCAGCTGTCACTACCAGTATCTCTGATGTCAAACTTTTTGGCACGGTAAAGACTACTGTCAAATGCATGTCAAAGAGCCTTGTGACAGAGATCTAATCTTTAAGCACCGCATGTACTACCTCTCAGAGGGACAATCTGATTTAAAGAGCTTCCCATGTAGCTATACGGCAAAGGCTTTCTGCCTGGGTTAGGGTTAGAGACTGGGGCACTTATCTAATGACTCCGAGGACACAGGGAGGGTTTTTACTTTCATTTGACCAATTTACTAGACACCTGACACCGTACGACTACAGTATGATATGGAGACTGCGCACCATGTCGGGCTGCTTAGGTCATGTGACAACATTCAGGCTCAAGATTCATCTCAATTATATAACGCAGTCGGTGTGGTCACCATGCCATACAGCCAGGCCCACCTGCCACTACATATGTGAGCCAAGGAGTACAAACACACTGAAAACTATCTGTGTAAAAAAATCAAGCACTAGAAAGGATGAGATAATCTTGTTTGCTTTACAGATTTACATCTTTGAAAGAAGTGGTAGGATCACTATTTTTAACACTAACAGCTGTGCTCCTTTGGGAATGTAGTGTGATATTGTCAAAAGGTAAAAAGTGCCTTTGGAAGTATAAAAATAGAGCATAACATTCTGTTGCATCAGCTACAGTACGTTTTTCTGATACAGGCGTGTGTACCCCTAAGGGACAATTTTAAGATTGTGCATGAGGTAATCTGGCTCCAGATCAGGAGAACTTCCACCTGAAAGAGCGTAAGTGAGGACGGATTTAATGTGAGTGTGTGGCAGACGGCAGTTCACCCGGGATTTGGGAACGCACATGAGTGAACTGTCAAGTCTTCAGGGCCCAAATCAGACAGGCAGACACGGAACGGATGTGGCCAGGCGATAAAAGCTGTCTGCACCCAGAGGGGCCTCAGTCCAGCCGCCACGGGTAAAATCCCCTTGACCCTGAGGCTCAACATCCAGCACAGTGGCCAGGTTATCTGCTGCCTGACTGAGAAAATCATTTGACAGCTGTACTCCCAATTTATTTCATACACAGACTGACATTTTTGACACATACAGTATAAGCATGTGCAATCTTATCGAGTGTGCTGTATGTCTAATCTTGTAATATTCTTGTAAGCTAAAGTTCTGTTATGTAATTACAATGAATACGCAATACAGGGCATTGCACGGGGGAGAAATGTACTATCTCCTTCTGTGGAGCACCATGGGAAGGTGGTATAAATTTACCGCATCTTCACAACATGATTAATAATACTGAAAATTGTACAGAATGGGGTCAAATAAATAGAGTCCTTCTCTCTCTCTCCCTCTCTCCATCCCTGCACACAGCATCTGGAATTGCGTGTCCATGGAATCAGTGGCACACATACAAATCCCAGAGGAGTATGTTTAAATACGCACACACTGCCCTAACAAAGGCATTGTCCTGAAAGGACAATGGCAAACTTAGAATAGACAGAACAGAACAGCTTGTCTGTTGTGATGACTGCACGGCATGCTGCTGATAAACTATAAATACAACCAAGACATCCTGAAAACTTACTGTGATGTGTGTGATAGCCGTTCCTATCACTGGTAGGGCTAAAAACCAGACTAGATATAAATAGAGTCAAATGATGGTCAACTTTTTCCTGACATAATAATAAACATGTGGTAGGCTTAGTTTATCTCCACTGACAACCTTCTCCATGATTTGAAAGAGAAAAGCACAGGAAATGTCATGTGACAGAAGTGGATCTGCTGGGAGGCCTGCTCTTCAATTACCAAGCCAACATCAAAAGACATGAGGACCCTTCAGTGAGGGCCAATTGGATTTTGAGTCGTGACGTTTAAAGAGAGCAAGATGGCAAAGAGGAAGCATTTAAAGTGAATTAAGTAACCAGTATCATGGATACAATATTGTAAACCTTATACTAGGAAGTGAGGAGTGTTCTCACCAACATAATGCTGAACATGCTGAAAAACTTTATTATTAACACAATTATAAAATCTCTATTGTTTTAAATTATATTTATTTTCAGAGTTTGATTTGTCAGAAAGCAAACTTAACAGAGGCTGGACTTTAGTTTAAAGTTAGTAAAATTAATGGGAAACCTTATAACACACAAACATAAATAACATTAACAGAGGGACACATGAGTGTTATTTTCAGTCCTTTTAAAAGCTTCTAATATCAACTCCTGATAATGTCAGTCATAAAATCAAGATCATTTAATGGAACACATGACAGTGAATCCATTGTAATTATCTATCAGTGGTCTTGTTTTTTTTGGGTCAGTAGCAAAGCTATTTATTTGAGTGTTACTTGTGTAACAATGTTCTGAAATTCAGCCACTAAAAGCTTTCAAGACCGGTTCTTTAGTGATGTTTCATACACAGGTATGGTGTGATTTGACCATTATGTCACAGAAAGACACTCACATTGTTCTCTTCTGACACTCTCTACAGGGACTGGATTAAAGCACAAGGCTCCCACCCAGCTCCCTGTCAATGACTCACTAAAATGGAGCTTAGCCAGTGATCAAGCTGTGAGGGGCCTTGATCACACACTGGGACTCCAGGCCTGTCCTTCTGCTCTGACCCTGCAGCTGGAGGCGCCGCCGGGAGCATGAGTGTGGGAAGGATCAATCGCTACAGCATTGTGTCATCTGAAGAAGAGGCCCTCCGCCTCACTACCATGCATGGCATGAACGGCTTTGGTAATGGCAAGATCCACACACGCCGCAAGTGCCGCAACCGCTTCGTCAAAAAGAATGGCCAGTGCAATGTGCAGTTTGCCAATATGGACGATAAATCGCAACGCTACATGGCCGACATCTTCACCACATGTGTTGATATTCGCTGGCGATGGATGCTGGTAGTCTTCACTCTTGTGTTCGTTGTCTCCTGGCTAGCCTTTGGCTTAGCCTTTTGGGTTATTGCTTTGCTACACGGAGATCTGGATAACCCAGCTGGAGATGACAACTTCACCCCATGTGTCCTACAGGTCAATGGATTTGTGGCTGCATTTCTATTCTCCATTGAAACACAGTCTACCATAGGTTACGGCTACCGCTGTGTGACTGAGGAGTGCCCAGTGGCTGTTTTCATGGTAGTCTTCCAGTCCATAGTGGGCTGCATCATTGACTGCTTTATGATTGGCGCCATCATGGCCAAGATGGCGAGGCCTAAGAAGCGAGCACAAACTCTGTTGTTTAGCCACAACGCTGTCATTGCCATGCGGGATGGAAAGCTGTGCCTCATGTGGAGGGTAGGGAACCTTCGCAAGAGCCACATTGTTGAGGCCCATGTCAGGGCACAGCTCATCAAACCTCGGATTACCGATGAGGGGGAATATATTCCTCTTGACCAGATAGACATTAATGTGGGCTTTGATAAAGGCCTTGACAGGATTTTTTTGGTTTCACCCATCACTATTCTCCATGAGATAGATGAGGAGAGCCCCCTTTTTGGTATCAGCAAACAGGACTTGGAGACAGCAGACTTTGAGATTGTCGTCATCTTGGAGGGGATGGTTGAAGCAACTGCAATGACCACGCAGGCTCGTAGCTCCTACTTGGCCTCTGAGATCCTTTGGGGACACCGTTTCGAGCCAGTGTTGTTTGAGGAGAAGAACCTGTACAAGGTGGATTACTCTCACTTTCACAAAACCTATGAGGTGCCGTCCACCCCTCGCTGCAGTGCCAAGGACATGGTGGAGAACAAGTTTCTAGTCCCCAGCTCTAACTCCTTCTGCTATGAAAATGAGCTGGCCTTCCTAAGCCGCGACGATGAGGAAGAGGACGTAGGTGGTGGGAGCAGGGCACTGGCAAACCTCAGTCCAGACCGGAACAGCCGACACGAGTTTGAACGTTTACAGGCCACCAGGGTGCTGGATCAAAGGTCATATCGTAGAGAGTCGGAAATATGACCTCTACCCATTGACCCAGGGTCAACTTTCAATAACTTTATCCAAGGGTAAAAATGCAGAACAATGCAAAGTGCCATAGGAAAAGCTGACTACTGTGAAAGATTGGGAAAGAAATAAGACAACAGCAAAAGGGACTTAACTGGAAGGAATGGGGAAAAGCATGGGGAGTACACAGCTTAGAAAATTGTGGTAAGGAATGTCTACAATCAAGGAAAAGGGTAGAGAAAGACCTTCTTCCTTAATGGAAACTTGAATCTTTTTTCACATGGTCATTTTGAGTTAAGAGTGTTCAATGATAGTGCATCAAAAACTATTATGACAGAACCTTATATTCAAATCTTAGGTGTAAATACATTGCTTAGGTAAGTTATGTTTTGTGTGCAGTATCAGTTTCCAAAAACACCTCTGAAAAATAGAAGTCGCTATTTCAACTTGTTCTTGGGCACAAATACTAGTGTTACAAGGATTCTCTTAAGCTCTCTTCGCATTGCTGTAATTTTCTGGACCTGCGTCCAGTGACACATTGAAAATTTGTGCACTACAGCATTCAGATGCAATGAGCCATGATAAAACATGACCCATGAGCCACTGAGAACACCATAATTCAACACCTCCATTTTAGTACTGGTTTGGTCCCGAAATCTACCAATGTCAGGTGAGTAGGCAAAATGAATTGCACTTTGAAGAATAAAAGGAGTATGTTGAACAGAAATTTAATTGTATAGAGAATGGCTCTATTTATCATCTCTTAATGCCTCATATTTTAACTATCTCATAAAAACAAATATCTTACATGCTACTAACATCATCACATGGCTGAATCGGCCTATACATATCATGCCATGTACAAACATTGCTAAGTAGTCAGGTAAAACAAAACTAACGCACAAATGAACTTTTGTAGTTCTCAAAAAATATTTTTTGGAAGACATAGGTTGCAGTATCCAGGTGTGTATCAATCAAATGAATAACTGAAAAGCAGCAATTTGTATCCCCACAAAGTAATGCACCTTAAATTGTACCTTTACTTTCACAACTTGAAATATTATCCAATAAACTAAGTTCAACTAAAACCTGTATGTTAGTAGTCATTAACAGGTTTTCTATGGAAATTAAGAAAATAACTGGCATATTTTAATCAACCTTTATGTGTTTTCTGTCCTCTTTAAAATAGATCTATGCATTAACAATATCAGGGGACAGAAAACCTACTGAGTTCTGTGTAAGATGAAATGATATAATGACATCGCTTTAATCAATATCTAATACTTACAACAGCCTGGAAATAAAAAAAATAATAATAATCTCAATTATTTCTAGTAGTGTACTAGTAGCTACTATGTTATCAAATCTATTTGACAAGAGTCACATATCACTGAAACATTTAAAATGCACAGGAAGAATACAAAAATGATGCGTGTTTGTCCAGAGAGTAGTCCTGTGGTTAAGATGAATTTAAAATAAGGTTTGGGTAACACACAAATGTGTCAACAACACTTTGCATTATACTAAAAAGGTTAGGATAGTCCAAATGTATTGGCCAACTTACAGTAGCTTGGCCTACTTTCCTATTAATTTGACATCAACAGTGGGTACATGTAAGAGTTTTTTTATGTTGCTGCTAACATCTCTCTTTTGAACTTCACCTGGGTTATAGGCTAATGACTGGACAAAATATGATTTAATTATTATATGGCTAATGAATCCTTTAACAAGTAAAATTAATATGTGCAAGTAAGTTTGGTTAAAAACCTGTTATCACTTTCATTACTGTCCAACACACCTCATATTGTTTCCTCTGGCATTTACAAACATCACATACTGTAGACAGCTAAATACATTTTAGCAATTTGCTAATAGGCTGAGTTAATACACTGGACCAAGGTCTGAATAGAAGCAATAAACACTGAAGCACACCTTTCTGAATTAGTTTTAATAAGCATATTCTTAATGATTCTCTTGTAATAAATTGAACATGCATATTAATTCACAGATAACAAGTGAATAACCCTACATCTTTTTTGTTTCTACTGTACTTGTATGCATATGATTTCTCAGATCTGATACCAAAGTAATGGTTTGTAGCTCAGACTTAAGTTTTGAAGTGATCCAAAGTAATCTCTCCCAAAACAACTGATCTTGAAAAATACTTATATTCCAAAAAGGTTTATGAGTCTCCAATTTTCAAATGTAAATCTTTCATAAAATCAAAGCAAATCAAAACATGCCGTTAATCAAAACAAATCATTGCGCAATCAAAATATGAATTATGAAAGTTACATTTTAAGTTGTAGTTAAAGATTCAATCATTTCACTATACACAGTAGTTTAAGAAGAAAATTATGATGCATGACAACTTGATTTCTTTGGCATGGACAATAGCATTGAAAAACTTTCCCTTATTCTAGATACCTAGTCAGAAATGATCATTCAAACCTCAACATGTTTATGTTGTGTCACAAAATACTTTTCATTAATTTTATCTATTACCTCACTAAAACGTGGATGTTGTGTCCCTGTGGAACAATTTTAGTTAACTTTCACACATAAAAGATTACATATATGTAAAGAAACATATAGTATATGGTGAAAAACTACAACATGAGAACAAAGAGGAGAACCATAAAATGGTTGGTATTTTGGTCACAATGACTAATATTTTCCTAATAGTCATTTAATTCTTGCAGTATGCTTGACTCTATGATATTTCTTGGTTATATGTTGCTTTTTTTTTTTTTGGAAAATTGGAGGACATACTAAAATATATAAGAACATTTTTTTTTTGGCTAATAAGTAAAGCAATCTTTACCCAACCCTAAATTATTTATTATACTCATTGCCTTCTGGGAAGGTTCTATACAGTGATGTGTGAAGCCTCTGCACCTACTCACAAAATTTCAGTGGTTACAAAAAAGGTGACGTGTCAACAGCTTCTATGCCGCATCGCTGAAATGCATAGTTCAATCATTTCTACTGAATAATTTCTTTCGGAGATTGTTTTAGCTTTGATGTTGCCCTCCTGAACCCACACAAATGTTTTAGCTAAATATATAAAGGTTTATAGTATAAAAAAGATGACATTATACAAGTGACATTATAAAAAAGTATAATAGGGAGGAGCCAGGCTGAACAAACCTGCTTATTTTTATACAAAGTTCTTTTTGATAGAATACAGCAATCAATATTTATCTGTTTTTATCAGAGTACTACAATGAAATCACTATTGAGAGGCAAAAATATGATTCTTGTCTCAGTTTTCAATGATTTAATTTCTGTTGTTTCATTTCAGCACAGACGCTCATGATTAAACAGGTATTTCTCTTAAAGGGATGATTGGAAAAACCTTTGACCTCTGTAGAAGTCTTCCTATGTCCAGCAAAATGTCTTCTGGGCTTTTGATTTTAATTCAAAGTCATTTAAATTATTCAATTAAAAACTAACTGTGAAAAAAAGGATTGTTTTTTATCTCTTTTGTTGAACATGGTCCACCAGTCTCGGTTGTATTGAAATGTAAAATCCAGTACAAACCCTGGACATCCTCAAGCCTAATGAATGGACGAATGGAGTGGTAGGCGAGGTAATACATCACCATGAGGGGTGGTTTAAGATGAGAGATCAAGATTCATGTCACCAAAGTCAGATGACTTCCTGGTCTAGGGCCAATTATTCAAGAAGGTTCATCAATTAATCACTGTGACACACAAACAACCAGTGGAGCCAGGGGCCTTTTGGCGCTGCTGAACTGGGCAGGAGGCCTGCAGCTGACTTTGTCAGATCAATGCGGTAACAACACGAGAGATCATTATTACTCTGCTACCTCAGAAGCAGGCAAACCTTTATGTTGTTAAATTCACTATGGATCTTCTTCACTGAAGACATTTTGAAATGACCCAGTAGTAGATAACAGAATTAACGATGATGGCTGAATTCCATTTATCTCCTTTAGTTTTAGGGTCCTGCTGTTGCGCATGCTGGCTCACTGTCACACTGTCACAGCATGCTGGGACACTTGAATGGAGTATGGAGCCATCTTTAATGTTATTGTGTATTTCTTACTATGAACATTCAAAATGTCTGCTATGAAAAAGGGCTTTAACACAATAAGTGCACATTCAGTTCTTCTTGTTAAAGTGCTCTGTAAAACCTAACCAATACTTGGTATGTACTGCAGATACCAACAATGATAAGTGGAAGTAAAAATATCTTATATAAAATCTGAATGACATATCAGCTTAATTTCTAATTTTTAATTATGAATGAAGCATATTTTTGCCACCATATACACCAATACCAATCTGTGATAAGCTAATATTGTCCTATAACAATATCCCAGCTGATTTATCGGTCAGTCTCTACTGTTCAGTGATTTGGTCTTCAAGTATAATAAAATTTGTAATTAGAATAATATTCTAATAACAAATAAAGGAGTATTGGTTACATAAACTTAGATGAACTCTTCCAGTTTGGCAATGCCTGTCAATCCAACAATCCACCGAAGACCAATTTTGACATGACAAACATTTACAGGGCATCCACATGTACATAAAGATGATCTATAATGATATATGGTATTTCTGCAATAGGGCACCTTTAGAGTAAAAAGGTGAAAGAGTTATGCAAGTACCAGAGCTGACTAGTGCAATGATGCCATCAGCAGCACTGAAGATTATTTTTTTTCTGGTGATGAATAATCCTAAACTCTTTGCACGAGATCTGTGGCCATCAGTTCTTTCTAAATAATTCAGGTTGGGGTGATGAAGTCACCCTCAGTGAGTGACAGATGGGTTAGGGTTAGGGTTAACATGCAGGCCACTGGTTGTGCTGAGCTCAGGCCCTAGGGTCTCAACACTAACTGAGATCGCAGAGGCAATGCCGGAAGCGTTCTCCAAGTTTGATTATGTAACATATGCAGTCTATGTTAGGCTTTGTGTGGCTCAGTGTCACACACATAGACTAGACGGGAAGCTTTCAGGATTAGTGGAGGGCAGTGTTAATGAGCGCCTATAATGCATGCAAGCATTTTATAGATTTTTCATCAGTGTAACACGGGTTATGAAACTCAGAATTTGACTTTACTCTTAAAGTGAGCCGTCATTTGATAGCTGTGATGTCAAACTAGCGTAGATTAATCGTAGGATTAGACACCAATAGGTCCAGGATAATTAAGGGCATGTCAGGATAAACTGCCCTGCAAGTGATACAGTT
This sequence comes from Nibea coibor, assembly GCA_023373845.1. Taxonomy (NCBI): domain Eukaryota; kingdom Metazoa; phylum Chordata; class Actinopteri; family Sciaenidae; genus Nibea; species Nibea coibor. Next base: position 12,104,001 of record CM041728.1, read on the forward strand.
GCTATGTAATCCCAAAGTCGTAAGCAGGTAATATCACACAAGGTATTCTTGTGTATTTTGGATACTATGTATCCATGTTTAATGTACATCACAACTGAACCTGAAAACGATCTATTTATATTTATGCTTATTCCTCGACTAGAAAATGCTGCAATTAAATTATGGTTTGTTAGCAGTCTGTATCCCAGAGCTTTGATTGCCACTGGTGCACCAGCTTCTCCCTTCACACTCACAGCTCCTGCAAATAAAACCTATTAATTACCATATGGAGGCTGTTGCCACGTAACCCGCTGGCCGAAAAAAAAAAAAAGAAGCGTGAAGCTGGGGAATATTCCAGTTAAAACCTCAGCAGAAACCAATGCAGCAAAGATAAATACAGTGATTTGGTTTGACAAAAAGATAGATAGTTAGACAAATAGAAAGTTGTGATGATTTTTTCTTATATCATCATGATATTTTGTCTAAATTACGTAAGAGCAAGTTGACATTCAGGATCCCTTGGGAATGTCCCTTCTGTGACTCCAAGGGAACAGTTGATTAAGCCAGCTGGGGCCTGGACTCACACATTTGCTTACATGACATTAAAAAAAAGGGCTACACCTACTAAAATCTACAGCCAGTTAAAAGATGTAAAAGGATTCAAGGAAGTGGCCTTGCCAGCTCTCTGCCAGCCAGCCCATATAGACTAGTTATAATTAATGCTGGAACAAAGTCCCTGTAGCCTGGACTCTTGATGACAGTGAAATGAGGGGAAATCGTGTTGAAGGGGCTATATAAAGCTCTTCAGTGTCAAGCCGCATGTGGCTCTGTGGCCAACACGTTCACTACTAAAAGTACTCCCTGTTAGTTCCTGTGATAGTATCACTCAATCAGAGAGGTTTATGTTATTATGACTGTCTTTTCTGCCTTGAGGATATCATCTACTGCAAAGGAATTTATATAAGCTCAGCCCATGGGCTTAAAAATGAACCTGATACTAATCCTGATTCTGATTCAATCCTAATTCTGTAAATCTAAAGACATTTTTATAGGTCACAAGATGTGGATAAAGTTATAAGATGAAGAGATCCATTGTTTTTACAATGTATATTACTATAGCAAGTATGATAGTACTAATCCAGAATTCACATGGGAAGTGAGTAATGCATATTACTGTTCTAGGAGATCAATGATGGGTGCATACTTAAATATAAATTAAGTTATTCTTTAAAGAGATACGTGTTTTGTGCAGATGTGTTTTTCTAAACACTTCACAACAGATCAGTGCCAACACAGACTTGAGTTAGATAACTGAAAGCGGAACCAAGCGAGGCACTGCTGAGTGGACGGAAAGTACAAACTGATCCTTCTGAGGTCCTCAAGTGTGATGGGAATTTATCCAATGATTCAGATATGTTTTGTAATCTGTTGCCCAAATGGAAGAGACACAACAAGCCCTTACCAACTGCCTACGCTTGTCGTCTTGTGTAATAAGCCAAGAGCCCTCTGGTGTTGTCCATTAGCCGTCAACGTTGCCCAAATACACACACCAAAAGACTATGAATGTGAGAAGGATTTTAAAAGACAGATTGGTACCCTTGGTTCATGACATGTTCCTCTCACTCATTTAGGTAAAAACACTGACCTTTTCTAAAGAAGACATTTTGACAAGTTACAGTCAGAAAAACACAGGGGTAAATATTAAAATGAATGATGGCCATTTAAATTCTATTGAGTTGTTTTAGTTTCAGGATCATGGCATTGTGCATGCTGGCTCACTGTGACACTGTCATGGCTTACTGGGACACTGGAATAGAGCAGAGCCACCGCTAAGTAACACCTGTGCTGTTGCTACATGCCAAAATGTCTTTTGTGAAAAAGCCCTATTGCTCTTGCCTACCCAAAACTGTTGCTGACTGTCATTCTCTGATGAGAATCAGCAAATTACTAGTGACCCAGTTAAAACCGAATCAAGAATGGCCGACAATTATATACCTCTTTCCCAATGCTAGCTGGCATCGGCTCCAGTCCCCTAGGACCCTAATATGTGGTTACAGAATAGATGGATGGATATATCATTGTTATACGATTATTTATCTAGCTTTGTGCTAATTCTTGCACCATTACAATAGGGCCCCCTGTGTTGCTGGCAGGCACACAGTGCTGTCTGTTTTTTTTAGTATAGGTCACCAAAGCCAATGTTTTGATGACTTACAGTTAATATTTGGCACCACTGGTAGACAAAGTTGCTCACTGCAGCTTTAGCATTAGATCCCCCAACCAAATGTCCGTCTGCATTCTCTTAATCATCGGCTGCTGCGCCAGTGGCTGCGTCCTCACTGGTGCTCTGACCTGAGAAAGTGGCAGCGTGCAGCATTAAACATGGCGACACATTATGTGCCTTATCTCCTCTAGGTTACAGTAGGTGCCTCCAGTCTATCCTGATTCATGGAGTAACGGGAATGGACATCCTGAGGGGACATGAAGGGGGCACTCTCATTTCCTGGCTCTCAACCCTGGGTAATTACCTATGTGTGCCCAAAGGCCCTTGGTGTGTTTTAGATGAAGGGAGAAAGAAAGAACGAAAGAAAGAGCAAGACAGTGAAGTTATGTACTGTAGAAAGAGAAGAATAGGGCTATTGTAACAGATGTGCAGCTCTCAGAAGCACAAGCCATGAAATATTAGTTCTATTTACTTCTATTATTTCAAAAGATTATCCTCTTCTGCGTGTCTGTGCAAACCATACAGGTGAATGTTGAATGGATTAGCTACCAGTTTCCTCTAATGGATTTGATAAACAGTTTACACAAAACCACAATAAATATAATCCACATATTTTGAGTGTTATTTGCAGAGGTTTTAAGAAAGCAGCTGCTGTACAATAGAGTGCAGATATATTTTATGGTGCACAAAGTACCTCCAAAATCACATTTTAGAAACTAATAAAGGTTTCTTTCAAAATAATCTAAAAAATAATACAGAGATAACAGTGTTAACAGTGACTTTCTTCTGTAAAAACAAGTCCTAAATGAAATTGCAAGGTGATTTTAGGGGGCTTTGAGTGCCACGACTTAAATGCCAGTGAGCTTCATTGTATTGGGTTAAGCTGCAGCCCATAGTTTCAAACTTAAGCAAATCACACAGTAACTAAGAATTATAAGAGTCAGCAAAACAGGGTCTGTCCCAGAAGTGAAGTCATGAGAACAGACACAGAGTTGCGACTAGAGTCTCTCTGGTCTCCCCAGGGGTAGACTCAAATCTGTCAGCACCCTTCACTAATGCAGCTCTCAGTGGAAGGCAACAGGGATAGAATACTTCTCCCCAAATACCCCTCCACACACACACACACACGCATACACCTCACACCCTCATCACCCCTCCATCTCTAGCCTACCTAGACTATGCCAGGACGCATGGATCATCTCTTGCTGGCTGGCATCGCTGCGTCCCAGGACACAGACCTCGCTCTAGCCAGGACAACGTCTCCAGTGTCAGGCAGAATGAGGGTCTTTGTTAACGCAGACTCAATACAGGACCTTCACTCGCAGAGGTAGTTGGGTGGTTTTGATATGGAGAACAGTATCCCTTTTAACATGATGAAGAATTGAGTGCAAAAGTGGAAAGGAGACAGTTAGATGCTTGAGAAGATATTTTTTATATTAAAAACACTTTCAGTGCGGAACTAGAAGTAGTTTGTGGTGGCTCTGAATAACTAGTTTTTACAGTAATACATCTCAATAAAGATATCATTCTCAAACTTTGCATTGGTCACTCTTGTGGATTAAATCCTGTTTCTAACTGACTGTCTGATGTGGCTGGGATCTTGAATGTTTTAAAGACAAATAGTATTGTCTTTCCAAATCTAGGGTGTGATATAATAGACAAAAAAACTGTTGGAAAAAAAACAAGTGACAAACAAAAAAAAGTACAGTGAAAGAGTGAATCACACAACTGAATGGGGTGGTTACATAAGACAAAACATTTCATTGTTTGCCATGGAAAAGCTAGTTGGTCAAAATGAAAATGAAAGTTATTTCAAATTAGAAATAACTCATCATGTACACTAACAGTGAGACTTGATGTAAGACCTTCTTTGTTCGGAGTGAGCTAAAGTTAGCTAGGTAGCTGTGACGATGGGTTTTCTCAGTACAATGGACTCTGCAATTACTGCTAGCTAAATGGGTCGGTGTATCATCCATTTATTAAATTATTCCATTCAATCTGGAAAACAGAAAAATGGAAAAACTTCCCAAAAAAGGAGAATAACTGTGTGTTTCCCCCATTATAAAGTTAATTTACACATTTCTGACTTACATTTATGCATGAAAAGGCGAAATGCTATCAGTTATTTAAATGACAGTGTGTCCGTGACATGACATATTAACCTTTTCTGTGTGGTTCACCAATATTGAAAGATGGTCTGTAGCCTGCAACAATCACGTGGACATTATTAGAGCAGAAATTTCACAAGGTACAGGCTACAGGAGGCTAGGCATTGTACTGATAAAGACTTAGCACTGATGTTTAAAAAGTTACACATCACACATTATCACATTTCTTGAGGGGAAAGAGAGTTTTGCCTGTTTTGTCTTTGTGCGTGATGTCCGTTCGTAAAGCAGTGACATTCAGTTTTATATTCACTAACAACATATGCTCATTCTCAGAAGATTTTCAATCTCGAAATGATCCCCCATCCAGACCTTACCTTTTTACTTTACACAGTCTCTTCTCGTGTATGTGACCGTGATGCTGCCTCTTTAACCCCTCCATCATTGATGAAGGTTAGGATGAGGAGTACTGGAGGTTCTGTGGTGATGGGGCACTCTGAATAACACACAAAAAAACTGACTTTGGAAAGACATCTCACAAAGTCATACGGTTATTTATTTTTTGCTCGCTAATGAAGCTGCTTTGACGACGGTGACCGCTAGATGTCGCTCTACAAGGTGAGCGTGTCAAACCGAAGAGTCAGCTAATGGATCAAACTATTCTTAGTCTATCTCAGGATGACTGTGTAAACTCTGATATTAAATCTTTAAAATATTCACAAACTTTTGAGTTGGTTTGTTTTTCATGGTTATAATTCATCTCAAGACTACAAAACACAGAGCCGTTTTCCTTTTTATAGCCAAAACCAAACTGTTTCCGTATTGAGGACTGACACACGGCTGGTAATAAATAATTTGTGAGTATTTCTCCAGTTTAACCACTGGAGGTAATAGTTTTATTTCTTAGTTTTGCTGTCGAAGGATTTTTTTTCTTACCTTTCCACCCTGACTTCAAGCACAGCGTTGAGCTTTGACTGTTAAACTTGTAAAGCGCGCCATCTTGTGATAAGTCATTGACGTTACCCAACCGTCAACCGTCATGCGGATAGTCCGCTCTCTGACCAATCCGCGAAGAATACACTGAGACGTCACGACGTTAACCAATCAACGCTTACGTTTTTGTTTTGTTTTTTTCAACAAAAATGGCGTTCTTTGCATTGTGAAGCAGAGAGGCTGCAAACAAAAATATTTTATGTTTTGATAAACTAAAAACGCCAGGTAAGCATAAAATATAGTAGTAACGCAGCGGGGGGGTGTTTTATGTTATTTGCTGTGGCATTTGTTTCAACAATTTTATCTTAATTCATTAGTTAATCAATGAGCTCGGCAGCTAACGGCTAACGTCGGCTAGCCAATTAATGAATAACGTGTGGGATCCCTCTACTAAATGGTTTTAGTGGCTGTTTCTTGGAGATTAATATTATGTTTAACCTGTGTGGACCGTCTCTACCAGGATGAAGGTGGTCAATCTCAAGCAAGCCATACTACAGGCATGGAAGGAGCGTTGGAGTGACTACCAGTGGGCTATCAACATCAAGAAAAACTTCCCAAAGGGAGCAACATGGGACTATCTTAACCTTGCAGGTTAGAGGAGGCCATCATGCAAATTACTTGTCTTCACACCACTTACCTTGTTGTTATTTCCGATGTGGCTTTAAACGCTGTTTGTTTATTCCAGAGGCCCTGATGGAGCAGGCGATGATTGGTCCCTCTCCTAACCCCCTTATTTTGTCCTACCTCAAATATGCTATAAGTTCACAGGTGAGAGGAAAAGGCACTCATGAAGAATTATTTAACTGAGCGGTGTGTCAAACTGTATTTGCAAGTTGTGAACCATACCATCTTTCTCTGCAGATGGTGTCTTATTCCAGTGTGCTTACAGCCATCAGCAAGGTAATCTGTGCTTGATTTTAAAAATAATCAATTTCACTATAAAATATAAGCACTTCTCATGATTATGTCTCTTTCCTGATAGTTTGAGGATTTCTCCCGGGAGCTGTGTGTCAAATCACTGTTGGAGATAATGGACATGTTTTGCCATCGTCTCAGGTATGAAAAATTACAGCCCTCCTTTGTCAGTATTATCCCGTGATATTCCACGTACATTGTAACAAGGCTGATGCAGGACTGCATCAGTGTTAATTTTTTGAAATCATAATAGATGCGGAAAGCATATTTGTAACTTTGCAATAAGGCTGTCCATTTCTGTAATGATACCCAGACTATCATCTGCAGGGAATCTGGGCAAGCATGAAATGTATAATATATTTTATGAACCTCATAACTGCATTATTCTTATTACTCTAACTTCACTCGCATATCCTGGATCTTCCCCAGAATGCTTCTGCCAAGTCTTTGGTCTGCCAATAAAAAAAGTTACCAAGATCAGTCATGTTTCACAAGTTGAACCTTTAGTTTCATAATAAAGTTATGTTTATTGCCTTTGAAAAAACAAAATGTTTCTTCCCCTTTAAACTCTGACCCACTGGTTCTGATATCTGATTATGAAGCTGTCATGGGAAAGCAGAGGAATGCATTGGGCTGTGCCGGGCTCTGCTGGGAGTGGTAGTGTGGCTGCTGCAGGGCTGTGCCTGGTACTCTGAGAAGCTGAGAGAACTGGGTCCATCAGCCAGCACAGAAGGCATTCTGAGGGCATGCCAGGAGAGGCTTAACACTCTGATGACCAGCACCAAGAACAGAGCCCTGGTTCACATAGCACGACTAGAGGATCAAGGTAATTGTGTGTTTGCATAAGATGGTGCAAAATGCATTAGGGCACACAGTATGATGGTGATTCTGCCCTGCCAAAGCTACACGAGGACAATCGGAAAATTTAATGTGACAATTGACAGTGACTGTCTAAAAAAACTTAAATATTATTTTTTTTATTTGATTAGTTTCAATCGCATCATATTGGGCATGATTGTTTTGTGCTAGACAGCTTACAGTGTTTTGGCTGCCTTTCCTCTGCAGGTTCCTGGAGCACCGTAGAACAATCAATGCTGAAAGTGACAGATGGCTTCGGTGGTCTGCATAACCAGACGCTGAGAACCAAACTAGAGGAGAGCTTGTCACTTGTAAAAGGGTGAATATTTTAACCGCGTTCTTAAATATTGAATACACAGCGCAGTTTAACTTATGCATGATGCTGCACAGCCATGATGCAATATTCTAATTAAAAGATCATCACAATGAATTTTCCTTGTGCCACCTCTTCACTCTTTCCTCAGTATTCCGCTGATGCTGTCGGTACAGTGTGACCCTCAGATGCATGCCTCTTTCCCATCAGTCCACGCCTTCATCATGCTGGAAGGGACCATGAATCTGACCGGGGAGACACAGCCACTGGTGGAGCAACTGATGATGATCAAGAGAATGCAGGTGCAGGGAAATGTTAAGCATTTGTCATGAACAGTATATTGGCTGTTGGAAGACAACACTTATTTTGTTGTATATTCAAAAGTATGCCTGTTACACTGGTCAGATATAAGGCTGTATGTCAGTTATTCTAATTATTTTATTTTATCAGCTGTCGTCTCATATTGTATGTCCTCCACAGAGAATCCCTGCTCCTCTTTTTGTCCTGGAGATCTGGAAGGCCTGCTTCACTGGCCTCATCGAGTCACCAGAGGGCACAGAGGAGCTCAAATGGACTGCCTTCACATTCCTCAAAGTAAGACCTATTCCCAAGAAAGAAGAAACTGATTGATATTGGATATGGAATTATTCAAAATAGTTGCTTCTATAAGCACCAGAATTCATGCGTTGTCACATCTGTGCACACGCAACTTGACCACACCTTAACATTTCCTTCTTTATTTATGTTAGATCCCTCAAGTTCTGCTCCGACTAAAGAAGTATCCTCAGGGCGACAAAGGACAGGTAAAACATTTGATTCAACGATGGCTTTCTAGCTGATGAGCACACTAACACAACCATGAGCACTTAATATTGACAAACAGCCACTGTCTAAGAAAAACACTGATGTTTAAAATGTAATGTGATGAACATTCACGGCAAATGTATTTTCCAGGACTTTATGGAGGATGTGAATATCGCATTTCAGTACCTACTCAAGCTCACACCACTATTGGACAAAGCCGATCAGAGATGCAAGTAAGTGCCCTGAAATCTCGCTCTTACTATTTTCTCCGCCTGTAATCTTATTTCAAAACATTTTCAACAAGAAAGCCAGCTAAATGTTCGGTAAGCCAGTAACATGACCCCTATTGTTTTTCCTGTGCTTCTTTACTTTTTTAGTTGTGACTGCCTCGGCATGCTCCTGCAAGAGTGTAACAAGCTTGGTCTGCTATCAGATTCAAATACGGCCTGCCTCACTTCTAAACGGTACGGGCTCCCATCTCATAATGAACACGTGTGACGCCTGTTTTCGGAGCTCTTTTTTTGGTTGATGCGATCGCGGATGGAATTTTGTTCACCATATTCACACAATACACCATATTCCTCCCCAACCCCATTCGCCCCATCTCTGTCACTACTTTGCCCCTCCCTTCCCGTCCCTCTCCCATTGCAAATTTGATTCAGGACCGAGGACAGGGAGTTTGCCCCAAGGCTAAAGACAGCTGAAAATGCTAACATCCAGCCTAACCCAGGCCTCATCCTCAGGGCGGAGCCCACCGTTACCAATATTCTCAAGGTATTGTACAGGGAATTCCCAGTATTGATGTAATGCTGGTGATTAACAGTCTGGACAGCACTGAGTAATATTCAGGGTGTTCACAAAAAATCTGAGATAAGATAAGAAATAATGCAGGTGTTAAGTGATTGTCAAAGATCACTATAAGAAATACACATCTTGTAAAAAGAACAAATGGTCATGACTCATCCTTTCTCGTTCATTAGACAGTAGATGCAGACCACTCCAAGTCCCCAGAGGGTCTTTTGGGAGTCCTGGGACACATGTTGTCTGGAAAGAGCCTCGATCTGCTCTTAGCAGCTGCAGCAGCCACCGGGAAACTCAAGTCCTTTGCCCGGAAGTTCATTAAGTGAGTAAATGCAAAACAGAGTTGCCACAAACTGTGCACACCATCACCAGAATCATGACTCATAATGACTTGCATACTTATTTCAAGGGTGCAAGATTGTTGTGTTAGAATTTTGGAAAGTCCAGTCAGCAGAGGAAGCAGTTAGTTAGTTAACAAGATGTTTGATGTCTTGTAATGTGTGTTTTTTCCTTTCTTTTTGCTCTAGGCTTAATGAGTTTCCCAAGCACATCAGTGGCGAAGGATGTAAGTTCAAACACAAGAGTGATGTTTTCCAAAAACGGGAATTTCTTTCCTTAATGATGTTTGATTGATTGAAGGAGACACTAATGCTGCGGATTTTTTCCTCCTCCTCTCCCTCAGCCAAGTCTGCGTCCGTACGGGCTCTGCTCTTCGACATCTCCTTTCTCATGCTCTGCCATGTGGTGCAGACGTACGGTTCTGAGGTTAGTTCATGACAATTTAAGCTAGTAGGAAAAGTACAATGATGTTCTGTGTGGATTTTATGTCAGTTGAGCCTGCTCTTTCAGCATTATGCCACAAGAGGTCCAGAGAGGGCTGTGCAGCATCTCTGCTTGTTATAGATTAAATATGCGTCTGCTGTCCGTGTTAGCTGATTAATCCTAGATTGATTCTTACAGCACACGGCTGTCCTGTGTCTCCTCTTTCCAGGTGATTCTGTCAGACCCCAGCCCTTCAGGGGAGACGCCTTTCTTTGAAACATGGCTGCAGACATGCATGCCTGAGGAGGGCAAGACTCTGAACCCAGACCACCCCTGTTTCAGACCAGAGCCTGGCAAAGTGGAAAGCCTGGTCACCCTGCTGAACAACTCCTCAGAGATGAAATTAGTGTAAGTTGCAGACTAATGTGCAATTAAATAACAGTTTGTGCACACTTAAATTCCCTTTATACGACTGTCACTCAAAACACTTCACTGACGTCAATTTTCCATAAGATTACATATTTAATAAAAAAAGCATGTCTTAGTAAAACTTTATATTACAGAACAGATTAATATATTAAATCAGTAATAAATGATCAGTCTGACTATCTTGACAAACAAGGCGTACAGAAAAACATTCATACCAGGTATGTCAAACAGAAACTGCCTAATCCGAGGCATGGCTAATCATACTTTATGTATAGTGGAATGTCCACAGTTGACCAAGTATGGAGAAATCATCATGTGATCATATAATCACCGTATGTTGGAGTTTACGTCTCACCATTTTGGTTGGTCTTCAGTGGTTCAGAGTTTTTATCAAAACCAGAAGAAATTCCTATTGCCATGATAGAGCCTGACCTTTGGCCTACAGACTCACTCAAGTCTAGTCTATGTGACGCCATGCTGGAATGTAAAGATATAGAGATAGCTGTCACTACATTTAAGTGTTTATGAACGTGTCATGCACTACAGTATAGCAGTTATTAAGCCATTGTAGTCATTCCAACAGCTGTCAGACTCTCATTTCTTTCTTCAGCTTGATTTATTTATTGATTTATTTATATATATATATATATATATATATATATATATATATATATATATATATATATATATATATATATATATATATATATGAGTAATCCATTCAGTAAATCATCCACCTTGTGTATATGAGCTACTTGAACATGTGGTGGGGGGGGGGGCATCTTTGGCACTGCTTCAGACTGCTGTCAGTCCTATCTTAAAACTAGAAAATCATTCCAGACAGAATGCTTACTAAATCCATGACTGTGCAAATGTCTTGAACATGTCCAGGCATACCCTAACTACACAACTTCTTCTGACGTTTCTCTGTTGTGACAGTCAGGTGAAATGGCATGAGATCTGCCTCAGCACTCCGGCAGCTATTTTGGAAGTTTTGAATGCGTGGGAGAATGGTGTTCTCTCCGTGGAGGCAGTACAGGTATGTCCAACTTTAATCGCCCTCCCTGTAATCTCTCTCTTTAATCTCCTTAGTATATAGTTATATTTTTTTTTTCCTGTGACTGGAAATGAGATATGACATGACGCAACCAGTAACCTCCCTAACAAAGTGCATAGAAGAGAATTTTCTTTCCTGCTTCAGTTATTTGACTCATTAGTCAAGTGATCATGTCGTCTTCTGTGGAAACTGACGAATAAGAATGTGTAACAGACTTGCAAAAGCCGTGACGTCAAAAAATCACATAGGCTCAGTTATTCCCTTTTCCTTTTTTAAGTTTCTGTATTATGCAACATGGAAGAATGCAATTTTAGTTAGAATCTCTTCTCCTTGACCGTACTCATCTTTCTAACCACATCCTTCCTTCCTTCCTCTTTACATGCCACTGTCATCCTTCTCCGAGTAAAGAAGATCACTGACAACATCAAGGGGAAAGTGTGCAGTATGGCAATATGTGCGGTGGCCTGGCTGGTGGCCCATGTCAGGATGCTGGGGAGAGACGAGAGGGAGAAGCCCCAGACTATGATCCGGCAGCTTGTAACCCCGCTGTATGGGGAGAACACACTGCAGTTTTACAATGAACGGTACAGACACACCCATTCACAAGCCCGTGATCGCATGTGGAAGAATGTTTCAGTCTCCTTTGCTGTCTGCATTAACACTTACGCCCTCTGTCTCCCACACTCCCACCAGCGTGATCATTATGAGTTCCATCATGGAGCACATGTGTGCTGACGTCTTCCAACAAACTGCAGCGACCCTGCGACCCCCGGTGGAGGGCCAGGAGCCGATCCCCTACCGTAACCTGCTGCCAGCAAAAGACCCCATCCACACGGCCCTCAGCAAGCAGTTCCAGGTGGTGTTGCGGAAAGGCTGGGTGGACAGCCGGGCACTGCATCTGTTTGAGAGTCTCCTCAACATGGGAGGGGTCTTCTGGTTCACTAACAATTTGGTCAAGGTAGGAGGACCAAGAAAAGCTGTTATTAGCTTGAGGATCAGCATCAGCAACACTGGCTGTATTGAAAGGCAGCAACTAGCAATATTTCTGACCAGTCCAGTTATAGAACAACGCTTGCCAAGTGAATTTTTCGTTTAATTTCTTAACTAGTCTTAACTTGTGGAGCACTGTGTCTTATTTCAGGAGCTACTGAAGGAGACTCGTCAGGAGTGGGCTGATCGAGTGGTGGAGTTACTCTACAGCATCTTCTGCCTGGACACTCAGCAGATCACCCTCACCCTGCTGGGTACCATCCTGCCCAACCTTCTCACAGACTCTGCCCAATGGCAGAGCCTGGCAGACCCACCTGGAAAAGCACTTGCCAAGTAAGAGAAGCGTCATACTTTGACGGTGAGCAATTTTGGCATTTTGGGACCCGTTCTCAGCTGTGCTTTCCTTAATACTCCTCAGGTTGTGTGTGTGGTGTGCACTCAGCTCCTACTCCTCTCACCACAAAGGCTCGTTCTCAGCCCGGCAGCGCAAAAGGCAGCGAGAAGACATCGAGGTAAAACAAAAGTCACATGAAGCGATGAGCGGGTCATAAGAAAACAGTTTTCAGCTTGAGAAACTGGCATGCTGAAGGTTGTGAATACTGTAGTTTAATTCATTATGACTAGTAATGACACTAAAAAATAAGTAGGACAGCAATAGATATTAATGATTTTGAATGTGGTTTAACATTTATATTTTTGCGTGCAGGACTACAACAGCCTCTTTCCACTGGATGACACTCAACCCTCTAAACTCATGCGTCTGCTTAGCTCCAATGAAGACGAGCCCGTAGCACTCTCCAGTCCAGGTCAGTCTGTTAACATCTTGGGTTTTAATGCATGGTTGAATTTTGAAGCCTGTAACCTTCCAGTCATTCATCCGAGCTGTGGATAATGTCAGAATACTTTCAAAAGAATATGTACTCTCTAAGTCCATGTTACCGACAAGTTGCTTCTTGTAAGCACTTCTCGCTCAATCAGGAAAGGTTAAATGATCTTGCTCTTATTGTAATCAGATCTGTCTTAACATTAATTATGTGTTGAGCGCAAGTGTTGCGTGTTGACTTGTCCTGACTTGAGCACTGCAGTCTAATGTGAACTTTTTGGATTTGAACACTTCAGCACTAAACAGCAGGTGGGAGACTTTGAGGGGAGCAGAGGTGTTATGTTTTGGTTCCAAACTACTTTCAACATGATGCATGGTTCAGACCTTAAACTTCAGTTTTAGCTTTGGTTGCATAAAACAGAAAAAAATCCCAGAGAGGTGCGAAAGATCAGCATTTTGCATGACCTTTTAATAAAAACAGTTTCAGTATTGATAATACCAAGCGGAGTTCATAGATAATTTTTTTCTTAAGTGAAATGAGCTCCACCTCTGTGACCGAAAAGACATTTAGAGTCATTTAGAAACATCCTCCACAAGATGCTTTTATCACACTTCCTGCATCTTTTTATGTAAAATAGTTGTTACAGCTGGAATATGGTTAATTTTGGATTTATAGTTGTTTAAAATTAGATTAAAATAAAAGCACTTTCACTGGACTTTACTGGAATTTTTTAGACCAATTGACTTTTGTTTTAAGTGTTTGGATAATAACACCACACCTTCATCTTTGAAGAAATTGAAATGTGTAACAGTAACAAAGTTATTTTAGTTTTAGGAAGAAACAAATATTATGTAAGGACGCCTTAAAGACTTTCACAACCTTTAGAGAAGATTGCATTTTGTAAACCACTTACAATAAGTTCAACTTCCCTGTTGACACTCTATTTTGTGCAGATGTTTTGTTTGTTTGTTTTTTAAGAAAGTGAAATGAAACAAAATATGTTTTTCACACCATGTGTTGTCTCACAGGAGACCGATCTATGAGCAGTTCCCTGTCCGCCTCCCAGCTCCACACCGTCAACATGAGGGACCCTCTCAACCGAGTCCTGGGTGAGAACTCTGTCCACACATGCAGCTCAGAGAAAAGATCCAACATGTGTACACTGTGTGGCTCCCTTCCAACCTCATTTTTGAGTAAATTAGATGCAAAGACAAATGAAAGCTTTGAGGGTGTTCTGTCGGCTTTTGGTGGGCCAGACCTTTCAATTTGTCACCCAACTGAAGGCTTACAGCTGATCTAAATGTTCCGATTTTTCTTATCAACATTAAACTTAAAGCAGTAATCTAAACCACCACAACAAAATTGGAATACAATTTTTGCTTGTTTATTGACGTGCTGTAGTTACTCATTACTGGAAATTTAGTTTGTGGAGGCGTATGGCTGTGTCATATGACGATAAATCACCTGATGATAAAGAAATGTTGCTTCATATTATGCTCCAGCTTTTATTTTGACTGATAGATTACATCTAAAAATAACAAAGATGTGTGAAACATTGCACATAAAAATGCATCAACAGTATGCTAAACTAGGAATTAAATCATAAAATTAATTATATGAATTCACAAAAAATGTGCCAAGTCATGGTATTTGGTCAAAAGTTCTACACAAAAGTGTGATTATTTCAGTCATGGCGATATTCATACACTGGAATGTGTAATCATACCATGCTCTCTTCTCCTCAGCCAATCTTTTCCTCCTCATTTCATCCATCGTGGGCTCCAGGATGGCAGGACCTCACACCCAGTTTGTGCAGAGTTTTATGGAGGAGTGTGTTGAGTGCCTGGAGCAGGGGAGCCGTGGAAGCATACTGCAGTTTATGCCTTTTACCATGGTGAGTTCCAAGCTGGAAGGGGAAGGAAGTGGGAGGACAGGCCAGACAGGTTTACATTACGAGGGAGATAAAATGACTGCTGCATCAGATCCTATTTACCCAGATCTTGAACTCTGCTGATTGCAGACACATTTCTGAGGAACAAGTGCTTTTAGGAAGGAGTCTTGAGCAACACGTGAACGATGCTGTCTTTTTGTGCCCGCAGGTTTCAGAGCTGGTGAAACTGCCGGCCCTGGCCAAACCTAGAGCTGTCCTGGCCATGACTGACCTGACACTGCCACTGGGAAGGAGAGTAGCTGCCAAAGCCATCTCTGCCCTGTAAACCGTGGGGTGAAATTTTACCATTGGCCTAGTGTATCAGTGAGTGAAGTGCAGCCAACGGTTAAAAAAAGCCCAACTTAATCCTTCATCATGCGCTGAGAGCAGCTCTGAACCTGGGAGGATCATCGACGATCGCTGTCTTTGTTGGAACATAAGTGTTTGTACTGTTTTGCTATTGTTTTTTTTTATGTTTTTCACACAAAGAAATGTGTAAATAAGTTTTAAAATAAAATAAAAATCCAGTAATAAAAATCCTCCCTTTTTATTGTATGGTTAAGATTACATTATCGTTATGTCACATTTTGGAAGTTACCGTAACTTTTTATAAAATCAGACCACCATGAGTCAGTTGAATGGTCACATGTCGGTGAGGCTGTCACATGACCCTACGTAGAACAACTTCGAATCATCCTCTGAGTGACCAAAGCTCGTGGTCGTCAGACCTTTCATCCGCTTCTTGCAACTTCCTCAAGGAAAGTCTGTCTGGTAGTGTGTTGGCACAAGTGTCACAAAGCCTCTTATTTCACTTTTAGTTCCACTTCTCTATTACTCTATATTAGCCTCACTGGAATTTTGGCGATCATTTCACTGATGAGATGGCTTTTGTCAGCGGTGCCTGATGCAAGTGTGTAATCACTGACGAAACGGAACCATTCCCTTTTCAAGAAAGTGGGATTTTTATTGAAAAATTAGAAAATACAAAGATGTACAGGGTTATTTAAAATTCAATTATACAAAAATTCATACAAAAATAAAAATGTAAAGGCTCTTCCATCTCAGCATTTTACAAAACGTATAATTAATCTCTCAAAACGAGTTGATTAATAAAACAACAAAATTAAACACTTAATTTTATTAAACTCAGCTACAGTACAAGAGAAATATTAGTGTATTTTTTGTTGTTTTATCAAACGGAAATACATATTGTTTGTTCTGGCAGACTGCAGGATGATTCCATTTTCAGCTATTGCTCTGATGTAGAATTAATTTTAGCAGGCCAGTGTCAAAACCAAAGTTGCCTCAACTGTCAAGAAAACAGACTGAGGGACAAAACTTTGCTATCAAAAATAAATAATCTATATTCCAACTCAATAAATATATACAGATAGATATAAATAGAAAGACAATAAATACATTTTAACAGGAAAATAAATAATAATAAATATAATAATAATAAATGGCAGGATGTTCTACGTTTTGAACATCACACTATGGCACCCAGTGGTTAGCTCTCTGTCTCCTCTTCTTTGTTCTGCACCATACTCCTGAGGCTGCGGTCCACGTCCTGGCCAAAGGATTGGAGCTGCACCAGAATCAGGTGTGCGGCCACCTGAACCTCATACTCCCCTGGCAGGTTTAATGTGACGGGGGACGGTGTGGGCAGCACCACGGTCTCTTGGACGATTTTCAGCAACTGCAAAAGCACAAAACATCGTCATAAAGGTGCCGAAAAGCAAAGATGATTTGTCAAAGAAAATGCTGTGATTTAAAAGTCTTCTCCCACCTTATTGGTCTGAATGACGAGGTCTCTGATGTCGACCATCAGCTCGGTCAGTTTGTCTTTCTTAACCAGGTGAGGAGAGTCAGCAGCTTGCTGCAGTAAGGCCCGGTGCTGCTGAAGACCCTCAGACATGACACTCAAACTGGTCTCCTAATAGAGGACAGAACAAACTATTCATTATTGTTGTCTATTTTTTTAGACTCTCATTTAATTTACAGATTAAAGACTGAAGACACTTACCACGCTGAAGTTGTCTGACACAGGTCTGAGTACAGGGGCAGAGGGGATGCCGATGGTGGCCGCCATGATAACAAGCTTGGCATTTTCTGAGGAATTGAGTTTGAGGCCCTGCGACAGAGAGATGGTACGGAGATGTTATGGATAGACCACCTTCAACATCTTGGCATTCAACTTGAATCACACATTTGCTTTATATGCTGCTGTATGCCTGATTATTATTTGCAAAATTCAAGATGGTGGCAGACGTACTGTTACTTAAGCAACAATAGGAATATCTCTTTTTTTTACAACTTTGGGTTGTTTAATCTGGATAATTTGTCATATTTCATAAGTGCATTATAAGCTGAATGTGTGCTGTCTAGCCTGGTAATACTAAATTAATGTAAGCAGCATAAAATGGAAAGACTCAAGTACTTTAAAATTATATTTAAGTACAGCACTAGGTGTAAATGAGTAAAACTAAACAGGTAATGAGACATAAAGACAACTAGTACTAAGTACTGTAATCACTAACAAATAATCACATTTATTTATTTCATTTACAACTTCTTGCATACATAAAGCACAGCCATGCCTGCATAACTTATTAGCTATCAATAAATATCCACATTTCAGACTTGAATCCATGAATCAGGACAGTAACAGAGGCTCTGTGCTGAGTATCAATGATCCACAGCTGCGCCTAAAACATTTCAAACGAAACAACGCCATCAGGCCTTCCTCTCACCTCTGAGTGAATGCAGGAATCGTGCGTGTCGGGAATGGAGAGCAGGATCTTTTGTATCAACAAGCGGCTCCTCTCTACGATCTCCTGAGACTGCGGGTCCGCAACAAGTGTGCTCCCCCCCGGCAGAGGCGCGCTGCGGGCGAACATGGCCATGAAGTAAGAAACGGCGAGAGCTGCAAGAAGAGGAAAAACCAAAATGTCAGCGACGAGGCATCAGAAACGTCCAATGTGTTTGTGTGCGTGTGAGAGGGCGAGTGTGTGTGTGTGTGTGTGTGTGTGTGTTGCAGAACAAAGCCCGACTCTCCTCAGCAGCTCCTCTGTGCTGCAGCGCCGGGCATGTCCACCCTCAGGCTAAATAGCTGCATGAGTGTAATGTGAATCCCTCCGGTCCAAAAACGACCACAGCACTTACCCGGCAGAGATGTGACAGTCTGAGCAGATGTAAACTAATAATAATAAAAAAAAAACTCTAAAAATACTAAAAATACTCTAAAACAGATCCAGATGTTTAAACATGAACTTTATGTGAATTCCAGAGCGAAATACCAAAAGACAAATGTAGTCCAAAGGTACTTCTCCCTCAGAGAGTCAGCTGTGTCTGGATATGATCAGCACAGCGGAGAGCAGCATTGCACAAGCATTACCTCACTACTACTCACCAATCAGGATGTTCATGTCCTCTGTTGAGGAATGCCTTTAAGTATTGACCTCAAATGAACATGATCGATAGAACTTATATATTTATACCATCCAGAGGGATTTCCCTTTTTTAGTCATATGAAGAGGAGTCTCATTATGAGTGAAGATTTCTGCGAAATGTACGGATGTACCTTTTTAAGAAGCATCGCTTACTCAGGGTCCAAACTGTGGAACTGATTATATATTATATTATTATTATTATTATTTATTAAATGTATTCAATATATTAAATACATATTGAAATACTGATTGGTAATAACAAAATTTTGGCCACAATAATGAATATTTCTGTTAATTAATTTCACAATTTTGGTAGTATTTAATAGCATTTTTGGTATTTTTAATAGTGCTATTTCAATTACCACAGATTACTTAGTATAACATCAAATAAAACTGAAAAAGTTATACAACGATGAACTAATCAAATTAATGAAAAATAAAATAAATTGATAAACAGTTTATATCTGGTTGAACTTTCTTTCAATCCGAAGAATAAAGGGAGCAAAAATAAAGAAAAAATAGAGGGATGACAATAGTGAAAAGCAAAGTAACACAACTCAAGGCTTTTATTTGAAGAGGAGTGAAATTACTGACATTTTTATGATGATGTGACACAGCTTGTAGTTTACGTATGAATCTGGTCTATTTACACAGAAGTTAAACGTAAAAAAGAAGAAGAGGAAACAGAAAACTCCGAAAACTTGTTAGAGGGGAAAAGGAAACTGAAAACTGAAAATCCTTGCTTTAATTCTAATGTTTTCTGAATTCTGGGGACAAATCTTTTGTTTTGTCTTGTTTGATTCTCTTATGTCATCTGTGGTCCACCGTGGGTGTTTGTGTATCATCATGTATCATCTCTTAGGCATTTTTTTTTTTGTCTTTCCATTAATAGATTGGAAAATTTGACATCTCACATGCAAACGCTTGTGACATGAATATTTGCGGTATATGGGAGTGTAAATGACCAGACATTCTGTCGTCCATTTCACACACCCACCCATGTGCTCAGGGAACTGCAGTCCACTGACTAAAATAATAATAATAAAAATAAATAAATGACACCTGTTTTCTTACCTGAAGCGCACACAGTGAGTCAGTGGTGAGTGAGTGCTCTGAACTAGTGCATTCGATGAAAAGAGAAAAGAGGATCCAACAAGACAGATACAAGAGTGCCATCTAGTGGATGTGTTTCACAAACTACACTTCAGCTTACACTTTGCAAAAGGTGTCATCTTGCATATCATTCACAAATCTCTCAGAGTTCAAAGTTCAGTCACCTTCAGCAATAATGAGTCACTGAGGTGAACATACAACGCCCGGGTCAGTAGTGTAACACTGATTTAGTTGATAGAAATGGACTTTCAGCTGATCTTTGACACTGGGGGAATCTTTTTTGGGTTCTTGCAGAGTTACATGAGAAAACAGATGTCTCTTTCAGGCAAACGACAACAATTACAGGAAGTCACTACCCTCACTGAGCTTTAGAGGTGTTGGCAGGCTTACATCTTTTAGATTTGCACTAGCCAGGCTAATTGTTTTCCCTGTTTCTAGTCTTCATGCTAAGCTAAGCTGCTGGCTCACGACACGAGACTGCTGCACCTTAAATCTTTGCAAGAAAGTGACAAGAACAATCTATCATTTTTCCACACCCACTTGTTAAATCTATTTTAAAATTGTAAACACCGGACATACCATTGTGATGAGAGTTATGTAATCACCTCATAGGTCAATCCTGTGTCTCTATTGTAGCAGATCGGTTTGCTTCATGCTCTGACACGAGGGCCCCTTGATCAGTCAGTGTAGCTATGTTACATCTGGCATGCTTGATAGGCTGTGAAGTGAAGCCGTCAAATCTGATCCCTGAAATCCACACTGGTCTGACCTCCAATCAATCCTGCACATGAAAGGAGGGCATTATTCACTGCAGAGGCCTCGCTCTATGGCCCCGTCAATGACCCAGTTGGAAACACTATTTCGTTGTAGCAGTGGAACAATGTGCGAGCTCGCCTTTGGCTGGGCAGAAAAGGGCCGCACGATCGTGTCCTGCCTTTTTAACCCTTGCACCCATGCACTCTGATGCTTCTTTTCATTTGCGACACAGTGCCATCTTTGTGTTGGTTACAACACTAGCATTACAACGAGTGGAAAAGGAGAGAGAGGGAAGCGAGACTTCCACTAAATTTAGTGGGCCTATGCTATGTTGTAGTCCGTGAAAGCTTTGCAGTAGGAATATGGATTTAATAAGCATTTAAAAGATGGAGCCACAGGTCAATCTGGAGGGATAGAAGAGGTCAAGAGGACTTTTAAGATTGCAGGCAAGGACAGTATCCACAAAGAGAACAGAAGGGGGTTTTACATTTAGCCCTGACCTCTTAAATCGCTCACTTTTGTGACATACAGCCTTCTTTTCATGTTAGATTACCCAGGCAGCCATTAAAGCATATTAGAGATTCCGAAAATTTCCATAATATGACTCCATATTTAACAGATTTAGGAAGGAAAGAGGTTTTAGGGTTAATCCTGGATCCTCAGACCACTTCCAATTTTCATAAAAGTTGTTGATATAAAATATTTTCTGTTTTTTAAAAAGATGAATATCAAGATAAATAAACGCCCAACATTTTTTGTACTAAAAGCATTTTGCCAAAAACAACTGGCAGTGATTCAGCTTAACATTAACACCAGCGTTGCTGATGCAGTTCATCGATCCTGTAAACTGAAACCTTCTGATGCTGGAATAGCATTTGTGCTACCCCTGGCAAAAACTGAAATCTTTCGATTTTCCCATAAAACTTTACTGTATATCAGAAACCATTCTTTGCTGGTCCGATCTGATCCAAAGACAAATCACTGTGGTTACGTCACGAGACTGAAACCAAGTTTTCATCACAGATTCATGAGGAATCAGATTAAAGCTGAGCTGTTCTTTTTCTCGGAAAAGGTGGGAACGAGGAATTGCAAAATGCGTATTAAATGGAATACATACCCAGTCGGGAAGCTACGTGTTGAAATTGTGAGATAGTAAATATAGTCTTCTCAGAGACAGGAGGTTAGAATGGGAATGGGAAATGCCCAGGAAATGATCTTACAGGAAAGATGATCTTCTGACTCAGATAAAAAAAAAAAAAACTACCATCAGCTGAATTTGACATCATGTTCTCATGGCAACCGAAACAGTTAATAAGAAATCATCCATGTATTTTTATGTTCTCAGTTTGGTTTTATACATTTCACAAAAGATGATCAATCCCTGAGGGTATATCCAGACTGAGAACCTTACATTACATTTATGTCATACTCAATAGTAGGTCTCTGAATCTAGATTTAGATTTATTCTCTACACAAAGGTTTTGAACATGCAGATCGATGTACTGTTCAATAGTTATACACACATGTGCTGTATATCATGTTCATTTAACCTGTCAATAATCACCTTTCAGCCATTTCACCTCCTGTACATGTAACAGTCATTAATGTCTGGAGTACACTTAATAATAATAATATCCATTTACTCAGTAATAGCTGGATAAGTGACAAATGGGTGCTTCATGGCATTTCAAAATAACAGAACATAATATCATAGAGACACACCCATATATGGAGATTTATAATAAGATCTTTTCCACCCACTAAAAATACTGTTGCATGGATTAATATGCCCAAATAAGGGTGGATTACCAACATTACAGAGTGACAGATAACATAAGCGACATGACTGTGATTTACTTTGTTAGTTATTTGTTAGTTTTGTTATACCACTTAAACACAATTTAAAGAACGTTAACGTCGTAAGGGCCCTGATGTTATTCCTGCAGTCTAATCTTTATGGATGCCCCGGTGTCAATTCTTGTTTTCACGAACCTGCGGTATGATAGTATTCCAGTTTGGTTTCTGGAACCAGGCAAACTATATTGGGGGATCAGGTGTGTGAGGCTTTAATAAGGGCCTACTGCTCATTTTGTCCCCAGGGCCCACAAATCCAGCCTCCCTATGACCAGATGTACTTTTTATGAAACACTCCTGTTTGATGTTACGATGTGTGTTTTTATTCTGTATGTTTCTAGTGCGTATTATGTGTTGTTGCTGATCTTACGCACGTCTGACTTGTAAATGCTCATTTTAATGCGAAACCATTCCGATGAAGCCATTTGTTTTCCTCACACTTTCACACTGTTTGCAACAGGGGGTGCTGTGTAACACGAAATGAGGCTGGGACCCTGCCTTTTCACCTCAGACGGGCCATCACCGAATGACGGTCACCTGAAGGATGTCCTTGCCACTCTCCTCAGTTGCGGCATCTTCAGGTGTCACTTACCTTTTTTTTGGGCTAAGCGAGAAAATCAGGTACCCGTGCAGGCCTTCACCGGGAGACCCCATGTGATCTCGGAGCCTGGAAACATTTTCACCTGCAACCCAATCTCAAACAGGGCCGCGCTCTGTGGGATTGGATGCGTCACCTTATCCCCCACTTTGTGTCCCATTACCCAGCAGTTGTAATGCTCACACCAGTGTAACGTGTCTAAGGTAGCAGGCGGGGCAAGCTGAGCTGCCCTGAAATTTAAATTAACCTCAGCGACATTTATGTGTGCTGGGGAACAGAGGTGTTACATTACCAGTACCCTCACTCCGGCCATGCACACACACCTGTCGTACATACAGGTGAACAAAAGAACGTGCGCACCCACATACATTAGCTGTAAGAAATACAGAGTAACACGCGTCTGCTACTACTAGTTTTATGTTTATCTCTTCTGGTGGCGAGTCTCAGCCCTTAACAGTGGCTGGTTTCAAAGCCACCGTGAGAGTCTGTTATCAGAGGATAGAGGGAGCTGTCTGTGTGTGTGTGTGTCAGGAAATGTCAGAGAGAAAGGCTTACCATCTATTTTTCAGTGCTGTTGAACCTCCTGCTCGTCATGGGAGGCTGTACCTAGGCTTCCTTAAGATTAACTCTGTCAAGATCATTATCATTGTTTTCTGTTAAACAAACTCAGTCTGTTAATAGGAACTGTGGAGCATGGACACTGTGAAGCACGCAGTAACACAAAAAGAACACGTCTGAAACAAACCACGTCTGAACTTGAAGAAAAGAGAGGGAACAAATCAGCTTTTTCTTCTGGCGTTCCGGGAAATTTCGGAAAGATTGATACCACTCTCATGGCTGCACGCTAAATAAGCTAAAGCTTGCAGCAGGTTAGCTTAGCTTAGCATAAAGACTGAAAGCAGAGGGAAACGTCTAGCCTGGCACTACTGAAAGGTAGCAAAACCTGTTGAGCACATCTAAAGTTAACTAATTTTGCAAAGAAATGATCTGGCACATAACTCACATAAAATGCTGAATTGCAGTTTGTACACTTTTTTTTTTGACCTGTTAGGCTGCTTTTGCTTTCTGGGCACAGAGCCCAGCAAGTTGTTTTCTCTTGTTTCCAGTCTTTATGCTAAGCTAAGCTAACCTTCTTGCTGGCTGCAGCTATATATTTGCCGAGCATACCTGAGAGTGCTATTAATCATCTCATCTAACTCTCTGCAAAAAAAAAGCAAGTAAGCTTATTTCTCAAGTGCTGCCAGAGGAAAGGCAGTTTAAGGATGAGGTTGAACCGACTGTCGCTGCGATCGCTCTGGACTCTCACGAGCAACCCAAGGGCATTTGGGAAGCGCTTTACCCAAGCAAGGGTAAGCCAGGCCGCAGAGGGGGCAGCTGACCCCCTGTGATGTTCTCCTTTAATTTCTCCTCAAGAACTGGGTCACACGATATGATGGGTGCATTCCCTGACTTTCTGCTCAAGTGGTTTTATGGTCACCATAAATCATTTATGGGTCTTGCTCTGGTCTGGAGGCATTTGTGCGTCTGACACAGGGAAATCCTTGTTGACAAACCACTTCCCACATCTTCAACATCAAATTTGATTATTCAACACTGCACCGGGTTATTCTTACCTTGCGCCATGGAAAAGACGAGTAACTTAGAGCACAGTCTGATGTGGATTCAATTACAGCTCCACTCAAAGACATTTCCCTTTTTATAGTCTTGGTTTATATTGACAATTCGATCAGGAAAGACACAAATGCATCTTCCACTTTGCCATGGTCTAGCGAAATTGGAGATTCACATCCCGAGCATCTCTTTCAAACGGATCAGCAGGTCATGGCCCCATAAATGTTATTTGGAAAACCCATGAGAGTGACCGCATCAGACAACATGGCTCCCAGAGGCACCCAGGGTGCTTATTAAAGGGATGACAGAGAATGAAAAACAGCACAAAGGAAGAAGCTCTGTCTAGATAGCCCTGTATGATCACTAAGGACTCCTCTGTGTTCCCTTAATTACACCAGGTGAGGAGGTGAGAGTAATGAGTGTTTGCTGAAGAGCTTTCCCTACCATAATATGAAAAATCTGTCCCTGTTCTCTCCCCTCTGCCTGCCTATTTCACGTCAGCTGAACTGTAGTAACCTCTAATTATCTGCTCCTCAAATGAACTTTTTCTGGCAATTAGACGATATTGCACACAGGGTTATTGGCTTGTTACGAAAGATTGTCACGTCGACACTAGAATATTATTCTGGGGAGTAATTCCAGAGCTGTAGCGTGTTTATAGTATCAGGCAGGCAGCGATAGCGTGGTCTTCTGTCAACCCTGGTTTGTTCTCTCCTCACAAACCTGCAATATCCTTTGATAAATTGACTTTCAATGGGCTGACATGGAGAAACAGATCAGTAGAATGGGAAATTAAAATAAGAGAGACTATTTTTATGAGCAGTGCGGAGTACCTGCTGTGCTGTACAGATTACTCTGGGATCCCATTGGTTCTGAGGGTTTCCTGTCTAGCACTCTTAACATATAGGTGCAGCTTAGAGGTTTGCGGTCCTCATCAGTATGGATCTCTTGTACAGTAGCTTCCATCAAAAACACCACAGAATAACTGATGAGATCACACAGAAATCTGATTCATCAGCATAGTGAGGTGGGTATGCATTTGCTAAAGAGCGTGAATTTCTTTTGTGAGACAGTTTAGTGAAGAGAAACTCCCAAAGCAACAATTTAAATGTAAAACATCCTTTTACTTGTAATATAACGGTGAATACCGTAAGGGTTTTAATGGAAAACAGTAGTATGTAGAGTTCCTCACTCTAGTGTTTCAGCCTTTTCCCATTGTTCATATCACTGTCCGTTGTTGCCTCCTGAATTGTCCGCGTGTGAGCAAGGTGCATCAAGGTGCACGCACCACTGGATAAATCCCATTTGTATCCCATATTTGGAGTTCGCCAAAAACATGCCGCTGCTTTTTTCCTCCCTTAGAGCACAGGCTAGACCATCAGCTCCTAATGGTTCGCTGAAAGATGAATTATTCATCGGGGCTAGGTTGCATCGGGCCTCGTTTTCTTGTGCAGACACATGTCTTGTTGCCCACCTTGGCTCTGTGACAACAGCTGGGGAAAACAACAAACATCTGAGACTGATGACAACCGTGTAGCTCCATCCTTTTTGGTGTGTGTTACCACTTCAGGTCCCATTTGGAGTTCCATCAGCCCTATACCACAGTACTAATTGTGGAAGACTCCTCTGACTTGCCCTGTCTGCTGGGCAATGACTTGAGATACTCCAGATGTCTGCGGGCATCCTCCTGATTAGCCCTGACGTAGTAGACTAGGTAGGAGATGACCATGGTGAACCAGCCGAACATGACGATCAGCATGGCCACATCTGTAGTCCTCTTCATCACGACACATAGGTCTATGTCTGGGGCCAAAAGGAAGGCAAGTCCTTGAACTCCTATTTCCTCAGGATCTGAAGTCTGGCACACAATGCCCGTCAGTGAAGCAGGCTCCAGGTCCACACGGGGCAAAGCCATCTGCAAATTGCAGTCACAATGCCATGGGTTGTTTGTTAGGTTGGCGCGAGCCCGCAAGCCCTCGAAGGCCTCAGGGTTAAAGTTCACTAGCTTATTCGAAGAAAGGTCTAGGAACTGTAGTGATGAGCCCAATCCTCTGAATGCCCCTGGTTCTAATTGGCTCAGTTCGTTATGTGACAGATCTAGTTCAACCAGGTGGGGCAAACCTGCGAAAGCGTTCATTGGGACTGTGGTGAAGAGGTTGAAGTCCATGTAGATGCGTCGCGTGTCATTGGGGATATCCTGGGGGATTTCTGTGAGCTGGAGATTGCTGCAGCGCATCGTCTTTCCGCCAGTCTCGCTCTCAGAGCAGTAGCAGCTCTTTGAGCAACTGGTGGCAGCATGGTGAAAGCAGAAGGTCATAAGCACCAGGCTGTGCAGCAGCAAACACATGACCACCGAGTGGCGCAGCAGCCAGTCTGCAGGTAGGAACATTGTGGGATACGGGCATACTCCAGGAAGGACCACTTGGCCACTTGAAATCCACATCAACCTTCCCAGTAGGTCTTAAACCTATGACACAAAGACAACATAATGTCACATTAGCAGAGGTAAAAAGACTCTCTGAAAAATAAAAATACAAATTTTATTATAAAATACTACTGTTCTTAAACATGGATGTTTAATGATTTTCTTTATAGTCCATAGTGTTATGTAACGCAGAAACGGGGCGTACAGTAGCTTGTCTAATTGCTGTGGGAAGTCAGCAGGAATCCTGCACCCTCATTTCAGCATGTTGTTGGCCAGATACAACCGCATTTTTTGTTCTATTTCCCGGAAAGTCTGTAGATCAAACATTCCCTTCATACCAGCACAATAAACAAGCTCTGAAAATCCTTTGGTGTCACTGTGCCTCTTTTATAATTGACATCCCAGTGATGCAGGGCTATTTCAGTACACAGAGACCGGCATTAACATGGTGATGTGACACCATAAAGAACAAAATGTTCCGAAACAAAACGCGAAAACAACCAGATTTTTCATGGAGTTGTATACTACTGTCTCAAGCAGCCATGCTGATGCAACGATTTTAGCAGACCATTAACCATTTAGTGACCATTAAAACTTCCCTTGCTTGGTGTCTCTCGGCCGCTTGCGTGTAAGGTCATTTAGCCTGAAGTGCAAGTAACACAGAGGTAAAAGCATGTCTGCAAGTTAAACGTTATATTTCGTATGTAAGCCTTTGAAAATAGCAGGTCTTCCCACCCTAACACACTTCATTAATAGCTGATCAGGGCTACCTCCTATCCTGTTACTAATCCTCTTAAGGAAAAACTCCTTAAGTCAGTGTAGCATCAGTGTTGGCCACCCAATCCTTTTGTTGAGGTAAATGCTAATGCTATAAACAGCGCCAAGGCCAGCAAAACAAACAATGTGATGGCCTGTCTTGTCAGAGACACAAACGAACCACAGAGTTCAATCAGACTTCTTAATTTCTCCAAAATGGCTGGAGACTGGGCAAGATCCACTTACCAAGATTAAAAAATGAAATCGATCTCTAAGTACCTCTAAGTATCACATGACGTTGGGGGGTAGAGGACAGAGTGTGGTGGCAGTTGCGGTGTGTATGTGTGTGTGAGGGGGACAGATGATTTGTCTACGAGACACAGCTAATAACACTCATTGTGTTACGCCGGTTTAAGAGATGCCTGCCAGACAACCCCAATAATGAGCCATTGGGGGAGATGGAGGCTGATGCACCGGAGCAAAACGTAGATGAAGCTCCGCTATTAAGCAGCTCTGACTGCCGGAGTTTGCCTCTCATGTTTATCCAGACATCCTCATTCAGGCAAAACGGCGTCCAAAGGATTTCCCTCTGTACTTAGTGTCAGCAGGGTGTATGAGAAAGTAAAATAAAATGACAGCTGCAGCTGAACACCAAAGGAAATAAAAAGTCTTGCCTTAACTAAATGGGTAACATTATGCTCCTGTAAAGGCTATACTTTTCCCATCACATGGCATGCCAGCCTGGTATTTTGTCGAGAGATAATGGGGGAGCAGAAAGTCGAAGGTTGGCGACGGAGGAGGAGAAAGCATGTGGGCAAGGAAGGAAATTAGACACACCAGCGCAGGGTGGTGAGGGAAAGACAGATATCAAGAGGATTCAAGGAGAAGGGTAACATTACAATAACAACATGGAGAACATTGCGTGACACTAATGAGATATCGAGGAAAGGGGAAAATGTTAGTGAGTCAAAGGGACAGCTGATGACAGCTGGTAGTGAAACAATAAAGGGATGGAGAGGAGGGAAAGGAGAGGTGCCGCCTGTGGACGAGATGGACAAGAGAGGGTGTAGATGTAATGAGATGCAGGGTGGGGCACCGGTAGAACAGTTTTCCATCCAAAATATACTTCTCAAAGACATTATTGTCATTTTACTAATGGTCTATACTCTTGTAACAACTATAACCCACCTCACAAATCTAATAAATCAGTTGGCCTCTAAATCAGGTGAGGTCTTTGACAGTGTTCTTGAAGTTATTCACAGATAAATAACTCCTGCTTTTAATTTAGGCAATAAATACAGCGCTCTCGCTGCCAAGGGTCAGTCTCTCACTTCATCAATTCACCTCTGTCAGTGGGGAGCTAACAAGTCTCTGGCAGCAATTATTTGAGAAGCAGTAACTTGGACTCAAACCAAAAGACGAGAAGCATTGAAATGCAACACAAAATTCGTCACGTTAATACATTCGGTGACATGGTGTTTTTCGTGCGTGAATCTGACCTCTTTTGTGGCATGGCACCACACAGCTCGTAAGCATTGCATGAATGGCAAATAAGCTGCCGGTTTCTAGTTATCAATGGGGATGGGGTGTGGATGACACGAAGGGGAAACAGGAAAATAAAGCATCCTTGACATTTTTAACTTGAAATGCGCACTTTTAATGCGAGTGTAATCATATTGCAATGCTTTTAGCTCCATCCACTCCTGATGCATTACTCGCTGCCACTCTCGATTACTAGAGATGCTCTTTTTGTTCCTTAGAGCACAACACTGCGCTTGGCAGATATCCACTGTACCTGAACACCCCATTTCCCCCCCTGTAGAATAATAATGTTGAGTGAACCCGGAGAGCAATATTCAGCACACTGCTACAGCTCTTTTGATTGTATTAAGTCATTTAATGTACACTGTGTTAGAGATTAGTGAGGGTTTGATCTGTGATCATCTTCAAGATTAACTTCAATACTCACATTCTCAGCACACATTTCAGTACAGATCTGGTTACTTTGGATTGTATATTAATCACAACACAAGCTGAACATTTGAATTTAAGATGCAGACTTACAGACTATCAGTTCCTGCTCAAATTTAAATTAAGCAACACGCATCTGGTGGAAAATGTAACTAAAAGGGCAGGAGATAACGGCGATGCCTGCTGGGAACTGATACCCTTGTTAAGTTTGTCTTTCATCCTGTTTTAGTCAGAACCATCCAGCGTTCACATAAAAAAAAAACGCATAAAACTGCAAAACAAACAAAAAAAATAATTATAAAAATAGAAATGTACAGATGCATGCATTTGATCTGAAACAAATACTCACGTCTTAGCTGCTTTTCCTCTCCTTTTCATGATGTGCTGCTCACAGTCAACTGCCCAACAATAATCTCTTTCAGCAGATCAGAGCGCGTCTGAAAAGGCAATTCGGTCAGTGTTTTGGTTCGCTTCCGTCCAGGTCCTCTTGCAGCTCGTTAAACTTGTTCTGAAAGCCGCTCTGGCAGCCACGACGCGCCACTGGAAATGCTCCCACAGTCCAGGGCTCGCTCAGTGCAGCCTTTTAGTTTCCACGCAACCAGAAAACCAGGCAACATTTCTGGAGCCAGCGAGAGCTGACAAGGACGCAGAGCGAGGGCAAGACTGTCTCTGACGATGACGGTGTCTCACCGACTCTGATCCTAGATGTGAGAAAACAAAGATAATAATAATGAAGCGAAGTTTAAAATGGCAGACACATGGCGCGCAATGCATTTACGCACGGGCGGAAAGGCTTAATGGCTGGGTACCCGGCTGCTGGGAGGGTCTGAGTGCATGAATGCAGAGATCTAATGGCGTGACTGATTCATTCATGTGCATGTGTTGATTGCTGTGGGTGAAATGGATTTGACGTGCACGCATCAGGTGCCAGTAAAGTAAGCAGTACCCCTCCCTCACACACACTCACTCACACTCACTCACACACACACACATACAGAAGTGATCTCATACATGGAATTGTTGGGGTGGCAGTCTACACTAATCATTTCTGATCTGAAGCTTGTTGTTTCAAACACGCTGCCTGGCTGCCAGGGCGGTGGATCTTTGGCCGTCTCCAGGTCCCCTTTCCTGCCTGCTGCCAGCGATAAGGAAGTCCAATCAAATCCACGATGAAAACAGACGTGCAGGGGCACTGGCCTGGGAGAGTCTGCCAAGCAGCCAGTCATAAGGTATTAATGGAATTAAAATCAATAAACTGGGACACTCCACCCAAACTCCCTCCCCTGTACTGTGGGATGACTGTGAATGATTACTCGCAGCTAGGGTCTTTCTTTCTGTCTTTCTTTCTTTTGTCAGAATGAGCATACTTCAAAACTTGGGTCTTTCTGTCAGTTTTGGACAATGTAAGCTGTGAACACTGCGTGAAATTCTAGATTACCAACTGGGCAACTACCCCAAGTTCCCAAGGCCATGAAGGGCTCAAAGGATGCAGTATTGCTGTGTTTTAAAGCAGAATAAAAACTGAAATGATATGGAACTTTCTAGGTTGTCTCTAACCCTGAGGTCCCGTTGTGTAAATACACCCTGTGTTAATTAATAGTTTAGTAATAGTTAAGAGTTTTAATATCTTTAATGCGTAAGTGGTACATATTGTTTAACAAATTTGAGCTTAATTTTCAAAAACTAACAAGCAAAGCTGGTTGGTTTCTGGGGATCAGGTGTGTTGTGGGCTCACTAGTGGCCCACAGCTCATTTAGGTCCAGGGCTTAATCCGGTATTGAATGCATGAACAGTTTTCTAGTTATCGGGAAGAAACAGGAAGAGGAAAATCAAGCATCATGAATATATTTTTTAAACTTAAAAACACAGCTTTTTTATGCAACTGTGATAATATGAGACTATTCAGTATAAAACAGTGCTAACATATCTTTTTCATGTGCCTGTCTGACAACTTTTGACCAAAGAGTGTACATAGTGCCATTATTTTAGAGACATATTTAGTCTTCCAAATAATTGCTTTGCTGATTAAGTTGTCTTGCATTACTTTGATGTCATTGCTGTTTCCAGTAGGAAACTCATGTCCGAAATCTTTACAGTGAAAAGGGTGATCACAAGGTTACAATCTTTCAATGTTTTCACGCAGGTTTTTGCCTCCGTATGACATGGGAGAGTTAATTGACTGATTGATAAATCGTCATAATAGATATGTATCTCAGTCCCCATGAGAAACACATATCACTTGTTCACTGTGTTCATCGTTGCTGCTCTAAATTCACTACGTTTCCCAGCCCCCAGGTTACAAGGATGCTCTTGTCAATTAGAAGAAGATCAGATAAGTGGAAAAGCATATGACAGTGAAACAGCAGAAAATGGGATTACTGCCCTCATCGACAGAAGAGAGTGCACTGGCAGTCAGTCTTCCCCAGCTTTATCAGATTACTTCAAATGCTCCTCTGTGGTTGGCCGCTAGACGGGCGGCGTATGCATTATCAACCAAGCATTAGTCCTGATAGACTACACTTTCAAGTGGATCAAAGTGTCTTTTTCCTGTATTTTCTTTCGCTCCAGCCTGTCAAGTATCTCAAAGCAGGCTCAGGCGTCCTCTCTCTTACCTGTGCAGGTGGCATTCCCGTAAGCTAACACTGATCTAATAAGCCAAAAGGCTAAGTGGGACTTTAGCTGAGAAAATATGTGCACCGGAGTTTCTACAATGTCACTTTAACCGAGTGGGGATGTGTTGCCATGAGCATTTTCTGTGTGCTTTGAGTTACAGTGGAACAAAAGGACTCATATTAATGAGATCGCTCCCTTTCATTCCTACTTCTTCTTGCCTGCTCACACAAACACACATACATGCATATATACTTAAGCACACACACACACGCACACACTCCGTCTCTGGCTCACAGCGTACTCCTCATCCCTGAGCAAGATCAAAGTCCTGGCTTGTCTTTGTGAATACAACATTACCCTGCTTTATTTATTTAATTCCTTACCTGTGTTGAACCTTTTAATCAAAAAACTGAGAGAATGATGTGTTAAAATGAGTTCCCTGCCACTATCAGTAACTCACCTCATCATCCCCGTGAAGAGCTTTGTCTTTGAAGTCCGATATAATTGACAATAAGGAAAAATGGGCTGGAAATGTGAAAGTGTTGTAGATATTCATTGATTGTTGTTGAAAGTCCCCACTGACAGAGCTGAGCCTGAGTCTTGTCAAAAGCTTCCAACCACAAATCTTGAATGTTCAGCGTACCACAAAACCAGATCACGAATGGGTGTAAACTCTAGTGTACGATTTCCCATGTGGTTGGCATGGTTTCTAGCTCTTGAAGTTGTTTCCAAAGTAGTATAATTTAAGTATAATTTTAAATATGCTTCATGTCGGTGGTTGCCAACCTGGGGATCTGGGGATTTGGACTTCCATGAGCGGTCAAGTGGTTAATTCAAGGAGTCACAAGATGATTTCTAAAATGTTATGCTAACATATGCTAATCTGAATTAAACATAAAAAACAGTAAGGCTGATGGGAGTTTCTTTTCTTGCAGGTATTAGTCATAAACCAAAGTTCTGGGGAAAAACAAAGATTCTGACCTGATGATGGTACTAGATGAGAAAGTACTGGAGTCATCATAGTTATTACAGTTCATCTTGTGGGGATCATGAATGTCTGTACAATTATTTATTGCAATACACCCAATGGTTGTGGAGATATTTCACTAAGAACCAAAAATGTCAGTGTCATTGTAGAGTCTGTATTTATTCACTGGTGAACATTGAACGATCTCTACAATATTTCTTGCCGCTCCATACACTAGTTAACGAAATATTTCAGTCTAAGTCAGACCAACGCTGCCATCCATAGACAGCGTGGTTTAAAATTATTAGTCAGTGTGAGAAAACACCAAGCTGAACAGCTCAGAAAACATAAACTCTAGACAGAGCTTGCTTCACATGATAGCATCACAAGCAGAAAAGGTGGGGGTGCTCCTGTTTTACAATTGACCAGGCTAATAGGGAAGCTAATGGTGCCTGACCCTGCCTGCATGCATGCACAGAAGTGATTTACACATACATTGACCCCATCTCTGTCAATACTATTGAGGTTATGGTACTCTCTATTTCTCTCTGCCAGCTGATGAAGCCTTTTAAACCAATCTGCTTCCTTTGTTAAATCCATATTAGGTGTGGCCTTGCTGAAGAAAAACTGTTTTTAAAAAGTGAGAATATAGCACTTACCCTGCATATTGTCAATACTGGGGACTCAATTTGCCACAAATTTATAGCTGTTGTGTGAAAAATCTCATGGCAATATTTCTTACGACAGCCACGAACAATCAACAAAGCGGTGATTGTGATGTATGGCATCTTAAATGTTAAGTTGTTACAGTTGCCTGCCAACACAGGATAGAAGCGGTTGAAGCTGGTTCCACTGCCCTTTTAAAGTGATTAATAATTCTCAGTGCTTCATTGTGTTTCTCACATGTATTCACAATGACAGCCAGGGAGGGGTGTTAACCTTAAAGGTCATGCTATGAACCTCCAAGGACACTGCTGAAATATGATGGCTAAAACATGACCCACAAAATACAGTCTTTCAGAGATGTGTTTCTTTCCCGAAACACTGCAAAGGTTATGGTACAACTGTATAAAAACAGAGTAAAAAAGGGTCAAATGTATTAAAGGAGTATCTGCCACACAGGACAGTAACATTTGAGCAAGGTTTTGTTAGCTTTCGTCAACGGCATAACCCATGTGCGCTAAGTACAGAAGAGTGCAAAGCCTCATGGAAGATGTGGGATGCTAGCAAGTCTTTTTACTAGAGAGAACCATCATAGAAAGAGTAGATAATGATTTATTATTAATAGATAATAGATCTGTTATTAATAAATAATTAGCTTTCATCAACCACAAAACCATTAACTACAGCAGTGTCCCAAGGCCTCGTGGACGATGTGGAATGCTAATATGAATGCTAACTTTTTTACTAAAGAGTACCATTATAGGAAAAAATAGATAATTATGCATTAATAATGGATAATACAGTGATGGATAATTAGCATCTATCAACAACATTACCCATGTGCATTTGCTACAGAAGCACACCAAAGCCTTGTGGAAGATTTCTAACAAATATCGATGGATGCTAACCATTCTTTTTACTTACTCATGCTATGTTTATGTTGCTCTTTTTATGACTTTTTATGAAAATTGAGTTATGAGTTTATGAGTATGAGTTATGAGTATGAGTTAAATATTCACAGCGATCACGAGGCTGCAATTTTATTTCATGTTTTATTTTTAAAGATTTCTCTTTTTCATCATCATTTGAATTCAGCTGAACGTTTTCATATCTGTACGTACATTACACTCTACATGCTCTACTTCCTGTCGATCATCTTACACCCACTGGATGAAATTGGGCGACTCTCTGCTGGGGAATAATTACTCGGAAACATTGAGAACTCAAGCGTATTTACTTCATTCATAATGGAATTCTCTCAGGGGACAGCACACATCTCCAACTCTAACACAGCGACTTCTCAAAGAACAACCTCGACAGTCTTTTTGGGTTTAAGGCTCAAGTTTCAAGTTAATATTTAACCAATGAATAGAGGGCAGAAATGTTATTTGAGTCACACACCTTGCCTAACCTTTATTTTCAAAAGAAACTGTTCTTCATTTTGGGAAATTTGATGAATAGATTAATGTTTGTACACTAAAAATGGAGTTATGGATAGGAGACCTTTATCTTACCATAAAAAACTGGAACAAAGGTGGTACAGCTACAAGGCAGAATCTTAAAAGCTTGTAAATTAACTCTGCTATCTTGTTTGTTTAACTTTTTAAAAATAATAATCATGGTTTGGCTTGGTGGAAGCTTGGTACAGGTTTCCTGTCTGACTCATGGTGATGGTGAGTCCAGGAAGTCACTGTGCCCAGTCATGAAATGATCCTGCACATAACGACCTTTAACACCATAAATTATTAGATATAACAGTTTAATTAGGGAGTTTCTGAGGTGCTGATACCTTTGGACAGAGCCAGACTTGCTGTCTCCCCCTGCTTCTGAAGTTTTTATGCTAATCTAGGCTGTCTACTGGTTGTAGCTTCATATCTAATGGACAAATATGAGAGTTATAGGAGTGTGCTTTCTAAAATGACTAACTATTCCTATAAGATGTGATTTTAAGATTTTAAGGTTTTGCAATTCACAAATTGTCTCTATCAGGCTAACGTAGTCCCAAATTTGTGCCAATTAGCATGACTCAGGTGCATGTTACGTGGTCAGTTAATGTATTTTTAGCTTATCCGGAAAGCCAAAATGAAGATCCATGTCGAAAATTATCCTTATCACCGTAGGCTGTCAATTTAAAAAACTTTTACGCAACCAACAAACAAGTCCTCTTTTGGAACAAGCTGTTACATTCCTGTAAAATGCTACGTTTGCTCATTTATCTACCTGTCACGCTAATATCTGTAAAGCAGCACTATCCTTGTATGACATGGGACATCAGGCTGTGCCAAACAGCCCCTCTAGACAGCTGTCAACAGATCTATGACACATCAAGTTTCTTCTTCAGCCGCTTCCCCAACCAGTCAAGCTGTATCAGGCCTCCGAAAACACAAGGCCATCAATAAATAAACAGGAAAGCAGGTGGTGAGAGCGCAGGTGTCTATTCTACTTTGCTAACATCTCTCAACAACTTCAGATGGGTGACTATTTTTGGATGCTAAGCACTTAGTATTCCCTGATTCAGACCGCCCATGAGTACTAGATGAAGGGAAGTCTGCATGTGAGTGTGTTACAGGGCTAGAATAGTAACACAAATATGTAATCATATTATTTTAAATGGTCTGAAAATCATGTGTTTTGAAGATAGATACATTGAAAAAAATATTACTTCTACAAAAACTAATCAGAAGCCAATGTGAGGTATTAACCTTACCATATATTTACTAAGCTTCTTAATTTTTGATTTTTTTGTATGTACCCAGTTTATCTCAACAAGGTATACCTTCAACCAAACAAAAATCACATGTTGTTTTTACATTTAAGTTTAGCTGTTTTCTGGCTGCAGCTACAAATTTACCAGACAGACATGAGAGGGATATTGTTCTTCTTATTAGCTGCTAGTAATCGATCTAAGGTGCATGTTTTCCCAAATATCAAGCTACTGTTATATTGGTAGTATGAAATGAAATTATTTTAAATACTGCTAATTGTTTATTGTTTCTGATTATAGTTTTGATGAGGTGGTGCAATATTTTTCAAAGATAACAGTTCTAGCTCCCAAAAAACACTGCTCAACACTGCTCCTGTTCTCATTTTACCTGCACTAGTTTGAGAAACTAAAACATTTTGAGCCTTGTCGGGTGCAGAGGAATCAAAAATATACTGTTTTGAAGGTAGCACCTCATACCTCTTGTGCTGTACGTGTGGAAGAAAAAGGACGAGGGCAGCTGGTACATTCTTTTAGATTTCTTAAAAGAGATCTATCATTCGTTCCGGCTGAAGATACCAAATACAAAAACTGTGATGCGAGTTTGCGCCTTCATTCATGT
The DNA here is from genome assembly GCA_023373845.1 of Nibea coibor. NCBI lineage: Eukaryota > Metazoa > Chordata > Actinopteri > Sciaenidae > Nibea > Nibea coibor. The sequence continues at coordinate 12,141,087 of CM041728.1, forward strand.
GCGCAGGTGTGGGTGTATTTGTGTACATACATTCAACTAAATCTGTCGGACCACGGCTCAAACTCCTCAGCCCTATTATTATCATGCCAAGGTCAGATGAGTGGGCAGCACAGCAGAGGAAGACAGATAAGAATGGTAGAACGGTTAGATAAATCAGGTTACTGCATTTCCATTGACTGATAGCCACCACACCAAAAATGTTTGCTTAGCATCAAATAAAAAAAAAAAAGATCATGTCTTTCTCTGCAGTGCTTTTTTAAACACTGCACTTCTTGATATCTTTACATTAGCCGAACACAGCTGTAAGACATGAAGGAAGACTCTGCACAATGATACATAGCTTCAAAAAAAACGCTGGAGCTGAGGGCTATCATGAAACTACAATGACAGACTTCTGGGGAGATAAAGCCATTAACCACTAAATAGCTTTTAGGCAGCTATCATGTACAGTGTGTACGCGTGTGTGACAGAGAGATTGGAGAAAATGAGGGATAGATAGAGAGAGAGCGAGAGAGAGAGAGAGAGCGGGGGAGAGAATAATGATAAATGAAGTAAAAATTGAAATTGAACACTTTGGGAAAAAGGGAACACTGCGTTTCAACTGCATTTTCTTATGAGTCATTTTCTGTACATTCAAAAAAATAGTTATGGTTTGTTCCCAGAGCGGCACACCAACACTGTGAAAATGGATGTGTGCTTATTTCACTTTTTTTTTTTTAATCTCCCAATTAGAAATGAGCTGTTCTCCATTTTCTTCCCTCTGACTGCAGAGCATGCATAGAAAAAGACACAATATAGACTCACTAATCTCTCACCAGATTCAGTGATGCTGCAAGCCAAGTGAACCTGGCTCTCAGCTGAGTTTATCGTGGTGAGCACTTGTTTGTCTGAACCATCTGGGAGACCAAAATCAATCTTTAATTCTGACAAAAAATGTACATCTCCAGCACATTCTCCTGTGTGTGATGAGCAGCTGTCACCTGCTTCACTGGAGTACCTTGAGTGTTGACCGAAAGGTGTTCAATTATTCGCTGACTTTGCTGGTGTAGCTTTAAAGCGAGATGCAAATAAGATGGATGTTGAATATTGCTGCTTCTCTTAGCACTATGAATCCTGAGTGACATTATGCAGCTGCGAATATCGCAGTTTCTCTGATCTTTGTAAATCCTGCAGGATTATGCAGCCAGCATATTAGGCTTCAAAGAACATGTTAAGGCTTTGAAAAAAAAAAGTGACGTGCCATAAATAAACCAACTTAGACATGTATCATTTTATTATGGAATAGAATAAAATAGTGTGGACAGACCTGAGGACAGACAATCTTTCCCCAAACTCATAGGTTTAGAGTAAACATCAGTACTCTCTCTGATCCAACCAAGTAGATGCTCGTGACAAAAAGGATCACTTTGTGCAGCATTAAGATTCACCTCTCTCTTATTTGCCATCAGAAGAAGACTGTTTTTATGGTAACATTTGGGGAATATCAGAAACAATTTAGCTTAATGTCTTTTTAATTAATACACAAGGCACAATCTAGTCAATAATTTGATGAGGCATAGAAGCTCTTTAATGAAAGTGTGTGCAACAGGCAATTAAAACTTCTGAAAGACAGAAAAGGGCTGTTATATTTTTAAACCACGTGAGTACACATTAGGTACGCACAGCATATGCAGCGCAGCAATGCAGCAAGTGGACAAAATGCACGCTCATGCTGATGTTCAGGTTTAATTGTGTTTACATCAATGTCAAGTGAACTGTGTGGAAGGTGTAGCCCCTTTTATACATACCCCTCCTCCCCAAGGGTTAATGGGCTCTTATTCTGACACCGCTCAGCCAATAATCATCGCCAAACATCTTTAAAGCTCAAAGTCAGCACTTTAATCTCATAGACTTTATTCCCAGTGTGCTGCAGTACTGCTAAAACAATCACTGTTCTTATACTCAGCGACCGCGCTATAAATGAAATGTGCTGTGTATTCGCTCTGCATGTATACAGACCTATGCAGGTAATAATAGTGGCTCTTATTTGGTTCATCTTGATTGTTTTTGCAAGATATTTCCTTTTTGTAGACAAACCATGTTGTTTCAGATTGCCTTTGTCAATCTTGGTGTATTTATTGTGGCTTGATCATCAATATGTGTGTGATATACCCATATTAGCTGGGGTGTTGAACAGCTTCAATTGCTGTACGCCATTCAAAAAATAAAATTGTTCACAGTACTGTTTACACTGTACACATCTTTTATTTTTGATAGCGCTGCATCTTTCTAGAATTGCCATATTTATACTGGTTATATCTTTTAGATTTGCCATATTTTTCTTTTTATCTTATCTATCTATATTTTTATATTTTTTATATTTTATATTTCATGTATATTGCTGTTTGCACCAAGTAAATGAGGGAAACACCATTTCAGTTCTCTGTATGCTCTGTACATATGGCAGCACTGACAATAAAGTTGACTTGACTCAAAAAGATTTAACAATAACAAAATATCTTCCTGTCTTTCCTGCTTGCACGTGATAAATAAACTTCACTTGCCATATTCTGTTATTTTCTATCTTGGGAAGCTGATTGGTCGCGGGACACAACGTAGGCGGGCTCATATCTCTTCAGCCGACGGTGATTGGTCATGTTCTTGAAAAGCCGTTTCCGGTTTTAACTTCCTCATTGGAGGGAAACGACAGACAGCTATTCGTTTGATTGGTCCATATAGCTGGCGCGAGAGCAGTCCTCCAAGTTTTGAATTTTCAAACGGAGGTCTGAGTTCACTGTTAGTGCAGCCGGGCAGCAGTTAGCTGGGTGTTAGTTAGCCAGGGTCAGTCATAAACTATAGGTTATTGGAAGCACCAGAGTTTAGCAATAAATACAAGAAAAATGGCTGCACCACTGAAGGTAATTATTCTTCGATGTTTGCTGTTTGCAGTTGCTTTTATCGTTAGCTACAGCGAGGCTTAGCAACGGCTAGAGTTAGCCTACAGCGGTTGGTACAGTGACGTAATTAGCTTTAACGTTTTATTTAACGTAACAACGCGTGATGTTAAAATGCAAACGTGCAAGAAAACAACAAAGTTTGTTATGCTTCTGTCAGTAACATAGTAACTCCCCCTCCACCAAACACATGGCCCAGCATCAAATGGGATGTAGGCCAACAGGTTTTAGCTGATCGATGTAGCTAACGATACAGTTTCTCTTGGCTCACAGCACAACTAAACTGATGTTGCGTTCCTTTAACGTTAATTTAAAGTTTAACTAATGCTGTACTCAGTCACTTATTTATTTAGGATTAAAAATCAAAAGTTTATAACTGGATGAGCATGTGGTCTTTGGTCAGCAGTGTTTACATTTCAGTTGCAGATAGGTTGGACTACATTTGTCATCATCAAATAATAATCATAATAAAAATAGTGACTGCAACCAGTGAGCCCTCTTCCAAACAGTTTGTCCTGTGTCCTTAAGCAACACAGTGAAATCAGATCAGATCCTGATAATTCACTTTTCAGTAACAGATAAACCTCTGCTTCATTGGCAGGCCTTCTTTGACAACAAGCCGCTGGAGAAGACGAAGAAAGATCCCAAGCGGCTGTCGGTGGAGAGGATCTACCAGAAGAAGACGCAGCTGGAGCACATTTTGCTCCGACCAGACTCGTATATAGGCTCCGTGGAGCCTGTCACCCAAGTAAGAAGGCACATCGCAACATCTTTGAAGTTTGCTGCTTAACTAATGAACCCTCATTTATTTTAGTCCCGTGTGAGGGTGGACTGTCGTAGATATTTTTACGAAGGATCGCTCACTGTAGAGTTGCAGGATGTCAATCGGGGGAAAACAAATAATTATTGTTTCCCGTTATACAAATGTATTCATGATCTTTGTAGCCACTAATTGAATTCTTTCCATAGCAAATGTGGGTGTTTGATGAAGATGTTGGCCTGAACTGCCGTGACGTGACGTTTGTGCCCGGGCTTTACAAGATTTTTGATGAGATCCTTGGTGAGTAATAAGCTCTCATCATTTTAAGTGGGCATAATGTATACAGACAAAATGTTGGGCATCCCATGCCAGGCCTATTACACTGAGGCAATTTGTTTTATTCTCCCCACAGTAAATGCAGCTGACAATAAGCAGAGGGATAAGAGCATGTCTTGCATCAAAGTCAACATTGATGTGTGAGTAATATTTGATATCGCACGACCAATTAAGCTGCCGCAGTGTGGCTTTGCATGTAATTTGTCAGATAGCAGCAGCCACAGAAGCGCACGCGATGAAAGTGTGTGTGCTTGTCCCCCTTAGTGAAAACAACACCATCAGTGTGTGGAATAATGGGAAGGGTATTCCTGTGGTGGAGCACAAGGTGGAGAAGGTCTATGTACCCGCTCTCATCTTTGGACAGCTCCTCACCTCCAGTAACTATGACGACGACGAGAAGAAAGTCACCGGTGAGAATGATTTTTAAAACTGAAGATTCATTTGATTTTATTACCGTGCATAATTACATAACAATATATTTGTCTTTATTGGCTGCTGCCAATGATAAATGAAATTGCTGAGATCCAGGCATATGAAGAGTCTAATCAGAGGACCCATAACCTCCATCTTGTTCTTTAGGTGGACGCAATGGATATGGTGCAAAGCTTTGCAACATCTTTAGCACAAAGTTCACTGTAGAGACTTCCTGCAAAGAGTCCAAGAAGACCTTCAAGCAGGTAGGAGAAACACAGCACCACATTTTTTCTTTTATAGTTATTGTAGCGTTTAAGGCAAAATATCATTTCACCATATGTATATCCTTGTTTCCTACAGACTTGGTACGACAACATGGGCAGGGCTGGAGATGCTAACATCAAATACTTTGATGGAGAGGAATACACTTGCATCACCTTCAGACCAGATCTGCCAAAGTTTAAAATGAGCATCCTGGACAAAGACACAGTGGCTTTGATGACCAGGAGAGCCTACGACATTGCTGGAGCCACCAAGGGCGTCCGTGTGTTCTTCAACGGCAAGAAACTGCCAGTAAGTTATCGTTTTCTGTCTCTCACTTTCTGCCAACCACCATGTTTTGGTTTTCTCTTAGTAAATAAGAATTAGGTTTTATTTGTCCTTATTAAATAACTTTCATTTAACATTTTAACTATTTAGAAACCTTTTCTTTTCTTAGCATTTGCATATTATTTTTACATCTACTTTCATGTGACTTTAGTTTGATGTAGGAGTTAGAAGAATAACGCCAACACTAACAAACATTTTTAATTGCCTGCTAGATCATTTGATTAAAACTTAAACCGCTCTTGTCGTCCAGATCACAGGTTTCCGTAGCTACGTGGACATGTACCTGAAGGACAAGGTGGATGAGGTCGGCAATGCCCTCACTGTGATCCATGAGAGCTCCAACGAGCGCTGGGAGGTCTGCCTCACCATGAGCGAGAAAGGTTTCCAGCAAGTCAGCTTTGTCAACAGTATTGCTACGACAAAGGTAATGTCACAGTGTGTTAGATCGTTTGTAGTGCAGTTATAAGTATGTGCAATAGAGTGATTGAGTTTGAGTTGTGACTTTCATTTTGACCAATTATTTCATTTTTTTAAGTTGTCTGTTAGAAGACTGGGGGCCAATTTTTTTTGTCAGCCCTGTTTAATTTTTCATCTTTGGGGAGATATGAAACATTTTAAGGCAGACTGAGCTTGTAGGCCAGGTTCCTTTGGCAGCTAAGTACATGTTTGGCTGCTCTCCCAACCACTTTGTGTCACTACGATTAAGACTTACGACATTTATTCTCCAAATGGGATCTTGTGCTTGTCTTCTGGACCTCAGGGAGGGAGGCACATCGACTATGTGGCTGACCAGGTGGTTAGCAAGCTGATTGAAGTGGTGAAGAAGAAGAATAAAGCCGGGGTAGCCGTCAAGCCTTTCCAGGTACAGCGACCTTGTCTAACATTGTGTGATTACATTATTGTCATAATATCTGGAGTAAAGTATAACTGTACGTAATACTGAGTATGCTCCACTCACTCTCCACCCAGGTGAAGAACCACATGTGGGTGTTTGTCAACTGTCTGATTGAGAACCCCACCTTTGACTCTCAGACCAAAGAGAACATGACACTGCAGCAGAAGAGCTTTGGGTCCACTTGTTCTCTCAGCGACAAGTTCATCAAACAGGTGCTAATAAAAACCATTGGCGTTGCATTCTTCCTCAAGTGTAATCGTTCAGTTTTTTTCATTCAGTCCTCTTAATTTTCTGCTCTCCATAGGCCACGTCCTGTGGGATTGTGGAAAGTATCATGAACTGGGTGAAGTTCAAGGCTCAGTCCCAGCTCAACAAGAAATGCTCAGCTGTTAAACACACAAAAATCAAAGGGGTGCCTAAATTGGACGATGCCAACGACGCAGGTATCGTATACCACACACTCTTTTTTTTCTGTCCCATGAAAAAACAAATTAGCTCCCGTCATCCTTCACTAACCACGTTCTCTGGCAGGTGGGAAGAACTCAATCGGCTGCACGCTGATCCTTACTGAGGGAGACTCAGCCAAGACACTTGCTGTGTCTGGGCTGGGAGTGGTCGGCAGGGACCGCTATGGCGTCTTCCCGCTCAGAGGAAAAATGCTCAACGTCCGGGAGGCCTCACTCAAACAGGTTAGCATTGTGCTCATAGTCATTAGATGACAGCTGTATGGGTTTGCAGGTGCATATGTTATATAGATACATTTGTATTGTTACATTATGGACACCGTATCTCCAAGCACCAACATGACAATGGTTTTGATCAGAGGAAACTATATTTAGTATCATCTGTCTGTAGTGTAGTTTAGCAAACAGCTGAGAGTTAAAAAATATCTGCTCTTCCTCTTCAGATTATGGAGAACGCTGAAATCAACAACATCATCAAGATCCTCGGCCTTCAGTACAAGAAGAACTACAGCGATCCAGAATCCCTCAAGACTCTGCGTTACGGCAAGCTCATGATCATGACAGATCAGGTGCGCCTGACATTTCATCCTGGACATCTGTTTTACTTTTTAGGGCATGCACTTTGTATTCGTCATTTTAAACTTTGTTTAGTGCTGCCCTGGTGAGTCTCTCTTAACCCGGTGCATTTTTGGTGCAGCGTCACATAGAAGTTCAAGTGATATTTATCTTTACCCATACTGATTACCTCACATTAATATGACTGGACACCTGTGATTGAGACAGGATCAGGATGGCTCCCACATTAAAGGCCTGCTGATCAACTTCATCCACCATAACTGGCCGTCGCTGCTGAAGCACAACTTCCTGGAAGAGTTCATCACCCCCATCATCAAGGTACGTTTTCTCGCCAAAAGTCCAGAAACACAAGAAAACAAGATATTCAGGGCGTGACAAGTTATTTTACCTTTTCAGAGCAATTTAGAAGGCGCCTTGTATGGTCTTGTTCTCTTCCTTTATATTGTCTTTATTTAGTTTCATAAAGAATGTTTTGGGTTTTTCTTCCCTGATAGAGGTATAAACATTTTGAGTAGTCTTGAGTTTGTAGCAACACTGCCATCTTGTGTCAAAGCAGGCAGAACTGAATGTAGTTTTAGTTGAATAGGAAATCTGTTGTTGGTTGCTTTCTTACAATAATGCTGCCATTTATGTAATAATGACACTTGATTGACTTGATTGCATTTTCCTCTCTTCAGGTATCTCACAAGAAGACTCAGCTGTCTTTCTACAGTATCCCTGAATTCAACACATGGAGGGACAGCCAGCCCAACCACAAATCTTGGAAAATAAAATACTACAAAGGTTTGTTATAAACCCCTGTGTGGTAGTAAAAGTGGCAAGTAAGCAACCCTTCATACCTGACCAATGTCATGGCTATTGGCTCGTGTCATTATCGTGCCATATCTAATAGTCTCTCTTCCTCTGTGGTCTTCGTCCATCCAGGTTTGGGAACCAGCACATCGCAGGAAGCCAAAGAGTACTTCTCTGATATGCAGAGACACCGTATCCCATTCAAGTACTCTGGACCTGAAGATGATGAAGCTATCACCCTTGTAAGATGTTAAACGTGTTTAACACGTCAAAATGAATCTAAACCTTTAAGACCCTGTAGTGTAACCTCTAAACTTGTAACAGTATAAGCTATTTGCTGCTATCCTGCTTAGGATATATTTAGTATTTGGAGTATCAATTCCTGATTATTACTCCTTTTTTTTGCTCAGGCCTTTAGCAAGAAGAAAGTGGAGGAGCGAAAAGAATGGCTGACCAACTTCATGGTGAACAGACGGCAGCGTAGGGAGCACAACCTGCCTGAGGTAATGTCCCAACCGTTAGGGAACCTTAAGTGCTTTATTGCTTTATAGTCTGTTAAATCTCACTTTATCTTTTATCTCTTCACAGGACTACCTGTACAGTCAGGCCACCAAGTCTCTGTCCTACAACGACTTTGTCAACAAGGAGCTGGTACTTTTCTCCAACTCTGACAATGAGAGGTCAATCCCCTGCCTGGTAGACGGTGCGTGAAGTGACACAGAAAGTCTTAAACACTGCGTGTAGGTACGGCGGTGGTCTAATCTGCATTTGTGTTTATGTCAGGTCTGAAACCAGGCCAGAGGAAGGTGATGTTCTGTTGCTTCAAGAGGAATGACAAGCGGGAGGTGAAGGTGGCCCAGTTGGCCGGCTCGGTCGCCGAGATGTCAGCCTACCACCATGGAGAGGTGAGATCACATCACGCTTACATGAGCTGTTGTTTGTCAGATAATGGCCAACGGTAGCATTTATATGTGGGGGATGATGATGGCCAGTGTAAATTAATATGATACCAGGTGTTCCCAGTGAGTGGGTTTTGTGATATTGTTGACTAAATCTCCTCAACTCTTGTCATTTTTCAGGTCTCGCTGATGATGACTATTGTGGGTTTGGCCCAGAACTTTGTGGGAAGTAACAACTTGAACCTGTTGCAGCCTCTGGGTCAGTTTGGAACCAGGTTGCATGGCGGCAAAGACTCTGCCAGCCCTCGATACATCTTCACTATGCTCAGGTAGCCGCAACCTCCTTTACAAACCTACAGGCCTCCTGCACACATTTGAGACTGTGGGGGAGTTGATTTGGTGGTTTAGTGACTAATTCATACATCCGACCCTCCTTCCTACCTTCCAGCCCTCTTGCCCGCCTTGTCTTCCCAGCTGTGGATGACAATCTGCTCAAGTACAATTATGATGACAACCAGCGTGTAGAACCAGAGTGGTACATGCCCATCATCCCCCTTGTGCTGGTTAACGGTTCTGAAGGTATCGGCACAGGCTGGGCCAGCAAGATCCCCAACTACGACATACGAGAGATCATCGCCAACATCCACCGTATGCTCAACGGAGACGAGCCTCTGCCCATGGTGAGAACACAAAATGGTCGTTCATTTCTGAGATTCTTGAGTCTTCTGGTTAAAAAAAAAAAATCATGATGAGGGTGCTTTTTTCTTTTTCTCGCATAGCTTCCAAACTACAAAGGCTTTAGAGGCACAATTGAGCAGGTGATGGATAACCAGTACATGAACAGTGGAGAGGTGGCCATCATTGATTCCACGACCATTGAGATCTCTGAATTGCCCGTCAAGTCCTGGACACAGGTTAGTCACTGCAGCTTTGTTCGTCCTCTCAGGGATGTTCTCAAGGTGTTCCACCGTGTTATTTCACATTATTCTCTGTGGTCTAGACCTACAAGGAGAACGTGCTGGAGCCAATGTTGAACGGCACAGAGAAGGTCCCTGCTCTGATCACAGACTTCAAGGAATACCACACCGACACCACTGTGCGTTTTGTGGTCAAGATGACGGCGGAGAAATTGCAGGAAGTCGAGGCCGCTGGCCTCCACAAAGTCTTCAAACTTCAGAGCCCACTCACCTGCAACTCTATGGTAATGGCTGGCACACCCATGTAATGTCAGCAGCATGGGATGAATCATATTGTCTTGCGCCTTGTACCATTTCTGAAAATCTTAACCCGTTTTGCCTTTTTAGGTTCTGTTTGACCACGTGGGCAGCTTGAAGAAGTACGAGTCTGTGCAGGATATCCTCAAGGACTTCTTCGAGTTGAGGATGAAGTACTACGTGCTGAGAAAGGACTGGTTGGCTGGCATGTTGGGGGCAGAGTGCGCTAAACTCTCCAACCAGGCCCGCTTCATCCTGGAGAAAATCCAGGGCACCTTGGTCATCGGTTAGTGGCTTGTTACAATTTTTTTTTTTAAAGCACACACTGCTGTAATTTCATCTGAACAACCTCCAAATAAGAAAGATACAAAGTGAAATCAATAATTATATAGTGCAAATTTTAGCCTCAATTTTAACTTTATCATTTAAAATGATCTGAAATTTTAATATTTACCATGGCATTCACAGTTTAGACGATCTTTTCAGCCATAATTATTAATCAGTAATACTGTCATTCTACTTGTAGAGAACAAGCCAAAGAAGGAACTGATCCGCATGCTGCAGGAGATGGGCTACGACTCAGACCCAGTCAAGGCTTGGAAAGTGGCTCAAGAGAAGGTAAAACCCTAAAGCTGCATTAATAAAGTGTGTCTAATAATCAGCCCCCACCTGAGCAAATAATATAATAATTGTGGTCATGTTCTTAGAATGAGGAGGAGATGGAGGAGGATGAAGACGGGGAAGAAGCCGAGAAGGAGGACACGAGCGGACCAGACTACAACTACCTGCTGAGCATGCCCATGTGGTACCTGACCAAAGAGAAGAAAGAGGAGCTGTGCAAACAGAGAGATGCTAAGGTGTGAACATCAACCACCAGCTCTCAAACTCCTACTTGTATTAAATTGGTGTATCTTGTGCAAAGCTTTTCTGACCCAACTGCTGTGCTATAGCTGACAGAGCTGAACACCTTGAAGAAGAAGACTCCGGCAGACTTGTGGAAGGAAGATCTTGTCGCTTTCACAGAGGAGCTGGCGGTATGGGCGCTTTATTTGTCTGTGCTTGTTTGTTTTTTCCTATACATCCAGTCATAACTGCACATATGTACAGTTACTGGATGTCCACCATGGTTTTGTGTTTAATCTCCTGATCTTGTTCCTTCTTGTGCTCAGAATGTCGAGGCAAAAGAAAAGGAGAGTGCCGCTCTTCCTGTTAAGAAGGGGGCGAAAGGCAAATCAGTGAAGGTGAAGCAGGAGACGCTGCCCACGCCGCAGGGACGCCGCGTTGTCCCGCGCGTCACCAGCACCATGAAAGCTGAAGCTAACAGGAAGGCTGACATAAAGAAAGGGGAGGGCAAGAGAGGCAGGAAAGTCAAGGTATGTCTTTTCAAGTTTAAATAAATCACTCTAGACAAGGACTGTCTTGGTGGGCGTAACATTTTGCTTTGTTATTTCTCGAATTGCAGAGTGAAGATGTAGTGGTGAAGATGGAGTTTGGAGATGATGCAGATAACGCAGAGCCAATTGAGGGGATTGGCTTGGCTGCACGACTGAGCAAGAAAGCTAAAGCCCAGACAAAGGAAAAAGGTGAGTACGGCTGCTGTTCTAACAAGAAAAGGTTACACTGACCAATTTAAAAGTACATTTTAATCAGCATTATTATATCCATAGCTCATATTAAAACGTTACATTTCAGTCCAACAAGATGCAAACATTATAATCAACATACAAAGTGTCCTCTTTAAAGGTGTGTCCTGTAACTAATGGCTCTTTAGTAAAAATCTGTGGCAGCCCTGTGAAAATGCATCAGTAAATATGTCCTATGGTCACTCCTTGTCATTCTGAAAGTGAAAATTGAGGTGTTGTTTGTGTAAACAAGTCTCTACCTCTGACCCTCACCTTGTCATTCTGAAAGTGAAACTTAAGATATCGTTGAAGAAATTGCAAGCTTTACCACCTTTAGATAAAGGATATTCTACTTCAGTGATAAGATATGAGGCTGCATATCTATAAAAAGTAGTTCTCCAGTGAGTACTCCATCGTGATAACTAACACGGGTCATGTGACCTGAGCTTGGCACTGGGCACAGTGACAGACTTGGAATAATAACAGCCCGCACTGCTGTAACGACATTATGTTTGGATATCGTTGGCCACTTTGCTTACATGTCCAACAACATCATGAAAACTCTGCACTGGACTTAAAAAGTCCTGCCTGAAGCTCTCTTTACCAACATTGCATTTTTTTTGTATCATGTTTTCTCTGCAGAGTCAAAGACCAGCAAGCAGAGCACTCTTCAGTTCAAGCCTGTTGCCAAGAAGCCCAAGAAGAATCCATGGTCAGATGAAGAGTCTGACGATCCGTCTGCCGGCAGCGAAATGGAGGCAGAGGAAGTTGTTGTCCCGAGAGAGAAGATTGAACGCAAGACTAAAGGTGAATCAGCTGGAAGTCTATCCATAGTTATATTTCCTGTTTAATGTCTTCCAACTGGAAGATTGTTCTTCCACTTCTCCAGGCAAGATGTAATCACTTCAGAAACATTTGAGATTTTGAACTAAAACAAACAGGCTAATTTCCTCTTTACTCAGCTGACATTAACAGCAGCTGTATGACTGCTCATCCAAAATGGGAGATCTCCAGTTCTCCAGATCTCCAAACTTTTATTTCCACCAGTCCCTGGCAGCATTTCTAAATCACAGCATTCTGTTGCCTATTTATTTAGCTGTGATGAAGTACAGCATGTCCGACAGCGAGGATGAATTCGATGACTGGGGGAAGAAGGATGCTCCAAAACAGAAAGCTGTTATCAGCGATGATGATAGCTTTGTCCCTGAGCCGAGCACCATGGCTGACAGTGACGTGGACTCTCCAGCCCCACCTCCAAAACCAGCTCCAGAACCCACGTGAGTGTGACAACACTGTTCTTACACATCAAGGCGTCTTCTCTGTTCATTTTTTTTAATTTACCTTAAATGAAATTTCATCATTTCCATGCAGGAAGAAAGCGGCAAAGAGCAAATCAACAGTGAAACGAGCTGAAAGCAAGTCAAGTTGTAAGTATTTTCAAGCGGCACTCTTGTGAGGAGCTTGAAGACTGTTGGGCCATGACTCATGTTTAATTATTTGCACTTCGTTATGATTTGCAGCTCACTCCGATGATCAGGTGCCCGCACCCAAGGCTCCAGTTCAACGTAAAACCAAAGAAGCTGCGCCCAAGAAAGCTCCTGCTGCCAAGAAACCAGCTGCATCCAAGAAGAAAGCTCCAGGTATTTAGCCTGTCCAATAACTGTTGCTAACTCTTAAAGAAAAGAGGTCTTCTCTAATCTGTAATCTTCTCATAGATGCGAAGCAGCCGTCCATCCTGGATGCTCTTTCAAAGCCCAAATCTTCATCCAACACGGCTGCCAAGAAGGTCCCTTCATTTGACTCCAGTGACTCCGAGGTCGAAGCTAAAGCTCCAGTTTCAAAGGCGAAGCCCGTCCTCAAACGGAAACAGGCCGACAGTGACGACTCCGACAGCAGCTCAGACAACCTCATGTCACGTCTCAAGGCCAAAACAACTGCCGGCAGCAAGGTCAGTTTTTACAATGAGCTCTGATTTCAGAGAGGTTTTTATCAGACGATGAAGGGGCATGTTTCTCCATTTTAATATCATTTATACTATATCTGTGTATGTTCTGTTACTGCAGAAAACCAAGAAGTGGCTTGATGACGAGAGCTTCCAGGTTTCGGACCAAGAAACAGATTCTCCTGTAGCCGTGGCATCACGGGACAAGCCCTCACGTGCCCGCAAACCTGTAACCTACAACATTGACTCTGACTCAGACTTTTAAATCTTTAAGCCAGAATGCACGTCACATTTCTTTTAGATTTTGTATTAAATACAGGTTCTTAAGTAAGTTATGCACATAGCTTGATTTGACTATGGCTTTGCTTTTATCACTAAAGCACTTGTTGCTTTTACACTTGTGGCTTGACTGAACCTTAGACCTGCTGCAGATCATAAAAATCTGTCTGTACAAAGAAAATGTTTAACCCTGTCAAAGAGCAGAAGTAAAGGAAAAAAAGTTAATGTGTAGTCTAGTTTTAGTCTTACTTACACTCCTGTGACATTTCTTTTGTAATCCACTGTTTGTCTTGTCTGTCTTGTAAATATTTCAATGGCTGTTCATTTTATATCTTGAAAATAAAGTTGTTTGTATTGAATGTGCCGTGTGTTTGGAATTCTCTTTCATAGTACGACTGCTTAGGGCTAATTTCTGTCATTGTTTTTGTCTGTACAAGTCCACGTTCTCAGGAGTGTTTAGATGTTTTAGGGAGGGGAGCTTTGTGAAAGCCTTTTAATTAAAAGTTGAGTTGAATTGGAATAGAAAGATCTAGTTTGCAGTACAACAGTAATGAATTGGTTCAGTCATAAAATCACTGCAAAGCAATCATACCATGTTTACTGCCAGCCATAAAAAAAAAAAAAACTGTCAAACTCCAAATTATGATGCACAATGAAAAACTTCCAGATGTATTTTATTGCAAACTAAATGAAGCGCACTGCTTCGTGGAAGTTTTATGTTGTCCCTTGTGATTGTTTTTATGGTGACTGATGCAAACATCATTTCCTACCAGCTCTTTGAAATGCTCATCAGCCTTGCACGGGTAAGATGTAGATCAGGACGTAGCAGGAATTTCCTGATGTTCCGCCCTGGCGGCCCCAGCAATCCTCAGTCACTTGCAATTTGGAGAGAGAGAGAGGACTAAATTGTGGACTTTTGTTCACACTTCTCTTTGATTTCTCTGAGCAAGAAAACAGGATTTTAAAGGCTTATCAAAGAGCTTCGGTTTCACATGTCTCTGAGTCAGGTAAATGAAAAGCCTTGGGCTGAACTTGTTTTATCATATTATTGCTATTGGCTTGTTTAAAATGTTGTTTCAGGCTGGCATGTAACTCAGCCAGTTTGCTTCCACGAGCAGCTGCTTTGTAGCCTCATTGTGACTATTTGTAACCGCTGAAAATGATGTTTATGTGTGGAGAATAACCTTGCAGCTTTCTTAGTGACTTGTAATGTTTTTAACTGCACACACCGCTTTTCTGTTATTTATTTTTTAAGACTTTTTTTTTTTTTTTCCATTTCACTTCAACATTTTGGACTATTTCGTGTATGTCTATTTCATAAAATGCAAATGAAATTTAATTTTAATTTCTGGTTGTAAGACAACAAAATGGGGAAATTCCAAGCTGGGGTCAATACTTTTGCAAACCACTCTATATGCTTAAATTCCTATTGTTAATTGAGTGTGCCTGAAAGCACACTTGTTCGCTACTTCTCCTGCAGTTTTTGTCGCATATACACAAAAAAGGTATCAAAATGATCGGCTCGGCCGGTTTCGGCAAACGGCTTGCCTGAAAATCGCCCAAAAATTGCAATGGGTGTGTATTGGTAGAATGTTAGCAAGATAGAGTGTGTGACATCATAGTTAGAGTAGAGAAGGAGAGAAAAATTTGTCAAATTTGTCGTCTCACTCATATTTGTCTGCTAAAGCTGTTGATATATAGTTGGGAGTGTGGGACGCAAAGATGCGGCAGCAACAAACATCCACTGCCGCATCTACTCCCATGTAAATTGGAGAGGAGAAATTTCCAAAAGGAGCTTGAGCAGCTGTTCTTTCTCTAACTCCCGAGGTCAGAGTTTTTAACATTTAGCTCTGAAACTCGAGACAGAACTGGTCAATAAGATGAGGATGCTCATGGTCATTCAGCTTTTGGATACGTCACAACGTTTGGCATTTTTGGCCACCTATTGGAGGGGGTTCATTTAGAGATTTTCTGTGTCTCTGTGGCTAATTACTCTGGCCTGCAGGTGACCCTGGTTGCTTGGCAACCTCAAACCCATTTTTGACTAACTTTGTTGAAGTCTCTGTGCTACTGCAGTGTCAATAATAATGTATGGCGCCAACAGGGCCAGAGTCAGGCACACTCAAAATTTCTTTAGAAATTTGTATAGTTGGAATTGTTATTGTAGGTGGTATAACCATGTTTCATTTTTGGTTTCAGGTCATTAAAACATAAACCCTATCACCACTTGAGGCGTAAACCCTGGACCAACCTTTGACCTGTAATGTTGTCTATTAAATCTCACAATGAGTCATGGATTGGACATAAAAACACATTTAGTTTCTTTTTTTTAAATCAGGGATCAGCATTTGCTCTGAGACGGACAGGTGAATAGATCTCCAGATTTTCAAGAAGCTATACCCACAACAGTGCTGCAATCATGGGGGAATGGGACTTCCTCGGCGGACTCTTTAAAACTCTCCAGGACCACTCGCCGATGCTTGGTCGTTTCTGGCTCTTACTCATGCTTGTCTTTAGGATACTGATTCTTGGAACTGTAGCCAGTGACCTCTTTGAGGATGAGCAAGAAGAGTTTGCCTGCAATACCCTCCAGCCGGGATGCAAACAGGTGTGCTACGACCAGGCCTTCCCTATCTCCCAGTACAGATTCTGGGTTTTTCACATAGTCCTTATCGCCACACCTTCCCTGGTTTTCCTCATGTATGCCATGCATCATGATAACAAGAAGACCTCTTGTCCTCAGGACTACAGAGAAGATCGCCGTTTTAGGAGGCTCTACATTGTCAATGTGGCCTTCCGCTTAGTGGCAGAAATAGGCTTTCTGGTGGGTCAGTGGCTGCTGTATGGATTCAAGGTGGAGGCCCAGTTCCCATGCAGCCGCTTTCCTTGCCCCTACACAGTGGACTGCTTCACCTCCCGTCCTGCAGAGAAAACAATCTTCCTATGCTTCTACTTCATTGTGGGGGTGATATCAGCCATTTCCAGCTGCCTAGAGTTTTTATACAGCTCCTTTAAGTGGTTTTGCTCAAGGAAGAGTTCCCTCAAACGACAGCACTCCTATGTCAGCCAGAACCTCCACAACTTAAAGCACGAGGAAGAGAAGGAACTAGGAGGAAAGTCTGTGTCAAGTGAGCCCAGCACCGTGAAACTGAAAAGGGGACCACAGAGGACCAATGCAAATAGGAAGGTCTCCAGCGTCGGCCACAAGCCCAAGGGCAACAAATATGTGAGCAACAGGACATTCATGGTGTGAGAGAGCTTCATTCAAACATCCCAGTTCCTTATTTTCATCTAAATGTTATAATGATATGACTAATTCCCGTAAGCCATATCCTGAAGGGCTTTTTGACTGACTGGCAATGACTGGAAGTGTTTCATGATAGGAGACATCATAAGGAAATCCGTGAAGACTCTTGAGAGCAGGAAATAATCAAAGACATGATAAGACTGTTGGCTATGATAAGGCAGATTTGCATTGTTGACTTGTTTGTTGTGATCAGTTGTTTTGGGCCACGAATAGCTCAGGAAGGGGAAAAGCCTTTGGATTACATTTGATACACTGATTGTTATTTTGTCTAAAAGATTCCAGGCTGATTGTACAATCCACACCCTTCTTAAAGGAAAAATCCACCATGAAACAGCAATTAGTGAACAATGTATCTATACATGAAGATGAAGATAACTCTTTTCTGAACTTTTCTGGCAAATACACGTGGGCTACTTGTTTTCTTCCCAAGAGTAACCCAAGATTGCTCTCATGTCTGTGTGGCTAATATAAAACTACCTGCAGCAGTTGGTTCGCATAACTCAACACAAAAACTTGTAAAGCTCATCAAACCTGTCTAACAGCATGCATCATGTTTAACAACCGATAAACAACTCCGCTGGGAGCAGTAACTTTCTGGGGCTAGATATTCTGTGCTAAGCTACGCCAACCTTCTCATCGAACTCTCAGCAAGGAAGCAAGTAGCCTCCATGTATTCCCCAAAATGTTGAGCTATTTTTTTTGAGTGTGGTTAGCTGGTGTGACAGCTACAATGACATGGAAGTGTTATTCACAAGGACACCTTTATAAGAGGTTTATAAGTTCTAAATAATGGCTTTTTAATGGTTTGCATGTCAGAAACAAGCTGAGTGGATTTTTTTTTAATTCATTGTTCTGTAGCCAGTTGAACATGAAGCCACTTGTTACTTTATCCATCACGCACGTGTCCTATCCTGTTATTAATAAGTTTGTTGTTCAAGAACAAATTACTAACACAGCATGTGATTTATTAACTTCAATATATTATCCAGTTCACTGAGTCATTTAACTTTACACAGTTCACATTCACACAGTTTAATGTGCGGCTATGCAACAGTTAGAAGACATTGCAAACAAACAGATATTCAACTTCTACTGTTATCATTCAGTTTCACACACACTGCAGGAATTAAACTGTGACGTCACTCTTCTCTGAAATGCATCACAATATGTCATCACTTTATACATGCAGAATATGATTATTAAAGTTTCCCTCCACTTAAAAATGTGTGTTTTCTCTCATTGCTACTTTTGAGTGTGATCTTCCCAATCTGCTGATGGGAACGTCTCTGTAATCACCTTAAAGGCCTGTATCGACAAGCAGGATTTGTGACATCACAACCATGGGAGGCCGATTGTTGTTTCGGGGTGGCAACTTGTTATTTAAGGCAGAGTGTTTTTAGACATATTTGAATGTTTAATGTCATGACCGGCTCTGAGGCCAGGACAAAAACAAGGGGAGATGCAGATGGAAGGCAAAAATAGAGATAATGTATTGTTTAAGAACAAAGGAAAAGTTACGGTGTGTATCAGTACATCAGTAAGGAGGGTGCATGTATACATGAGTCTAAGTAAGGCGCAGTGTGGACGAGTTGTTGCATGAATGAGAAAAAATAAAAGCCATGCAGCAGAGAAGACAGCTCAGACCGAGAGAGATGAGTCAGAGGGTTAGCTGAGATCACTGGACGCAGGTATTTCCAACTAGTCATCAGCTGCTTCTCAGGTACCTGCTGCTGGTTTCTACCTGTTAAAAGGAAGTTTTCCCGTGCCGCTGTTGCCAAATGCTTGCTCCTGGCGGAATCGTTGGGTCTCTGTAGACAATATTACAAAGAAGACCTGTTCTGTGTTCAGTTCAATTCAATGTTATTTATATAGTGCTATATGGAAAGTGTTATGAGATAACTTTTGCTATGAATTTGAGCTATATAAATACAATTGAAAACTGAATTGTTCCAGTGAAAAACGCGAGGAGTAAATAAACTGTCATGCTCTTTTATTTTCACATCTGTGGGGAAATCATTTGACTTTTTCTATTGCTATTTATAGTAATAGTCCTGGTCATGTCAAATACATACACAAAACAGTCCCTGTTCAAAGTCTAAATGCAAAAAAAATATGCTGATGAAATTTGATCTTCCAGCTGCTGAGGAAACCACCATAATGTCTGTACTAAAATATGGAAATATAGCATAAAATCATGTGAACCTCCATCAGCAGCTCTCCTGCCTCCCTATTTTAAGTGCATTTTATCATCAGTAGGTGGCAGCAGTGGAACAGTAAACCCTGACTTATGACGCTCTCATCATCAGTGAGATGACTTCATTTGCAGCCACATTATTTCAATGACAACATCCACACTTCAGAGATACTGGCTGATTATGTCCTGAGACATAATCAGTTCATTCAGCTCAGATTGAAACAGCGTGACGCCTGCCTCAGCCATTCCACCTTGAAAGAGCTCAAAGCTGCACGTGTCGATTAAATCAGCCGGTTCTTTAATGATCAGTGCTGTATTTGCAGAGAGAGAGCACTCTCAAATGAAGATTGTTGTTTGAAGACTTAAGCGTTCACAGATGCGAGTGGCTCATCTGAACACAAAGTAATCTAAATGCTCTCCAAAGAAGCTTATTTTTGACTCACACATTCCTCCCAGAGACACACACACACACACCTCCTGCTGTTCCCTGGACGCATCATATATGCAGATTGCAAAGCGGCGCAGGCTCTTTGATGTGCATAGAACAGAATTCTAGATGTGTTTTATATAACCATTCGAGAGTGAGGGGGGGGGGGAGTCGAAGAGGATCACCGTCAAAACTTTCCCTGTTTCCTTTTGTCTGCCGTGTCTCTACCTTTTCATGTCTGCCTTGTCAAACTGGAAGTGTGTCTGTTTCTGTCTTTCTATACCTCCTCTTCAGACCCCACCCCACCCCTCTCTCTCTCTCTCTCTCTCTGTTTCTGTGCCTTTTCCATACTTCACTCCGTCTTTTCTGAATCCTGGGAGGCCTCACTGCTGGAGTCTGTCTCAAAGAAAATGTAGGTCATCTGTTTTCAGCGACTCCCTTCACACCAACACGGAGGAGGAGGAGATGGAAGCGATAACATCTCTCTCTCTCGCTCTCTCTGCGCCCCCCCCCACCACCTCTATTTCTTCCATATACTCCCCCCTGCCATCTTGAATGAGACACTTCAGGGGCTCCCTGTGCTCTACCTGCATCTCACTCCCCGCACACCCTCCACGGAGGCTCTCTCAGCACACACCTGGCTGACTGACAGCTCCACATAGAGCATCTGAGTCTCGCACTTTCTGCTAAGTCATGTAGGGATGGCGCACGGCAAGGAGATTTCTTTTTCAAGGGGAGATCCAAGAAGCATCACTCCTGCTTCCCCCTGCTCCAAACACAGTCTTAACAGCTTACTCTGTTGCATTACTGGATAGGCTGGTTGCAGTGCCCAGAACTAAGCAAATCAAGCATGTTTACTCTCCTGACTACTTGTGACCCACAAATTTAGATTACATCACACTTTTAGGCGAGGACAAACTCATTTTTCACCTTTGTTTTAACCATCTGGGGTCCACAGCAGTGGACCATTGATAGGTCCGCAGAGGGTTCATTTCTCAATAATTTGCAAGGAGGTTTCTTGGAAATATCTGTTTAATCTCTGACTAATGATTGAAAAAAAATAAACAGATTGTTCAGCAACAGCACACATGGTAAGCACACACTCATTTATTATTATTATTATTATAATTATTTTGAATACAGCAGGAAATGAAAACTTACTTTTGAAGAACTGAAAAAAACGTTGACGACCAGAAATTTTCCTTTATTATTGGAAATATTGTTTTTGGGGATTTGCTGAATTCATGGTTTCCTGTAGTTTGCAACTAAACAGACAAATGTAACCATGCAACAGCTGAGCTGCTGTCCTTTAACTTTGGTAAAATAAAGAAACAGTTTAACAGCTGAACCCTGTTTCCATTTTTTCCACCTATATCCCTGTACTGGTACCACATTACATCTTATAGACACATTCCTAAGAAATTTCAGTCAATATTTGCCCAACATGAATCCACAATAGGCTATGGATAATTAAAAATACAGTGTAAGCAAAATAACTGCTGATTATGACCATTGGTGCATGCTGTGTTACCCCGTCTGCTTTGCTTTCCAGGCATGAGTACCTGCTGGCTATCAGATGTCGACATCCACTCCCTTGTACCTACAAACCCCTGCCCTTATGTCTCAATATGTTGGTTTATTTCTCTGGGCCGGATTAACCCAACAGGAGGCCCGGGGGCAAGATTGAGCTGTGAGCCCCTCTTGGCCAACCAGTTTCTTGCAATCTTTCTTTACTGTGTATGCATGCTTTTACCTTGAAGCACCCATCAGGTGCACACATCAGATAGCAGAGGGCGGCTTTGTTACATTTTGCCCAAAGACTTAAAAACTCATCCATCCATCCATTATCTGTAACCGCTTATCCTCATCAGGGTTACGGCGGGGCTGGAGCCTGTCCCAGCTGACTTTGGGCGAGAGGCGGGGGTATATATCTGCCAGTTAGCTTAGCTTCTGTTAGTATATTTTTTATATTTATATTTTTTAGATCTATTCTATTTCTGTAGAACACTGTGTACACTGTGTTCTTCCTGGCATAGCAAGCTAGTTTCAACAGAATAGTGTTGAAATTAGAGTACAGCTGTTGTACACTTTCTGGAAATGACAGTTGCAACATTTGACCACTTTTGCCATTAGCACCTACCATAGATCTTTTATATATATATCTTTTATATATATACTGGAAACATTTAATCTGACTAAAAAAGGACATATTATATCTCATTTGTTCAATGCTTTGTGAGCTTTAGAGATGTTGGTAGGTAGCTTTTGTTAGCAAAGATATGCTTGCACTTTCCACCTGTTTGTCTGTATGCTGCCCTTTCTTTTCGAATCGTCCAAACACCACACATCACACACGCCTCACCAGAATTCAAATAGTGTGAGCGTCCCTGAGAATGTACTCCGATAAAACACAACAAAAACTTGTATGAATGTTTTGTACGTGAACAGTCGTGTACTAATGTATTAGATATTCAGGCCGAGTTATGTCACTGTGACCTTCACGACCTTTTGTAATGCGGACGACGCCCTATGCATTTCTGCGTGTCCTTGTTGACCTCTGGCCTACCACACAGCCGGCCACGCAGCCGGTGGCCAAGGACAGCTTATATCTCTGTCCTCGCTCAAAGCCGCCGAAGCATGCCTCCAAGTTTATGGCGTCACAGAAGAGCTCGGGTCATCGCACATCACACCTCACCACTCTATCTCCTCCTCCTCCTCCTCGTCCATCCATCTGTGCGCTCCCTCCCCCCTTTCTCTCGCTTTCCCTTGCCACAGGGTGCACTGTGTGAATGTAGCATTTACAGTGAAATATTCTCGCTGCCTCTATTCCTTTCTCTCATCTCTCCCTCCATCCGCTTTCTTCACTCCTTCCTGTTTTCCCTGCCCGAGGGGGGTCACAATGTGAGTGTTGCATCGTCATCCAAACTCGTTTTCTCTCCCTCCCTCCTCTCGGCCTTCTTTATCTCATTTTTCTCAAGAAAAATATTGTGTAAAAGCCTCTGGACTCGGGCCGCTAAGCCATGTTGCATATAGTGACCAGAGAGTGGATGAGCTGACTGCTGTGCCCCCGCTGACACAATAACTTCAGTCTGATGACATGATGCTTCTCGGCTGTTCTCTTCGCCCAGTGCGGCATTGTGTTTGATGGCGGTAAAGTAAATTGTTATGGTTCATTTCTAGCTTTGTACAGTCTGCACATCTGGCTTTGAGCAACTTCTTTCCAAAACAAGATATTGCCTGTGTTGCCTAAGCACCAGAGCCAAGAACATCAGGTTGCAATATTTTCTCAACATGAATACACAGTCTTTTGGGACAGACAGACATCATTTGGTTCTGATTTATCCGTTTCCAATCCTTTTTTTCCATTTAGTGTGCACATTTTTCTGAGGAAATTAATATGCCTTTGTGATGATTGTACCCGCAAATGGCTGGAGGGACGGACAGAGCGCTGTAATGATGGGTAAATTAATGGATGGATGGATGGAAGTAAATTTGGGAGGATGAACACTCTCCAATGGTTTCTGTCAAACCTCCATCGGTGCTCACTTGTTTTGGATGTCCTTGTGGTCCTCGTGGGAGATTACAGTGTGTGCGTGTGTGTGTGCACTCAAGTGTAGGTACTGTGTGTCCTTGTGAATTTAAACCTGTGTGTGTGTGTGTGTGTGTGTGGTTCGCCCCATGTGTGCAGAGCTGTCCAGAGTGGTGTGCTCAGCAGTCGTGCTCTGCTGCACACTAACGCGATGTGACAGGGTAGAAATACCAGTACCGACCGCGCTCTTGCCCACCCACCGTCACACACACCAACTCCACCCGCCCCAGCCACCATCACCCCATCCCCCAACCCACTTTACTCTCCGCTGCACTGCGCCCACACCCCATTGGCTGTCTACTTCCGTCACTCCACGTCTTCTGCTCGGAGACAGAACCATAAGCCTTCCATGTTCTCCCTCCCCCTTCATTCCATCTCACCCCAGAAGTCCTTCCCCTGGTTTTTCCTGCTCAACAGCATCAGTACATGGGGTCCTAACATGCATCAGTGAGTGACATGGTTTCAAATGGGACATATTACGCAATATTCCATTATGCAACGCCACATTTTCATACGTTCATCCGCCCAATCTCGCGAGACGAGTTCTTTCCTTCTACCTTGCTTTCTTATTCTCTCAATCTCTTTCCCTTTCCTCTGCTGGTTGGTTGGCTCCCTCAACGATGAGCCAAGGTGACAGTCACAGTAGGGGACGAGTCATTTGACATTTGCTGCTGTCACAGTTTGAACCCTGACCTCTGTTCCTTCACAGCTGGCAAGTTCAAGCTGATAGGACAAGGAGAAATTTAAATACCACACTATCCTCTCATCTTAACATCCTGATGTCGAAGAACAAGGGGACACCTTTTTTTAACCTTCAGCTACAGTATCGGGGGTGGGGGTGTTATCATGCAACACCTTGCTCCATATTTATACCATTACATATTTTCACACCTGGATGCTGCTGGATCAAAACCCACTATGCAGCTCCACTGGAGCATTTTAATTTCACTGCCTTGCTCAAGGATATTTCTGCTTTAAATCTTGTTCCAGTATGTTTTTTTTTATTCTCATGAACAAGAAACATGAGACATAAACACAAATTAGACAATATACCAAAAGACAGAAGAAGACACGGTCTCTCATTAGTCTCTAGGTTATACAATAAGATCTGCACTATATTACCTGTAGTAGGCTAAATGCATACAAAGACATTCACATGCACAGGCATATACATACAGTATATCCATACATCCACACATTTCATAAAAAAGTATTTTTTTCTCGCTGTCAAGCAACCAAACCAACCAAGATGAACTGAATCAAGGACCCCAGTTAGGAGAAATAGTATTCTTACTTATAATATAAAGTTTCATATATTCAGGGATGTGTAGTTTACACTGTGGAGAGATCAATAACATCATCTAGTCCTTGGAGTGGAATATGTTTTGTGAATGTATTTCTAATGCACCACTCCTGGTGGATATTTCTGGAGAAAAGTTTAAGATTATTCCAAACTAGTCATGGAGTAAGTACTCAGGTCCTCAAGTCAAACTGACAAAACTGCAGAGAAAAAGTAAGTACTCCAGTAAAAGTACCCCATTACAAGAAAAAGAATCAAGACATCAAGGTTCATTTACGTCACTTTACAACAGAGTTTGTAGAGCGAAATGTCACATAAACACCTAAAACATGCACAAATAAAATAAAATAAATAAATACATTTAAAAAATAATAAAATTAAAGCTTGTATACACAAGTTGGATAGTGGTGCATCTCATTTTTATAAGCTCATCATTCTCTATGTCAAATCTTAAGCTGTAAAGTGACAAACACTGCATATGAAATGAAGGTGTTCTCTGAACTGTAGTGGAGTACGAGTATAATGTAGCATAAATAAATAGCTACATTCCACCACTGTCACATTTTCTACTTGTACTTCCAGGGCTTTTACTTGTAATGTAAAGATCTGGTTACTTCTTTTTCCACCGTTGCTGGGTGTAAAGATGGACAGCTGAGAGAGACAGAAAGAGGAGATTAAGGCCAGAGAAGGGACAGCATTACTCCCTCCCCTCACCACTTTGACCTTTTATACAGAACAATCTATATTAAGACTGAGCGCTACTTCTATATTTTCTTTCATCATCACTCTTCCTCTCACCTCTCCTCCTTTCTGCGGACTCGCGTGCACTTTCTTCCCTTCCTCCTTCATCTCCTCCTCCTCCTCCTCCCGCCTTCTCCTTTTCCACCATCTCTCCTCCTCCCTCCCTCTCTCTCCACGCTGTGTTTTTCTCTATCCTCGGGGAGCCGGCTGCATGCAGAAGCATTGTGGATCACTGAGCTTCAAGATACCGTCTCTAAAAATTGCTCCATTTTTCCACAGAGCATTATTTTTCTAAAGCGCTGAGAGGGACAGGCAGCTTCATGTGGTGCGGCAGTTCCTGGAATTTGCTTTGTAAGCTGACGGATCAGGTTTTGATTATTATGGATGTAATGTGACTTCATATTTGGGTTTTAAAGTCATTTGAAGCTGGCAGCGTTGAATCTTAATATCATGCGATCTGAATTTGTCCAAACTTCCCACTATTTTTAATACATAAACTCTGAGTATTGATGGATGCAGAGCTCCTCTCCATCAGATTTCATCTGCACTAGTGTAAGTTTCACAGCAGTAGGCCTACAGCCCCAGAGGCATCCATCTTGGATCTTCTCCAGTCCAGTGGAGTCGTGGGGGGAAGCTTTGTGGAGAATACATTTTGGCTCCCTTCCAGTCCAATGGGCATGAAGCAGGCCTCAGAGGCTCCTGGGATTTCCCTTCACACCAAACCCCTCTGCCCTCCATTAACCAATTAGAGGAGAGAATTGCCTAACTGGACATATAAAAGACTGTGTGCAGGCTGTGGGGAACGGGAATAAATCAGGAGTAACGGGAGTCACGCACAATGGGATGCGACAGAGAGAAAGTGTGTGTGAAAACTGTGGAGTGCTGATATAAAACACAGAAAAATATCATAACGTAGCCCCCCTCCTGCTCCATTGCATCTGATTCATCTGCAGCGCATTCCACACTCAAATGTGTGTCCCCGAATACACAGGCCTGTGATAGATGTTTATGAGCTAATGTCAATTTTCTTCTGTG
Organism: Nibea coibor; assembly: GCA_023373845.1. Lineage (NCBI taxonomy): Eukaryota > Metazoa > Chordata > Actinopteri > Sciaenidae > Nibea > Nibea coibor. The sequence continues at coordinate 12,167,415 of CM041728.1, forward strand.
AATTTACTGTCAGCGGGTGATGAATGCACTCAATATCACTGGTTATTCATCTCATATATTCTCTGCAACAGCCCCCATTGGCCAACAACGTCTGGCATTCACCAATAGGTGTCGTCATTGCCCGTTGCTTGTTCTCAGAGGTCACAGAGGAGCTCAGGCTGACAGGGAAAGCTTCCCTTTCAAAACTACTGGGGCATGATGTGGTGTAACGCTGCATTGTTGCCATACCTCTGTCAGAGTGAGTGTTTCTGAGTGTTTTATACGCATTTCAGTGTGTTTTAGGCGTTCAGATTAATGAACAAACAAATAAAAACGTTTCAGTGGCAGACGCCGAGGCCACAGTTCAAGGAGTGCGCAAGCACGCTGCAAATGAAAGCAGGTGACAGGTGAAAGACATTAAGTGTCACCTCACCCTTGTGGTTCACCTTTCTGTGTGTGTGTGTGCGTGCGCGCGTGTGTGTGTGTGCATGTGTTTGCCTGTCCTTGTCCTGGCCATGCTCCTGTAAGCGACCCACATCAATTCATAAGGCCTCTGCCCTTTTCCTGGGGCTGTCTGGGAAATGTGATGTGACATGTGGGATGAGCAAGACGGAGAGCGAGGGGTGAGGTTACAAGGAGGAGGAGGAGGAGGAGGAGGAAGAGGGGGAGGCTGGTAGATTCTAGAGGACACTTTAATACACAAGTCAGAGAGAAGCACATAGTCAGGCTGTCAAACAGAGACAGAGACAAGCTGCATTCTGACAAACTTCCTGACTACTTTAAACAGACTGGAGAGTTCCTGTAAAGGCAGATATATATACAGAGGGAGAGAGAGTATTTACACTGACAAGACACCATATAGAATCCATATACACAAATCATTAATACTTGTCCAATAACATATTGAATGTTGCAACAAAACATATTTCATTGGTAGAATAACGCACAAATTCAAAGAAAGTCCTTTGAAGACTGGCATACGCTTCACCTCATTAAACATGAAATTTGCTGTATTGCTTTAGGCAAAAGAGGAAACTGTGTCGAGTTTTAAATAACTACATTTTCCCCAATTTCGCAATTCCTAATGCATTTTTAGCCCGGCGAGGCAATGACTCCATCGACGGTCATGTCTGTGAGTCTAGTCAATCCAACACTTTAGTCGAAAATGAAATCCTGTATTGTATTGGATGGATTTTCAGACGCACAATCATTTTCACCCACAGAATTAATTGTGATAACTTGTGTCCCTTAACTTTTCACCTAGCACCATCAACAGGTCAAAGTTTTTGTCCAGTACCTGCAAAACTCATAACATTACCCACCAGCCTCAGCTGCGTTTTATGTTTGGTGCTAATTAGCAAATGTTAGCATGCTACATTGAAGACGGTGAACGTGAGCTGTGTCTTCATTTGGATACATTCATTAGTGCACTTCTTTGTAGTACACTGTGTGCTCTACGTACTTCCTGCTGTAGTGTGCAGCGTAGTGTTGTTGCAACATGCTTTTTTTTCTCTCTCTTCTTCGCCAAATTGCAACAAGGCGGAGCATTAGCACCAACATTTGACTGCCAAATAATCTAAATATAGAATATATGTACAACTTACATATAATCCAACAACCACTGCAGATCCAGCAGCTTCCTCAGCCTTTTTGCAATGCCGGTGGTCCCTCCCCTTCCGCTATGTAGCCAAAACGGCAACCATTGAGGGCAACCATTGACCGTTATGAGTGCACCATCTGGGTACTCCCAGCTGCAGTACACTGTATTTTGCCATAATTGACAGTGTGAACATATTATGTATGAGCAACTTTAAGTATAGAGGCATGCAAATCGAGAGACAGCAATGGTAAACATAACCTGCTTAGCGTGTTAGCGTTAAATGTGACTAACTACAGCCTCACACAGCTGTTACCAGGCTTGTAGATGCTGTTTTAATTTTAACAGAATATGTGATTGCCCCCCCTCACCCAAAAAGAAAAATCTATGCATACACCTGAAGAGTGACGGCGTGCACTGTACCAACTGTTGTTTTTTTTTACCAGAGGCAGCAGCCTTCAAGAAATACATACACATGTTTTCTGCTGGAAGAAATGTAAAAACCAACAGATATTTAATTCGCTAAGCTACTGTAGCTTGTGGTGAGCAGACACTCATGCCCGTAATGGGCAGCAGATGAGGAAGAGGGCAAGAGAGAGAATGACAGCGAGAGAGAAAATGAGAGAAGGTGAAATCTATTAGCGTGACAGGCCTCCTATAAAGCCGGAGACCTCTGGGAACGCATTCAAACAAGAGAGAGAGAGAGGGGGAGAGAGGGAGAGAGGGAGACCAGGTAAGAGACATACAAGACGAGACAGGAGACTAAAATTAAAGGAAGTAAAAGAAGCCAAAATGACAAAAATGAAAGAAGATAGTCTGAAACTGAAACTGACACTGGTGAAGGAATTCATGACACACAGCCTGGATGGAAAAGTGCGTTAACTATGTGTGTGTGTGTAGATAGTTTGCAAACGCACTGATAGGCCCGTATGTATATGTGTACATCTATGGATCGGCGTGTGCGTGCTCTCCCTCCCCCACCCCCCTTCTCTTTTTTTGAGCGCTACCAGGATGAGTGTGTTCCATATGTATGTCAACTCCCATCACTCAGTGAAACAGGGGGTTAGGGTGGGGGGAAGGAAGAGGAAAGGGGAGGGCGAGGAGACTCCCATTCATGTCTACATCAGTCTATGGGTGACTGAGCATCCCAGACCTGAGGTGAGAAAGACAGAGTTACGCTGTTTAAGGGGAGGAGGTGATAGATGAGGGTTGAGAAGGCTGTTCTTTGGGGAGGGATGGATGGATGGAAATAATATTCTTTTAGTGGTTTCAGCTTCTCGGGAGAATTATTGGTTTACTGCTAACATTCGTCCCTCCCTACCTTACTTTCTTTATTTCTCTTTCTCTTTTTTCTTTACCTCCTCTCCATATTTCTGCCTCACTACTTCTCTCCCTCACTCTGCTGTCAGTCTCTACGTCCTTCTCCCTCTACGCTGCCCCACCCGTGTGTACTTTGACACCCAACTCCTGCTCTGGCGCTACAGAGGGCCCGGGCCCCAGCCTATACAGCGTCCTAGACCTCAGTCATGTGATGCTGACCTGCTATGTTTTACAAGGCTGCAGTGCAACGAGGGGGCCTCCGAGGAAAAGGGCTGCGTTCACCAGCGGCAGGAAACAAAGCACAGCTCGGAGGGGAGAAGCGGAGTATGTATGTGTGTGTGCGTGTGTGTGTGTGAGAGAGAGAGGGGTGGATTGTGTGGGTGGTTGGAGGGGGGGCTCAGGAAGCAGTAATTCAAGGGATGGAACTCCACTATAAAAAGTTTGACATCAAGAAGCATGGGTTTTTTTTTTCCTTCAAGCGAGGCTGCGTTCAAACATGCTGCGTTGTTGTCTGCCTGAGATGGAAAGTCTTTGATCAAAGCAAGTTGGATTTTTTCCACCTGGCTGACATTAGATTTTTCAACTCTTATTGACATGCTCAGATGAGCTTTGGCCTTAATCTCCTGTCTCCTTCTTTCTCTCTCTGTTCCTCTCTCCCCTGCATTAAATCTCATGCATCTAAAGACTCTCTCCCTCTCTCCCCGCCTCTCCAACTACCCCCGGACGAGTTGACCTTCGCTATCGCACAGCTCTGTCGCTGGCTCTGCGGCCTTAATCTATGGCTGTAGACGCAGACGTATCCTGTTGCCCTCCCACGCACACATGTACGCCAACGTGCGCGCAAAGGAGACTTCACACAGCAAACCGAGTACATGAAGGATGACCACAGATACTTAAGTTTGGACACACACTGGCTCACACACAGATACACACACATCTGTGTCATTCCTGGGAGATTTTAGCCCATTAAATGAGAGCAGCCTGGTCCAGTCTCTCAGATCGCTGCCGTTCCCCCCTCTTTGTTCCCCAAATCAGGAACAGCTGTGCTCCTCCACAGTTGTAAGTCACTCACTCAGTGGAAATTTAAAAGCCATTAACCGAGCCCCTCATTGCTACCCCACCCCTTTGTGTGTATGAGTGTGTGTGTATGTGTCTGTCTCGCTTATCTGCGTCTGCACACAGAGACACAGACACATTCGTGTGCGCACACTTGTGTGTACATGTTGAAAGTCAAAATACCCCCTCGGCCCTGCTCAGTACATTTGAGACGGCGTCTCTTAAAGCGGCCTCCCTTGTTGAATCACTGTGTTTTCAAGTGAAACAACATTTCGAGCGAGGCGCAGACTCATCTGTGTTGTTGCCGCGCTGCACGGGTCGTGCCGCGATCTGCCTCCCACACCTTGAACACTGCGCTTTATTCCAGCCCTGAGTAGCTGGGAGGGGTGGCGGGCGGGCGGGTGGCGGCGATGGGGAGGGGTCACATGAGGTCATGTTGTCTTTGAGCGTGGAACAACAAAAACAAGGCCCCGCTGAAATAGCTCGCTGCTTGTCCACTTTCTTGGCTTAGCTGGCGAATTACTGTGCCAGGAAAAAACAACAAGCCCGGAGCCTTTCATAAGGCGAGCCCTTCAAGCTTCACTATATAGGCAAAAGGCACAGCTGCATGTGCGATCGCACACAGCAAGCAGATGTTCACGGAGACGGAGGCAGAAACGATCGAGAGACAAGTAGGGGAAGAAATACAGGGAGAGAGGGAGCAGGGCCACGAGATGGAGAGTGGACATTTTGAATGCCAAAAAGTCAAATCTACGGTTCTTTCCGCTGTTTTTCTTTTGTCTCCTGCTCCACCTTCCCTCCCTCCTCTATCTCCTGTGGAGATCTCTCATTTCCTGCAGGCCCAATGTTGATTTCATACTGGAGCTCGGGGCTTAAGAGTGGGAGTCTGTGAGATGGGTAAGGGGGGAACACGGGGAGGTAAAGTGTGGGGGTATTTGAGTTCAGGCCAAAAACAACCTTCACCTCCACTTTTCTCGACTACGCTGTGCTGATTTCTAAAAATCTGAGCACGCTAGTAGAGGTGATTATTATTATTATTTTTTACTCTCCTGACAGTCACACACCTCAACACCTGGTAGAGGCCACAATACAACTACAGTCTTAAATCAGTCAAAGACATGCTTCTATGGGGCAGCTGGTTTGATATCTTGCTCAAAAGCACCTAGGGAGCGGAGTTCATTCACTCTTCATTTGGAGATTGATCCAGGTGGTACTCTTGTCCTGGTTCAGAGTATTACAGTTCCTATTAGCGGACTAGGCTTCTGAAGCTTCTGCTCCATCTTCAAGTGTTTCCATTCAATGATTCAGTGTTAGTGTAAATGATCTTCATCCTGAAGTCAAATCAGAAAATAGGCTTTTATTCTTGTAATTATCCAAAAGAAATAATGTGTGATAGCCCTACATTAATGTTCTCCACAAGGTGTGAACTTTTAGTATCATATGAGCTGACACATACTGGTAATTTAACTGATGCGCGTGAGTGTGAGTAGGTCTTAAAAATAGTTCTGAAAGTGCTAACGTCTAGATTAATTAGCCACGCATGACTGGTGCTCCTACAGATTCATAAAGTGCGTTAAGTAATGATTTAGTTAAGAAGTTAACCTAGCTAGCTAGCTTGTGAAAAGAAAACAAAACCAAAAACAGCGTGATGCTGTGAAGGCACAACCAGCAAAATGTTACAAAATGTTACGATCATTAAATCAGTGTGAGAAATGTGATTTGATCCAAAAGTCCTCAAATAAACACCACCAGTCATCGTGACCTTATAAAATCCAAGACCTTTGTGGAAACACACCGCATCATGGAGGAAATAGCTTAGGTGAGGTTTCGGAGTGCCACTTTCGATGTGGTGTCACTTTGACCTTTTCTCGTTGAGGCAAATCAATTTGTCAGCATCTAAATCTAGAATGACTCACTTCAGTTTTGCATAAAAAATAACAGCTTTCTTCTTTGCAGCGTGCCGCTGTCGTGATATCCCACCAGCGGTAACCAATGAAGCCGAAAAGGCCTGAACAGAAAAGACAAACAACAACAACAACAAAAAAAAAAAACGGAAGTTTGACTGTTGTACCTTGCTGGTACAGACGGCAATAACACGCACAGTTAGACTCACATGCATGGCAGATTGTAACAAACAGATTACCGTGGCACACTGCCAATTTCTGCTCTTCACTTCCTTTCTCTTATTGTTAGCATAGATGAGACCTTCTAGACATGAACAGCTGCGGCCCTAGGCTTTCACTTCCCCTTCTATGAAGCCGCACATGTATCTGTTACCACAACAAGTTCCCCAAACTTGGCCTCTCATGCCCTCTGCACCTCCCTAATGCCAGCACATGCACACATGTTCCTGCAGGCCCGTGCACACACACACACACACACACACACACACACACACTCATATATATATATATATACATACATATATAGAGAGAGAAACGCTGCCACCATGCTTCACTTGAGGCAGTCCAGTGTGCTAGTTTTGTTAGTGAGCTTGCCCCTTGAGTCCATTGTTGAAAACTAATGATATTTCCAGACCCGTGAGCAGACAAGCAGTGGTGAGAGATTTTGAAATAGATTTTTTCTTCTTTTTTTCTTCTTTCTTTCTTTTCTTTCTGCAAATTTGTTGAGTTTTTTTTTTTTACATGGAAGGGTGGTGTCAGGAACTACAACTTCCTGTGTGCAATGTCAGATTGTCACCTCTGGATGCATAGATGCACTCACTAGCTAACCGCAACATACATACCAAATTTGGCGCACACACACACACACTTTGCCATGGCACCCAAAATACACACACACACACACACAGTGAACCAAACAGGGCGGCATTGCGTGACTGAGGCTTCACACCTCTCTTTCTCTCTTTCACTCAACGAAAGCATGAAAAAATCCCTCACCCACAGTAATGTGAGAAGTGTGTGTGTACGTGGGGGGGGGGGGAGGGGTTGACAGCATGTGTGTGCTTGCGTTGGGTGTACGTCTAGGGCACTGACTGACTATGCCCTTGTTTGGCTTCTGTCTTTGTCATTTAGACACACTTGCAAATTACACGTGCAAACGCAGAGAGAGACAACAGCCGCTTGCACACTCTCTCCAGGTCTGTTAGCATATAGCTAGCCGATCAAACACCTCTGATGTTCTTCAGGTTTCTTTGTCACAGCTCTGTTAACATGCTGTTTATATAATGCATTCACACTATAGCTGCAGACATCCCTTTGTAATTTGTGAATGAACTCTCTGACACAATGTCTCAGCCTTCTTGCTGTCTCTTTGTTTTCATTTGGGATTTTCGGTTAAAGCGATGCAGTGCGAAGGTGTGGGTGAACAATAGCTCTTGGATGATCTCATTCTCTCACATTTCTGTCATAGAGACTGTTTATGGACGATTTGGAAACACAAAAACACACAAAAAAAAAAAAACAATATCCAACGCTGAGGAAGGTGTTCCCTTAAAGCTGTGTGTGCAGCTGCATGCCTGCCAAAATCCTCCCATCTTCTTGATCCATTGCACTTCTGCCCACGGGCTGAAAAGCTCCCCCGTCTTGCGATGGGGAGGCAGTGGCCAGGTGGCTAATTGAGCTGTTCCCAAGGCAGCCTGTGACAGCGTGCCACCCTGTGCCAAGGTGTTGGGGTTTCCCAGGGCTCAGTAATAGATGATTTTAGTCTCCGTAAAGTGTGTCCAATTGCCCTGCCCCGCTGGCACAGAGTAGGCACACAGGACAGGATGCACAGGACAGACCGGTCACACTTATCCCAGTGGAAAGATGTTTGGTTGAGTGAGCCTTTTGATAATGTACTGGACGTGGATTCAAACACCTGACTATCACGGTTTATGCTTGTGAATGCTGTGTTTGGTTAAATATAATGAAACACAGGAAATAGATGCATTTTTTTGTTTGGTTTTTGGGGGGAGAAGGGTTCGACTCGAGAAAATACACAAAAACACATTGTTTGGCTGCAGCAGTACTGTGCTCCAATTCTCAATCGGTTCTACACTGCATCATTGTTTGTGCTTGCCACAGGGTAAGTAAAGGTATGATCTCTTTTCATGGGGTGTATGACAGTTGCTTGCTTGCTGATCTGGCATAGATCAAGGAGATGAATGTCTGCTGCACTTCCTGCAAAGAAGGAAGGGTCTGTCAGAGTGTAAATACTGGGGAACACAAGCTTTGTTTGAGTTTTTCAAACATGCACCATGTACAGGAGCACTTTTGGTTTAATTCTATATTCATGTCCACAGTTGTCTCATAAGGGTTTGTCCATAAAGACTTAGGTAAATTTAAAAATGCCAAACAGGGTTGGTACCAAAGTAAGTTGTTTTCTGGAGATTTTCTTTCCACGCTGAAACTGCACAAACCAAAAGGAATATACCTGGATAGATGGCAGTGTTGGTCTGTCAGACGGTCAGTTGGTTGGTCAGTCTATCACTTTGGTCCAGACTGAAATATTTCAACCGCTATTGTATGGATAGCCATTAAATTTTGAACGGACATTTATGATCCCCAGAGGAGGATGAATCCTAATGACTTTGGCGATCCACCGACGTTTCCTGGAGCGCAACCATGAGGCTGCCATTTGTGGCTTTGACTGAAATGTCTCGGGAAGCAGTTGAACGTATTGCCATTAAAGTTTGATACAGATATATTCCCAACTTGAGTCCTTAACTTTTCATTTTGTGCCGTTGTCACTGTCAAAATCAGTTATTTGGGCTGTTTATGACGAATATGTTAGTAATGCTGCTGCTTTCGCCTCCTGGCTAATCTGAAAATCGGCAAAGATGTGAATCATCGATGGACCTGAGGCGGGCCAAATGATGACTGGGTGCTTAAACATGCCATCTGTAATAGCACCCCTCTGTCAGTCAAAGAGGGCCCCGCTCTTAATTCTGCATAACTTTAAATAATTTGAGCAGAGACCAAAACTGTTTTTGTACCAGGCTGTAAACATGGACATTTTAACATGGGGACTTATGGAGACTGACTCAGTCTGTAGCGAGCGTCAAGTGGACATTTAATAGCTACTTTTGTTTTTCTATAATACAACTGGACATACATTTATATTATTCAACACCTGCATTTTTGTCAAATGTCATTTCATGAATGCTGCCTTATAGAAAGCTAATTGTATTTCACAGACATCTGTGTCTCCATGTGTTTAAGCGCTGCACCTTGGATGCATCTTTTCAAAAAGAACCTTGAAAGTGTCTTTACGTTACACCTTTTTGTGGGGGTGGACCATATTGTGAATCAAAGCCCAGAACAGGAAAAATATATTTAAAAAAAAACTGTATTGATTTGTGGGGACGTAGCCTCAATACCACTCATGCTTTCCTTGAATTCCTTTTCCCAGCACTTCAAGAATGGAACAGGCACAACATAATAGCTGAACGCTAATGTCTAAAATGTGTCCTTTTCATTGGACGTGTACCTGTGAGAGCTGTGTCAAAGTCACATTTTCAAGGCTTTGCACTGGACAGAAAACGTTTTCTGAGTGTAATTCTGACGCTACAACCACACTGAGATATCATTATACCAAAAACAAGTTTGGGGGAGTGATGTGGTGCCGGGGTAGCGCTGGAGCGGGATTCGTCGAGCTGTGAGGGATCAGTTTCAGAACTGTAAACATGATGGGGACACCTCCCGCTCCCCGGTTCTGAAAAGCGCCTCTTTTGAAATGGTTGAGCTTACGGTGTGTGTGCACCTCCCTACCCCAAACATCCCAGCGCCTCCAACCTCACCACCCCCCACCCACCTCCCCTCTTTCCTCTTCATGTTTCCTGTTGAGCTGGCTAGACTCCTTTGACAGATTTACAACTCTGGGGTCAAAGTTTTCCGACGGCAGCAGATAAATCTTACACCACCACCACCACCACCAACCCCAACTCCCTGCTTCTCCTTCACCTGATAAAAAGACACACACTCTGAACAGCCGCCCTACGCTGCCCCTCGACCGCCCCCCACATCCTTTCATGTGTAATGTGCCCCCCCCCCCCCCTTTTTTTTTTAAAGCAAAAGCCTGTGCACTTCTTTGAGTGAACATGTGGACGAGGACGCCTGCATTTATGTGTTCTGCAAGAGGTGTGTGTAAACGCTTTTGTGCATGTGTGCGTGTGTGTGTGTGTGTGTGTGTGTGCAGAGGGGTAAGTGCCTTGCAGTTTTGTGGTTAAGAAAAAGAATGCAGGACATTGTTCTTAAACCATAAAGGCAGTCTCTCCAGTCATTCTTTTTCTGGGGGGAGGTCTGATAGTCCGCCTCCCACCGCACCCCACCTCCCCACTTCTTGTTCTTCTTCTTCTTCTTCTTCTTCTTCTTCTTTTTCTTCTTCTTCTTTTCCCTCCATCTGATTTTTATGTTTTGGTCCCAGTGTGATACTCACTCTGCTTTCGTCTCCTCTCCTCCCCCAGATAGATAAGAGGAGCAGGAGTATGGCTCATTCCACCAGCATGTGATCATTTGTATTTTCTCTCTCTCCTCTCTCTCTCTCGTACGCGCGCTGTAACATTCATTTCTCTTCATTCAGCTGTCTTTTATCGCCATGTCTGTGTCAAACATCTTCAGCTCTACCTCTGCAGATTCTGGAGGGAAAAAGTACTGAGGGAGGGTCTGAGAACGCTCGCAGGTCTCGGGGCCATGTCTCTCCCACTCTTTTTGCTCTCTTTCCCTCTTAATCTACTCTGATCTTTGTTGCAGGGTGGGAGGCAAGATTATCGGTTTTCAAAACTCCATTCAAAGCGCATAAAACTTTTTTTTTTATTTCAGCCATTTTAATAAAATCTTCACTTTACTTCCTTGGTGTTTGTCTTTTGGCATGTATAACACCTCCTCTCCCATTCATTGACTCTTTTTAGAAGGACGTTGAAATGAAGATCAGTGTGTACTCTTAATAATAAAGACGACTCTAAAATAATGAGCTAAATGCAGTGCCTTTTCTTTCCTTTTTTCTTTTTTCTTTTTGCCGGTGCTGCTCGAGAACTGTAACCTTGTAAATCAGCATTGATTTTCCCTGGTTTTAACCTGTAATATCATATTCTTTACAGCCTGCAACAACAAATATTCCCCAATATACACACACATTCTTCCCATGGTGTTGGATCAATGGACATGATTGATTTGGTGGTGAGCTGGCAGCCAGTCCTGATCAATGTTAGCTTGGCTGATGGCTGCAGACCGTACATCACTGTCACTCACCGCGTGTGTCGAAATAAGTGTGAGTGAGTCTTCTATCACTTCCATCACATTTGATAGATAGTGGTTGTAGCAGTTTGTTTTTGTTTGTTTTTATTATTGCATCATATCGCATTTGGTTTCCATTTTGGCTCAGCAAATGTTGCTGAAGTTTAGCCTACAGCAGTAAGAGTGGAGCAGATTCAAATTTATATCGGTGCTGTCATGAAAATTGATTTTTTTTTTTTACAGGTTTTTATGTTTTAACTCTATTTTTTAAAGATTATTTTGGGACATATTTGCCTTAATTTGACAGGCAGTGTAGAGGCAGACGGGAAAGGAGGGGTGTTCAAAGGGGGAGGATCAAACCAGGGACACTGTCAACCGTCCAACTATCACACATACACACCATGCTTGAGCTTGAGTTAAAAGATCATTATCCAAACCTATGATTCAGAAACAGCCTCTAATCTTTGGATTTATGAAACTCTTTCAAATATTACGCAGATATCAAGCTGAAAACAGTTTTCTTTCCCGGGCAAGTCATCAGTTTGGAGATGTAAGGTTTTTCGCTAGGCTGATGTGTGATAAACTTAACAACTAAACCCATGTGAGTCAATTTGTTTTTAGGAAACACTGAGGATGTTGGAACGGAGTCTTTGAACGAAGTGTAAACACGCACTTATTGCCAGGACACACCCTGACCACAGGTCATCCTGTTTCGCAAACTGCATACATGCACAAGCGCACCCTTCAGATTTGCAGGGAAGCGCATCAGATATTACAAAACACCGCCTGCCTTGTGAAACACTCCGCGCGGCTGCTGCGAGCGCACACTTTGTCAAGCGGTGACCTTGAATGCTTAAGAGGCCCCTCGGTGGAGGCTTCTCCCCCAGCGCTCTTCACACATCAGTGCTGTGGGAATGAGTGATATGATGGCAGGAGGAGAGGAAGAGGAAGACGAGAAAGACCCACAGAGTGACAGAGAGGGAGAGAGAGAGGGAGGGAGGGAGGTTAAAACACTAAAAAGGAGAGGAAAGGAGGTAAAGAGAGGTGGGGGTGGAGTGGCACCATCTGACTCTCTCCAGGGAAATCTTATCACCGTGTAGTGGGGGGAGGTGACTTTCCAGTGGAGCGAAAGATTGGGATGAACACATTGGAGGTGGGGGGGGCTTTAGGGGATTAACAAATGAACAAACCTGTTGTCCTCTCTTCCTCTCTCTCTGTTGCCCTCCTCTGTCCCATCATCCTCTTCTGCCAACTGGACATGCTCTATATATCCAGCTAAGTCCCCACGTAACCTCTTTGGAGTTTTTATGGTCGGCGTGTCTTTTCACAAGACCTGTTATTGGATTACAGCTCGCTCCAAAGACTCTCTTTCCTTCTCTCATGTCCTGTCCCTTCCTCTCTCTATTACCGGCTGTGCTAATCATTTCTCTTTCCCTCTAAACCGCTCCTCTACACTTCCTTTCTCTCCCTTTTGTTCTAAGAGTCTCTGTGTTTGTTCTAGTCCTGCAGGGATGAGCTAAGGATGGACGTAAAAAGCCAGAAAGACACACACACACAGAGAAAGAGAAAGCGAGCTAATGCAGTTGTCTCATCTGTTTTGGTTGGATTTTTTTTTTTTTTTTTTTTGGCTCCGCACACCTTGTGTCACTCCACTTGTCCTATGTTGGCAATAATATCAAGCGACAGGCCGGCTTTCCACTTCAACAAGCCCATGTCCTTAAAACAGGGGACAAGCGAGAGAGGGAGAGGCTGACAGAGAGACAGAGAGGGAGGGATATAGATGGGATGGGAAAGTAGGGGGATATCAAAAAATAATGAGATGTGTAGATGGAAGGGTGGGAGGTCAGGGGATGAGGGAAGATAGGAAAAATACCAAAAAAAGTAATAATATCCTCCCGCCTCCAAAGGCACTGCCTCCATCGGCTCACCTCCTCCCGTCAGCGGCACAGAGGTCGGCCGTTTCTATGAGAGATACAGTGACCTTTGAGAGTCAAACTTTGATGTTAACTTTGCATGATTTGTTTGGCTGCTCCACTGTGGTGTTGAAGGAAGAGGCAGAATAAAAAGAGGGAGAGAGAGAGAGAGAGAGAGAGAGGGAGAGCATGGACTGTATTCTTGAAACTAGGCCAGTCACTGTCTAGAAATGTGGACTCATGTTCCCGTTTCTAAGCATTCCCCGGAGGAGCTAGCCTGCCTGCTGCCTGCCAGCCGGCTCAGCCAGTTCACTGTCCGCCGTGCAGCTTTCACTGTCCACGTCTGTTATCTGTTTGTGTTATAGTATGTCGCGCTGAAATGATTATTTGACAGAATAATCAGCAAAAAAAAGATAATCAATTCATTATGATGAACGCCCAAACTGTAGTTTATTCTGATTTAGTCCCACATACACTCTCCTGCTGTAAATATTAACTAACGCGCCAGATGTGTATTAATCCATGGCTAATCATAGTACAAATACAATGTTTGCTCCCGTCTGACTAACATTTGCGAAGAACTACAGTGCCTGGCTGTTGAAGGAAATTACTGAGCAACTGAAAAACATATTTGTAAAGAGAAACAGACCAACATATTGTTAGTTTTGGCCTTTTCAAGGAATTTGCTGACAGTAAAAGCATAATGTCAGCCTCATCCTTTAATATATTCCCACCAAAAGGACAAATATTTGATGTTTCTTGCTTTTTATATCATTGTAAACCGAATCTGTGTCTTCAGACTGTCAGTCAACACAACGCAAGCCATGGGCACTGGACACATACTATTTTCTAGCAATTCTTCACCAGCAGATTAATTGATGAACACAGAGTTGCATTGTTTCATTTGACAGGTAATATGATAAGGCAAAATATGGCAGAGTAACTCAGGTGTGGTCCTGGTAAACAAACAACGGGGAAAGCACTGCATTGCATCACAGTGTCTTGTGTTGCATTGTGTAGCGTTGCATATTTCACGGTGTTACATTCTGTTCTGTTCCTTTTTTTGTTGTTGTTGTTACATCTTTGCTGCCTTCTGCCTCTGTCCTGCTCTGGGGTCAGTAACAGCAACAGCGGGCTGAGAAGAACAGCACGTACAGTCATCTTTGCTCAACTCCAGCTTACCCACCCGCCTCTAGAGGGTGCACACACAAAAATATGTAACACCTGTGCGGTATCATAAAAGCTAATCCGGTACATCACCACAACTATCTCACACCGAACCAATCCTATGTAACGCGCTAACTGAGCGTAATGCACGTCACATTTATTGCAGACAAAAAATACACACGATGAAGGCCAACGGTGTATCTGCTAGATCAAGATCAAAAAGGTTGGACCTTTGGGTGGTATGGCCCCTTTTATAATCCCAGTACCAAGTCTTTTATTTCATCATTCATCTATTTTGGTACAGTAAGGTTGTCTTGCAGAGTGTCCAGGGAGCCGTGTGCAGGGAAGATCCAGGCACAAACACAAAAGCCCCATGTTGACATCCGACAGCCTACCTGTGCCTTCACTCTGCCTGCCACTGCCAAGCCATTAGCATCATGTAGCGTCTGGCGCTAATCCAACCAGGACAGCGCAACCTTAATCTCTGTGCCTGACACTGAGCTTCTGACACATCTGGCCATCTCCAAATGCAACTGTCACATCTGGCACTTCCGCTGCTCCCTGTGCCCTGCGGTGGGCGTGATAATCCCTGCCTGTTTTTACAGCCTCTTCCCAACATCACTATAGGTTAGCTCTTATTAAACTGCACTCCCTAATCAGCCCTGGCATAATGAGTGGCTTAGATTTGTTGTGGATTAACATGGACACAAGGCATTGTTCCAACCTGAGGATACTTTCTCCCTTTTTTGCCCATTCTGGTTGTACAGTTATTAGAAAGTGGGACTTTGCAGAGCCGCGGATTGGCTCCAAATTTAAAAGAGAACCTTTGCGAGACCCAAAAAACAGCACAGCGGCAAACTCAGGCTGTCCAAAGGGCTGCAGTTAAAAAATATAAAGGTCAGCGGCTGCATGCAGTGGGGCACCAGCATGCGGAGAGCCGTGATGCATTTATGGTGAACCAGTTTCAAACCTCTTTATACGGCAGCCTATATGGCACTGCATCATGTTTTCTCTACTGTAAGGGCACCATTCCAGGCAGCACTTCATCACGTATTCTTGAACACTGGGTCACCATAGAGGACACTTTAACCTGCCAGTGTAGAACAAGTTTCCATCCACGCCTTATTTAGAATGCCAGTAACCCAGAGTACAGTAATCTACTGTTATCGTAGCAAGAAAACTTTTAGGAATTAACTGAAATTTTCAGTGAGAGGTTCATTTTTACAGCCACAACCCAGAGTGTGGTATCCCATCAGTTTTCAGTACTTCCTTATAGATAGAGGGTTGAAGAGGTGTGAGTTTACCTCCTGGGCACCTGAATAAAACTTGAATAAAAAAAGAATTTCTCTATTGAAAGAGCAAGTTTGCGTCTGAAAAATGAAACATCATGATCGATATCTACCTTGTATATTTATGATATCTATGGTTGTTTTCTTGAAGTTGTGCATGTATCTGATAGTGAAAGAGTAACTGTAGACAAGACACTATACTTCCTCTTACCCTCAGTCATAGGCGTGCAGACAAACCGCACTGTCGGTGGTAGAGACAACAGGAAAAGGCTGGTGTTTTTGTGAATTACCTAAGGGTATTCATAGTAGCAATGCCCTTGAGGGTAAAGAAAGTTAAAGAAAGAAAGAAAGTCCAGAAAAGATGAGTGTTTTAATATGCGCTGAACACATAAATGTTAAATGTTATATTTATATTTGCTGTTTTATCCATCTGAAAGCGTAGAATTATCTGTGCTAGTTATTTACATTTGATGCCCGCAAGATTTTCCACTTCATGTGAACAGAAGACGCTTTAAAACAGACTGCTGTCAAGTCCTAGTTTTACTTGACAATGGATGGAAAATGAAAATCTGTACTTTCGCTCCTCCCTGCTTTGTTAAAACCTCTGTCCTCTGACATTTTGAGGATTATGGTCACTGTGCGAGATTACCATCAAACTGCTGTGGTTCTCTAGGCTGCCCTTGTGATATTTGTTTTTTTTCTTTTCTTGCAGGGAGATCAAGGGAAGGAGTTTTCTTTCTCCGCCTCATTTAGATCAGATCAGCAGCAGGTTCCTCGTGGATCGCGGGGAGACATTTTGAGGATTATGGTCACTTCTCGCTGCCTGTTTCTGTCAGTCTGGCCACTTGTAACCCTGGGAAAATCAGCAGAAGTCACAGATGAACAACATCTGATCCCGGCTGATCATTATATGTGGGTATCATTTCCCATTTGCGTGCTTGCATGCCATGAGTCATCGTGACAGTGAGTCAGAGTGCCAATATAGAGACCGAAACTAGTGACTGAAATGTCTGCACTTATGTATTAATCTAATGATCTAAATATGCCCTTTTAGATCTTCATTGTTAATGACCGAGAGCTGTTTTTCATTTAAAAGAAATCATTTCTCGACCGAGGGTGTCGAAAGGGCACGATCTGATAAAATCCACTCTGAAACGTCTTTGATCTCACAAACACTCATCTACAGAGCTCATCTTCATAACAGAAACTGAATTATAAGGCGTTGCTCATTTTCTCTCATTGTTTTTCTGGCTGTTTTTTTTTATACTTTTTACTTGCTCCCGTGTAACCCTGCGCTTTTACTTAAACTGTGAGTGACTGCTCATGCAGAGAGCCATCAAGGGCACATTAGCGTAATGGTGACTTACACAGGAAACCGAAAAAGAGATAGTACAGAGAGTTCGGGTGGTGATAAAAGCCTAAACCTCAAACTTCCGTTGCCAAGCTCGTCTTGTTTTTCTTTTTCACGAAGAGAGAGAAGAAATTCATGCCCAGATTAGCAACCGAGGACAAGTCTATTTATCTGCGCAGCTCTCTTCTTCTTTATTATGGATTTTATAATAGCCTCAAAAAATAGTTGCTCTTGTTTTCAAAACTGGAGCTCCTTCTGCGAGCCGGTGCACACCGTGTTTTTTTTTTTTTTTTAAATCCCTTTTATTTACTCTCCAGCAGAGTTTACTTTATGCTCGCCCCCCTCTGAGACTGTCTCCCGCTCAGCCATGCATTACAACCCCTCAGTTCTCATCCCGTCCAGGTTTTCCCTCATTGTTTCCCCTGTTTCTGTCACAGCGTGACAAAGCAATCAATAAGCAATTAAAAAAGGCAACATAGCACAGGGCATTGCTTACTTAGTTCCAGTGTATGCTTAGCCTTCACGGGGTGGGATACAGTGCAGGGATGAGACCGCTGGTGTGTGTTTTGGGTTTTACAGTAACACACACACACACACATTCACGCACTCACACCATGAAAAATAAAAATAGTCCTCAAAGATTTCTTACCCATAAGTATTTGACATTTATACAAGCTCACTGCACTGCTTTTAGCTTTTCTATCTGCAGTGACGGGCATGATATGCGAGCATTTTTATTGACACTACTGTGGTATTTGCCATTTTCCTGACATTTGAAGAAGTTGACTATGCAAGTTCCATGAATAACATTTAAAGCTCCAGCTTATGATCAGTCTTAAAGGTGGGAGAAGACGAGCCAGCTCAAGGTCAGACGATACTCCGCGGTAATCTTAACCAGGAAGAGATGTTGAAACCACCCATCCTGTGCGAAGGAATAGCTGCTGCTGGTGTACAAGGAATTCACACGCCGCACCGGGCGCGCGCACTTTTTTTCAGCCTCTGATATTCCACGGTCACTCTGCACCACAGCACCACAGCGAAAGGCATTTACAACATTATCTCACACAGTTGCCCTGCGTCCCATGACATGACCGCTCATCCCGAATTACAACCGGTCTCCCTGTAATGTACACACGGACCTGAGGAGCATATCAAGTGTGTCACTTGATGGTTTAGACCACGCTGTCTGCTGAGTGGTGGGAGTAAGATGTGTTTACGCTCCTTTCTCTGCCTGCACCTTGTATATGTGTGTGTCTGTGTGTGTGTGTGTGTGTGGGCTGTTTTATCACAATGCTGACACCTCATTCTATAGTCTTTGACCCTGATAGACAGGCAGCCAGGGCAGATGTCTCCCATCAGCCGTGTCCAGTCCACCCCCGACACCTCTGATATGACAGACCTGCCTGCCTGCTGTCCTGGGTGGCTGTTGGGAGAGGCTTCAGAGAGTGTAGGTGTGTGTGTGAGAGGCAGTATTTTCGTGTGACATTTCGTGTTCCCTTGTAACGTTTGGTAATAATTTCAGCCGTTTATTGGCATTTTTAATGCATAAACAAATGAATTGGTGTGTAAAGTTTACGCTTCCCTGCATGTGAGTGAGTAGCTCATTGTGTCCACGTTTTTGCATGTGTGCGGCACCAGGAAAAGTATACGCACGGTATGTTCTGCATTAATGCAAGGGATGAAAGAAAAGAAAGGAGAAAAAAAATCTGTTGGAAGTCCAGGAACTAGATTTCCCCTTTTTCTGCCTCTCTTCCTCCTCTCCTCCTTTCTCTAACACTCCGCTTTTTACAGGCTGCCATTTCCACTAAATTAGTGCCCAGGGTTTTAATTGCAGTTTATGAAGCTCATTTATTGGCGCGAGAGTCTGTGTTTGTGTGATCTGGCATCCAGCGAGGCAGGCCAGTCCTCTCCAAGCCTCCCTGCGGTTTTTGCATTTCTTTTTTTTTTTTCTTTCCCCCCTCTCTGTTGTTTTTTTCTCCTCCCCCCCTTCCTTTCTTTTTAACACCAGAATGTTGCTGGGCTTAACCGTACATGCTGCTGTTTTTATAGAGAATTAGCACTTCTCTACCCAGCGCTGGCTGTGTGGCTCCACACTGGAAGTGTTGCCTTTAAATCAGCCCTCCCCTTTAAAACCGCCTAGGCACGTGCCAAGAGCCACACATTTAGTATACAGAAGCGGGCCTTTCTTATGACTTTTAATCAAAGCTTCCATAGCATTATGTAATGTTCAGTCTGGGAATGATGCACAAGAAATGTAGTATGTCCTTCATGATTGTTGTACATGAGGTGGGCTACGGGGGTGGACGTTGTTTTCGTGACCCATGACGATGTCACTTTGTCTAAATTTCCCTTTCACATCCCCTCTCGCTTTCTGTCTTCCTCCACATCATCCCCTCCATGGCATTCCAGTGACACCCTGGAGGCTAATTAAGCCTTAATTACATTTGTTGGAATTGATTTGTGATTTAGTCTTTCCTCTGTTGTTCCAGCTCATTGGCCCCCATAGAAATGTCATTAATGCACCATTATTTTCACGGGCGGTCTAATTAAAGGGACATACTCTCTGGGTTTCCTCTGATGAGATGCCGGGAAGGGGAACATGTTGGCGACTGGCACCCCGATGATCCAAAATGGAAGACGCGGTAGGAGGGAGGCCGTGTAACATAACCTTATGCGTGTGTGGGTATAAAGGCGCTGTGCAGATGGAGGCTGCCAGGTGGTTCGTTTGGAGAGGATGTTTCACTCATGTTGCGTGACATGACATTATCACATGACATGTTTGTTTGGCTCAGATGCCTGAGAGGGGAAGTTGAAACATTTTTATTTTCATTGCAGATTTAAATTAAAAGGTCATTTTAGAAAATAGGCAGAAGCAGACAGATGAGAAGATGAATACCGATCGTGTATCTCTGTGATAAATGTGAAACTAGAGGCAGGAGATGGTTAGCTTAGCTTAGCATGCAGGCTGGAAAACAGGGAAAACAGAGTTCAGAAATCTGCCTACCAGCACCTCGAAAGCTCAGTAATTAGCATGTTGTATCTTGTTTGTTTAAACGGTACACAAACAGTAAAAACAGTAATTTGTTGTTTTATGGGAAGTTAAGTGCTGAAACTTGCTCTTGGCGACCAGCAGCTGGGCACAGGGACTTCCCAGAGTCTCTACTGGTAACCTCACAGTAACAACAAGGGTGCAGATTGTGTGTCAAGTACACACAAACATGCAAAAAAAGTGTTAGTCTGTGAATTCAGAAGTGTTGGAAGTGATTTAATAAGTTTAAACGCTGTTTCCCCTTGCTTCAATTATGCTAAGCTACGCAACTCCTATCTCCAGCCTCTTAATTTTATTGCACAGACTTAAAAGCGGTACTGATCTTCTCATAAAAGTGTCAAACTATTTCTCGAAATTAACTCCTGAGCCTAAAGTCACAGTGGTCGTGGTCTTAGCTTTTGTTATCCTGCGCTTGGTGTTGAAAGTATTGCATGCGGAAGTGGATATTTGATGGGAACAGGTGGAAATGAGAGGGCCCCTATATCGTTCGTTTATCCTCCTCCCTTCGCTATCCCCGACCCAAAAGCTTGCTCTTTCTTAATGGGTGACCTGAGTTAATAGAGCAGTGGGTTTGCTTGCAACACAGCAGCGCTTAGGAAGCAAAAGCACGCTTGATTCCCCTTCAGAAATAAAAAGCAGAATTTGGAGTTGGCAGTTGTTTGTGCTTCTTTTAAAACACTGGTCTTTCCTTGGGGAGGCTTGTGGGAGGGAGGCAAAAAAAAAAAAGGCAAAAAAAAAAAAAAAAAAAAAAGGGAGAGGGGGTTTTGCGGTGCATTCACATGTGGAAGCTCAAAGCAGTAACAATCTTTCCCAGCCTGCTCTGGCCTCATATGGCCTATGGTATCCTGCTAAGAGCCTCATAGCACAAGACTATTCCCTCTATCTCTCCCTTTCTGACTGCTCCTCTATCATTCTTTGCTTGCTCACCGACTGGCTTCCAGAGTGACTGCCTGCCACTCTCCCCTGCCCTCAATTTTAGTGCAATTCTATCAGTTGTCTGCATGTACCCTTTCTGTCTGTTATGATTGTGTATAATGGGACTCAGTCCAACATGCTGGCTGGCAGTCTGACGGGCGTGTTGGACAACTGCTTCACAGTTGGCTAGGCTGGTGAGAGAGGGGGAAGTATAGAGGGAAGGAGAGAGAGAGAGAGAGAGAGAAAAGGCGGAGGGGAGGGAAACGGCAGAGCTGAAGATAGAGAGGGAGAACAGGGAATGGGGTCACTTGAGTTTGTTGCTCATAGGATATCAAGCGGCTCACTCTCTCCACCCCGTTTAGTAGTTTGGCTCCTCTGTTACCTCCCTCCCTATCTCATCAAAACCGCCATCTTTGGGAGTGTTACTACAACTACAATGTCCTTCATAAAACAATCCAGTAACTCTGTTTTGGGGCTTGGGTTAATTGTACCCTGCAAACAATAACGATGAAGGTCAAGTGAAGCATTAAGTAAGCTTAGCCTTGTGTTTCTTTTATATGGCACGGACTAAACTCGGCAGTCTATACATGCCCAGAGAGACATTGCTTTTTCGAGCCGATATGAGAAATGTTTTGCTTTGTTACAGGTTGCTCTGCGAGGGGAAAAAAAGCCAAGAGAACAGTCTGTTGAGCAATGCGGAGAGAAGTTAACCATGTCAGGAGTATGAATTGTCTCAAATAAAGGTGTTTTCCTTAATGCCAGGTCCCTGCGATTGCTGAGTCATCTGGAAAAAGCAGTGCTCTCGCATTCTTTATTCTTGGGTAATGCAGCATAAGAGGACTTCCATTTTTAGGTTTACGGCAAATTACATTAAGCCACAGTTCAGTGAGCCCTAATGCTTTGAAAGTAACAAAAATCGACGGAGAGGGATAAAGGTTTTTTGATATTGCTCAGACTTTCTCCCGGCAGGGCCTCCTTTACACCTCCTCCCTGCCGCTGAGCGGGAAAAGAATGGGTTAAACCTGTCTGCGGCCCACATCTGGGAATCATTTGAAACATTCCACAAGGCTTACCACATGTTTTCAGATGGACTAAATCCTGCGAAAGGCTCGGCTGTCAGAGGTTTGAAAAATCATCTTTTTTTTTGCCAGGAGGGGAAAAAATGAGAAAGAGAAAATTAAACTGTATAATGGCTTTTCTCTCTTGCAGGTGAGATTAGATAGGGATGTGGGTGGTTGGCAGGGTTGTCCCTGTGTGTGGCGGCTGCGGCGGTGGTGGTAGTGCGTGTGCGCGTGTGGAAGTGTGTGTTTCTGTGTCCTCTTGCATGTTGGTGGCATGTTATTCGAATGTGTTCTGAGTGAAAGCTGTTTCTTAACAGCCATTTGCAGTTCAAAGGAGGCTTTGGGGCTTGGCTAACTGTTTCCATGCGGCTGATACAATCTCATCTGCACTCTCTTTCTTCCCGCTCGCTCATTTCTTCTTTATACTTCACAACCTAGCGCCATAAACTGAACCAATGTGAAAGCTATGTAGCTTTTCAGCACGCCTGTTCAGACACACTCACAGACATGGGTGGCACATTCAGCTACTGGCAGGGTAGCTGCTCTTGATCATTCAAATGGTGCGATATCTTCATCTTTCCATGATATATCCAGAAAGGTTCTTTCATTAAGAACAATCATATAGCCCCGAGCCTTGCCATTAAGCGTTTTCTGTCGTGGCTGCATGATGGTTTCACCATTACACTCTACTGTGGATGACAAGCTAATAAAGGGGAGTCGCAGAGTGATGAATGGCTGGCTGTTGGGAGTTCCAAATAAATGTGTGGTTTTAAGAAGGCAGCAGCAGGCTGGACGAATTAAAAGTCAAGGGGCTCTGTGGATGGTGATTGACCACCAAGCTTTGGCACCTTCACGCTTCTCTCTTTTACACCAGGCCTCAGATCCTCACCAAATGTATACCCAAGAAAGGTTGGTATACTGTTGGCCTTTTTGACGTCACGCCCTTGGGCTCTCATGTTGCCTCGGTGCATTAGACGCCCCACTGTAATTGTCCACTGACATTTGGGGGACTGGAAATGTTTCTCTTGGGTGTGGGTGACAACGTAAGCAGAGGAGGGGCCCCCTGGCTGTCTGCCACCCTCCCTTTTTTTCTGTGAACCAGACCGTGACATGTGGTATGTGGCCCCATGCTGGGGGTGAAAGCATTGATCAGGCTGGCTAATGTTACCATGCTTTGGAAATAGCACTGGACTTTCACACTGGACAGTAAATAGGCACCCGACGTTTAGCAGCGGAAACTGAGCACCTGCTATGGGGCTCACCAGGTGCCTTGTAAAATGAAACATGAGAGGGACACTCCACTACAGTCCTGTAACAATGACCATCTTACACAGACTATTTTATGTTATGGTTTTCATAGGAGGGGATCACAGGATTAAGGACATTAGATCTTGTGCCCTTAAAGGCATGTCAGAGTTTGTCTGTAATAAGTAATGCAGCGGTTGCCAAACAAAGATATATACTGTGCTAATCAATTAATCAATTCAAACTTCAGTTCACTCAAACTCAAGAGTGGTATCAATATTTTCATCTCACAAGAAATAATCTTCTTTCAAGCAAAGCAATGACTGCTTGTGACCCATAAACACAGGTTGCATATGTGAATCTGGGATTAAACTGATAAAACAATCCATCTATCTATCACAGAAAGCTGGAAAAATAAACAGATACATAGCCTGACCCCCTGGGTGAATTCTGAGCCTCAGTTTAGGAACCACTGCAGTAATGGATATAGCTATCTCCATTTGAAAAGAAACATCACTTGCCAGTGATAAATGTTCCAACCAAAAGCATAGACAGATTCTGTATGCATACTGTACTTAATCCGTCATGTCAATGTCAGGCTTGTCTCACTTTTAGTCGCTCCTTGAGAGTCTTGGAGAGCAGGCAGCATTAGCAATCTTGGATCTTCGAAGCATGTCCAAACTCTGATTTTCTGTCTCTGTACAGTAGCCAGACACCAAGCTAATGCATGTGCCTTACAAGCCACTGTGTCTATCCTGACATTCTGAAGGTTTGCTTGCATGCAGGGAGGCTATGTAAAGCATTAAATGGAACATGTGTCACATGGCCTTTCACTATGCTTGACATGTCGGTACATACCTTGTACAGTACATGGTGAAATGTAGTCTATATCTGCATCTCGGAGTAGAGTGGGAGCTATACTAGACTGGAAAGCTATTAAGATTCAACTCCAGTAACTTCCAGTGTAAACCTGGCTACAAGTGGAGGATGCAGCTGGGCTAAGGAGACCCCAGAGGCCTTACTATCCAACCTAGAGATATGTAGAGGAAACACAAGGCAACACAATACTAATCCCCACACTGCAGTTGAGTGATTGAGGGCGAACTCATCCAGTACACATGAACACATGCTAAGCACACGGATGCCTGGCCCCAGTTCCACCTGTCAGAAGGCAGTGAAATAAGACAGTTTCATCTCTTCAAGCACTCTGCTATGACAGCAGCTACTTCCACCAGTATATACTTGTAGCATCTCACAACTCCCTCAGCCCATGGGTTACTTGCATGCCTCTGTGTCCCATGTCACAACCAAACCCCCCCTCAAGCACTGCATTCCTCACTTGTGTAGTGATGTGTGACAACTGACACAGCTTAGTGCCACTCTCAGCTTTTGTATAAGAAAGCCTTAAAGGCAGCAGGCGAAACAAGGAGGATACTGTCGCTCGCAGTCTCTGTGTAGCAGTGTCAATGCACCCACGGAAAAAAAAAAGAAAGATGAAACGCAACTGAGAAGGTAACATGGAGGCGAAGTATGTCACTAGCTGTCTTGTGGCCTTTTGTCCAATCATATCGGACAAGAGGTTTCACTTCTACCACCTGTCACAAAACTTTGCTTTCTGGGGCGGAAAGCTATTGAGTGTAGGAGTCATATCTGAGAGACAGATGGGAACCGGAGCGTCCCCTGGCACACAACTCCCTCGCACGCAAACATTCTTACAGTAATATATATATATATATATATAAACTGTATATATATACACACACACATATGTGCACATACATGTAAGCACCCTTGAGTAAATAGCTGAATGAGCTGAACATTAAAGCTAAACAAATTAATACTTAATGGTCCAGTGTGTAAGATTTAGAGTGTTCATTGGTAGAAAAGGCATGTAATATTAATTAGTATGCGTCCATTAGTGTATAATAACCTGAGTAAAAGAATTGTTGTGTTTTTGTTGTCTTAGAATTAACTCTTTATATTTGCAGAGAGAGTGGGTCCTCTTCCACGGAGTCCGCCATGTTGAATCGTCGTTTTTCTACAGTAGCCCAGAGTACACAAAACAAACACTGATCTAGATATGGACTTTTGCTTTAAATATGAATTTTCCTACATGTTTGGAAGGAGAGGGTAAGATGTGGGAGAGTATTCATTTGGTTGCAATCTGCAACTTCACTGCTAGGTGCCACTAAATCCTCCACACTGGACCTTTAAGACATAATAAGAACGGTTCAGAGAAATTATGATCTGAAATCATTGTTGACAGCAGCTCTAAGAGGTCTTTTGTCGTGCAGCCAGAAATGCAAATTTGGTATTGTTTCTTATATTTCAAAACTAAACAACAAGGAAACAAAATTAGTTATCAATTTGTTGTGACAAAGTGTTCAGCAAAGTGATAACTGTAAAAAACAGTGCTTATCTAACACAAGTTGAGAGTTTCTTCTGAATACTGTCCCTCTCTTTGACACCAACAGGATGTCGGCTTGTGTGAACAGTGCCAGTTAAAGGCTTTGCATGCCTCGGTTTCACATGGCACTAAATGTATGACACATTTAGTCACTGAGGCTGTGGCACACTCACTTTCACCGCTCACAACCCCCTCACTGTGTACCTGACTGCACACACATGTAAACACACTTGACACTTCACTCTACATGGGAACATTAAAGCTGCAACAACAATTAATTAATTAATTAACAATCTAGTGCTGGTTGTGTTTCTAACTAATCAGTCATTATTTGCATAGTCAATGAACTGTAGAAAAACAAAAACAAATACCAATAACAGGTCACTGGAGCCTGGAGTTGATAAATAAATCAACTGCCATTAACCATTTGTCTGATCAGTGGTTACAAATTTCAGCATGAATAAAATCCAAATTAATATAATAAATCAGATAATAAACAAAATAATTTACAGTTGACTGATGACTAAATATACGATATGCATACATATGACTATATGTTTATATATGCAGACTTTATGCTCACATGTTACACAAATAATTTGTTTTTTGAGCATCCTTTGCTCATTTTATCTTTTCCTTTTTTAAACAGCAACACACATTATCATATAAATCTTATCATCTATAGCTGGGAGCTCATTTTTTACATGCACGCCGTCTGCAGGCACAGCTAATACATGCACAAATCTTTCACAAAAATGAGGAATAACACAGTTAATCACACATATAACAGCACTACTTAGGTGGACAAAAATGTAAAAACCAGTTAAAGCCTGTGGTGTAAAAGCAAAATGCAGAGTCAGTGAGCATGCAGTCGGATTGCTTTTAGGCAAATGTATAATTTGGTTTTAAATATAAAAAGAGCCGCAGCTCCTCATTTGATCTGGAGTTCGTCTGAGTGGAGGATTCAGCGGAAGAAGCTGACTGCCCAAATGCAGTGTGACAAAAGGGTACAGTACAATCTGTGATGGAAGATATTTTAGAGCCTTTAATGGTGTTCTCAGCACGACTGGGAGGCATAGTCACGCAATGGAGGACAGGCCAGATTGTTTAAAATTTTATACAAATGCATGCATATTTGAATAAAATCAGAAATTTCTCCAGTGATATGGAGTTGTCTCTTTATCCAGCTTTACAAAAAGGAGAGCTGTGTGCAGGGTACAGCTGTCCTTACAGGGCACCGTATGGGCTACTGCCTTGATCATAGACGATTGATGAAAGATGTAGCTGAATCCGTCACATATTTTTCTCAGTTGTTGTGTTGGTCTTCTTCTCTACATTTTTGCCAAAATACCACACATTTTTTTGTTTTAAATGTACTATTACATGTTTCTGTTATTTCCTTTGGCTTGCCCCACTCTCTGTTGCAAACTTGTGTTTTGTTGCATTACTTTTAAAATATCAGATTACATAATAACTCTATTCGCTGGAGATATCATCGACTTTAACCTCACATTAAAGGTTAAGTTCTTTTGCAACCCAAGAATATGTGTCTTTGGCTGACAGACTGAGTTTTTTCAGTCAGTGAATTTACTCAAGTACTGTACATTCTTAAAGATGATTATTTTTTTGGCCTTTTCAAGCTTTATTTGATAGAGACCGCTGAAGAGTGACAGGAATGTGGGGGAAGAGAGACAGCGAATGACATGCGGGACACAGAGCCGCAGGTTGGATTCAAACCTGGGCTTCCGCAGCAAGGACCGAGCCTTTGTACATGAGGCGGCTGCTCTACCAACTGAGCTAAACACTGTTCCTTATATACATTTTTAAGGTACTTATACCATTAACAAAATATGTGTTTAATTTATATAATTTAACAATTATAGAGTAAACTAAGTGGTTAAAATTATACCCACCGGCTGTAATATGGAAATGATGCACGTGTGTTTCTACTTTCAGTAATCATTTTCAAATAATATGGTACTTTTACTTGAGTAGTTCAGTTTTTTTCTCCTTTATACCTTAAGGAAAGAAAGGAAATATTGCTCATCTACATTTATCTGACAGCTGCAGTTCAGATTCTACAAACAAAACATGTGTTTAATTCGTATAATCTAATAATTACAGAGGAAAACTATCCCATAGTACATGAAGTAAGCTAAAATTATGCCAGCTTACCCCAGCTGTACTGTGTGTTTCTACTTTCAGTAATCGTATTCAAATAATATGATTATATAACACTCTAAAGGGGACTTTTACTCTTTGCTGATATTACTTTTGCACTTTTGCTCCAATCCAATCTTGAATGCAAGGCTTTTACTTGTAATAGAATATATTTACATGCAGGTATTGCTACTTTTACTTTCTTAAGTAAGAAGAAATATGAGTGCTTCCTCCACCCCCACCCCCCTCTCTGCTTTTAGTGCAGTGCGTAAAGGAGCTATGAGTAAATGCAGTAGTTTTCTTGTTTCACATCATTTGTGCAGAGCACTGAGCACATCTGGAGAGAGCAGGAGGACATCCACTTTTTGAGGACTGGCCCCTCGGTAAAGGAAAGGGGCGGGGTCAGAGCTGGTGTTGGATTTCACAGCCAGAGAACGTGACTGCAATGGTTGCCCTTGCGAGAGCCGTGCCAAACTTGCCTGCTCGCTGAAGAAAAAAAAAGAGAGAGAGAGAGAGGGAGAGAGAGAGAGAGAGAAAGCGGCTCGCCGTCTCTTATCTTACGGTTTCGCCGAGGGGCAGGTGGGGAGAGCGGGAGGGGGGGGTATCGACGAGGCAAGTGTCACACGGCGGAGCCACCGTTTGCAGATTTGAGAGTCGGCAGAAAACTTTGAGAAGAGTAACCACCACCGCGGAGAGATTACAGCTGCGCGGCTGAACTTCCAGCAGCAGCAGCAGGAGCAGGAGCAGGAGCGGCGGCGGCGGCGGCGAGCAGCCCGAGGGGGACCGGGAGGAGGAGTCAACAGGTCCCAGGTATTACCATCCACTTGTCATTGACAGCTTGTCAACACTTGACAGCATGCGTCCAGCGTCTCTGTGGGAGGTGAACCGGGCACTGTGTTTTACTGCTTCACCTGGAGGGTTTTGAATGCGTCATGCATGGCTACGGTTGATATGCGAGTGGGACAGTTTTTTTTTCTTTTAGTATATTTTAAACGTCTCACGTCAGAAATAACCGCCTTGAATAAGTGTCAAGAAACTCCCGTCAAGTTGCCAATTCATGACAACCGAAGGCATGTCGAACATAAAGTGTATTCGTGTTTCTCCGAGCGGCATTAGCTGTCTTTTAGTGGGTACGTTAGGGGAGCTGCTAGCATGCAAAGCTAACGCTCCTCTGCTCCTCCGTGCAGCCCGTGAAGGCGTCGGGGACGTGCTGCATTTAAGAGCTGACAGTTTTTCAGAGTCAATTAACGGAGGCAGCCTGCTAACCATCTCCGCTTGCCACTTGAGAAAAAAGTGTCGCTACGTGGGTTTTGAAATAAAAAACATGCAGCCCGGCTCGGACGAGCGTCTGCAACCTCTCCGACTTGTTGTTTTTTTTTTTTTTTTTGCAACGTCAGGGCAGCGGAATGTGGAGAAATATGTATTTCTGTGACGGCCGGCGTCGTTTGATTGCGGGCTGCTACAGGCTTGAGGTGAACTTTGCTCGAGTGCGTCGTGTACTTCGGCGTTGATACCGATCATATCAGGAGCCCACTTCCTCTCAGTATGTGTTGTCAATGGATGAACAGGCATAGCTCACAGGGGAGGAGGGGGGTGCAACCACAAGCCTGCATTCTTTTGATGTGCTCTTAAGACTCAACTTGGAAACTTGATGACCTTAAAGACACACTGTTATATTCTAACGTGTGCAAGCCCTTCAAAGTGCCCACTGCAAACTGACAGATATCTCCTCCAATTTGTTAACACCCCCGATTAACCTCTGTCAAGATAATGTGGCAATTTGAGGTGTCTGGATCCAAGCAAATTAAATGTCAAGGGCTGTGTTATAGCATCCGAGTTACATACCCTGCAGCGTCATAAACCTGTAGTGTTATCTTATAAAAAAAATGCAGTGTAAAACCGCAGATTACAGTGTTTATTACCCCCTACTTAAGGCTCCAACAAGTACTATCTGTGTGCTTCCTTCTAATTTGACTAATCTGTGCACTTTTAAGCATTTGGCACAGATGTATTTTATGACACTGCAGATTTATCCGCCCCCCCCCCCCACATCCCTCTGTTCAACTTCTCCATATGCAGACATGGCAGCAGGCACACTGACTTTTTTTTCCTTCTTCTTGCCGGGTGGGGCCGGGTAAAGAAGATGCCCTTTAACTGTGACAGCCTGTGACATTCAGACCAAGATGCATTAAAGGCCGAGCCACAGTGGGAAATTTGGTGTTGTCTGAGGGTTTTCCCACCCTGTCACCTCCCCTCTTGGTGTGATTCACAGTTAAATGTTGTGCAATCACCGTAATTGGGAAGTCTCGGGCTAAGCGCGCGATTGTTTTCCCTGTTTACTCGCTGAAGTGTCACTTATGATAATGATTTTAACCGTTTTTAATCAGCTGTCGAGCTGTCTTGCGATAACTGATTCCATCGTTGAATACTAAAAATATAGTCCCTGTCTCAGTGCATTATAGAGTTGGCATTCATAAGTGTAAATCTCATGTATTAATTCTTAAGATCTAGTGAGAACGGCTTGGAGAAACTCTGTCCTCAAATCATGGTTGACAGCAGCTCTAAGATGTCTTTTGTCGTGCAGCCAGAAATGAAAATTTTGCATTGTTTCTTGCAACAATATCTTCAAAACTGACAACACAGAAATTCAATTTGTAAAAAAAGCAGTGATTACGTAACACGGAGCGAGAGTTTTTTTTTTTTTTTTTTTTTTAATTGCGATGCTGTCCCTCTCTCTGACAAGCGCCAACGGGAAGTCAGCCTCTCTCCTCGTGTGAACGGTGCCAGTTTAAGGCCTCGCACGCCTCGGTTTCACATGGTACTAAATGTGTCATCATCGTCGAGGCTGTGGCACACTCACTTTGCCCCGCGCATCCCCCACCCCCTCACCATATCCCTCTCCTTCCTCTGCAGATTGTAAAGTCAAGTGTGAATGACACTGGAAAGGAAATTTTGTCGTCTTTGTTCTTTTAGAAACACAGTAGTGGTGAGTCAGTAGCTCCGAGCTCTGACAGTTTTATTTGTCACATTTCGGTGGCAGTTTCTTTTACTCATCACCTGTGGAACAATTGTACCAAATAAAAGGCGATGAGTTATTAAAAGTTGGTTTGTATTGTTTCATGTGCGGCTTACTGGACATTATCCAGTTGATTTTTTTCTCTTTTTTTTTTTACTTTTTTGAAATTTTGGACTAAGTTAGAGAGCAACGTCTCTTTCCATCCTCACGTTACTATCACGTGTTAAAAACAGAGGCGTCATCCGTGCTTAGTAGGTCACTATATCTCTGAGTATTTGGTTTGATTCCAGTCACATGATGGACTTAAACCACCAAAAGTAGGAGGTGAAAAAAAAACAGGCTGACAGATACACTTGGCTGATTCTGGCAGTGGACCAAGCGTTCTCTAGTCAGTCAGGTGGTTTAGTTTGGTTTGGTCTGTAGTGGTCTACACACAGCCCCGCCACCACAGCAGCCTGCTCCCTGTTGTTGTCAAGCCGGGGCTGACTCACGAGGCTGTGGCTCTGCAGCACAAACTCATCAGGCACTGACAGATGAGACATGCTCCCCACAATGGCAGGGCACCCTGGAGATGTCACCCAGCGCTTGCCTAACGGTAAACACCTCTACCCAGTCCCACCCACACGCTGTCAGATTTTGACTGCTGGTAGCTCTGTTTCTTGAGTAGGAAGTGCTTACAGTGAAAAACCGCACTGTAGAATTGGAGTTTTACTCGCTTTAAATTGGAAAAACCAATGGGCCAGGTTTTTTCAGAATTTGTTTTGATGCGTACGTGTGTTGGTTTACCGATGTACTGTTGTTGGCATTAAGCAGAATTCACTTGGCCTAATAGAGAAACAGTTACTTCTACAAATGGAGTCCAGTGGAACCAAGCAGAGTGGCTTTACACTAATAAAATAAGCCTTGACCCAAATGAAACAGGCCCCGACTCTGTCAGAATAAGTAGAAATAAATTGGGATATTACAGTGGTTTGGCTGTGGTGCCCAATGACGTAGTCATTGCCTTAGGGACTGGGGCGAGTGTGGGAAAAGTAGGAGAAGAAGAAGGGTGGGAGCCGATACCAGGAGTGTGTAGCCGAAGCCGAGTGGGATTTTTTTTTTTATTTTTGGAGGGGGAGTTCTGGAGCCGCTGTGATGTTGGGATGTGGGAGCTCCACTCATGTCGGTCGGCGGCAGTTAGACAGGCTCGCTTTTGCATACTGATTCTCTCTCTGATGCTTCTCCACACAGCACCACTGGACTGCCCCCTCCACCCTGCCATCCTCAAAAGGGTTAACTAACCCACCCCCCCGCCTCCTTCACACCGCCTCCCTTTATTCCTCTTTTTATGGCTTTGATGGTATTAAATAATCTTTACGTGTCAGAGTGCACAGCTCCCAGTGTTCATGTCGGGAGAGCGAGAGAGCAATTAGGTCAGAGTGGTAGAATAACTTGGTTTCATCCCAGCCTTAAAGCGGCAGGGTACCTCGCTTCAACTTACTCTTTATATTCACCTCCAACCTTCAGAGTGAGATTTTCAAAGAGGTCCAAGGCCAGTGGGGTTATCAAAGCACTCAGAGAGAGAACTTTGTATCTCTCTGTTTTATAGTCTCATGATAAGATGTCCCAGAACGGATCATTGGTTGTGATATTTTAGGTTCCTCGCAATGTTAATTTGCCTGAAGAATCAGGCCACGTTTGTCTCCTTTTTTTCCTAATGAGGCTGAGCTAAAGACCCATATAACCTATTATCCTGGTTATTGATTTGGAATGTGTGTTTCAAGCTACATATTGTGTTTGTAGACCTTGAAGCCATTGACATATTTATCCACAGAGCTTTTTTTTTTTTTTTTTGTGAAACCGATCTTCAAGAAACACGCAAAACAGAAATAAATTGAAGGCCTTGTGTTTCTGTTTGACTTGTTCTCACATGATCTGTGTCGTAAAGTTTCCCATAGCCTGTTGTCCCATGTTTGAGATTGCATTTCTACCATTTGGCACGGGAATGTTCTGGCCCATGTCACAATGTTTCATTGCCCTCGCCTCGTCACAGGGTTTTCATACTATTTTCCACACTCATTTTTTACCTTGGCTTTTTACGAAAGTGTCTCTGCCCAGTCGGACAGTCCCCCGGCGTGACGGCTGACATTTTCAGTGAAAGAACCCTATTGTCGGTTCTTAATCCCCCTCCACCCTCCTCTCCATAAAACAATGGTATCAATTGCTTCCACTGAGTACATCCACAGCTCTGAGTGAGAGACAGACTGGCCGGGCCTGTTAGCTAGCCTGCCAGCCATCCTACCAGGCAGCCAGGCCCGACCTCGTCGTTCCCAGTGATAGCTCCGCGCTGCCCACAGATTCCTCTCCAGGCATGTGTGCTAATATTATCTCTGTAGCACGAGAACCTTGATCGTGGCTGCACTGCCACCTCGTAAATGCACAAATAATGGCTTGTGTATATATTTATTTTCCCAGGGAGACAGTGGAGCAGACTGGTGGCTTCGACACACCCCCATCCCCCACCTCCTTAATGAATGGTCTCCTTTCTATTTTCCTTCATTTTCCCCAGGACACTGCCATTAACTTTGACAGATGATATGTTCTTTCACTGAAACAGTGATCCTGAGCACACTGTCACTGGAAATTGGATTCGCACACCCACCCCTTTGCTGCTTGCATTTTCTCCCTCTCTCCTTCTCGCTCCGTCCTCCTTTTTCCTGTTGCTCTCTCTCAGTCTGCACTGAGGGACACGCTGTTAATATTCCTTTTAGAGCTGCACTGTACAGCGGAGCTGCCAAGTTAACCCTCTGATGCCATGAGTCAGACAGCTAGCCAGATAGCTGGTGTCACTTACACAGATGTCTGACCAGCCAATCTGTCCTTAAGCGCTCCTTGATAATACCAGCGCTGCTCCGTGCCCAGTGTGTGTCTGCAGTCAATTATGACATTGCAGTGATTTGTGGTCGGTTATCCAGAAGAATAAAACCTTCCATTTTCATATTTACTTTGTTGACATTGGTATAATTTCAGTCTTAATCTTTTTTTAGGTAATTTGAAAATTGGACAGAATAATGCGAAAATGCGCCAGACAGAGAATATCCAAGTAGATAAAAAAGATTAGGCTTGTCACACCGAGTGACTCTAGATTATGGCTTATCATTATCATTATTCTTTCAAGTCCCCAAGTCTGTTTAGTTTATAAAACAGTGAAAATATCCATCCCAGTTTCTTAGAGCCCAAGGCAACATCCTCAGATGTTATTTTGTTCTGACCAACTGTCCAAAACCAGCAGATTTACAGTGATGAAAAGCTGAAAATATTCACATTGGAGAGCGGTTGGTGTTTCTTGACATGACAGACAAATCTACTCCAAGTTCCAACAAGAATTTATTAAGATACATAGTGGTTATCAGCTGGAATCTCCCTAAGTAAGACACTAACACGTCAGCGTCCTGAGCAGTGGCCATGTCCAGTTTCACTACACAAACCAAAGCATCTTAACACAGATTTCGGTGGAACAAATCCTCTGTACTGTGCCTCCTGTGTGGGCGTATGTGTCAGTTGACAGTGTATTACCCAGCTGCTGTGGATGCAGCTGCTCGCGCATTAGCTCGAGTTGCTAGGCCACATTTATCAGTGTGAAGTGAACACCGCGGTGGAGAGATAATGGTCCTGAACAAAGATGATACCAGCCTTTCCGCTGCTAGCTCGAACAGCTAGCTGGTTGTAAGTGGCTGAGCTCACAGCATCGTTATCACACTGCTCTGCTGTCCTGGCTTGTGCCCGCCAAGTCTATGTAGCCAGTGAGCCGCTGCTACTTATTCTGTCTCCATGGGCTGTCATCACAGTGCAGAAGAGCCATCACACCAAATCACTGTCACGCTGAAATGTTGCAGTACAGAGCCTGCTAGATGACAGGGGGCCTTGCGTTTGCAGCTGCAGGAGTGGACGTTCAGTTCAAATTAACCACAAAAACGGCAGCAAAACACGATCGCATGTTAATTACGTTCAGATTTTGTGCACGTCTGTATAGCGCTAGTTAATCTTCCAGGTCTTGCTCCCGTAAAAGCTACATAAATGTTTGTTTTGGTGGCAGTTTCGCATAAATAAATTGCATGTACAGTGCGTGTATTTGTGAGGGAAGTGTCTCAAAAATGCAACCAGCAAACTAGGCCTCCGCCCGCAAATGTTTGTCAGTGAGAAACCACAACTCATGGATGTAAATGATACTCATTCAGTCAGTGCGACTGTGAGACACTATCAATAAAGGCGGACCCTTTGATTGGTTTTGTACTTCATTTCGTGTCAACATAATTTCCATTTTTCTCTGCTTTTTGTGTCGCAGTAATAATTCTGTAATATGGCGCACCAGGCAGCATATGGCTGCCATTTATGATCAACAGCCTCCGTAAAGAGGTGACTGGAATATGCAAATGTCTGCATGCTAATGGAATAGTAATGTAATGAAGTACGTTGTAGATGGCCAATAATGAGCTCCGGTTATTGAGTGTTGATGGCTTCTTCTCTGCCAGCCTTTGTCGTTTCACAAGCTGCAGCTTTTCTTGTTTGTTCTTCATGGCACAGATACACGCCATCACCCCAAAACACGCACACACACACACTCCGACAGACTCAGACACGTGAACATTGCATTTTTATTGATTCATGGCATTGGGCGAAAAAGCATATTGATAAATACCTGGAGTACTTGCCCAATGAAATTGTGAAACTAAATTGGGCAGAACTGAGACAGATGCAGCGCAGTAAATTAAACAAGCAATCTTCTCTGTTGGGTGACAGCACAATGGTGATTAGGGTTTCATGTGAGCTGCCCTACATTATTTATGGCAGTGCTGTGGGCTGCCTGCAGTTGAATAAACCCACAGTCCATTGACTGGGCACATTACGGGAGGCCGTCTCGTAGCGAGAGGGGGAGTTAAAAATGGCTTTATTTCCTCTCGAGGAGGTCCATTTTCATCTAAATGAAGGTGGAAGCCCCAAGCGTGTTGTTTCCAGGCCCTGCGTGTGTGAAATGTGTTGACTGTGTTCCAGGAGGCTTTTCGGCACCGCTCTGCTCCGTGTTCCAGGGTGATTTCTGCAGAACCTTTCATTTGTACACATCAGCCATTCCTAGTTTTCTTAGTCACTGCCTACTCAACTTGGAGCCCATTACCAGTTCGCAATTTGCCGTGTTTTTTTGTGGCTCACGATGTACTTAGGGGTGTATTTTTGTCTCCAGGTGTCATTTAATATTGAGCATCTGATTCTATGTTTGTATTTTTCTACATAACAAGAGAAAACCCCGCACAGCTGCTCTCCTTTCATGGTCTCCTACGAGAGTTTGCGGTCGGTATTCTTCTGCATATTAAATGGCCTAAAGATTTGGACCTCTCTTCATCCACAGCATCAAATTCAGCACCGTGTCCACCTGCAAACCGGCACTTTTCAGAACCCAATCTGGCTTTGCTCACTAACACTGGCTGCCTGTGTGGAAAATATTAATTTCAGAGCCTGGCTACTGTTTATTTGTTCACGCTGCCTTGCACTTCACTCACTCGCAGTGCGGTGCCGCGTATTAAGGAACAGGTTCCACTGTTTATCAGAGCGCAATGGATTATGATAAACAAAGGATCGGAAGAGACTGAGCTTTATATAATCCATGAAAAAAAAAAAGCCTTGATGGCCTCAATCCTCATCCTGCAGACAGCCTGGGACACACCTAGTTTAGGCTTGCTACGACCACAAGCTATGTTTTTTTTTTTAACAAAAAGACAAAATGATTGAGGCTACATCTGGACGTCAGTACAGCTACACCAATAACTCTGAGCCCAGCTAGTATATTACAGATTTTCTCCCTTAAACCGCATTAACGCACATTAATACTAATGACTTCATATATTAGTTTCTTTGAGGATATCCTGTGAAACCAAAGCAAGGAGGGGGAAACCCAAGCACAACAGGATGTGGCTGTTACACAAATGGATCGACACAATCAAGAGCATTAAAGAAACTTATCTTGAGGGGCTTTGCCTGCTTTCTCGTATCCCTGCACCAAACACCAGCCTCCTATTTTAAGGGAGGGATTTCTGCCACATCTAAGGGTATATAGGCTTGACTCAGAGAATCCAAATCAACCTCACAAACAGAGATATTGAGTCTTTTGACACGTCGTATCACGAAAAGCACAGGTGTAATTAAGCGCATTAAAATGGCTGCATCCCATTTAGTTTAGCTGGTTCAAGGGCCTGGTTTTCACGCACGAAAGGCTCACTGGCACTGCTTACTATCACACCGAGCCGCTGTTAATGTTATTAGCAACACCTAGGCCTTTGTCTGCGATGACAATTTAACAACATTCCTGTAAGACCTTCATGCTGATTTGAGTTGCCCTCCTCTGAAAACACGCTGCCCCTCGCTCGTAGTGCAGAGAGCTCACCGGCGCGGTTCGTGGGCGCGCACGGCGCAGGAAGCAAGAATGTCAAAAATGAAGTGAGAACAGTTTGCAGAGCATTTGGACATCTGCCCATTGTTACACCTGCGCACATGTGAAATCGGCCGCTCTTCCTGCCTTTTTGGCTCAGCCCTGTTCCCCCAGTATTTTAGCAGCGCCCGAAGTGTCGAACCGTTGCGTTGATCTCCGTGCTGATCGCTTATGTTTCATGAACAAACAACAGCATGACAGGGATGATGATAGAACGCCTGTATAATGTTTTCTTTGTTCGGCCTGCGGAGTTGTTGCAGGTCATCTGGTTCGTTAAATGACAAATTGAAAACAGGTGTGCATTGTTTCATCATGTGAGCAGCACGTCGTGGAAATCTGTGCAAGCCGGTGCGCTCATGTGCGCTCATACTTGAACTCGAATATGAAATAACAATAATAAGCATTGTTTTTGTTTTTCATTTTTATAGCCCTTGCTTGCTTTTCTGTGTTTTGCCTACCCACGTCCACACTGTTCTCTAGCGGGGAGGTAGCAGCACGCTGTGAGGCCGTTTCAGTTCAGCTTTAAGTTGTTTTTGCCGATCTTTCCCCGGATTAAATTTGACCTCTATTGCACTATATTTATAGTTAATAAAACCCATCTTCTTGATGCATCTCAGCCTATTTTCAAACATCCTCCATCGAGCGGGATGCCGGGGCAACAGCGCCTCTAAAATTGTGGAATAAGGGAGGGAAAGTGAAAAATAACTTTTCCCTGCGTTTGGACCGTCTTAACGCTCGAGTGCTTTGGAGAACGGGCCTTGGCTCGTGTTGGCAACTGAAAACTGTTCATCTTTTCTTCGCGTTCTGCGCGTTGGAGGTGTGGGATATAAAAATGAGATGCCATTCTAATTTGTGTTTTGTTTGTGCACTTTACTTTAAGTAGAATCATTGTGGCTTTTCTGCCCATGCACAAGTTATGAAACTACTAACAAGAAGGAAATGTTTGTTTTATTTGTGAAATTAACTGTCATCTTCACTTTGATAGATAGCCTGTTGCGTGAGTGCGTCCTAATTGTCCTCCCTCACAACAGCGTGTTTTCATTCTTACATTGGCCTCTGGCCCAGGATACCCACTCGAACTCTTGTCCACTTGTCCAGAGCACCAAAACACTGCAGCGCTGCCGTGCTTCTTCAGAGAACCACTGTCGGGCAGTCCCCCGAGGCTGGAGTGTTTTCTGATAAGTCTGTGCCAAATCTGGTCTCCGCACTCAATTGCTTCTTTGTCATTTCCTCCATGTGAATGTCAGTGTGGCTGAGCTGTGGCTCCATGGATTCCCGGTGTTCAGATACCTTGCATGACTTCCATCAGGACAGCGCTTGCTCGCCTCCCCCTCGACCACAACCGCAGCCCCCTCATTCCCCAACCATTGTTTTCCTATCGAATGAAACTTATTTTCTAGCCTCTCTCATGAAGCATGAAATACTAGCTTTTATATTGGCATTGGCAGGTATTTAAACTTCTGATGTGATCCAGGCTGTGCTCATTAAATCGTCAAAATGATGTAACATTTCACTGCTGCTGCCGTGTGCCAGAATGGCATGTTTTTCCACTTAGGGATTCCAATATTTGTCTCTGTCATAAACACGGGGCATCTGGTTGCCAGTAGTGGGCCCAGCCTTCATTTGGACTTTGACATCGAAATGTGCTGAATTCTTCAGAGAGAAGCTGCCTGGCTTCTCATTTAGCAGCTTGCGTAGGTATGATAAATGTTACTAATCACCTATTGACCCCGAGAGGTCAAGCCTTTGGCCTGTCGCCCATCACCCCCCCTCCTTCCCGCTGTCTTCTCTCTGCCTCCGTTCCCTGTGGATGGGCCTTTATCTTGCTCAGGCATTAGTTTTTTTTCTCTCCAACACTGCTTGTCCACCAACAGATACAAGGCAACACAACTATGTACTTTCCTTGTTTGCAGTCAAGTGCGAGTTTGTTTGGGTTTTTTTTTTTCTCTCTCTCCTTCCAGATTTATTGTTCCAAAAATATCTGTTATTTGGCCTCGTGGCCTTGGAAATACATTCATGTTGTGAATGTGATTAGATACAGCGAGTCAAAACAGATATGCTTTCCTCTCCATGTGTCCCGGCTTTAGTTTTGCCCTTTGCACTTTTAATATCAGAGTTTTTAGGGCCTCACTGAAGAGATAAGTAAATAGAAGAAAGTGTGAGATTATCAGGGAAATAATCTTCCAGAAGAAATGAATATGGTTGAAATACCAAGGACAGGGGGCTATAAATGTACACACACACACACACAATGAGTATCTATACTGGATGGGGTTTCTCTCCAGCTTTTTTTTTTCATTGGCAGTGTAAAGAATCGCAGAGGAGCTTTTGTTCTTTTGAAAATCCACCTGATAATGTCGGTAGCTGGCTCCTTGCCTGAGCTGGTCGGATTTAAAAGATGAAAAAAAAAGGAAAGAAAAGAAAAAAAAAAAAAAAACTCCCATGTCTCCAGTGCCCAGCCCAGTGTTACACTTTTTACACACCCAACACAGTGGCCCAGATTTTCTACAATACCCCAGTGAAGCAGCTCTTCTGTTTGTAGCCTTTTAGAAGTGGATGGCGAATGTCATTTTTCAGTGGGGAACCCTGAGAGTTGAAGAGTGCAGCACAGGTATGAAGAAAGCAGCGCCGTCGACACAATAACTGCGCCAGCATGTTGCCAAGTTCTCCGGGTTCACAGATAGTCCCCTCTCTCCATCCTCTTACCCCTTCCCACCTTAATGTTCCACATGAGACTGATTGAGCCATTTCGTATCGCTAAGCCGCGTGAAGAGTGCTACTTTTATAATGAAAGAATACTGCTAAATCAAGGCTTGACAAATCTACTTTCTCCATGTCCCCATATTGAGGGTTGGCGGATTAGACGCTAATTTTAGTGCCACTTATCTCTTCAGCTGCTTTTAGGAATTAGTTCCAAATAACAAAAAAGTGTGAAAATGTGAAGGGTTTGGGGGGGTTGGATAGGAGGGTGGTGGGAGTTGGGCATTGTCAGGGAAGCAGGGCTGTGAAAAAGAGATTGTCTAGTGGCAGCGAGGGCCCTTGCATGAGAGTTCAAATTTACATACAGATCTCCAGAAAAAAAACAGTATTTGTGGCGGTTGGGCAGAGGGCAGTTGTTAAACGGAAATCTTTTGACTTTTTTTTCTTTCTTCCACTCGCCATCGCTCCCACCGCACGGTGTCTCAAGTGGCTTCACGAGATCACAAAGCTTGATGGAGTTGTCAAACAACCCAGACCATGAAAAATGTAACAACTTTGTTTTTCACGTCTTTCGCTCCCACTCTCTCTCCTGTTCGTTTTTTTTTTTCCCAGAAAACTGGAAGTTTACAGAAACTTTTGTGATTTGTAAATGAACGCGTGATGAATGAACAGTTAGCGCGTGTTTGTTTTAGCCGCCCAGTTTCTCGCTGACTTACAGCAACTCGGCTGTAACTTCATCTCGTCTAAACAAAATCACTTTTTCTGGACCTATGCTAATGTCACCGAGACCCCGGTAGTTTAAAGCTTCACTCGCGCATGTATTTCGCCACTGTGACACGTCATCAATACTAAACAACCATCAATACACCGCTGGAGGCAGTTGCATTTAAAACAATGGAGGACACAGCGTTGGTGTGCATTCAGCACTTTTGAATAGCCGTCAGCTTATTGATTCTCCTTGAAGGTCAGCATCAATTCCTTTCTGCCCCGTCTTTTCTGTTTGTGACAGCGGAGGGCGAATGCATGTTAAAAAAGTTGCCGTTCAATTGAGTAGGGAGGGGGGAGACCCATTAAAAAAAAAAACAGGCAGGCATGGCGGTTTCCACCTCTGCTCCTCTTGCAGAGGAGACCTTTTCGTTTGCGGGCTGTGTTTGGGTGCGATTATGTAATCCATCAGGGTATTACCATAAAGAAGAAGGGGAGTGGGGGGGGGGTGTCGAGGGGTTGGAAGGTAATAGTGTTGCTACTGATGATCATCGTCTAGCAACTGCCCAAGGGCAGGAATGTTTTGTGCGCCGATGTGTCCGACAGGTGGCTAGGAGACGCTAATTGATTAATGATCAGGGTGATATATGAGCCCCCGCGGCCAGCCTAAACATAAAGGCTCAGAGCACCGGTGTCGCCCTAAATCATTTCCAACCAGGCCAGTAAACCCAAAACAGTTCCCTCATTAGCATATGAAAGACCAATTGGGAGGGAGACTGCGCCTTCCAAGCCCTTTGTAGACCGCCTATTGTCAGAGTCCTGAGTCTGAATTAACAGGCTAGCATTTAATGCCAGATGAATAATGACAACAAAGATGGTTTTATGATTGAGGGTCACTCAGCGCTAATGAATGATTAACATCACCGTAATCTAAGCTTTTGATTTCGTTTGGACCCCCCCCCCCCTTTTTCCTGCCTCTGCGTAGTTTTGGCAAAAATCAACACTTGCCCAGATGATTGTACACATGAAAAGAAGTTCTGCCTGCAGTGCTGTATGAGATGCAAGTTGCCGTTCTTCTACTTCAGCGTATAAAATATTGCTTTAAAGCTCAAAGTTGAATAGATGTCTTTTCGCCATGTGTTATAGTAACTATAATTCCTTATAACTAGAGGTGAGA
Organism: Nibea coibor; assembly: GCA_023373845.1. Taxonomy (NCBI): domain Eukaryota; kingdom Metazoa; phylum Chordata; class Actinopteri; family Sciaenidae; genus Nibea; species Nibea coibor. The sequence continues at coordinate 12,209,157 of CM041728.1, forward strand.
TAATTTACATTCTCTCTTTACATGGCTGTTTTGGCTCTCTACATCACGAAGCTGACGTATTTTCCATTCGAGCAGTGTCAGATTCTTCTTGAATGATTGAACACGAGTGGAGTTCACCTGCCCCCAGATGATCATATTTTGCACTCGGTGTTCCACATAACGCAGTCATTGTCAGTGGATTACGCTCTCTGAATATCTCTCTCACTTCCTCTCCCTCTCTCCGTCTCTTCCTCTCTCACTCTCTCTCCAGTTCTTTACCATTCCACAGGGGGCCTCGTGTGACCCTCTTCATTGTTTTGTTTGGATGACTCTGAAGGACAATGGCAGTCTGGAGCCTTGGCCGGCACTCAGCTTGTGTGAATCTGCATCTTTCCATTGGGAGTGCTGTCCTCCGATGTCAAGAGAGGTTATGTGATCTATGTGTGACTGAAGGGGGGTTTCCACCGCCGAGAGTCAGAGCCTCAAGGAGAGAGGGGTTTGCATTGTGCGAACGCGCGTGCATGCTCACATGCTGCCGGTAGAATTTTATAGAACCAAGCGAGTTAAAACAACACAATGTGTCTGTTTTAATGTGAACTCATGACTCTCGCTGCGGGGCTGCCATTCCCAAGTAACCTCGCACTCGGAGACTGCTGGTCATACTCGCAATCGTTTTTTTACACATTTGCACTGAGCGGCGGTGGAGGCGTGCTGCTGTCACAACCAGTAAGTGAATGTCCCAAGGCCGATGAATGATTTCATGTGAGAGTTGGACCGCCTCCCATCAAACCTTTTTAACCATCAGCACTTGAGCAACCCAAATCCCAGTCCCAGGTGCCGGCGCTAGGTCCTACATTGAGGATCGGGTGACCCTGCCGTATTATCGTTTCAGGCTCTCTGCTTGGCGAGACTGTGGGTCCCCGAGCAATTGAGGCCTTCTAGGTGCTGTAAATTGGGTTCCATTTAAAAAGCAGATGGGCTTGTCTGGCAGGGCTCCAGCAGCGAGGGCCTCTTCTTCTTCTTTTCTGTGTGTGTGACAGAGAGAGAGAGAGAAAGGTGAGTGTATGCAGTCAGTTGCTTTCACCCCTCAGCAAGGATAATGACGTGATTACCCCAGGCTACTCCTGTCCACTCTCATCAGTGTATAGACTTCAACATGCATGCCCAAGCACACACACACACACACACATTTCCAAATATGTGCATAAACTCTGTCCTCATTTCATCCTACCTGCCCTTTTATCTAAATTAGGCTGTTCTTGGTCGAGTGGACACACAATTCAGACACCATTCATGTCCACAAACAGGAAGTTAGGGCGTGTGATAAGACGGGAAGTGAAATAGGGAGCCATTCAGGGTCTGGGCACGGGTCAGCTGATTGTCAGGTTAGGAGTGTTACGCTTTGTAATCGCAAGTGTTGTCAGCTCGAGGAACAAGTCCATCATATAGTAGATTGTAGTATATACAGCTTCTCATATAGTATATTTTATATATATATATATATATATATATATATATATATATATATATATATATATATATATATATAAAATATGCTACATACACCATTAGTTTGAGTTGTTACATGTAAACACTCTTCCTGGAGCTACAGTAGCACCAGTATTCATATTTTAAATCTCATGGAAAGCCATGGCTTTTTCAAAGAAACACAGGTACATCACTTAAGTAGCTTTTATCATAACTGCAAAATGGTCCAGAAGGTTTAGAGCCTGTTGAAGAAATATTGAGCCACCGTGCAGTATTCGTACCTTGGCAAACCCACACTGATACATCTATAGACACTATAATTAACAGCCATTCATGCTAGTGTCAACAGGAGCATGGCAACACAGGTTTGTGACTCCTATAATGTTCAGTTTCTATGGACTGCTGTCTATTGTATTATCATATGTTATGAGGTGTGTTACTGCATATTTTCTCCTCTAACCTGCTTGGAAATGGGTGATACAAGGTGATCACAATACAAGGTGAAGATAATACGTGGCATTGTATTTTAAGTGTTCCTGATGTAAGTGTGCACACCCTGTCATTAATGGGTTTTGCGGTATTAGACAGTACAAATATTACACGATATGTTTGCAATGCATAGGTCTAGAATTACGATAATTTAAGGATCAGCAGAGGCACCACTTGGCAGCGATGCCGGCGTTGCATCGCTTAGGTCTGGGCTTCCATCTACATCTCTGTCACACAGGCTAAATAAGCACATGTAGCAGGAAGGTGAGCTTATAGGAGAAACTGAAACACCGCCCGTTGCGTTCATATGGCAAACACCTCGTATGGGACTGGAAATGTGATCGAATTCAGGTTTGGAGTTTTAGCAAAGATAAACGCGTTGCTGTTTGACTGTCCTCAGGAGCTTGGGATAACAAATTAGTGTGAAATTCATTTGCTGCTTGTAAAATGGCACCAAGGCCACTTTGGCCTGGAGGGAGGTGTGACAAGTGCATAGTGAAGTGAAATCAAACCAAACAGACCACAGTTTTAAATGTCAATGGTTTCTCTTCAACATACTTTTGGAAAACCCTGGTCCACCGCTCTACATTTCATGGGAGCTGGAGGGGACCTGTATGCTAAAAAAGAGATGGTCTCTGTTTTCTCCTCAAAGAAAAAGACAGGACAAACTAAATGCTTTTGAGTGCTCTTGACACAAACCAATTTTCTATTCAGCATTATTGACCATGATTGTGCAGTTCCGTTGATTCCGTGAAATCCAACAAAGTGCCTTTTAACATTTGCAAACCATCCTATAATTTTCATCCAGTTGTTTTTGGTTAAAAACAATCCCGCAAAACATTTTCCATGGTTTCTGCCACACAAAGGTGGCGTTTATCAGAGCGCTTAAGTGCCATGTGACTCTTTTCATTTCGATCTGCAACTGGACATATTAGTACACACGTACACACATATTTTAGCGACATGCGTCAACAAAATGACATTGTTCGCGCACACGCCCGCGCGCTCGCACACACGCTCCAGACCCGCGCCGCCGGATCCATGTGTGCGGCAGCCATTTATCTGTGCAGCATAGGCTTAGCTGTCTTTATGTGAAGAGTGGACACGCCACTTTATATTTGTCTCCATCTTGGCAATGAAGGCGCCTCTGTGTTCCTATTTGTGCATCAGGCTAAGGGGATTTCTAGGCCGCCACCTGATTCACATTGCTGTAATTGAGTTGTGGCCATAAGCACTACTGTGCCTGCCGAGGCCCCAGGTAATTCACACACCACAAAAGCACTGTTTTACTCCACTTTTCACATGATGTCTGGGGCACAAATGTAGCGAGTGAGAAAGTCCAATCTATTGGAAAAGGGCGGGGAGATTACAGGGAGTATGAGAGCGAAGGAAGGAAAAAGAGAGTAAGGGTTTTCGTGTAGTGAAGCAGTTCTGTGCCAGAGAGGCTAGGGAGTCACTGAGTCTGCAGCACGTGGATAAGGACCACAAATCTGTTGGTTTCAAATATCTTTCTCTCTCTTTCTTCCTCTCTCCTCAGAGCTTAGGAGCTGCAATCGATTCAAGGGGAGATTTCCTTGGCCAAGGACAGGGAGATTGACGTTTTTGGGGTAAGCCCGAATTTGTCGCTCCTGTCAAACTCTGGGTAATTGGACTTCTCCACACTCCACACTTGTATCTGTGGATACCAAACACCATGTTGCTGTCTATACAATAGCATTGTTCCCTGTCATGCGACTGCCATGTTGGCTTTTTGTGGCTGTATCGAATGTGTTGGTCATGATTGTTTTGTCTGTGTTTTCCCCATGTCATACCTTCTGCTTGTCACCACCTTAGTAAAAGTCACCTTTTACATGTACAGCTGAAACCTTTGGAATCCTATTCACACTCACACACACACACACACACACACACACACCCACACACACATTACTGTTTAAAGGTGGTGCTCTGTCTTGTGGCCTCCATGCCGCCAGTGGTAGGATCAAGTCTAATCCTGGGTCTGTTGCATCAGAGTTGGAGCTGGCAGTAGGGAGATTTGCTCTGTCATGTTCAGGCGACAAAGACCAAACAAAAACAGCCATTCATCATTAGGAGCTGGCTCGAAGAACTTGGATCATCACTCTCTGAATATAGACTGATTTACTGAGCCTGATTCATCTTCCTTGCGTCGGCTGCAAAACATTGTGGCAGCAGAGAGAATAATAATACTATTCATTTTATTCTGTCCTACCCCTTTATTTCATTTCACGTTGTTTTGCCAGAATGTTACCACTTTAATGACCGGCAGGAAGGAGCTGAAAAGGTTGGTCAGCCAATCAAAGTCCCAGGAAATGTGGCTTAGTTTGTCCTGTCCTGTCCTATTTGGGCTTCTCCTGCCTGTACAAACGTGTCTTTTTCCCTTTCCTGTCCTGTCAAGTCCTGTCTTGTCCTGTCCCATCCTTTCCATCCCTTCTTGGCCTTGGGGAAAGGTGATCTCTTCCCCCCCAGATGGGCACTTTCACTCATACCAGCCTCTGAGAAAAAAAGACAGAAAGCACAATGGTATGTGCGCCAAGATGCCAGCCAATACCAAGAAGAATGCAGACAAATCGCCTCCTTCATTGGGTGCCCACGCCAGAGAGGGTGTGTGTTTTTGTGCCCAAAACGCATACTCACACCCACAGAAGACGTCCATGTGTCGTAACTGGGGATGACAAGTGGTCTGGCAGACACTTCCATGTTAGCAACCAGTTTGGCATACGGGTGGCCTGATGGACAAGACTAAGGCTGGCACTTTGGCCTTCTGCGCGTACAACTCTCAGTTCCTCTCCACTGTTTTTGTCTTCCTCGCCTTTGGATTCGTGTTCTCGGGGAAAGTTATCCCACTGTGTTGTCAGAGCTTTTGTGAGGTTAGAAACAGGCGAAGGCAGCCAGAAAAACATGTAGGAATTACTGTAAATTAGGTCAATTTTCGATTCAGTTTGGCTGTCCTTTCAGTTGTTTGGAGGGCATAAAACTTTATTCATCTGCTCACGATGATACGTCACGTTTTTGGAAATCATGTAATTATTCCATTAGCTGCTTCGTTTATTCATTGCAGTTTTATTTTGTGAACTGGCAGAAGGTACGTGCAATACTTATACGCAGTGATTTTCCAGTTTTTCTCTCCCTCTCTTTCTCCCTCTCTGTCTTTGAGTTAGCAGGTTTGGGGTTTTCATCTCCACATAAAGCGGTATTTAACCCTCCCTTCCCCGTCATAATTCAGACCCACTCTCATACATGAGGTTGGGAAGCTGCCCCGGGAGTTGATGTGGAACACATGCCTTTAATGATTCACACTCTGTGTGCGGTAGGTCGATGGTGGCTGCCGAGCCCGCTGCCTCTCCCTCTGTCTAGAATGGGACTTTTTTTTTTTTTTTCAGCGTTGTGCTTTTTTTTTCTCTCTCCAGTCCACACATGGAAACTTCAAGGAAGGTGAAATGTGTTGTTTATGCGCAGTTGTTCCTGTATAATGGCACTTCTTACTCTCCTTCGAAGCTACACAGAGTTGAATAATCAGCACTCGACACCTTTGTTGTTTAGCCAGACTTGGTCTTTTTTGCCTTGCCACCATGCTGCAGCTGCTTTTGTACTCTTACTTATTTATTTTTTTAGATTTCCCCGTGTTAGATTAAAACTGCCTTCCTTGTGCGGCTGTGCCAGTTTCTTTGAAACTTTAATGGCTCATAGGCATTTTTTTGCTCTTTCAGTGTAGTAAATTTAAATGTGGTGTTTGGTACGAATGGGGCTTTACAACATTTCCACCTTCTGATTAACCAATTTGATTTGCCAGATTTACACAAACCTCCAAATTTGCAGAGTTATGGTTGAGTAAACTACTTTAGGCTTAGTTGGTATTTTATTCTGCTGAGCTCATTTATTGTAAGGAATTTGAATAACAAGATATTGCGAGGCACCAACCGCAGAATAGCAGAATTGTGCTGCATGTCCTGCTGCTCCGTTGATGTAATTTTTTTTTAGTTGTGAGTGTGCACTTTACCCGCATCAATAAAAGTTGAGAGATTTGACAAGACTTTATGAATCTCATTCAAACAAACGCAGCCAGAGCTTCCCCCCCTGTGCATTCATCCACTTAGCCAATGGTTTACTTCTCATTGTGCATGTGAAGCGGGGAGTTTCTGGCTGTACAGTCAAAGAGCAGTGAAATGCGCCAGCACGTGACAGGGAGTGGGCGCTGTCCCGCCATCCAAGCTGACATAAATGGCTTCCTGTTTTTTGCTTTCACCCAGTCCCCCCCAACCTCAGCCTACATCTTTCCATCCACGCTTCCATCTTTTGTTCTTCCCCTTTTTTCTCTATATCTCTTCCTCCGTCTCGCCATCCTGGGTCCCACGCCCCTTTGTGTGCCCTTGTCTGACCTTTCCTTCCTCCGCTCACTCACACATACGCACATCTCTCTATCTCCTACCACAAACACCGAGTGGACATCACGCGTGCATGGTATGAAGACAAACGGCTCATGTCCTTGACATAACACGCGAGTGAGTGTCTCTTTCCTTTTTTGCACGGAGACAAAACTTGCGGGTGGCCACAGCACTCAAGATAGAGACCAACGCACTTGCTGACCCTGTTGACAGAATGGCTCATATGCAGTGGATGAGTCAAGAAATGGCATGTATGCGCCAGGCTGTGGCATTGTATTAATGTGCAAGAGTGATGCAGCTATTGTTTCACTGGCAGTAATGGATCATACTCTTGTTATGATCCAAGGAAATGTTTATGTGTGTTATTGGAGGTCAGAATAGTTTACTCTTTTGCATTAGTGGGAGAGTAATTTAGATTTCGACTCTTTTCCCACAAGTGCTTGACTTAATGCCCATGAGTTTACCAATCCAGTTTACTGTGTTTTTATGTGGTGGTGCTCAGTTTTTACAATACCCATAATCCACAGCATAACAAAGTGCCACTCGTAAAGCATCGCTTTAATGAAACTATGCCTTTGTACTGTTTTATGTACAGTGTTTTGAGTAAATTGGTGTTAATTTGTTTGGGGGTCATAAATTAGGCTTTCTGTTTTAACTTGTTTTATAAAGTTCGGTGCGCTCAAAGCCGAGATTTGGAACAACAGAGTGAGTGCTTGAAGTGCATGTGTGACTGCTGTAATTGATGAAGAGACCTCCCTGGATTTAAGTGTTGCTACAAAGCACCACCCGATACTGCATGCAGAAAACCCGAGCCACTCTAGGCGAGAGGGCGTAGCTAACAGTACCGAGCAGTCTGCAGTTCCTCTTTGGGGCGCCTCCTGACAGGAACTTGGCAGCAAGGAAACATAAACAAATTCCCTGTGGTGGGCTGGCAAGCTGGGCGGCGCGGTTCCCCCCTGTTACCATACATGCACAGCACAGCTCGGCTCAGGCTAGCCCGCTCAGCTCAGCACCCGCAAGCTGTGAGAAATAGATCTTAAAGGGACGGGTGCCGCCTGCGCTCCTTAAAGGGGCACAGGCCCACGCCGTACCTTCAGTCTGTTTTCCTTGTAGTGGTCACAGTTGCATACGCCGACATGTTTGCTTTCCACTGCATTGTTTCAGACTGACAGTGATGTGTGTTACTTCTGGTGCACTGACCTCTTGGAGATTTTCAACAACGCCATTTAAACGCTGCCTGGGGGAGGAAAACTGCAGCCAGGGGTCCCAAAATGGTTGTTTGTGCTGAGGTAGCACAAAGCTGAAGCGATGATGATGTAACGATGGAGGTTGGGGAGACAGAAGGGAGGCCTTGCAATCTAGTATGGAAGAGTGCGAACGAGAGAGGGTGTGGTGGTATACTACACACACATGCACATACTTATACACACGTGCAGTTTTCCTACAACCAAAGTGTAGTCAAACATACATGAATGTGCGCACATGCCTATTTATACATATGTGTGCACACAGAGACTCACATGCCTGCAGTTTTCTCTCCCGCTCCGTCTCTCCTTCTTTCTCTCCCTCAGCAAGCACAGTGGTGTATTGTGCAGCCTGACCTGGTCCCTGTCCAAAGGCAAAGAGAACCCAGATTGCTGAAACAGAGGGCCCACTACTAACAGGCCGGCCAGGCTGTAGTTGTTATATAGACTTCCAAACCAATGGGGACTGTTAGCTGAGCCCAGACACTGTGTGCATCTGTGTGTGTGTGTGTGTGTCTGCGCACACACACACGTGCACATTCTTTTTGATCAGCCACAGAAGGGTTTTTTTGGACAGCACTTGCAGGAGCCGACATGGCACCTCGGTGCAATTTCATAAGCACTGGTAAATGCATTTGCCTGACTTTTAATAGTCCTTCGTCTCCACAACATCGTCCAAATGCACTATTTTCAACCGTCCTGTAATGGCGGTGCTGGTGGAGATGGGCCGCAGAAAAAAGGGCAGTGGCAAGTAGGAGGAGACCCTTCTCATACTACTAGGAGGATTAAATATGAATCTCGTTTTTCACTTTTTTCCTGGAGTGGTGATGGATGCGAGAGCCAGCTCACAGTCGGCCTCACTGGTTTCAGTCGCCTGCCTGACTGGCTCATCTGTGTGCACTTACATGTGATTAGCACCTGCATGAGTGTGGCATAGTTGCAAAATAAAGCACTTTAATGATCTGGAGTTTAGATATTGGTGGAAGATGTTTTTGGTAATTGATATTTAAGGATTTCAGAGATTCATAAAAGTAAGAAAACAGATCCATAAATGGTCTAGTCAAAAGTTTTGTTACTTTCTGCGTTGTAGAGTAAGACTGAATACATTAAACCTACGAAATGACACTGATATTTTAGAATCTTCAAAGCAGTCATCTTTTGATTTGATGACAACTTTGCAGCCTCTTGGCTTTCTCTCAGTCAGCTTTATGAGGTAGTCACCTGGAATGATTTTCCAGCAATCTTGAAGGAGGTCCCATATATTCTGAGCACTTGTTGGCTCCTTTTACTTCACTCTGCGGTCTAAATAATTCCAAACCATCTCAATTGGGTTTAGGTCGAGCTAGGGGAGGCCAGAGCATCTGAGTACTGCGTCACTCTCCGTCTTTGTTCTTGGTCAAACAGCCCTTGCATAAACTACAAGTGTGTTTTGGGTCACTGTCCTGTTGAAAATGCTCCCAGTGAGTGCAAAACTGATGCAATTGCCCATTGCTACAGAATTCTATCATGTCAGTCATGCTGGTTAAATGTACCTTGAATTTTAACCTTCACACCTCTGCCTACAAGCCTCATGGTGGGAACCACACATGCAGACACATCTGTTCTCCTTCTCTGCTTCTCACAATGATGCAAGTACAAATTTCCACCGGTCCATTGCTTGTTTTTGACATTTTATGGATTGACTGACCTTCATGTCATAAAGTAATGATGGCCTGTTGTTTATCTTACTATGCCGAGCGGTTCTTGTCAGAATTTGAGTAGAGCTATTTACTGTATGCCAAGAATTGAAAATATAAAACACATTTAGCTCTGTTTACACTGTTCTGATCATCAGTGTTTATTTGCAATTGTGAGTTGAGTTCTGTATCCTGAATATGAATGTAGAAAGTTATGTAATAAAGCAAACCATTGAATTAGAAGATGTGTCTAAACGTTTGACTGGCACTGTACATCAGTGGAGTCCGTTGCTGCAAGTCATTTCAGCTGTGCAGATGCACTGGACCATGAGTAAACCTTTATGCAAAATTATTGCAGATGCCTCAAGAGCATGTAAAACTGGAAGTGGTAGGGGATTATGTCACTGCCAGACATTTTGTGAAAGTAACAATACTGTTGTTTCCCCAACTCTGTGTGTGTGTGTACATTTTGTGTGTGTGAGTGTGTTTATGTGCGACAGGGAATAGAACAGTCAGTGCTTTCTCTGTGAGAAGCAGAGGAGTGGAAGAGAAGATGGTGACAGAAAGTCTTAGGATCCACTGACAGAGCACAGCACAGGCAGCCAGTGACACTGCAGTGCATAGACGGGAAGACAGAAAGAGAGAGTAGGTTGGAAATAGAGGAGAAGATGGCACCAAAAGTGAGTTAGAGAGACGGAAAGAATCTCCCTCCCCACAGGAAGATTGTAGACGGGGACACTGAAAATGGGAGATTAAGAGATGGAGATGAGGATGTGCACTCCTGGCGTGGCAGCAGGTCTCCTGAGATGCCATTAGCTGGCGTGTGTGTGTGCGTTTGTGACGGAGCAAGCGCATGTACAGTACGCGATGTTCCCCATTTAACTCAGTACGTAAGCCTCCTCTTAATGCACACACATGGCCACGTTTCTATTGTGCGCATGTGTGTCCCGGCACTCACGTGGAATAAAACCTCCCACCAATAAGGTAAAGAAGACAGCATCAAGGGCCCAGATGTATTCACCCCCCACACGTCCTCTCCCAGGTCCCAGTAGGCACATCTCTGTAATGGCCCCCTATCGATCCTGAGGCCTCCTTGTCCACACTCAATGCCCATCGATCGGCACCTCGCAAAGAGTCTCAGAGGGCTGCTTCACATCCTGTGGCTTGCTGTGTAGATGGTGTGCGCCGCGTGCATGCGTGTAAAACAGCGCTTGTTTTTATTTTAGAGAAGAAACCTGTGTCTGCATGCCTGCACCTCCCGACACGCGTACACCTAGTTGCGTGCGTGCGCTGGAATGTCCGTGGCCGTACCTTTTTCCGACAACCTCCCTGTTTCTCATTAATGCAGCCGGAAACCCTCACTAAAATTGTCTCGTTGCACCATGAAGCGAAGGCCTTACTCTCATTAAGCCATGAACGACGCAGGCCTCCGCGTCTAAAACCTTGCAGCATAAAGACATAAACACCCGACATAAAAAGATTCGCTCAGCCACTCCGCAGTCTCCCACAAGAGAGACAAGACAGAAAAAGAAGAAAAGACTCCCTCGCCTCCCATGTCAAAAAAAAAAAAAAAGCCTGATTAATCAGTCAAGCCACATGAAAACTTTGCTTGTTATTGTTGCTGCTTGATTTATTGAAGGCCTGGATCTGGGTCAAGCATCCCCCCTTCTCTCTCTCTCTCTCTTCTCTCTTCTTTTTTTCTTACCCTCTCTGCCTTTTTTTTTTTCCCTACCTAAATAAGTGCCCACCCCCCACGTCTCTTCCCTTTGTCTCTCATCTGGTTTTCTGTTTTTGTTAAAGGACAGTTGATTAATGGTGCCACAGACAAAGCCCACAGTCTGCTCTCAGCCCGGGCTCAGATAGGGCTTCACTCTAGGTAAACCAAAACACATGTGCTCTGGACAGCCACTGGGAACCCCTGAGGAGAGAGGGAGAGAATGGGAAAGAGAGAAGAAATTAACGACAGTGGTCGCTGATGCATTATATACAGTGATATAGGGTCCTTCCTGCACTGGGAAAAAGTGTGTATAAAAAGTACAGAGCTGAGCTGACGTGCTCGGGGTGTGGCCTTTCACTGCCGTTTGTGTGTAAATAAGATTTAGCCACACGGCGCTGGCCTCGATAGCTTCATTCAAATATGAAGTTATCCCTCTGCTCAGACTCCACTTCACCTCACGGTGTGCGGTTGCAAATATTTACTGATTTAAAGAGACATTTCAACACCTGAGTACTGTTTCTCGCCTGCAGGCTCCTCAGAAGCGAGCGCAGTGCCATTGAGAGTCTTGCAGAAGAGAACTGCCTTATTGAATGATAAAGGAACATATTACTATGACTGCACCGAGAGTTTTATTGTCAATTGGGTTTATAATGACAGCGCTCTGACACTCATGTCATACTTTACTGTTACAGACCTGTGTGCTTGTGTATTTATGTATATATGCTATGACGTGGTCTAATTGTCTATGCCTGCTGCCTCAGGTAAACATGCCTTTTCAGGAATTATTGCCCAGACGATGTATTGGTTAATAACAATTATGAGTTCAGTTACACTGTATTTGCCTCCTGAATCATCCCAGTCTCAGGCTAACCCTTTCATCCAGCTGTAAGCCCATATAAACAACATAATGTCGATTGTGCTATACGAGGAGAGGTTATAAATGCAGTCCCTCTATGATGCTCCTAACTTGCGAGGCCCTCCCGTCGTCCCTGTCAGTACACAAGTGTGTAAAATCACCCACCCGAGACGTTGCCACGCTCATGATTTGTTCAGTGTTTGTGCTGCATTCACGCAATGTTGGTAAAAATGGGAAGAACAGAGAAGCTTCCTGTTATTTGGTGTTGGTAGATGTGCAAGCATGCTGGTTTTTTTTTTTCTTTCTTTTTTTTTTGTGGTGCGATGTATTCGGAGCAATTTGTTAACAAGTGAAGCCAGATGCAAACAAACATTTAAAACGTTCCGTTCGAATTAGCTCGATGGCTGGTGGCTTTGAAGGCTTTGAAGCCATTTTGCCACGGTTACGACGACACTTGTTTTCACCAATGGGAGACATAAAATCGTCACTCTCAGAAAGCCTTTCCCACTCAATCTGCTTTTTGTTACACGAACAGCGCTACCACCCAACCTGCAGCGCGCGGGCCAAAGCAAGCAGGGATTGAGTGTTGTTTTGGAGGCTGAGAGATCCAAGAGGAGTCTAGCTGGTCAGCAAGGTCACCGTCCAACATCAACACAACCAGCACTTTGCAAAATCGCACACACCCAGAAGAAGGATGGAGCTGTCTTGCAGAAGCTGTTGCAGTCCATCCACTGTGTCTCACCCAGACAATATGTACCTGCCAGCTTCCTGTCTTTCCCAGCTCACAAACGGAGATGATCCCAAAGCTGTCCTCTGGGTCTGTGAGGGATTAGCAGTGGCATGTGGACTGCCGGAAGAGGAGGCAGGCAGAAAGCCCACAAGCAGTGACTGTAGCCAGTTAGCGACACTGCTTTACTAACAAAAAATATTCTCCATCCAGTCCTGTCCCTTATTACTGATCTGGATTTGTTGAGTCTTAGGAGAGGAGTGCTAGTCCAAGTGTTGACCCAGGCACCTCTAGTACAGCTGTATGTCGATGAAAGATAGAAAGCAGTTTAGTTACCACTGTGTAAAGAAGAAGCATAAGTGGTACACTTCAGGCGCTGATGAATTCAAGATGAGTGAGACACTTACGCATCAGCCAAGGACACTGATGAGAGAAGTGTAAGTTGTAATGTTCACATAATGCTAGCGAGTTATTCTAAATACTCGAGGGAAGGAAAACAACGCAGGAAAACTGTCTGTCTAGTTCAAGTCCCTGAATGTTTGACACACATTGGCATGATTTCAGCAGGCTGATGAGAAAATGCACTGGGGACTGTTCACAATAGGCAGACTAGCTGTGAACTGGGACTAAGGTGGGTGTGTTCTTTTTTTTTTTTTTCCAAAAGAAAAAGGGGGCTGCATTTCCGGCAGGCGTCCAGAGACGGAAATGCATTCTTTTGCACTTTCCCTTTCCAGCTCTGCACGTGACGTATCGACTACACCATAGTGTACTTGCTTAAGTCTCATTCCAGAGTGGTACTGACAGGGTCAGGAACCAAAAAAAAAAAAAAAAAAATCACTGTGTCCCACGCTCCAGCTCCATATGCAGTAAACTTGTGGTGAAAGAGTCAGCTGAGGCTCCGCTGATGGGTAGAAACCAGCTGAGACGAAATGTGTGCAACACATTTTTTCCTCTTTTTTTTTTCGTAGTTCTTCTTTATGTGATTCACAACTACACTAAAGTCTATTAACTGCATGGCTGACATTGCCACCAAGCATGGTGCTGACAGAGAGTGAAAAAAAAACACACACACACACACACCGCCCAGTACAGGTCTTCTCCTAGATAATCAGAGCGATGGTCATGGCAGTGCTATAGGTGACATGTCACTTGTTGACGCTATGGCCCGCTGTGAGGTCTGAGCGCTGTAGTCCAAACAAGCATGGTTGTCTGCTCTGATGAGCACGGAGCCAAGTGGCTCATCTTCACTTCATTAGACCGAGCGCCTGTTAATAATTCATGCCCCGCTTTCCCTGGAAGCACAACCAAAGGCTCAGCTGTGCCTGTCTGTACATATTCCTTGTCAGCGGACATTTAAGCCTTTTCCCATTTTGGACTACGAGTTATTTACTCACTTACTCTCCACTCCCCACCCTGCAATGTGCACCTGCCTGGATGAGCAGATGATGCTGTAGTGCCAGAGGCAGAGGTAGAGCGGTTTTGGCATATATTTATTTTTATCTTTATTTATTTATTTATTTATTTCTTGTTGGCTTTTTTTTCCCCCCCCTCTGTCATTGCCTTCCTCCTCCATCGGCACTCAAAAATGTGAAGTGTGTACCCAGTACCCAATGTACTCATTCTCCCTCCCTCCATCCCCGGGGGAGTGTCTGTTCTCTTTATATTTTAGTGTTGTTTTGCCTGTTTTTTTTTTTTTCTCTTTCCCCCTCTATGCTCGACGTCTCTTGTTGCACTCCGGTGTCAGATTTAGTTATATATGCACCCCGTGTGTTTGATCACCCCTGCACTCCCGTGTTGTGTACATTGCATAACCACCCGCTGCTAAGCCAAGAAGTGTACCTCCACTCGCTCACTCCTTCACTTTATCTCTCACACACACACACACTCACATTCCTCTTTTTCTGACACCCCCCCTCCCATCTTCCTCTTGCTTCTTTGGCAGCAATCCAGGTCATCACTCCTTTCCTTCCCGCTTCCCTTTCTCCAATCCCAAACCTTGAAAGTTGGAGCAGTTGGTCTCCTTGCTCCTCCTCGCTCTCTGTGTATTTGTCTTTTTTTTTTCTCTCTCTCTCTTTCTGCTCATCTCCCTCTCCCTGCCTCCTGCTCTCCACACTCCCAGTGGTCTCATTAGGCGTGAAGGAGGCTGCCTGGTGTGTATAGTGTGTGTGTGTGTGTGTGTGTGTGTGTGTTCTCTTAGGCAAAGTCTCACTTGACTGAGCATGCCACTTGCACTAGCGGGGGCCTGGGCTCCATTATTACCACAAAGCTGTCACAAACAGTATATAAAGTAGCCTCCGGTTGCCGAGTTGTGGGTGAACACAGGGTAGTCTCTTAACAACAGCAGCTCCCACTGTTCTGGCTTCCCTGTACAATGGGTAAAGCCACTGTTGCCATGGGTGTAGAAATGTGCACCTACACAGTTAAGACACATGTAACCCGGCTATATGCTGCTGCTGACACTCAAAAGCGCGTACCGCACATCTGTCTCTTCTCCGGGGTGACACCTCACCTACGTGGTCCAACCTGTGGGACGTTTGATGCCCCTCTTGTTGTTTTTTTTTTCTCTCCTGAGTGAGTGATTATGTGTGTGTGTGTGTGTGTGTGTCAACCACTGTTTTGCTAGTGTCTTGTTACAGGGGATGGGGCTGTGTGCAGGAATGGGCCCCTCTCCCGCCTCGCTGGCAGGACTGACCCCAGCGGGTCAACGTCCATTACCACATGAAACCTAAATGTCAAGCACGGCCCCCTGCTATAGCCATTTGTCTCCTTCTCCGTGGGGTCAGTCAGACCTGGATGCTCACACATGCACGCAAACACACTCACCTGCTCTCACTCTGACTCGCGGGACACGCACACACACATCCGCAACAAGCCTTTTATTTTTTAGGATGTATAAATAGTAACATTTCCTCCAACAAGCTTGAACTTATCAGTGCTATTGACTTACTGACTGGACCCGGCTGTTGGCCAACAGTTGTTTAGTTTTAGCTTATCTGCGCATGAACCGGCTAACCTTTGGGGCTGACGATGGCCACAAAGTCAGCGGACGGACCCAGAAGGATGCGGTGCTCTTTTTCACTCCGAAAAATGCAGTTAACAACTTCTCTCGGAGTTGGAGTTTTTCTTTCCTGCCCGTCGACAGTTAAATGAGTCAGAGTGCAGGAAACTGTACAAAAATGAAAGTCGTATTCGAAGCGTCAAGGATTAAAAAAGGACTTTCTTTTCATCACTAGCTTATGGCGATTTTTGCCTTTGATGTAACCTTTTTGTCACATCGTGAGAATGATTCATTCACTATTCAAACATCTGTTATCTCGGCGGTGATTAAGCTGAAACTGAATGCCACTTCATTTCTCCACGCTCACCTCATGCATTACGTCCCTTTCAGTGGTCTCTCTCTCTCTCTGTCCGCCAGTCGACGTGGGAGAAAAAAGCATTTTTTCTCATCTGTTAAACAACCTCAATCTCTGTATACAGTGATGAGCCCTAACGGCCATTATCAGAAGGCGCGCTGGCCGACTCCATCGCTTGCTCCCCACATTACCGAGCAGCAGCCATCCATTTTAATAGATAACGGTCGCGAAAGTTTGTGGAAGCTACAGTGAACGTCCGCGCACACATGCACACATATAAACACACGGCTTGTTTACAGGAAGCTGTCAGCCGTGTGTCCTCATGATGAATAAACAGGGAAGCGTCCCCTCTTTAATGACGGCGTATACAGGCCTGCGTGCAGAATATTGACGGAAAGATTGAAAGCCTTCTCAAGGGCCTTTCCAACATGACGTATGGCTTCGCTCTGTATTTTTTCCTCTCCTGCCCTTCATTTTTACCCCCCTCCACCCCTCTCAGCTCGCCTTTTATTTATCTTAGACAGCGGCTCGTGGAGAGGTTTGTAGACGTGAGAGATGCCATAAACACATTTATCAAGCGGGGCTGCCAATAGGGAAAACATCAGGAGCATGAATGAAAAGAATGCGATAATAAACGCATAACAATGCAAACCCAGTTCCTCGGGGGGATAACAGAGGGCGTCCGCAAAGTACAGAGCCAACAGGGAACAGGTTGCCTTTAGAGTTTTCACCGACCTGGGGCTCGGTAGCTCGTCGCCCGCTAGCAGTGGCAGCTCAGGATACCACAACAACAATGCCACCTGCATTAGCAGTCTGCCCGCGCGGCGCAGAAGATGCGGCGCTCCTCGCCTTGATAAATGTTTCATTGTTTACGCTGTCACAGTCTCGCTTTCTTCCCTGCCTCTCCTCCTCGCTCCTCCTCTCCATCCTGAACGTGCGGCGGTGGAGGGAGCGCGTTCGGAGACCAGCGAGCTTTTTGCCTGGTGTTGTTTCAGCGTTAGTCGAGCGTTTGATGTCTGTCTCAATTGTTGTTCATCAGGCCTCCCTGGGCCGAGATCACAGGCAGCGTTTATTAATTTGCAGGTTCAGATTCTCAGCTAAGGGACCACTACCAGCAGGTCCTCCACATGCTTTCCTTTTTTTTGTCTGTTTAATGATTTCTACTTAAACATCATATGCTGCCCCCCCCCTTTTTTTTGACTATTAGCAGTCGACCTACTTTCTAAATCTAAAGTTAGCTGCACTCAAGGCAGAGGAGTGACTTGATCGTTTTGCTTGTGAAGGGTTGGGGTGGGAAGGGGGGGTCAGGGTGTTATCAGTGCTCCACAAAGACGCAGGGTTAATTGATGCATGCTGGTGTCACTGTGCTGATTGCTGGCTTTTTTGCCTCGTTGGCTTTTTTAAGCTGCTGTTTAACCCCATTATCTGATTAGTTGTATGTGTGGAGGGTTAGGGAGTATTTTTGTGCGTGTGTGTGTGTGAGTCCTAGTTGCCTCACAAAGATGAAGAGCTCTCTCTTTACCTAAGGGGGATGGGGTTTGACAGTACTGTAGCGCCCCCACCGACCCTCCATCCCTCTATCGGAGCCCCCCCCTACCCACCATCCCCCCACTGCTGATAAATGTGTTTTTCTTAAAGGAAGGAGGTGGTTGGTTGAGAAGAGTCTCTTTTAATGTAGCTTTTTTTTTTCTATGTGTGTGTGCGCGCGTGTGTGTGTGTGTGTGTGGGGGGGTCTTGTTAATGCAGTGCAGGGCCATGCTGCGGGGCTACAGGCAGGCAGACTCGGAGGCAGGCCCGCAACCTCGACCCCAGCATCATTTGTTTGGACGAGGGCCGTCAGCGCCTGTCGCGCGGCCCATGATGAAGTGTCAGTCGGTAATTGTCCCCGCGAAGCATCCACATCTCAGGGGGTGATGGGGGAGGGAGGGAGGATGGGGGAGGCAGGGAGCTGACAGAGAGAGAAATGACACCCCGGGCTCCTCCTATTCTCTCTCTCTCTCTCTCTCTCTCTCTCTCTCTCTCTCTCTCTCTCTCTCTCTTTCTGTTCTTTTCACTCCCCCCTTTTCTCTCTAGTTTTTCTACCGAGTCTTCTTACAGCTGCACCTCATATGAAGCTCTGCTGTGTGCCTGGCTCAGACCAGTGACTCCCATGGAGTTTCAGCTGGGGCCCAGTGGTAACATAATGTGTGTTTGTGCACCTACTGGATATACTGTATGGAGTTGCTCAGAGCGGGACAGCATGCCTCTGCCTCTGTGTATGCACTAGAGAGTGCACGTTTAAACCTTGTGTATTTTCCTTCCTCTATTATCCATCAACCACTTCTCCTCCTCCTCCTCATTCAGTCCTACTTTTTTCCCTTTCTCATACTCCCCACATCCCAATTTTCTCTTGTGTCTTGTACTTAAAATTGGCTATTTATTTTGTTAAGGGTCCTTTTGAAACCTCGTTGGTCCAAACAGTGGCTGCCTCCGCTTGCCTGATAATCTTGAAAATACATATATATTTTTTTTCAGCCTTGGTCATTTTGGTAATTAGATTTAGCGCAGGGCTTATATTGATTGAACGATATCTCTATGTAATGAAAAGCTTTTACAGGACGCACGGCAGCTATTTATAGTGCGATCCATAATGCGTTGCTGTACGGCAGGGGCCCTTAATGCACATCGCCCAGGCTCCTGTGCATAAATCGCCAGTGGAGGTATGAAGTCAGAGCCCAATATAAGTAGCACCATGATGGAGGGGGAGCAAAAAGACAGATAAAGAGGGGAGGTAGAAGATAGAGATTGAGTAGAAGGAGAGATTAAAGAACAGACAAAGGATCGGGTGGAAGAGGGGAAATATGAAAAACAGATTGGAGGAGAGAGGATCCAACATGGAGAAGAAGGATGGAAGATGAATGCTGAAAGGTGGGCAGGGCAGGAAATGGAGATGCGGATCGAGGCGAAGCAGCCAAGAGAGACGAGGATATGAAGGAAACCACCTTGAGATATGAGTCCTATATTTCCACTTCCCTCCTTCCTCCATAAGAACCCCCCCCCCCCCCTCCCCCTTGCACCATCACTAACACCATCCCACCTCCATCACCAGCTCCACGATGATGGGATGAAAACTGTAATGCATGCTAGATAAGTGATGCGGTTCCTTATAGAGGAATGAGGGGAGGGGAGGAAGGAAGGATGAATTAAAGAACAAAGTGAAGAAAGTGTGTGTCCAAGGAATGAAGGGAGGGCACAAGAAGGAAGGATGAAAGGAGGGAAGGAAGCAAAAGAAATAATAAAAAAAAAGTCCTATAAAATAAGAGAGCAGAAGATAGAGACTCCATTAATTTGGGATGTGGCTCCATATGACACCCCGAGGACAGCAGGTGAATTAGGAGGGGGGCAGATGGGAGGCCTCCAAGTCCTGGTCCCACTGTCTGTCTGTCTGTCTGTCTATCTGTCTGTTGGTTGGCTGCAGGTGGAACACAGCCCTCCTCTCCTGCTGTCTAAATGAGGAGCCCCTCTCCTCTCTCTCTCCCTCTTTCACACACTGTCTCTCTCTCACTTTCTCTTTAATGGGGCACTGGCCTGGGGCGCTAAACCAGCTCCCTCCGGAGCAACACACACACACACCTAACACACGCACAGAGCGTGCACACACACTGAACACACATTACAGACACTCCTGGATGCCCTTGCACATAGTGTGAAACACACACTCACACATTCAGGAAGGGAGAGGCAAGGGAAACCACAGCCACTGCCCCCCCCCCCAAATTATGCCCCAGTCTGTGAGATGATGAATTTGGTTGGTGATTAGTTAGTTGAGGAAGGAGGCGCACTGCTTAGGTCCTTTAATGGGCTATAATTTGGAAGATAACTGTATTGTCCTATCTCTCTTGACATTTAAATCTAATCAGACCCTGCTGGTTAGCACTGTGGTCCAAGACAAGGGAGCCTGGGAGGGATGAAAGGCTGCTGGTGGAGAGGGATAGGCCCAGAGTGGGGCGTTCATCCCTCCAGGCTGATGCTGAAGCAATTAGAAAACAAGACGCAGACACACACGATATTTCCTGCATCTCTTTATTTTATTTATCTTTGTTTGCTTAACTTGCGATCAGTTTACAGAGCCTCAAATTCAGTAACAGAATAGCATAGCAACAGATACAACGTCAGTTCCCGCTCCACACACACACACACACGCGTGTGTGCACACAAATATCACTGGGGAGTCACTCCAAGGCCTCTCCTCTGCTCCTTATTACCAGAAATGAGATGCTCAGTTTGATTAACACTTCTCTTTCATCCTCTTCATTAGCGGAGGAAAGCCACTGCAGCAGCCGCGGCCCATGAAAAGGGGGCATGAATTAGAATCCACTTATTCCATAGACCACTGCTAATTTCGCACAATGGCGGTTAATAGTGGGGAGTAATAGGAAAAGGGTGTTTCTAATTGTTCCTTTGGATGGCGCAGTGCACTCTGCAGCAGCTGTTTCCGCACAGGCAAACCCAGGACGCCCAAAGAGCATGAACAAAGGCCAACGCTGGCGTTCGGAGGACCGTGCGCGACTCCGTTCGA
Source organism: Nibea coibor (assembly GCA_023373845.1). Taxonomy (NCBI): domain Eukaryota; kingdom Metazoa; phylum Chordata; class Actinopteri; family Sciaenidae; genus Nibea; species Nibea coibor. The sequence goes on from CM041728.1 coordinate 12,229,647, forward strand.
TAGAGCTCACGAGCAATAAATGCGCGTAGACGAGCCAATTTCCTCTGGCGAAAGCGCCTTGCAGAGTGGAGGAGCTGGGCCCCAGTCAATGAGAACCACCTGGTGCTGAGGGAAGTGATTAGAGTTGGCACCACAGTGAGCGAAGAGCTGTTTTGTTAAGGAGAATTGAGATGTGGAGGAGGGGGAGGGTGGAGCGGAGGTGGCGGCGTGCTCGCCCGAGTTTTGGTTTGTTGGAGAAATATTGATGTTAGGTTTTTGTCAGAGCAAGATCTGAGGCAGCAGTGTTGTTTTGTTGGTGCCCAATTAGAGGGAATTATTTTGGTCGCAGCATGTGTTTTGGGTTTCGACGCTGGTGCTGATTGCCGAGCGGGCTGGAGCGTGGGACATGCCACAACAGTGGGGTTGCGGGTTCAGCTCCCACACAGACTACACACATACCAACTTGGAAGTCAAAATAGTTCAGCAAGTGGCTAACCATGGAGAAGATGAACACTTTGTCTGCACTGATGGGAAAATTTATTGAAGCCACAAAAATTTGTCTGTAAACGCGGCGATAATATCTGCAGGGTAAGAGGTTCAAATGGTGCAAGGCCCACCCAAACTACAAAAGGACTCTTTGGGTAGTCCCATCAAATGGCATACAGCGTGTGTCTTTGTTACAGTGTGTCACTGGGACTATGTATTGGTATATTTTAACTGTTAAGAGATCCCGGATCTTTTATTTCATATCAAGGACTCCAGGGCATTTGAGAATATTTACTCCCGTTGAATCAGAAATGTTTAATTTGTGTCAACTATCATCTTCGCAAAGGACGATTTGGGCATTCATTTTACCGTCTGCGCGTGTTTGCCTCTTCCGAATAAGTCTGGCTAACCTGGAGGTTTGTTTTTAAGCCGTATAATTGTGTTTTTGCCTCTTCTGACTTCTTTTTAGCGATGTGGCCGCATTCCCAGATCTCCGCAATTAACTCGGCGAGTACAATGTTATTATAACCCATAGAAATAGCAGCCAAAACGATGGAAATAAGAGCGCAGATGTAATAAACTGGAATTATCCTTTAAATTAAATAATACATGATTATGGCGCTGCTCATTTTCTTAGAGACAACCCCCTAGAGCTCAACCTCTGAGCCGAGCCACCGCACCGTTCGTCTGAAGGCTCGTTCACGCTGATGTTTATTTAATTCATTTGACCTTTTAATTTAACCAGGCATGTCAGATCTTCCTCTGCTGCCTCGGCCGGTCACAGTGGACTCACTGTGCGCGTGTGTGTGTGTGCCGTGGACAAAATGTTCAGTATTACGTTGTGGAAAAGTGTCGCTCTGTGTGTGTGTGCTTTCTCACAGGGGTTATCACGGCTGAGAGAATGTTGGCTCGTGGACGGTAGCGCTGATCACCTTTGATGATGGCAATACATACCACAGAGGATTGTGTGTTTATGTGTTTGTGTACGTGTGTGTGTGTGTGCGTACACAAAGGCAGAGCCATGGCAGACAGATCAAGGAGGGCACGGGAGTCCCGGTTTCGTCTCTTTTTGGCATTCATCTCTCTGCCCGCGCCTGTTCGCCTCCTCTTTTTTCACGCTCCTCTGTGTTTTTCGACGGCATCTCGTCGCTCATTTCTTTCATATCCACCTGTTCTTTGTTGTCATTTCCCATCTCCTTTAGGAGATCTACGTATAGTCCATCATCCCCCGTCTCTTCATTATGGCCTACTTGTCTTCTGCTCTCCTCCTTCCTGCCTCTGCCTTGTGTCCTCATTGTCCCTCTCTCTCTCTCTTTCTCTCAGTTTCTCCTTTAATCTCTCTCCATCTCTGTTCATCTCTTCATCCCTCCCCGCTCTGGATCTTGGCATTTAGGCCTCTAATTGAGCTGGCGTCACTTGAATACTTCATAAAGCAGGAACAGCAGAGAATCCTATCATTGTTTTCTGCGAGAGTGGGCAGGGCCCGCTCTCTGTGTTTTGTGCGTGCGAAAGGCAGACGGTTTTAAAGCACGGGATATCAGTCAGTTTTATGAATACGCTTTGGAAGTTTATTTGCGTTTTGCTCGTGTGGTTGGCCATTTTACAGTCTTTGTTACTCTGCTTTGTTTTACTGCAGGTTTGGCTGCTGAATGCATAGTTGCAAAGGACCCAAAACAACCATCCTAAACGCAGTAATAACAGATTTTAAAGCAATGTCCGGTGTTCTCAAAAAGATGTCTGAAACAATCAGTGGATTCATTGATTGGTCGATCAACAGATGTTTTTGTGTGTATTGATTAAATCTCTTATGTCATATATCAAACAAAAGAGTCAAACATTCTCAGCTTCTCTGTTGTGAGGATTTGCTGGTTGTCTATGTTTTATGTAATTATGAGCTGAGAGTCTTTCGGTTTTAGACTGTTGGTCAGACATTTAGGGGCTTCCCCTTCAACAGGCTTTCTTGTTCTCCTCTCACATTTTATGAATGAAACAAACGACTGATGAATAATAATAAAAAAAAAAAGTGTGAGTGTTTGATGCGACGTAATATCACACCATGACTCAGCTTATAGCCCACTCATTTCAACCCGTACCTGCTCGCTCAAAAGTCTTCCCTTCAAACATTTCATGTGACGTTTCATATTTTCCGCCGGTGCAGATTCGATTTTTTTTCTTCTTCTCAGCTGACACTCCGTCCTCTCCACCATTCCCACATTCCCAAAAAGTGAAATGAAGCAATAGCCCGCTCCTATTCCAAAATGTGTTTGACAGCTACTTCGGCTCTCCACTAACAAATCCCAGCACAGACTTACACACACACGCACAAATACCTTGGAACAAATCCCTGGCTAGCTGCAGAGTGCTGCAGAGGTACTGATCAATCAGGGCGAAGTTGTGTGGTCTCCTTTTTTTGATGCAGCACATAGTTGTAATCTTCACCTTTCACTTTTTGCCTGCAAGGCCCTGGGGCAGTGTGTGTGTATGAGTGTGTGTGTGTGTGTGAGTCTTTCAATGAATTTGCTTTTTCAGGTGAGATGCAGAAAGAGTGTGTGTGAGAGTGTGAGGAAAGATGGAGAGAGTGAGAGAAATGGTCAGAGTTCTTGAGTTGCAAACGGAGGAGAGGGCCCACTGCAAGATGCCCTCTAGGCAACTAATGTAGCTAACACACACACACACACACACGCACGCACACACACACACACACAAAGAAATTGATGGAAAAAGCTGAAATATGAAACAGTGGCAGCACACATCAGCACATACAGTAAGAGACAGAGAGCCCACGCGCATACACACACTGACATGTACACCAAACTGTGTGTGTGTGTGTGTGCGTGTGTACATGTCTTTGTTCTGTCTGGCTGTCCTCTTGGCACGTAAATCATAATGGATCTCATTATCCAGCTGGGCTGCCTTGGTGGGGCCTGTCTGGCGGGAGATGATAGCTGGATGGCTGAGGGGTTGCCACCACACACACACACACACATGCACAAACATGCACACACAGCTTTCTCCACGTATGCATGTTACATAGCTGGCATCGCTACCGTAGGGGCATATACATTACATCCTCGCTCACGTAACATCAACTGCAGGACGGACGCACATGCACACCCGTGTGTTTGCAGCCCATCCAGACACAATGGACATTAGTGGCTCAGCTTGCCGTCAGACAGAAGGGGAAGTGATGCAGAGCAGAGGGAGGGATGGATGAAAAATGGAAGTTATCCCTTTACTCCCTCTCCCTCGCCTAAACCCCCCCCTCCTCCTCCTCACTGCCTCCCTCCTTTTATTTCTTCCTTTTTTCCTCTCTTCCTCCCCGTCTCCTATCTGTCACTTATTTGGAGGACACCGGCAGATGCTGGTTTTGTCCCTCGAGGTGAGCGGGGCTCGTGCTGCCATCTTTTTTCTCCTTATCACAGCGCAGTCTCCCACACAGGACACAAGCAAATCATGAATCACCCGTACAGGCCATGCAGAACATATCGGTTGTGAGGTGGGGAGGAGAAGGAGGGAAAAAAAAAAAAAGTTGTGTCCCAGTAAATCACATGTTTTGTGAGTCTCGTACACATACACACGCTGCAGCCATCCGGTATCTAAGCAGTGCTGGCTTTTATGTTGTGAATACAGGCGGAGCAGTTGGTTGCTCGTAACACGGTTAGGGCCTACACCATTTGTCTGGACATGACCATTACCCAAGCCAATTACTGGCTGGTGTACAGGCGACTCGCCAACAACCTAATGTTTTCCCGTCATGCCTGCCTCCCCCCCTCCCAAACCACTCCCCTCACAAACACACACACAAGCAGAAAGAGGGGGTGAGAGTGGGGGGAATAGATAGAGTGGAAGGATGGAGGGCCCGGGGCAAAATCCCCACCCCATCCCACTGACTGACTGATACAGCTAATAAACTTTCATTTAAGCTAATGTCCCCCCCCTTTTTTTTTTCCTGTTTTCTCTCCCTCTCTCCTTCCTTATCTTCTCCTGCTCCTCGCTCTATATTTTTTTACACCATTCTTTTCCACTCCCCACCTCTCTCTCTCCCTCTCTGTTTTCCTGTCCATGCACCAGAAGAAGGGCTCGTCCGAGCAATCGATGCGGGCAGTCCACCAGCCGGAAGCCCAGTTGGCCGAGCAGCACACCACTCAATCAGTCTGAGCAGCAGCACAGAGGGGCTGCTGGCGACCAACAGAGGTAGACACACTCTATATACAGCAGCAGATCCCGGGCTTAACTCACTTTATAAATCATACACACCCTGCAACTGCAGTAAACGCGGACTTTTAGATATCAACACAAAGCCGAGTGAATCAACAACGACGCATCAAAGATTCAAACTCATCTTTAATATAGCACAGACGGGCCGGAGTGTTTTTGGCTCACGTCTCCTCAGCACTGCCAACTCTTTCTATCTTTGAATACTCTAGGTGCTATGCTAATTAAACTTTCAGACAAAGCAACTGCTATGTTTCTTGTTCTATTTATAGGAGCTGACTGGTCTTTGTCTGAGACCACATTTGGCTCAGTGTGTATACACGTGTGGTTTCCCTTGTACTGGTTACCGTGTCTGCATGTGTTGACAGTGGACATACTCTGAACAACCACAATGCTCACAGTTGCTGTACTCTCGCTGCAGTGATGCAATATGCATGGGTGTGCGTCTCTGCAGTGACTGAATTCTAGGATTTGTGTGGGAGTTCCAATGCATTTCGTATCTTTGCTCGTCTGTGTGCACACTCACCTGTGCTGTATGTGTCCTCAGTTAATGTGTTTTTAAGTGTCTGCTGGAAATGGCTTCCTGCTCTTTGTCTCAGTATCAGTTGAGCGGGGAAAGACCAGTGCCATGCTTTTGTCTCCCATTAACTGTTGGCCAGAACAGTATTTTAACATCATAATCAAAAATGATGTTTTTTTTTCGGTTTTTGCTTGAAGTGAGGTCGAAATTGCTATTTCTGTGATTTAGCTCCCCCGGTTTGAGAGCGCAATACCACTTTTTTAGAGTCGACAACTTGACTAACAGCCATATTACTTGCTAGTCCAACAGCAAGAAGCCCAGCTCTGTGTGTTTAAGCCTTTTATTTCATCAAGCTCTCGCCAATAACGTAATTACTTAATCTCAGATTTACTCTTGTCCAGCGGCCTCCCGCTTGGTCACTCTCTTCTTTTCTCTTAGCTTCTATGTCCTCTTTGGTCTCTACACCTCTGCCATGTGGGCAGAGGCTGCTGAGCTCGGTAACATTGCCCACTTGCCCGGCTCCATTCCTTTGTGCCAGCACTATTTTTGCAGCCCGGTGCATGCAGAGAGACAAGGTTAAGGGAGGTGTTTAGCACCCTGGCAGAGTGTGCGTAATATTGCAGTCGAGCTTATAGACAAAATAGATACACGTGTACAGGTATTTCATGTTGAAACAAACAAAACCAAAAACTGACAAAGGTAACGTCTCACCACAATCTGACAATAATTGGTTACTCGAGGCCCGCATGTTCAAAATGTGCCGTAGAGTTTCTTCACAACAGCACGCTGAGCTTCGCTAATTGAAATCATCTCTTCATGTGCCACAAGTCAGAATCCATTAACACAGATTAGGCCCCGGTGAACAGTAGGCCGCTGCAAATCAGGGTCATCGGACGGCACGGACAGTCAGAGGAGAAATCCCTCGGCACATTCACTGTCTCCGCTGAACGACAGCAGAAGTGTGTTGTCAGGCAGTGAGCGGCTTCATCGTGGCTGTTATAGGCACACTATCTGGCTCATTCCCGTCAAGGACCTTTGCTAGCTTGTGATATGTGAAATGAGAGTGTTTGATGCGTTGAGTGCACAACAGCTTGAAGTAGAGCTGCCTCGTTTCCCTCCTTTACCCACTGACCTAGAGGCAAACACACACACCACACGTCACTCCACATAGCGCTCCTTCCAGGGAGGAGGTGTGTGTTAATCAATGTTCGGGTTGTTTTTATGGGTATCTACAGTGTTTTTGTATCCAAATCCTACCTGCAGAGTCCGATTTCTTCTATAGGAGCACACGTCATATCACTCCCCCCCACCTTGAATCCATATAGGTGGCACCCTGCTGTGTGCTCATCCCTCTAAAGGTGTAGGGCCCTATATGGTCTGTCGCTGGAGGTGTGCTACAGTAGGCGAGGCAGACAGTCTTAGTATTTTTTAATAAGACAGCAATAACAATAAATCCTACAGGCTAATCACCCACTCGCCACTCTTCTTCTCTCCTCCCCAAACCTGGAGCGATGCAGCATTACCCTGCTGCCGCCTTCAATTACGCCATTCATCATGCGTCTTATCTGGCCGCCGGTTTGATTGAGTGTGCAGTGGGAGGCGTCGCAAACCCCACATTCTCTACACCAGCCTCTGTGCGTGTGTGCGTGCTGGGGGTGTTGACAGGAATGGAAAACTGCATCTGGGGTTGGGGGGGGGGGGGTTGTATATAGGATGTATTGGGATGTATGAGTGTGTGTAGAGTTGAAATGCAGAGAGGGTGTGTGTGTGTGTGTGTGTATGTGTGTGTTCATGCCAGATCTACAGGAGTGTATAAATCAAACCAGATGATCGTCCCCCACTCTGATCCGCTCTGTCTCAGCAAGCACATTTCTCTTTTTTCCCCTCCTACTGTCCCTGTACTTCCTTCCTCCCCTCTTTCTCCCCCCTCCACCTCCCCCTCCTCCTCTTCTTCTTCTTCTCTGGAACAGATTTGTCTGGGGGCCCCTGTCTAATCTCCAACAGGGCCGGGTGTTGGGAGACGGGCGACAAATTTTAATAAGCAACTGGGCGCTGTAATTTAGCAGCCTGGGAGGGAGATTAGGCTGATTGATGCTGGGCTCGCCTAATGGTCCAGCCTACGGCTCCCGGCCCAAATTGGTGGTAATGAAAGTTTTGTGCAAATTGAGATGGAGGAAAATACGGCATCCTCTCATCTTCCCCTCACTCTCTCTGTCTTCATTCATTCTTTGTAGTCCCCTTTCTGTTTCTGTCTTCCTTTTCATTTTCTCCCCTGCCCTCTCACTCTTTTTTTTGACAAGGTGCGTCTTTCTCAGCCTCTTCCTCCATCACATCTCCCCTTCCCTCTTCCTATCGTTCTCTCTTTCAGGCTGCCCCTCATTTACTCATCATTGTTCATGCTCTCTTGCCTCTCCGTCTCTCCCTTTTTTCATGCCCACCGCTCGTTCTACCTCTTTACCAAAATCGATCTGTCTCTCATCTGCCGCCCCCCTCCGCTTCTCTCGTTCACCGTTTTATAGTTTTTCTCAGCCACTCCAGAGTCAGTTTCTGTCCCCGCTTTACTCCATCTAGTAGGTTATTTACTTTTACTCGCACCCGATTTGCTCCCTCCCTCCTCCGTCTTGGCCTTTATTGTAGAAGATGCATGCGTGTGTGTTTGTGTGTAGACGGGCAGAGGAGGTCTTAGTCGTTCCTGCGTTGTCAGGACAGATTCATCCACATCTACAGAGAGATGGGACGACAAGGCTGATGACTGTCTCCCTCCACCTCCTTGTATTCCGCTGTCTGTCTCTGTTTCTCTTTGTGTCTCTTCTGCTTTTTCTCTTCATCCCACCAAAATCGCTTTCAGCTGGCCTGCCACTCCGACAGGCTCCGTCTGCCATGCGTTATTAGGCCGTGGAGATTTCCAGGCCACTTTTCAGGATATGGCGAATGCATGTCAGTGTCCAGCACCTTGTCCCGCTGGCAGGCTCCTGTATTTTTCCATGTATTCGTCCGACTGTTTTACAATTTGACAAATTCCAGTAAGTTATACCAAGCAAATCCTAGTTTAGTTCTAGTTATTTTGCAGTCAGCTATCTGAGGTCTGAATTTTGAGTTCGTCATAGATAAATGCACCGCCGCTCTCTGTTCCCGTAACACGAGTCCGCTATGAATAAACAGAAGAATACCAATGATAGCTAGGAAAGATTGCCACATCCAGAAACAGAGAGTATAAACATAAATTGAAGTGAGAAGACATTGTATTACAGGTTATCGAGGCACTGCAGAGAATATGTCAAAACAGAAAATCTATGATTTCAGCATGCGTGGGTGTGCTTGAGTTTGTATGAAGCACAGGAAACGGTGGTTTCATAAGTCATGCATGAGCAAACGTGTGTCCTTACAGAATCTTCAACTTCCTCTGACCACCACTCCCTCGGAGAGAGAGAAAAAAGGACAAAAACAGAGAAAAGAACCGTATGAGCGCTAAATGCAGACAAGTGGAGAGTGGCCTTAGGGGGGGGAAAAGGAAGACGCAGCTAGTGGCGCAGAGGGTGGGCATCACTAATCCAGCAGTAATAGAAGACCACAGCACTGCGTGTTTCATTTGATATTCCCTCTGTTATAAAATCCCCAGAGAACGAATGTAATAGCGTAAACACACATGGGATTTCGAACCCTCCAGGAGTCCAGCTTATGATGCATGTACAGTATAAGAGTTTGTGTGTGTGTGTGTGTGTGTTTTTGTCACATCTATACAGTCACGCATCTCCCTGTTTGCATGCGTGTGAGTGGGTGTGCAGCTATCCAGCTCACATTCCCCCCCAACAACAGAGCGACTGTCTTCTGGCACTTTTTAGTCCCCCTTTTTCTGAACTCCCACACAGCTCTCGACTCGTTTTTTTTATTTTTTATTTCTTTATTTATTTTTGAAGACGATGCTGCCGAACTTGTCCTCCTCCTCCCTCGCTGCCGCGGTGAGTTATGCACTGATATATCATTAATAGCTTCATTAGCATTTTTCCCCCTCTGAGGTGCTTGTGTGTGCATAGTTCAAACTACGGTGCGGATGCTCACATCATTAAACAAGCGAACATCCAGAATTCTCTCTGTGACAAAAGCAGAGACCGGGTAGGAGGAGGTAATAACACCAATACACTTGGAAAGTTCCCAACATAAAGCGTGTACAAAGTCCCCAAACAAGCATTCCCTTCTCTGTTCCCCTTCAAGGCCTCCTGTAAAGTGTGTTTCTTAACTCATATTGCACAACCCGTGTCCTTTTGCAATATCCTGGACAAATGTGAACAAGACGAGCATTTATTCCAAAACCTAATCTGCACTCTAACCAAAGCGAGAGGAAAGCCACTGGTTTGATGCACCACAGTGCCGATGCAGCCGGGTCGGGTAGCTCAGCCCGTAAATGAGTGGCAACCGCCTGTGAAGTTTGTCTTGGCGAGTGGCAGCCCTTGTTGATTGCTCACCAAAGTTTGTGGTCGGGATCCCAGACAACACAATATATTCTTGCTCCCGAGCCCCGTGGTTGAAGAGCTGGTGTGGGTAATTTCAGATTGGACGTGGCCTCTCTCCACAGGAGCTGTTAAGGCTTTGTAAGGTTCACACTCGGCTGGCCAGAGTGGTTTGTTAGAGTTGATTGTTTATTTTTCTCCGGGAGAGAGGGAGAGGGAGAGAGGGAAGGCTTGTATGTATGAAATGGATGACAAAAACACAGAATGTGGCTTGGACCGTAAACTCGTGGGAATTCTTAGTTTCCTGGTTTCCTTTTTACAGTTTGTAGCTTGTTTAAAATGTCCGGTGGTCAGGCGTGCAGTAATTTGGCACTGTTCAGCACGTTGCACAAGTGTTTATGCAGGCCAGTACGCCTAGCTGTTTCTTGGAGAGGCAGTAAGACAGGGCCATTTTAATAAATAAGCCCATGAGACACTAGGAACAATGGATAATGCTTGGCTGCTCCCTGCACTATTTTCTCTCCTGCCTTTGCCTCGCTGGATTTGATTTGAGCACGGTTTTGTTTGAAGGTTTTTTAAAGACATGGTGTGATCACTTTGATTATCTACCCCCTAGTGATTATCTACCTCCCATGATACAGGCAAGTGGAGAAGCAATAATGCAGGAAACCAAGAGCATATGAATAGCCTCTGTTTGCTGAATGCTCTCCTCCCACCTCATAGTTTTATGGTGGCTGATGCTGTGAGATATTAAACGGGCTGACGGAGCGCTTTGATGTTCCTCTTCATGCGATCGCGGGATACGCCTGATAGTATGGGCTGTGGGGAAGGTGGGGGTTTGTACCTCAGGCTGGGTTTTGCAGAGATGCGAAGCAGGGTGGGGGGAAAAATGAGGGTTGTACGGTGGAGGTGCTGATGGGAAAGAGACGAATGGCATGCCAGTGTCAGAAGTGGTCATGTGCTGAGGAAAGAGTAGAGGAGAATGAGAGGGAGGATGGAAGGAGGGCTTGACTGATTAACCTGTTTACCTCCCTGAAAACGCTCCAGGCGCCATTCTGATTAAAGTTCAGTCTTTCATCTATCATCCCCATGGCCGGCTCGAACCTTCAAGAGCTGCCGATACCAAACACTGTCAAAACGATCGAGCCCCCAACTCGGAGCCACCACCACACCCTCCGACGACACACCTAGTACTCTCGAACAGTGGATTTATTTACATCTCGTCCGTCTGTTCACTCTTTCTCTTTCATATGTTGAGTTTATCTTCTCCTCCCTCTCCGCTTCTAAGCTTCTTGCTCTCAAGACTCACTGGGAACAGCGCTTATGTGTCTCAGCCCCGTTTCCTCCAGTGACGCGCTTTCCCAACTCAAGGCTTTTAGCACCTCCAGCATAATACGATTACACCCGTTTGGGGACGTGATACTGTCAACGCCTTTCTAAAAATATCCCGTCAGTCCAGTCACAGTAGCACAGTGGCACTGTGAGTGGACTGTAGTGACGGGCGGAGAGGCCGTGCTGCACACAATGTTCTGGCCACTGAAGCACAAATGTTAGCCCTTTAAAAGCTTTTTGCACCGTCATGGACGCAGCGTGTGCAAGGGCAGCTGGATGGTAAAGTAAAAGATAGGTTGGCAATTAGGTTCGGACATGGACCATTAGGGGTTACTGAAGGCAACACAGGTGCTGTCCTTCAAAAAAAGAAAAAAATGAAAAGAAAAAGAAAAAAAGAAATACAGCCTCCTCGATTTCAGCCTGTTCTCTCCAGTGTAGATCTTCTTAGATCTCTCTTCTCCCCACTTCTCTGTGATGGGTGGCAGAAAATTAGGTCAGTGCTGTGTTTGATCATGCTTTACTCATTGCCGGGGAGCCATTCCAACCATTTTATGTTTGAAAAAAACAAAAAAAAAAAAAACCCTTCTTTGTTTTCCTGCTCATTTTTAGTCTCCATCTCTAATCCTCTCTCACTTTATCTTCCACGTTCTGTCTTCCCTCCTGCCAGCGAAAGTTGACTGAAAACACATGGGCATCGGCCTGCCTAGTCATGCCTGAACGCACAGTCCTCGTTGTCAGTCAGGCCAAACAGCCAAAAACACGACCAAAGTTCTGCTTTTTGCTCTGCGTTTTCAAAATGCCAAGGTCGATGTTTATTCTATTTGTCTGGCATTTCGGAAGTTTGTGTTACAAGAAACGAATTCGTCATGCGTATTTCCTGTAGACATGAGTGGCAGGATGCGGTTTCAGGTTGTGGGATATTTTTAGAAACTCAATAGATATAGATAAGGCGATGGTATATACGTATGTTGTTGTTTCCAAGGTAAATATGACTGTGACAAATGTCATGTAATAAATATACGCACACATGCTACCTGGTGTTGTTCCGTTCTGCGCTGATGAGGTCTGTGCACATCTGTGTACACAAAATGAGCTTAGGGAGTGCCATTATTGCTCTACATGGACCCTAACCCCGGGGGCAACAGGAAAGGTTCAGGTGATTTGACTTCAGCACAGACAGCCTATATGGTGTTACAGCAGCCTGTGATGGACTGATTTAATCCTACTGATGGTCCTCATAAGACACAGGAAGAGGGTTAGACGTGCACACGCAGAGTCACCCGTCAGTCATACATGTAACAACTGGCATTGCGTGTGTGTGTGTGCGTGCGTGTGTGAAAAAGAGAGGTCAGCAGGGCTAACACAGTCCGCTGGCTGTTCTCAAGGTTAATGTGGGACTGACAGCGGCTGCTATTAGCAACCTTCAGATGGTTTCCACCCCCCATATGCGGAGCTGATTCATCCCAATGGCAGCAGTGCATTAAGTTGTAACAGCTTCACTCCCAGGTGTCACTCACCCCTTTAGACAGGGCCTACATCATAATTTCACACTTCCTATTAACTCCTATTGTCTACGCTCAAGCACGATGGTCCATTAAAGGGATCGGTTGCTGCCGTTACCGCCTCATTCTCACGTGTCACTTAACTCTTCCTATATGTCATTATTCCATGTCGTCCCATTGTCTGTTAATTGAAATACAGCAGACATTGTCTATATGGTCCATTAAAGGGACAGGGACCTTGTTCCTAAGTGTCAGCACTGCTTTGGGTGCGATATCATTAATTTTCATAGTCTGTGTTTGACTTACACGTGCGCTGAGAGGTGGGGCAGAGGAGTGGGGAACAAAACCCATCAAGAAGAAATGCACACTGGCATGTTGAAGATCACCCAAACCATCGAAAACCTCATTTACATTTTAATTCAAAGACATTAAGCAGATGCTCGAATCAAGTGCAGGTTGATGTTTACTGACTTGCTCAAGGACGCTTAGGTGAAGGGGGCTGCACAGTGAAATGAAAACATTCAGACGGAGCCCTTTTCTCTTTTCATGGTTAGTAGTCACATTTTATTTTTTGGTTGCTATGACGGTCCCAGTGTGGCGTTTTCTGTGGTTCCATTATATCTAATGATCAAAGTGAAAGCTAGCGCACAGTGGCAGGCAGCTTTGTTTGGGAAAAAATGACTCCATCACAACTGGAAAATGGATATGGAAAACTCCCACGCCTTTATGTCCTAAGTGTTGTTGTTGCTAGAAGTAGATTAGCGTCGGTTCGTATCATTGGTTATCTTTTGGAGATACCGAGGAGGACGAATTCTGTGCAAAGGTTTTCTTACAAATGCAGCCCATTCCCAAATTACCAGCACTAAGTATTTAAACGTCGTAAAAGGATCATGAGGAGCATGACTGGCAGAGGGTGGAGGAGTTGTTGGGAAGGGGGGAGAGGGGGAAGAGGGGGGGGGGGGCCTGGGTCCATAAGAAGAGTGATGATGTTGTTGACTCACTGTCGGCCAGATGCCAATCAATCAATTAACCAATCAATAGTCATCTGGTGAGCGCCTAAGGACACCGGAGAAAATCTACCAGAAACACTCGAATCAATTACTTTTTCGCCTCAGCACACACACACACACACACACACACACACACACACACACACACACTCGCACACAGGTGCTCGAAAAAACACGCGCTCGCACGCGCACACACACTTGCATTGATACAGTTATATTTATTCTTATGCAGGTTTACACGTTGAAGTCACTGCCCCCCGCCCCCCTTCCTTCTACCACATGCCCAAACGTGCAGGCATCAGATTGCAGTGCCATGGGAAAAAGAAAAATGAGTAAATTCTGTCTTTCCCCTCATTCCTCATCCCTCGTCCCCTTTCCTCCTCCTCCTCCCCCCCTTCCCCCTCCCCTCCCTCCTCGCTCTCCCTCCCCTAATGGAAAGCAGCATTCCCCGGCTGCCGTCAGCAGCTATAGCCAGCTACACTATAACACAGTTAATAGATAGGCCTGGCAGCTTATGGAGCCCATGCATTTTTAAATGTGAGTTTTATGACTCCTGGAGAGTAGGTAAGGGAAGAGAGGCAGGAATATGCTTGATATTTGTTCCCAGAGAGAGTGTGTGTGTCTGAAAGCGAGTGTGTCTGTATGAGGAAGAGAGAGAAAATGACGGGCCGAAGATGATGAGTATTGCTCTTGTTTGCGCTCTCTCTCTTTTCTTTCTTGGCTCATCGCTGTCCTTTTTTTTTCTTTTTACCTCCAACTTTCACTTTATTTCTTTCAAACTCTGTCTTTCTGTTGCTTTCCTAATTAAACCTAGTGCATATACGCACACGCGGACACATCTATAAGGCCATTGTGGTCATGAACCCTGTTACTAAGCTGGATGTCTGTATTTATAAGCTGAATCCAGCTGTTGTTTTTACATTTGTACTTTCTCTTGCATGCTTCGAGATGTCATATGGATTTATGTGTTTACATACTGTGCATTAATATATGTATAGTGTGTGTGTGCGTGTGTGTCTAATGTATGTTCTTAATCTCAGCTTTGGTATTTACACACACGATATATGTCAGCTCATGCATGTGTGTGTCCTCGAGAGGTTGCGGCATGTTGACCACCACTCGGTGGTATCCATCTGTGTCCGCCCCTGACCCACAAACCCCTGCCTCCTCTCCACTGGTTCACATAAACACAAACACACATGAATACACACGCAGCTGGCAGGCGGTGCTCTAATGTAAGCGATCTCACCGTACCCCCACAGACCGCTCCTGTTTGCGGCCTGCTTGTCTTACCGATGCCACCGGTCAGGAGCTGTGGAAACATGCATTCCCCCTCCGGCCCGAAGCCCACTTAGCTCAGGAACATTAAATACAGATGATAACACCACGGACCGCAGCGCCGGACGAGGCTGTCGTCTGACATGTGCCTGGACCGGTTGATGATCGCGCATTGCAGCACTGATCTCTTTTATGGCTGACATGTTGTCACTCACAGTCCCACACACCTGCAAATACCAGCGAGCGCTAAAGCAAGAGAGAGGCAAAGTTGGCAGTGCGGAGTCTTTTGATAGTGACTGATTGTGTTGGCTGAAAGGCAGCGGGAGGCCTATGGGAGAGATACAAAGGTCTAACTAGTATCCAGAGAGAATAACACTGTGCTGATATATATGAAATATCATACCTGCAATAAAACGGTGCTCTTGTTTATTTCCCAGGGACACTGATTCAACTGTAGAAAAAAAGTCTACGCTCGGAACATATTTATCAGGATGTGATGTTATTAGCGATTCTCTTGCAGTGAAGGGATAATAGAGATTCTAATTTGTTGCTGTTATTGTTACGCCGCAGCTCTCAGCTGCCTGTATTTCTTCACAATCACCTCTAATAAAGCAGCCCTTACCAGCAGCGTTTTATACGCCCTGCTTGAACAAAAAGGTTACATAGGTGTCTGTCCTTAGCCTGCCTGGAGCCCGCGGATTGCTAGGGCGGTATGAAGCGTGCTGTCTCAGGTCTACGATCATATAACGCACTAGAATGTTTACTGACTTTGTTACTGTCAGTGTAAAATACACGGATGTACACACAGTTCCAAACACACAATGGTAGATCATTCAAGTAATTGAATTTAGCCTTTTGTAAACAAGACGCTAACAAGCCCTGTGGAAATACAGTGACATTTACGTAGGCTGCTGAGTCAAACCGGCTTTTTGCTTTACACACACACACACACACACACAGCGCTTAATACCAACATATTCAGTTCCACAATTGTGCAGCACACAGATTCACAAACACACTGCTGCACAGTAACACAGAGGAAAATGCGCATACAGACGTTAATGCACTTTATATAAACTTCAGTTTTGATTACCCCTTAATGAACCATTAGTTATCCTTTGAATTATAGCTCCCTCATTTTAGGACTGCGCTTTTTGTTTATATGCCTTAAAGAAATACTGGTATCGGATAGCCTGGAGGCACCGCACACTGTCCGATTTAAGAGGGCACACCCGCTCTGAAGAGCAGATCTCGTTTGATCCTCCAGCGGGGCAAGTGGCCGCATAAACAGGAAGGGGCCCTGCGCTTTAGTGCGTCATTAGCTCTCGTGTCATTGGATCTTCTGTGTTGAAATGTGCCGAAGTGTTTCGCATAACATTGTTAGCGTTATATCCTGGACGGGTACACAAAGGTGACATAGCCTTATAGGCAGACACACAAAGACGCATGCTGAAGTGGGGATTGCACACACACCCACCCACACTCAGACACACACACACGGTTGATTAGTGTGTGTGTCCTGGCTGGAGGAAAAATGAAACATTCTCTTGAGCCAGCTGTGTTCTGTTCCCTTATGAGAATAGAGAGTGATGTCTTGGTAAAGGTGTGTGCACCCATCGATGTTTACGCATATGGAAAATGACAGCTTAAGTGTTTTGACTGTAGATATTTTGCGTGTGTGTGTGCGTGTGTGTGTCAGCGGGTGGGGTGTGTTGAGTCTGTTGGAGTCCTGCTCAGAAATATGGACTTCATTTGTGCCGGGCCTCTCCCGCTAACTGGAACAGGGTTGGAGGTGGACTGAGGGAGCCACTCCACCCCACTCAACACGCATACGCGCACGTTCACATGCACACAAACACAAGACACACTTAGCTCCTTTCTTCACTGTTTTCTACACAAAACAGTGCATTGTGTTGTTGCCAGATAAGTGGACTCTCTACCTTTTACAAAAAAAATAATTTACTCAATCTCCCATTTACAAATGGCCTCCGCTGTTTGTTATCTGAATTGGATCAAGCTTAATTCATTCAATGTTGTTATTCACAGTGATTGTCCTTCAGTTATGTAAGCCTTTAAAAAAAAAAAAGAAAAGAAAATTACATTACAAAGAAACACAAAAACTCAAATTTGAATACTTGCTGGCACTCTTTGTCTCTAGCCATTATAAATGAAATATATTTTTGCTTATATGACTCTTGTTTGGAGAAAAGCTTTTTAAATAAATTGAATTAGAGCACTATTTTTCTTCATTTTGTAATCAAAAGATTATTCAAGAAAACGATCTTCAGACTAATCAGCAATGAAAAGAGAAAACAAAAATGAGTTTCAGCTGGACTTCATGAAAATAAGTTGGATCGCCTTAATCACATGCTCTTATCAGACCCGGGCCTTTGTCATTTTGATGAATCTTTTTAATATGTTGTGATTTTTGTGTTATATTATATATTTTTCTGTACTATCTGCTCTTTGTGTTTGTATAGAGAATCTTTAAGACATTAAGACGTCTTCCCTTCAAAGAGTCTTTAATTTGATACTGTTGATAGTCGTCTCCACGCTGTCTGCTCCCCACAGATGAACCGACGCTGTTTTTTTTAGAACAAATCCAAGTAACATTTAGAACCTGTGTAGCTTGAGGTTTTGTCAGAGCAAGTGTTAGGTGAACGAGGAAACGGGGGATTGTCAGGACACTACCAGAGGGTTGTTGAGGCAGGACTGAACGTGTGGAAGCAGCATGTAACTGATGGGAAAGAATAACATGCACTACAGACCCCAGACCGCAGGAGGCATGACTCTCTCACCACTAGGAAACCTCAGGACTTTCTGCTCCATGTTCTGTTTGCTCTTATTTTGCTCGCGAGTCCCTGGGCCTTCTGCGCGAGCTCTTCTCCCAGATTCACTGTTGCCATATCACGTTCTCCTCTTCACTGTATTTGGAGTTTCCTTTGGAGTCTTTGCCACCTCCTCTCTGAGCACATTTCTCTGCTCACTTCCAATGTGCCCTAATCCAGAGCACATTTAGCGTTTAACTCCCTTTCTGCGATGGCCCGTTGGCCCCCCTCCACCACCTCCACCCCTCTCAACTTGGCTCCCTTCCCTCTTTTCTTCCCAGCTCTCTCCCTCTAACCTCTCCACTCTCTTCATATTTCATATTAAGCAATCCTTTCCATGGAGCCAGCTGTGTAAACAATAGGGACCGGCCCTCCATGTTTTCTCTGAGAGAGAGAGAGAGAGAGAAAAATGCCGGAAAAACCTGGACACAAGGAGCTCGCCACACGCCGTCCTCGCCGATGATCTATGGCCCTTTGTCTCTCCGACCTCCTTTGAGCACGAGTGGGACTTTCAGGGCAGAGTGTTGGTTTTTGTGCATGTGTGAGGTTGAGTGTTAAGTGTACGGGGGCAGTGTGTTTATGCGGGTGTGGGAGCTTTCTGTTACCATAGCCCCCTGCAAATATTGACCGAGCTGAATAGCTACAGTGACTAGCTCAAAAGCAAACAGATGCAACGCTCTGCCAGATATACCCGGAGGTTTGTCACCAACTGCGTTTTGACCGGAAATAATTTGACTTGCTTAACTCGAAATATTCACAAGAACAGTGCTCTACTTCCTCAGATTTATGGTTCCCAAGTTTTGTTCTTGATAAAGAGTTAGTCAGCCATGCGTCACATAGCTGACCCATATTTTGCAGAAGCACTGGCCCATGCTACTCTTCTATCTATAGGTCTATGTCTATGTATACTGTCAGCAGCCTATTTTTGCACAGACGTTCCTAGAAGCTGCTGATGTTCCTGGGATAAAACCATCTTCATCTGATACTCTTTATTTAAAGGGAATGTGTCTTTAGTTCTACGTTTTATTGAGTTTGGTCAACACAGTGAATGTGTCGCTGTGCATCTGTCGGGATCTGGCTGTGAGTGTGTGTTCATAGGTATATATGCATGCATGCATGCCGGTTGGCAGATGGTCCAGTTCTGCATGGACAGCTACGGTAGCGCTCATTATGTGTGAAGAGGCAGGCTAACATCTTACCCTGACACACACACGCACACACACACAGCTCATCCCTGGGTTTATTTTTTGCAGGTGCAGTGCTTGCTGGCATTTGAGATAATTAAAGGCTGACCTTTCTGAGGTGAGGCAGAAATGTCACCCCGCCTGCTCCACTGACAAGTGGATTCACCCCACAGGGGGCCTTGGCAAAACGGCTGAGGATCCTCACCGCCCTGGATGTGCACTTAGCACCCTTTAGCCTCCTTGCGCCACACTTCCTGGCTATCATTGAGAAGTAGCTCCCACATCCGGGAGCTCGGTCGCCTACAATGTGTTAGCTCGCTACGATTCTGACCAGTGTGGAAGCTACACAAGTGGAAGGAGCACTGAGGTGGAGGTGTAAGAGCTTAAAAAGAATCCATGTAAACCACGTAGCATAATCACGCTGTAGAGATGCGTAAAGTGAATTGCAACTTCTGAGGCAAAAGTTTGGAAATAGTTCCTCTCTCTACTAAAACTAATAAAATAATTCACTCACCAAAGTCCAGTGACTGTACTTTGTGGAGTGCATAGAATACCTGCGTGTGTTTGTGACATTTTAGCGTTTTTATTAGACATTTTAATGTGCTGTGGAATGAGAAGAAGAAGGGTGATTACGTGAAACAATGCAGTCAGGTTAGAATCCAGGATATTCAAACAGACTTCTTCCATCTTTGGTCAGTTTTAATAGATCTCCACCATCTTTTAGTGAGGAGATGATCCAAAGTAAGGTAGAGAAAACTATTAGTGACCTTATCTGACTCGCAAACTTCTCCACTAGCCTTGCATGACCCTTTCTGGCACACCTCTCAGTTGGATTCCCGAGTGCTGCCTCCACCTCCACCTCCACCCCCCCCTCGCCGATTTGGTCTACCGTTCATGCAAAATCCATCCCATCTGAGCTGGTAATGTACAGTAAATGCAGTGTACTGTAAGACACTCCCCCTAGGGCAATAAGATGACATGCAAATGTTATTCAGGACATGACTTTGGCACACATTAATAAGCACACACATGCGCACGCATACAGGCTACATGCGCCACCGCACACAATGCCCATAATCAGACACTTGTTGATACACACGCACACATGTACGTACACACACACACATTTGCCTCATTCATGTACATCACTGCACATACCGATACACACACACACACACGCGCGCTCTTAAATGCGCAGTATGTGCACACTCAAGCGCGCACAAAAGCACATTCGCTCGCGCAATGTCACATCTCACTTCTAACGTATACATCCACCCACACCGCTGTCCTCATAAAAATTTCAGTGCATCGTGCTTCAGCGACTTCCATTATGTGTAACGCCGCAAAGCCATACAGGCTGGAGTCAGAGCTCCACTCTGTGCCGTTAAAAGACCGACATCCACTCTAGACTCGCAAGCCTGTGGAGAGGTTTTTGTACAAATCTATGTGGGTTTCATGTTTAGGCCATTATAGAGAAATTCTAAGTCCCCCTTTCCTCTAAGTGGTGAAATACCATGTCATCACGTTGGAATCACCAAAGTGTATATATAGCAGCATGCCTCTCATTTGAAACAGCAGGTGCAACGCATTGGCGATATTCAAATGATAAGCCCACAGGAAAGGAACGACATAAAGGGGCAGGTATCATATAACAACACCACAGCAAGTGACTTGTTACAGTGTTTATTCTTCTTCAGTATTTGTTCCCTCAGTCTGTTGTCAGCTGAACTACATATCACTGTGCAACGCCTGCAATGATCAGCTCACCGCACTGCGTAGGTTTACATTTATAATGAAGTTACAAAGCGGTAATATTTCTTTAAGATATATTAGCGGGAGTTAAACTTCCCTTAATGGCAGCTCAAAGACGCGTGCCAGATGGAGCCTTCCTCTGTAATTATGCTGTAGGATGTAGCATTAACATAACCATGTGGCGAACGCCACTGAACTCCATAGCATTAGCAACACATTCAAGTGCCACTGACCACCAGCTGCTCTTGTCAAGGAGATGTAGCACTAGCAGCACACACATCACGGATAATTGGTCATCAGGAGAGATTTAGGTTCAGATGTTGTTGGTGTGTGTGCACGCATGTGTTCATACTCGCGCCCGTGCGTGTCTCACCATCTCGAGAAACACCCCGTGATTTTTTTTTGTTGTTGTTCTCCAAACCTCGACAACAACCGGTGTGTGTTTTACTTTCTGTCAGTGACCCTTTTGAACCCTCATCGCGCACGCGCTGAACCGCGCGTACCTTCAAACGCGCACCCCCTCTCTGTTTGCGCACACACCACCAGAGTGCCTCCGCGTGTCACACGTTCTATCCGTTATTTCCCCCTTGGCCGTGTTTGCCGCGTTATCTGCCCGTCCACCCTGACCTCACGCTGCGATTTGCTTTTTTCTGATTATTAATTCAACGTTTGCTGTCACAGCCGATTACGGTCTCCTGCGCCCCGTGACCTCTGATCCTTCCTCCTCTCTGCCTGTTACACGCCAAACACGGAGTTAAGACCAAGTGACCCAGATTGTTTGTTTACTCTCCCTCATACTGTAAGTGATCACATACATTCCCTCAGGAGCTGCTCTCCATACAGTACCTTGCCTATGTGCCCTTGTGGAAATGAATTTGGCAGATATGGGCTGGTTATATACAGATAAGGCTATACAAATGGAAACTGTGGAGGAATTGTTAGAAACTAAACAAACATTAATGGCTCGATTCCAGTCTCCGGCGTCCCTACCCATTTCTATATGGCTGTTGCATCACTTTTAATCTTAGCCCATGCTATCTTTCCCATTTTAGACTATGGATGTTTGAGTTGTGTCGGTGTAAGTGCGGTAAGCATGAGTGCATGAGTACATTTTTCATGTGCACGTGTAACATGGACGTACGGTTCACCTTCCTGTTTGTTACGCCTCTTTTCCTTATCGTCTTCTCTTTAAGCATGCACGGCATATGTACGAGACATGTCTCGTCTGCCACGACACTCCTCGAGCACGTCTATACTACAACAAAGACCGGCACCCGCGCGCCGTTATGCTCCCCCTTTCGTCTCCTCCATATCAACAACCTTGTGTGTCAGCCGTATCATACAGAACACATACATCATACGGCGGGGAGGCACCAGCAGCTGAGATTCGAGGGCGTCCTGACAGAGGAATGGAGGAGAGATTAGTACGTGTGTGTGTGTGTGTGTGCGCGCGTGTGTAAAGGAAAGAGATGTGTACATGAGTAAACACGGAGTAAAAGACAATTATGGATGTCTGTGCTTGTGTTCATGTGTGCATATGCTTTATATACAGTCTGTATACACACGTAAACATGTACATACTTGAGGATTTCAGGATCAGGATGATTGGTTTGTGTACATTGACAGGAGGGAGGATGAGGAGTGCATGTCAGCAGCTTTACCCTGCTTGGGTGTTGCGTGTGCAGTTTTCACAGCAGATTATACGGGCTCTCAGTTCTGCCTTGATTCCTCATTTAGCGGTGTGTGTGCGCGTGTGTCTGATATTTGTGTTGCTGATTGTGTGTGTGTGTGTCTTCAGCACTGGGAGAGGCATCATACAGGTGCTCAGTTATGGTTTACTTCTGCTCACACTCCCTTGTGGTTTTTTCGAGTGGGTGTGTGTGTGTCTGCCTCTGTGTTTGTGTGTGTGTGTGCATGCATGGATGAGTGCAAAAAGGGCTACTGATTGTAGAATGTGTTTGAAATGCTTCAGCTGCACCAGTCAGACATTGTTTTACATGCATCTAAAAATGTTTGTCTGCTCTCAGCTCCAGACAAAAACACTCGTATACTCTTGCAAATATTAATTTTTAAACTATTCGGCATAGAAAATTAAAATCATTGGTGAATAATGGGGTGCCTTCTTTTGAAATGATATCCTGCGATTAATGTAAAAAATAAAATAATGTTCCAACATTTTTATGTATTTGCTCTAGCAGAGTAGTTCAGCAATTTACTTAATAGATGTCCGATGTCATCCATTTTGTCACACTCAAATGGAATGCTTCATAATTTAATCACTTTAACCTCATCCTTATTTTATGGATCTCTAATGTCACTGTTGAGTGACCTTCACATAAAAGCGCAGTGTCTCTAAACAACCCTGACATTCTGCCTCACAACTGAATGGTCTCTCTCGGTGTCTAATTTAAAATCAAAAGTCACGTGGGTAGAAACTTTGACCGCCTTTAGGTCCAACTAGTCAGCTCCTATCCATCGCAGAATATAAGAAAAGCTCCATGTGCCGCAACCGCTTTCTTTGCGGCAAACAACAATATCCGCGTCTTATTTGCTGTAAAATCGCTGAAAGGAATTAGGTGTGGGTGCACCACACCAAAAGTTGCTGTGGGTGCAAGTGCACTGCGATGTTTGATGCCGCTTATCATTCCCAACGACCTCTTATGGTGCCCACACTAGACGATGTAATGATAATGGTGAAGGAAGTGGCCCATTTCCAGCCTGTGGGTTCTCCTCGTGTCCCAGTGAGTTGTAGTTCCTCATTGAAAGACCCAGTTCAGCGTCTGTGGCCCCTGGGTATTGCATTAAAATATATATGGCTTTACATCACTTTAGTGTGTGTTTTTCGACAACGCTGATGCATTTTACATGATCGCACCGACGCGCAGTGCAGAGTGTAACAAGGCCACATTTCATAATGGTAATGGTTGTGTGGTACTCTGTATTATGGAACCAGAAATAATATCTTAGAGGCCGTTGTTAGTATGTTACCTTAACTCTTAACTCTGTTCTGGTTTAATAGGTGGCTCCTCAGTGGAGAGAGGGGCTTTAAAAGCAAGTAAAACTATAACTAACTCCCCTGGGCTTTAAAAAAAATGCTGTTAAAGCTTTTGCCCTAATACAAGTGCACCCTCCAGCCCACAACCCCCGACCACCACACACACCAGCAACGTGTGACTAGAGAGCACTTTGCCAACGATCAATAAAAATAAGGCAGCTAATAGAAGACCAAAGCCATAAAATCAGCCCTCCATCTGATTAAAAGACATATCAGCGCTGCACACGCACTACCTGCACTATACATACTCAGCCGCCCACACAGAAACACACACATTCTGTAGTTTGGCAACTCATTCTCATAAATAATTACTCCGTTTCCTGCGCATATTGTCAATCGCACTTTCAACGTCACTGAGTCACTGAGCCGCTGAGTCACTCGGCTTCCCGACAGACGCACCAAAGAAAGTTATACTGTAATCAAAGATGCTGGAGCATTGCTCCTGCAGTGACAAAGACTCCCACCTCCCTCTGAGAAGAACAAGACATGCTTGAAGATGTTTGACTTTTAGACATTAGAGACAGGAATGATCAACACGAGGGACGTGATGCAAGAAGATTTAAAGTGCTGCATCACCGGTGCCCAGCTAGCCGTCAGGAGGCCTGGTGTACAGTTTGTAGTCCATCTGAAGCTACGCAGATGAGCATCATCGCATGTACAGATGTGACAACAAATTAAATGGAAAACCTGGATGAGTGAATGGGAAAAAACAAATGCATTAAGCTTGCATTGTCACCGTTGCCTGAAAATATTATTTAATGTGGATCAGTCACATCTGCTTTAAGCTTGATCCACTGAAAATGTAATCAGCGGCATCCTGAGGTTTCACAGTCACAAGATCACAAGATCTCAACCTTATTGAACTTAACTGCCTTGGCGCGCTCTCCACCACGCCATTAAAAAAACGCCAAATGAGATAATATCCTTTGGAAAAATGGCGTCCATCCCACCGGTAGAGTTCAGAGACTTTTTCGAGCCTGTGCCGCCGAGCGCTGAAGCTGTTCTCGCTGCATGTGGTGAAACACTTTGCGTCGTTTTTTCCTTTCATTTGTCACCCATCTGGACACAGCTGCCACCAGCGCGCTCCTCTCACCTGTCATTTCCCGATGCTTTATGTAGATCATTCGAGTGGGAACAGGCACACCGACATGTCTCACTTGACCCCTCTCTCTTTCCATGATGTCCCGGTGTGATTCATGCAAGAGTGCCACATTCCTGAGCAACACTTTTCACGCAAAGATACATTCCTCCTGCGCTTTAAGTGCAGACTGCGTGTGTGTGTGTCGCAATGATTTTACTTTTACTGCTATGCGTTACATCTACTGCCTCATAAAAGGGTCATTACATTAAAAATAGGTTATGCTCATGTTATGACAAGCTGTTTTGAAGAGAGAGACCCTTGTATATATTTTGGTGCTGGTGTACTATTTTATGATAATTGTGTTCTCTAGGTGTATAACTGTCAGTGCCCTTGCGTGTGCTCATGCTTTCTGCAGTGGTTTCAGGTCTGTTAGTACATGTCTTGCTCTTAATTTGGCAGTAAACTCTGCAGCAGAAATCTCTAGTGGTCCCAGATCGGCGCCTTGGGTCTCACCTCTGGCTTCTGCAACTGGTGTAATTAGCAAAGTTTTCTTTTGTGACGTTCCCTTCATTTATGTTTTGGCTCGTCTCCCGCAGTATTTGTAGTCTGTCACTGTTAATGAGCACACAAAGCTGCGAGGAGACTTCACACACCCACTGCTC
This sequence comes from Nibea coibor, assembly GCA_023373845.1. Taxonomy (NCBI): domain Eukaryota; kingdom Metazoa; phylum Chordata; class Actinopteri; family Sciaenidae; genus Nibea; species Nibea coibor. Next base: position 12,254,979 of record CM041728.1, read on the forward strand.
TCTTCGCAGTTTTAACACTCCATTAGATAATTAAGGCGGAGGGGGTGTTTTTGTAACATTTCAGATGAGACATTACCATTAATTAGTGTCAAAAGAAAAGAAGTGTTTTGCTCGAGCACTTAAGTACAAAGGGAAACGATCTCTTTACCTTGTCGTTGAAGCACTAAATAGATCTCCCTCCTTCTCTTTCATAGGCAGAAGCTTTTTGGCTGCAAAGAGGAGGCCTGTCCGAGGAGAAGAGCTTCGCCTCGGCACCATGTGATCCCGCCTTCCCCAGGAGCGCTAGGAGAGTGAATCTACGCTCCCTAAAAAAAGCATCACAACCACTAGCACCCCCATCACCACTATCGCCACTCCTGACTGCAGTCATCAAAGGCACCTGTTCTTGACTCAACTTGCCTTCTGTCTCCGTCACCCCCTTCATCTCGAAGATAAGGAATGGCCGTGCGAGTTTCCAGCTTCTCAAACGCCTCTCGCAAATAAGGCCTTTCAGCTCGTTTCACAATAGCAGAGAAAGGAAGGATAAAACAGTCTACAGTCCTCTTTCATACCTCCGCCCTGCGTCTCTTTTTTATCTGTGTTTCCTTAGTAATTCAATCCTCAACACACACATTCACTAAACCAACAGGATTTTTTGTCTTGGTGACATTTTAAGGACACCAGCACCAGCACACAAGGAATTTTTTTTTTTTTTTTTTTTTTTTTTTTGGAATATCTACTCATGCAGTGTCCCTATGGGGGATTAAATCAACACAGGAATCCACACTGACTCCTCTCTTAAGTTAGACCTTGTTAAGGCGGTTTTTCAGTGAGATCTGTCTGTGACTGGAGGTGGACTGAAGCCATCATGGCTGGAAAGGGCAACCCGGTGCCGGGCCCCCACCTCAATGGCTTCCCCATGCCCACATACTCCTACTTCTTCCCCCACATGTTGGGGAGCCTGTCGCCTCCAGCCCTGCCGGGACTGCCCATCAGCGGGTACAGCACCCCGTCACCAGCCAGTAAGTAAACTCTTTTTTTGATTACCCTGCGCTGGTTCACGTCTCAGATGTGGGACCGTGCCATGCTCTGGCTATTGTTCAGGCTGGCTGTGGAGTGACAGGAGGTGGGGAGAGGAAGATTTACTTCCCTTTGTGTGTGTCCTGGTTTACCTATGCGGCTGGTGCTCGCTGTTTCCCGTGAAGCTCCCCTACCGCGCACGCGCGCGTGTGTACATACGCTTGTGCCTGTGAGCCCGCTGGTAAAAAAGGACTCTTTCATCTCGCGCTGTTTAGATCATTCTTATATGAAAGACGTGTGTGTTGGTAAACAGAGAGCAGCAACCACACACATGCACACATACGTACACACGCCCACGTTGCCTCCAGCACTGTCCTTAATTTACAAGCCCATACACATCAGCGCGCATACACACACACACACACACAAACACATGAAATGTCAGAGCAGATCACAGGGAAGTGAGGCAGGACAGCCAGAAAGGAGCATTGTTTATTTGGGGAACACAGATTTGGCAAATGCTCCTAAAATAAATCTCACAAAAGCTGTCATCGTAGCCAACCTTCATGCTAGGACTCGGTTATATAATCCATCAAGAGCCTCAGAACTGACTTGCAAAGTTGCTTCAGTCAAACTAGGTGAAAAGTACTTTCTGGTATGGAGAGAAGCTGCCCTTTACTGTATTGATTTATACAGAAGAACATCTGTTTAACAGTGGCGGAAGAACCATTCAGATACTTTATTCAAAAGTTCTTTTAAAAAGTAAAAGTAAGAAGAAGTCCGGTATATTAAATTACTTATGCATTTGCCTGTCGGCTTATTTGAATGTCGTAGCAGGTCAAGCTTACTTTAAATGCCTTTATATGCTGTTGCAAATAGAACTGAATCTATAACAATGCATCACAGTTTGCATCATGGTTGTGTGTTGCATTGTGAAAAAAGTCTCGCCGTGAAAGTCCCACTAATCAGCCCGTTTCGAGGATTCTCCGGGGGTGAGCTTCAGCGCCTTGAAAAGACAGACTGCAGCACAGAGACGCAGAAATGTGACACCTCGTGCTGGCAGTTTGCACCAAGTCACACGCTAAATCTAAATTTTACACAAACACAGTGTGACATTTTAATTTGTGCCGAAAAGAAGCTGAAATGATCGCACTGCACGGGCAGATTACTCCATTTATTTTAAGGAAGGAAGACTTTACAGTGATGTTATTACACTGTCCAGTCGTGTAAAATCTTAATCCGTAAACTCTAACTGACACGTTGCGTGCGGTAGTGCATAAAGCAAAACGCTGGCCTCTAAAGTTTCTGACAAAGTTGAATAAATATGAGTAAAAGCACCGCCGCTGACTATGAATCCTGACCCCAAAAGTGCTTCAAAATTCGGTTCACTTTAACACAGTCCCTGCTTCTCACAGCGGGCATCGACAAACGGCCAGATAATCAATTAAGCGGCTGTGGCAGCAGCAGAAATATGAACTAAAGGGATACAGCTGCTCGTGCAGACGTGCAGTCAGTTTGCGCGCATTGGCGTGGACAGGCCTGTCAGACTGCGGCCTCGCTCTCACAGGCTCTCACAGGCTCTCACAAGCTCTCACAGGTTCAGAGGGGGTCAGCGTATTGACTTTCTATCTGCTGGAGTTTGCGTTGGCAGCCGGCGTGGAGGGAAGTGAAGAACAGTTAGTGCCCAGCCCAGTCACTCCTACTTCCCCAATACCAGATACCCCACCTCGCTCCAGTCAGATTCCTCTTTTTACACTGTTGCGAGTGTGTGAATGTTTCTGAATATCTGCACGTGTGTGTGTGTGTGTGTGTGTGTGTGTGTGTGTGTGTGTGTGTGTGTTGGACTACTCTCTCAGTGTTTGCCATGTGGGGCGGCAAGGTTCCTTCCCTTTTGCCTTGGACAAACATTTCCTGTCTGTAAACACTGGAGAACCAGGGACACCACAGCTTCCTGACGAGCAGAAACACACACACACGCACACACACACACACACACACACACACACACACACACTCTCTTGAACATAAACACATCTTTGCCCTTCACGCTGGCTCACTTTCTCTTACTCCTGCTCCTCCGTGCATGCAGATAACTGCAGGCATAATTCACACATGCACACACACACACAGAGCAACAGAAACACACGTGTCTCCTGCCACATGCAATACACACTGTAACACAAACACGCCACCTTCAACCTCTTTCTCTTCCTCCTTCTCCCATAACCCCTCTCTGGCAGATCATTTCTCTCTCCCTCCCTCTTTCTCAAACACCTCCTTTAGTTTCCTCACGTTTCACATTTTCACACACACACACACACGCACATGAATGAGTAGATAATAGGTTGTCCTTGGCTATACATACTTTAGTATAAAGATCTTGAAGGCCACGTTCTTGCAACACAAAGTGCATTATATGTTCTCTACATTCCCAGCTGAAGTACGTTGATATATCTTTTATTCTTTTATATCTATACACCTTTGTGTATCATGATTCTTCTTGGCTTGATTTGGATGAAGGTTTCAAACACTTTTAGTACAACGGATTGCTTCTTCCGCCCAAAACGTTGTTTTGTATTGCCGTGATGTTTCCCGAATGCCTGTATTTATTTATTTCTGTTCGGTCCAGTCCCGTACGATGCAGGTATAAACTGCATATGTAAAAGGGTTCTATTGGCAAGTTCCCGAAGTGGATCATGTTGAGTAAACAGTCCTGAAGCCAGGCCTCGCCATTTCATTTTAATGCTGAGCTCATCTGGCATTGAAGTCCTGCTCGGTAGACCTTCCCTCTCCTTTCTGCTCTCTTTCTTCTGTCCACACTCTGCCTCCTCCACTGCCGTTCTCAGAGCCGTCCAGCTCCTCTTCCTCGGCCTCCTTTAGCAAACCACAATAGACCAATTATTTGGACCAAGCAGAGCAGAAGGCTACAACGTACACACTCCTCTCCATTCTCTCTCTCTCTCTCTCTCTCTCTCTTTCACGCTGTCCAGCTCTAGCCTCCCGGGTCTTCACATCACATTATCCGAAAATCATCAGGTTAGGTTACGCACCGGAGCAGATCAGTTGCAGATATTGATATTACATTTATTGCCTGCAGCTTTATTAGTTAACTGAATATTATCGCCATAGATTGATCACGCTCACACACCGGCAAACGTGCACGCCACTCTATTGAACGCCGCCAAATCTCCGCATCCAGCAGGATGTGCTCCTTGCACGCACGCCCGCACGTCCACGCGGACAACTTTCATTAGTGTTTTCGATTAAATCCTTTGTGCCTCACGCTCGTATGAATATGGAACTATCTGGCAATAACACCCCAACTATTGATCCCGTTATTATCATTAAAGCCTTCCGCTGTCTGTCACCGGCTCTAACACCGTGCTATTACATTAGCACAGTGTTATGAGGGATCATAATGAATGGAGCCAGCTTGCTACCTGCTGCCACAGCGTACTAATTGGCTTTTCCCCACAGAGCCCTCTTGTTTCAGCAGCCACAGTAATTGCTCGGTGCAGGAGTGTTTCCGAGGATGGCTAACACACACGAGCACCATCTCTTCTGACTTATTAGGGGGCTTTATGGCATTTATGAATGTAGTTTTGGGCCAGAAGGAGAAATATGAAAGGGTATTTTCAGACCTCAAGGAAGCTTGTGTGTGTGTCACCTATCCCATTAAGCAGCCCGTGGTGGAATGCACTGACCGTGGGTAAATATGGATATGGTAATGTTGGGCAAAGTGTGTGTTTATGTGTGTGTGCGCTGGTTTCTGGACAGACAGGTGGTTCCTCTCTGCCCCGGTGGTCTGCAGGAATCAAGGGGGCATGTCAGTACACTCCATGGGTGGCGAAAACACACACTTTCGCGTACACACAGACACAGGCACACACAGCTTGTGTGGTAGGGATAAGGATAATGACAGTGAGAAACACTTGTGGTGTGCTCCCTTTTGGCAGCAATCCAAAGTGTGTGCGGCTACGACACAAACACGCAAGCTATTGACTGGAGCACTTTTTCTATTAGGCCGCCAGGTATCAGCCATTTAGCTTTTTCAGAAGGACACACACACACACACACACACACACAGAAACGGTACCTCTGGGGAGCTGGTTGTCATTATTGGAAAGCCATTTGAGGGGTGCCGATACTCTGATGGCGAAGATGCAGGCTTATTAAACATGGCGTGTAAAACACATCTAGCATGGCAGCGTCGCACTCATTCACCCCAGCTTAACGACCTTGTTAATTAACTGCAGAGCACTGGGAGTCTGAAAAATGAGCACAAGGACTGTCCTATTCTTATTTTCAAAAAGAAATAATTGATGCTACTTTGAGATTGTTGGCACATCGCAGGTAGTTCGAGAGTCAGGCTCTTTGTGTTGAATCAGGTTGCAAAAAGTCGACTTCAGCCAGTTTGATTTTGTTTTTCCACAGCCTAAAATGCCACACAGCATGTAATTTATTCACATTTCCTATAACAAATCTTTGAGAAACTAAATACCTGGTACCTGGCTTGCGTATACATTCCTCAACGGGCTATTTAAATCATTTCGCTCTTTCTTCTCATGGCTAATTCCTTTTGCCGTGACCTTTTTATGACTTAAATCATTAAACATGATGAAGATGAGTCTATCTGTGCTTTCGGAGGTTATCGACACACAGGAACATTTTGAGAAATTATTATTATGATAATTGCTATTGTGCATTTTGAGCATTTGGTACATTGATGGAACAACAAATAAGTTGATTTATTTCATGAAAGTGCAAAGACCAAGCTTGTATTTTGAGAATATAATGCCATATTAGTCGATGTGGTATAGGAAGACAACCATATCTCCAGACAAAAGCGTTAATATTGGAGTTTTGGGTTTTTTTTTTTTTTTTACGAGAAAACGTTTGCTCCTGAAGAGAGAAAGCAAACAGACAGCAAATCGGAGTGGCAGAGATACAGTGCTTCTCTGCAGATGTGACAGAAGTGGAAGCCCTTGGCACAAACACACACACACACATATACACATTAGCAGCACCCGTGTCCCGTGCCAGCATCATGTGCCAAAACACCAGCAAGCTTGGCCAAAAGGCGCTCCCACAAGAAAACCCATCACCCTCTTCTTTGGCCCTCTGGCCTTCCCTCATATCTTCCTCGCGCCCTTCTTTTTTTGGCTGCTACACACCTCTTGTTCTCTCCCTCTCATTTCTCCACCTCCATTCTTCCTCCTCCCTCACCCCCGTCACATCAATACTCTCTCAGTGGTTGCTTCCCTTTCCGCTCCTCTCCTTTTCACTCTCATCCCTCTGTTGTTATACCTGATCATCCCCTCCCCACACCTCTCCCTCTCTCTCTCTCTCGCTCTCTCTCTCTACACTCTTTTCCTCCCACCCTCCCTTTCTCCACCTTAGGACTTGACAGAGCTATCATTACCCTGCCACCTATTTACTCGCAGCCTGTTATTTTCCATTTGCTTTGAGGGGACCTGGGGCCAAATCCCTGCCCAGAATACTTGATCCTAGCCACAGGATTTATCCCCGAGTGGCTTGGCAAGTGTGGTCCGCTCCCCGAGCCTCCCCTTCCCTCTCTTGTTCTTCTCCCCTCTCTCTCTCTCCCTCTCTCTCTCTTTCTTTCTCTATCTCTTGCTCTCTCATTCTGCCTTTCTTTCTATAGGTTTTTTTCTTCTTCTTCTTCTTCCTTCCATGGCCGCTTATGCAAATACAGGCCCTCCTTTTCAAAGAGCTGTCTACCCATAATCCGATGGATGGCTCCATTTTCGGAGTGCTACACACTTACACACACATTTGTGCGCGCAGAAAGGCAGAATGCATCACACACTCTATTAGAAAAACAAGGACACATGCTATCTCCCATAAACATTCACTCCAACTGGCAAACGCACGCACACATGTGTGCCGACGCACACACAAACTGACACACGAGCCCTCCTCTGCAGCATGGGTGTTATGTTTTGAGCAGCGAGCACCATAAGCTGTAGTTGGGCCATAACAACTTCAAAAACCAGCAGGCTGTCGCCAGCAGCCATGCAGCACTCAGTTGGGTAAACACTGGCATAATCTAAATCTCTCTCTGATGTGCCAGCGCGAGTATCTTTATTTCTGCTCTCTTCAAAGGCTCCGCGAGGAAGTCAAGACAAGGGTAACGCGATAAGAACTCATCTCTACGGCTTCCCTATCCTTTCCGTCAACCCACTCTCGCGCTGACCCCCTTCTCCTTCCTTTTATCTCCTCTCCCCTCCCCATACATCCTCACACACACACACACATACACACACACACATCTCTATCTTCTTATGCCCTTTTTGCAGCACCCATCGCATGCGGCCATAATTCACACTGCCGCATACATTCAAATGTCAATGACTCTCTCACAGGCATCATTCCTCTATTGTCCTTTGATAAGCGGCAGGGATGACGGCATCTGTAAAATATAGGGCAGTTACCTAATGGAGGAAACGAGGGAGGGAAGGAAAAAGGAAAGGAGAGAGCTGAGGAAAGGTCCTGAGAGGTTGTGCGGGTCTGCCCCCGCACAGCTCGGAGAGTGATTGAATTATCAAGCAGAGCTTTGCTTGTTGTCCAAAGGGGGTTTCAGAGGGAAAGCCCTTTTCTCAGTGGCTAATGCGCTTTTTCAGCCTAGCACAATGGCTAGCTGTGTTGCGCAAAAGGGGCTAAGGGAGCTCTGTTCGGCCAGAGCTTATGGGGCCACCAGCTCTCTCTTGGCACCTCTCTAAGGGGCCCCTGGCCACACTTAACCTCAAGCCTGTCTGCTAGCATTAGGACATTGCCTCCTCAGAGTGGAAAGATAATGCACCGGTGACAGCATCCGCACATTACAGGCTTAAGTTCACCATCGGAAAACTAGTGCACATTGAATTCTGCTGTTTTTTAGATAATCATTAGCATTCCAGAGATTTACAGCCACTTTCTGAGTCTGTCAGTCGTATTCATTCTATGTTTCTGTTCTATTTTTTGTACCTATTTATATAGCTTCAATGTCCTGCTGCTTTTTTCCCGTTAAGGCTGTGAAGTACTGTATCCAGTCGTAATATCGTATCAGAATACAGAAATATTTTTGTAGACAGTGTTTCATGATACTAGGTTACAGGGATTGACTCAAAGCAGATAAAATGTCTCATTAGAAATGTTTCTTTTTCAGTAAAACAGTAATTTTGTAATCACTATCATCTACCCTCAGGAGACAGTTGTGTCTAATATAACCTTCAGTTTTTTAGAGGTCATGCAGTAATATTTGTGTTATTTGTATGAAACTAATTCCCTTTTTAATTCCTGTAAATCCAAATGGTTGTAGTGGAAATTAAGTAAATGATATCATTTCGAGTGTAAATGCACAAAGAGTAAGAACGAAATAACTTAAAGTCCATGTAAAGGCAATTTTGAGATTTCTTTCAAAATACATTAAATATGTTAGAAAATAGTTGCTGAAAACACGTGAAAAGGCTTTGAATGATATATTACTGGAATGTGGAGTTAGAGGTTAATAGAGTTTTTCATCAGTTTTCAGTACAAGGACGGGTCCTAAAGGGTGGCTCGAAGACACGCCGAGGCCACCCTGAGCATACCCCTGCAAACCTGTCAGAGAGAGAGAGATTCATTCACTCGGAGTGTTTCAAAGTTAGTCATGTCATTTTCTGAACTGGCACGTTTCAGTCGCTTCAAAATTGCTGCTTGACTGCTCCCGCGATTGGGCATGGCTTCAGCAATTTCAGTGGAGCTGAAAATCCTGCTCATTTTTACTGATTTTGACACCTAATTTCATAAACCATTTTTATTTTTAATCATTTAAATGTGGCTAGGCGGTTAATAACACTTTCTTCTTTGGCCTGACAAACACATTTTTATCCTTACTTTACACCAATTTTAAACCACATCTGGATCTCAAACAGAGTCCTGAGCTGATAAATTCACTTAGGGGAAAAGTGCTTCCTGATGCACAAAAGCTAAAATGCACCATAAACTACAAGGTCGTCTGTCCGCTTAGGACAAATGAGCGTGCCAAAAATCAGTAGATACTGTACTTGGGAATGCAATCATCACTGGTGTAGAGGGGGAAAAATGACATATGCACTCCAGACGGGATTAAAATCACCAATCAGCACACGCGATATTAAAATCAACGAACTGCCCTTACATAAATAAAGTCCATCTGAACAGTGTATCCTGTCTGAACGTGCTGCACGAAACACAGATGTGAGCTATAAATTGTTAAATCTTATGAGGTCCGCAGGTAATTCTTGTCCAGTGGAGTTAGAGCTCGTGTCTGTTATTCAGAAATAACGTCGTCCTCTGTGCTCGTGTGTGTGTGTTGATATACTTCCCCATGAATTAAAATGAAAGGATTAATAGGAAATAATAATGTTTTCTTTCTTTCAATTCCGTTTAAGATTAACACTCTTGTGCTCGAATTACATTTTGTGTTTCATTACCTTATGGCTGCATTTTTTTTTTATGTCTCATCACTCTGATCTCTCCTTTTTCTCTCTTTTTTACAGCCTCTCTCTTTTCTTTTCATCATGAACAAACAGCTGCTCGGCAGTTAACCTGTGATCAATGTTAAAAGGCGCCCGAAACCTTCACTGGCTCTCTCCGCTCGTCCACACTCTTCCTGCGAATGACACACACACACACAAACTTTTACATGCTCCTTTTTATCGTCACGTCCCAGCCTTGCTCCTTTTCACAGAGGCATCCTGCAAGAACGCTCACAAGACGTGAGTTTTAATTAGTGACACAGCTTCACCCATCCATTCGAAATGGCCTTCTAAACAACTGGTGTGCATTATGCCTTGATTAGTCCCCTAATTCGGTCTGTGTCATGCAACAAACAGATGTTCACACATTCTCGCAGTCGCACCAGCCACAAGAACGTGTGCCAGGAACGTGGCAGACACAGCGGCCATTTTTTCGCCTTTGCATTTTTCATTACCCTCGCTGTCCTAACCTAATTATTCTGAACTATTTAACAAAAACTCAGGCGGCCGTAGTATAACGCACAACAGCGGGACACAAGTCAACCTGAAAAGTAGACCTGTAGCCTCTCCATCGTGGATTATGTCTTAATTAATCTCTGTTTTTAACCCAGCATTTTGTTAGATGGATTAGGCTGTGTAGGATTTCCAGAGTTGTTCTTAAACACAAACTGTTGACGGCTGGCAAACTGGTCGGATCCAGTGGAGTTACGGAGAAATTCTGTGAAAGTCTGTGACACTGACTGATCAGCCGCTGCCAAGATAAAATCTCCCGTCTTTGGCTGGAAACACACACAAATGCGATCACACAAAGACCATACTTGCACTGACCGTAATAAAACGTTTCCTTGCTCTTCTAACTCAGACAGACTTGCATGCGAGCACTCCGTCTAAATTTCAGTTGTGGCCTGACCCCACAAATAACAAGTGGTTTCACGGATCTTGTCTTTCTTGCTCACACAATGCACATTTTGACAAAGCACCAGCACCACACAACTACACAATAGCAACATGAGTCTTTTTGATCTGCCAGTTGTTTTGTGTAGAAGAAAACCAGACAAAATATCAAGACAAGGTTATGGTTTGCCATTGGAAATGCTCCTCTGGTCTGGAGAGGCCAAACCAACTACAATTCTTTGTAGAGGTCGCCTTTAAAGGTCCGGTGTGTACGATATTCTGTCAGTAAATCCACTTAAATTTAGTGACATCTAGCAATATAGTTGAGGATTGAATACTCTCCCACACCTCACCCTCTCCTTCCAAGCACGGCGATGGAAACAATGAGTAAAACTAAATAAAGCCCATGTTGTAATCAGCTAAAATGATGTGAGCACACACTCTGTCATACATACCATACACCCACATGCTCTGACTCTATGGTGAAGCGACCGTGAGTAAAACGAGGGCATCTTAAAGGAATAAAAGGCAATGGTGACTGATCCCAGAGAAAGAGATAGCACGCCACTACATACCTAAGGTCAAACCCAAGACCTCCCTCTCTGACCCGGAGACCCCTCTAATCGCTCATTCTTTGAAAGAAAGAGACAAGACTGAAGAGGAGGTTAGGAAGAGGGAGAGAAAGATCAAGAGAGGGGGGGGGTGAATGAGGGAAGTGGCCCCTGCAGGCATCTTAAATCACGGCAGGCTCAGGCGTACCCTTCACCAAAGAATCAGGAGCAGATTCACACTTTTCACAAATGGCCACGGAGCTTCTTGATGAGGGCTTTGGCTGTGAGGGACTCTCCCACTTTCAGCTTTACCCCCCCCCCCTTCAATGCTGAACTCATGTATTTCTGTTTCTCAGATGTCTGCTTTCATGCAATTGTGCAGATGCAGTTTCACTCCGTTGTCAGTTGATTTGTTTCGTAAACTCGTGTTTATGCTGCAGAATGTGGGTAAAGTGTCTCTGTTTACTGTTAACAGAGAGACGGAGAGAAACAGAAAGGAGGGAGAGGTCAGGTGCTGCCAGAGATGGGATTTCGCTGATTCAATATTTACTCATCAAACACAACTATTTCCTGTAAGCACTTGGCCAAACTCTCGCTCTCACCACCTCGCTCTTTCGCTCTCGGTCCACTTCTGTTTTATCTTTCCTTGCACCCCCAGGTCGTCTTTCTGGACGGTTCCTATTTCATTCTGTTTTACTCCCCGTTGTTTGTCTTTATTTCCTGTATCCTCTTTCTTAAGAATTGACTTCTTCTCGCTGTCTCTCACCACTGCAAGCCATCTCTCTGTCTCCATGCCTCCCCACCACCACCACCACCACCACCAAAAGACATTATATACTGAGAAGGCAGTCAGCAAACATCCGTCTGTCCGCCCACGCTTCAATCTTGCCAGGCTAAGAGTTTCAAATAGAGCCAATGATCAAGATGTGTACACAGTGCGAGTGAGCTGGTTTGACTTTGGGAGTTATTGTATGTTGCTTTAAATATTATACTAACTGAGGTTCTCATGGGTGTGTGCAAGACGAGCGAGTGTGTTTTAGCATTTCATTAAGTCTGAGATATGTCCACACCTTTTTTAATTTTCCTCGTGTGTTTGTCTTTCTTTGTCCCAGTGGGTTTGGCTGTTAAGTAAATGTTCTGTATATATTTCTGTGTGTATATACACATATATACCGCAGCTGTGAACAGTACAAGGACAGTGAGCATGTTTCTGGAGAGCATTAGGCGGTTTTCTGCCGGGAAGACAACTATATGGCTTCTCTGCTCCCTGCCCCCCCCCCACACCTCTTCTCCAAAACTGAAAAAAAAAGCAGGAGCTCAGTCCTGGCAGATGTGCTGTCAAAGCCGTCGTCTTCCAGACCTTTGAAAAATAGCCTTTATGTCAAAAACAGCTCGCTTGGACTGAAGGTACACATGGAAAGGAGTGGAAGAGCAGCAGGGGAAAACGTTTTGAGGGGGAATATTTCAAGTCTTTATCAGGAAGGTAGTCATCCGTCTGTCGACACATTTGGTGTGGCTGCATGTACAGTATGCCCAGAAGCTGACGTAGTTTTCCCTTGCCGTGCACGTGCGTGTGTTTGTGCACGTGTGTACATTAATCTGTCCATTTCTTACTGTGTGCGTGGGGCTGTGGATTCAAAATCATCCCACCCAAACTTGGTACATTTGGGCCATGCCGCTGTAGCTGAACAGACTCCATTTAAATGGGCCTCAAAACAGGAAGAACATCCTTGGATATTTATTGAGGTCTCTCATTCGCTCCTAGACCTCTTCCTTGTCTTTCCATAAACCATGTTGTTGTGCTACCCTCTGAGGTCAAGAGCTCTTACTGCTCTTAGCCCCCACTCCCATTATTTTCTTTTATTCTAATTGTCTGTGTTTGGAGGGGGGTTGGGTAAACGGGTACATGTGCTCGCTTTTATTTTGTTCCATCTCTACCATGTTTTTGAACATTTTTGATCAACAGACTTGAGCCTGATGTAGGCAAAGCACGTTTCATGCTGGAAATTGAAAAATACATAAATAGTTTTAGCAGGCACTTGAGATAGCCGGAGCACTTTTCTGATACACAGTTAGCTGCTCAGCAAACTACTTTCTTCATTATTGAGATGTTTCGGAATCAAAAGAGATGCAATTCCCTTCAGCCTTCAGAAATAAACGAAATAAAGAAATAAATATTATCAGGAAAAATAAGTACAGTAAATGGATTCCAATTTATAAAACATCAAGGGCTGCCATTAGCCACAATGACATGACGCTCATCTGGGCTCGCTTGCAATGCGATCATTGACGAGCGTTTGCAAGTGAGAATTTGATTTTGTTTTCACGATTTTGCTGCTTTCATCTGTAGCCGTTTTTATATGGCTACATGCAAAGGCCTTCACAGGGCTTTTGCTTTTGTCAGGAGTACCTCAGGTGTTGTGTTTCAGGACTTTCAGAAGGCAGTGGAATGAACACTCGCTCTGTAACACACACACGCACACACACACACACACACACTGAGGGACGTTCGCTCTTCACTCTGCAGACTTCAAAGCTCGCTGTCCCTTGAGGAACTTCAAACGCCGGGGAGGCCATTAAAAGACAAAAATTATTTTCTGTAAGGTCGTGATTTATTTGATTGAAAAATGAAACCACTAACCCAACAGACATTATTTTTCCTTCCCAGGACCTGCTATACCAGGCAGGACCTAAATTGCTACCAGGTGGGAATCCTCTTAAGAGCAGAAAGGCTCAGCCTGAGGAGCTGAAGCTTTCTTGCTTGCTCTTGTCTTCCAGCCGCTCCTTTGACGCCATATCTCATTTTGCTTCTGTCTCCTTCATTAACGAGTAAGAAAAAATGCACACACATATACCATCTAGTCTTTTGTCAGCCCTAAAGTTTGGTGTAGCGCAAGTGAAGTGTTAGCCTACAGTGCTAGCAAACAGTCCCCTCGCGACCATCAGTCAGCGAAGAAAAGATAAAAGAGGTGGAGAAGGAGAGTGCTGAGTATGTTTGAGAGAAATAAAGAGGCAGGGGAAATGAAGTGCTTGAGAGAGCGATGGACTTGATGGAGTGTGTGTTGTGAGACGGAGGGACAGGTGAGAAGTTTGCGGGAGTGAATCAAGAGAATTGGCAAGATAGGAGCGTCCTCTCAAGGAGAAGAGAGGAGTGAAGAGTAAGGCGAGCGGGAAGCACTCGAATGAGAGACTGATAGAGGCAGGCAAAATGAAAAAGATGATTATAGACTCAAGGTGTTAAAGTTAAATAATGCTTATAGGAGCATAAAATGAAACTAAACCCAGAACTCAAACTATCTCAAAGCTGATTGGAACGAGTTCACATTCAGTCTCTGGGGCTGGTTAAAAAACATTTAGAGAAATGTAGGAACTGGGATGCATGCTAAAAATGACATCACTCTTCATAAATCTCGTCATAAATCTCCAAACAAACATGATCAGTGACTTTTTTTTTTCACCCTGCACTGATTGCACAAACCGTTTGTGCTGGCTAGCTAGCAACATGTCCTCTGGATGTGTGTTGAGTGTCTAAGCATGTGTCTTTGTTTGACTCTAACCCACCAGGAATTTCTGCACTTCTTTGAAACACAATCATAAAACCTTCAGGGATTTGTTGCTGAACCATTTGGTACCCACAAGGACACGTCTTCACTTCAGTAACCTTACCAAGAGCAAAACGAACAGTTGCTCCTTTCCATTGACATTGTATGAGTGAAATTCACTTAATGTCTGAGCATACCTAAGGTTGACTCTTTTAATCCTTTGGGAGACATCTGCAGTTAGACTTCCTGCGACAGTAAATAAAAGCAGACAACTGGACGTCCAGTCATTGATGTGAGAACCTGGCAGTTCCACTGTAGGATTGGATTTAATTAGAAGCAAAGAAATCAATGTTTGCACTCGGTTTATGCGTTACAGAGATGGAGAAATGTGGCTGTCACACCAAGAATCCCAACACAACAGAACTCAGGATGGACTCAGCGTGTCATCGAGCCACCCTTTATGACCGCCCAAAAAATCCTGGACTGAAAACTGATGAAAAACTGTTTTTACCTCTAACTCCACATTTCAGTTAAATTGCCCTTTTCTATATCTTGGTAAGCAACAAAGCAGTATGTTATGAGTTATGGTATGCACACGCAGCTTTGTGTTGTATTCAAATAAACGAGGAAGCCCGCATGTTTTGCCGCAGACAGAACGGGAGGGAGTTGGTGTTTTCTTTGCATGTTAGTTGGGGTTTGTGTTTCTGTGAACGCTGTCTTGGCTGTGTTTTATCAGCGTCTGCTCAAGTGAAGGAAAGAGCAACTTAAAAAAAAAATGTGTTTTTCACAGCTCAGAAGCCGATATTTCACTAAACGTCTTGCGGCCTGAGCGTTTTTGGCCACTCAGCACGCGAGTCACTCTTTTTGAGCGTGGTTTTCGTGCATCCATGTGGATGTTCTCACTGTTTGTTTATGAGCACGTCTGTGCGCCCCCGTGTTCGCGTGCGTGTGCGGCACTGATAAAATTGCGTCTCCTCTTCCTCCTCCTTCACCTCCTCCTCATCCTCCTCCTAATGTTATCTCACTTCCTCTGGGCCTCTGACAAACCCACCAAACAAGGAGAAAATAGAGCGCTTTATTGGGACGCCTGTCAGGACTCCCCCTGGATTTATGGTCAACAGACAGTGTTTATCACTCAGCCGAGAGAGGTGGAGTAAAGAGGGGTGGTAGGGGAGGCGGGGTGGAAGAAGAAAAACAGGGCAAAGGAACAGAGCGAGCCTATCCTCCATTTGCATACAGAGCCGCTCAAACTGACGAGAACCGTTTCTGGAAACGGATCAATCAATTATTACACTGTCAACATCTTGAACACATTCACAGGACAAACCAGTGCCACTGGAGATGTTTGTTGAATTTATTATGTCAACTGTTCAAGATCGTTGGAAACTAATTGCACATTTTTGCTTGTTTGCAAAAGGCAAAGCCAGTAGAATAAACATAATTTCTGTTGCCTTGATTGATCGGCAACGGATGAGGACAAGGTGCTAATGGAGAGTTGAGTCATGCTTTTTTTCGTGCATGTAATTAGCATCTGTTCGTTATTTGAATGCCTGGAAAGGCTCTTGTCCAGTGCATTTTCTCTCCACTTCGAATCTTCTCTTTCTGTTTACGTCTTCATTTTGGACTTGGAACAACAGGGGAACTGATTCGGTGCAGGCCTGAATATACATTAGTTTAAAATGAACCACCACTGTAAATCATTTAGGCTTGGATGTGCTGTGACAGTATTGTGGTGCACTGGAAATTTTCTATCCAAACAACGGAGTGAAATAAATATGCTTGTTTTTTTTCCAGACCAGACTCAGTTTCTCATTAATGGGCTCGGTACAATGCTCTTTCAGTCTTCTTTTGTTGAATCACTCAAGGGCGCATTGTGATTTGAGATGTTTTCTTCTCTTTGGTTGGTCTGTTCCCAAAGCCAGTATTAGCGAGTTAAAGTTAGCCCTCTTCTGAATCATAACAAAGCTCCTGATTTGTGGTAGCTTATATGCAACCATTATAGAGCAGATAGCATACATATTTGTTGTTGATCAGGATGAAGGTATGCTACTAATGTTGTTGTTTTTTTATCATTTCTTGGCTACTTGTACTCATCCATTGTTTTCTAGGCCTTGCCCACATGCAGTGTAGCGCCATTGATGCTGAGTTAGGATAAGCCTTGCATACATAAAGTGCTTTGCAGTGTTGCAACATATATATTGGGGAAGCTACGGTTTTCACTTCAAGTCACAATTCTTGCAAAAGACAGTGGATGTGTGTGTGTTGTAAATCAATGTAAGCTCACGTGACGTAAATTTTTCGCCCATAAATTTGATTATGCGGACTGTACGGTTAGGCCCTTAGAGACATGGGCACGTCACATGGGCCACACAGACATATAAAGTGTAATTTGAGTTGAAGATTTCCCAAAAATGTATTGACTGTGCGGACGTCGTGTTCACACAAAAATGCATGGACATATCCATGTATGCAGATACCCAATGTAGTCCAAACAGCCATGTCTTCAGATCTTTAGCGAGATGTGTCAGGCTATTTTTTGAGGTTACATTGCTCTAAATGGGAACATTCATAGCAGCTTTTACGCTCTTGTCGGTAATTGCTGCGCTAACTAGCATGACAACGCCATCAGCAGTACTTACTTCTCAGTATAGTAAGCACGCGAAGCTCAAACTATACATGTGTCTTTATAGATGCCAGCAAACCCGACAGCGCATAATGTTAAGCACGTTAGCATAAATTAAACTGCGCTACGCGCTAACTGGAATACAAGAGGTGCGGGAATGCTACATGTCTGTCCATCATGGTGACAGTGATGGACCACAGCGACATCAAAGCACACAACGCTGACATTGTAGACAAACTGCGATCGTATTGGCAGAAACTATTTATAAAAGAGTCCCAGGAGAGAGTTTGCTGCCCTTCATCTCCTACCTTCCCTCACCATCCTCTATCTCTGTCTGCTGAGAGGATGAATTAGGGATGACAGAGCCTCTGTACAGGCTTTTAGTGAAGGGGAGAGGAGGGAGGGGAGGGAGAAGGGGGGGGGAAGAAGCGGGTTAACGGAGTCATTAACACATGATGATTTAACTGGTTTGATTTAGTGCCGCGCTACGCTTTTCTGGCATGTGAGGCTATCCTCCTGTGGATTGGAGGGGAAAGAGTTTTCTTTTCCCTCGCAACATCCTTCCTTCCTGCCCCTGAGGAGTTCCCCTCTGTGCGCTCTTGTACAGGCTCCCCTCCCTCACCTACTCTCCCCCTCCCCGTCTTTTCTTCTTCGTGTAACACAGCCCTTCCCTTTTTATCACCTTTAAGTCAGACTCACTTCTCGTTTTCTCTTTTTCTCCGTCTCTTCCCCAGTGTTCATTTGTATTAAGATTTAATGCCCCCCAAACAAGCTTTCTGTGTCAGCCCACTGAGAGTGTCAGCGGGGGCGCTCTGTTCCCCCTTCTGTCTCTGCTGTGAGAATCGCTCTCAAAGCCGCTTAGGCGCGCACACACACTCACTCAAGGGGCGCTTGCGTTCTTCGGGCACAAAAATACACAGACAAACACACACGCGCGCACACACACACACGGCAGCGTCACTCACTTCAAAACTGAGTTTTTCCAGACGCTGCGCCTGAGGATGGTGTCAAGCAGGGACCGACCAGGCCTCAGCTCACCCCAGCCCAAGAGGAGCACTCCATGCGATGTTGGAGTGTGTGTTTTTGCGTGTGTGTGTGTGCTACATCACCACCAATCACGTTTCACCTACCCCACGGCTCTGTCTCCATGGGAGGCGGGGCTCTTTTCCCGAACGGCAGGAATTAGATCAAGCAGCGTCATGATTGGATTGAAGCACTGATACATACACACACACACACACAGATGAGCCTTGATAAGCACCCTTAGGCCTCACCCTGGCCGTGCAGATCCACACAGTTTGTCGTCACGCTGCCGCTTGCCTGTTTGCCCACGAACCTTATGGGCACCCTCATACACCGCTGCACACGCGTTAAAAAGCCACAAAGAACTAGGGCAGACGGTGTAGGCTCTGATCTCCTTCTACATCTTTCCTTTCTCTTATTTCTTCTTTTTTCCCTTTTGTTTTTTTCTCCCTAAAACCCTTAATCAGAGGGACCCCCTGTCCCTCCCTCTTTCTACCCGCGGGGCGTCCCAATTCACCAGCCTGGTGAATAATTAATGCCGACAGGCCGAGTTGATTAAAATAACACATCAGGTCTCCTTCATTGAGAAGAGGCATGGCTCTACTGTGATATTGTGAGCCACAGCAGAGGGGAGAGTTATTCTTCATATTAACCTTGATTAAGATTTTATGGGCCTTAGACCATATGTGGGCCCATGCGGTTTTCCGATTGTAGCCGGTTTTGGTGGTTTGGACGAGAGTGAAACAAAACATTCACAGCAAATTAGAGCCCAACACATGCTCGATTGTTTAGGCAAACACCAATAAAGTTTTAAAAAGTCTCATTACGATTCATTTTTTTGGACCCAAATGTGGAGCGGAGACTTTTTCTTCACCTTTTAAATTCCAGTTCACTTGTGACCTCTGACACGCAGCGAGCGCTTCATCGTGAGAAACCTTCTAAAGCACCTCAGTCATACAGCCACCGCGTCTTGTTACATAACAGCCAACATACACGTCACGTATACGCTCATACACGCGTGACACGCTGTAATAATTGATGGCGACTGATCAGTCGGCGAGACCGTGCGACTGCCTCTGCCGCGCCTGTGTCGTTGCTCCGTTCGTAAAGTTTTAAATTGAAGCAGATGGCATTCATGGGTGACACATGATGCATGTTCATGTTTGCTAATTATGTCTTTGCTGTGCCGTTGGCCTGTCTTCTTTGATTGCCTCGCTCCAACAGCTGTACATTAGCGAGTGTGGAAGCCGTGCCGCCCCCCCCCCCCCAACCACCCACCCACCTCCACCCCATCTTTTCAGCCTCCTCTTCCCATCTCCGCTGTACGTTTTATCGCTTTGGCTCCAGTAAATTCTGTCAGAGTCGTCTTTAAAGAGGAGACTGTAACAAACAGAGTGGAATCAGAGGTGCTGCAGACTTGAAAGAGAAAGGGTTTGAGATTGTGCGTACGTATGCAAGTGTGTGTGTGTGTGTGTGTGTGTGTGTGTGTGTACGGCTCTAATAAGGCATGTTTCCTTTTGAAATGGCATCTCATACTGTAGTGAGCGTGTGTGTGCGCGCGCGCGTGTGTGTGCACACGTGTGTGATATTGTTGAGTGGGTGCTCAAGTGGGCTTGTTTACCATTCTTAGCTGCTGTGAGCTGTGAAAGGCTGACTGGCCTAACAGTCCTAATGAGTTCCTCTGCAGCCCTGTTCAACACACACACACACACACAGACACATGCACGCTCACACACTCGCACACACGCACATTTGTGTTGCACTCTACTCTGAAACATCTCTGCAGCCACTGGGGGTCATTGTTCCCCGTAGCTCCAGCTCAAACCCTGTTGTCACAGTTCAGCTGGTGCGTGTGTGTGTGTGCGTGTGTGTGGGTCCGTGCCAGTGATAGTCGCCTTGACACCCTGCTCGATAGGCACCTAAACACATCCGTTAATACATTTTAAGAGGCGAGACGGAGAAGTGTCTGAATAAAGGCAGGAGATCGGATCACTGTTCCTGTGATTTATTCATCTGTGACCTTGCTTGCCAGAAAGCACACATTTTCTCTTTTTCATGTCTGTTAGCATCGGGCTGTCTTTTATCTGTGTGTTTTCTATCACTGAGATTCAGCTGATCTTTTTCATTCTCATCTTCATTGTCCCAAAGGGAGACTTGTTTCCTCTCATCACCTGTTTAACCTTCATGCTTCTCGCTTTTTGTTCTTCCACTTCTCTCTTTTTTGTGTGTTAGCCTTCTCTCTCAGAGTGCCCATCGACTCCCTTTGATGTTTTCTTTTTCTCCACAGATGTAACTCATCTCATTTTAAGCTTGTTGAATATGGCCAATAGACTTTCATTAGCTCCCGTTGCAGCTAAATTAGGACTATGTAAGCGGCAGTTCTTGCCGTCCGAACTGCTAATCTGCTCTGTTGCTACCTGACCCCCAAACAGATCTGCACCTCTTCAGGTGAGTTGGAAGTCCCACCTGCTAATGGGATTACCATTTGACCTTTGACCCTTCGCTAACTAGCTAGGTACAGAGCAAGCACATGATGGCTGGCGGATTAATGCTTGATCCCTGGATATAATAAAGCTTGTTTGGTCAAGAAAGCAACCCAGCGACTGCCTTGTTCATCTGGCGCGCACAGAGAGGCAGTGGGTGAAGGTGCAGTCCACACACACACACACACACACACACACACACACACACACACAGAGTCATGCCGATAGCCACACAAATAGCCATCCAGGAAGCGGACCTACATCAAGTGACCGCGTGTTGTTTTTACAATCAGCTCTCTCTGGATTGCGGCTCAGACAGCACTCCTCCCCATCTCTGTCTCTCTCTCATCACAAAGAGCGGCTGCTTTACGACGGTCTGGCTGCAGTAAAAGCCAAGGGTTGTAGGGAAGGAGGAGGAGGAGGGGGACGGGGGCACAGAAGGCTGTCGGAGAGGATGTAAATTACGCAAATAAAACTCTGCTCTGGCACTGTGCTTCCCCCAAGAGAGACGGAGAGAGTGGAGGGGAGGAGGAGAGACGTTTGTTATAACTTCAGAGAGGAAAGGAATGGGACAGAGGGAAGGAGGGAGAGAGGAATATATGGAAAGAAGCGATAGCGGGCAAAGATTCGGCCTCTGAGTGTAAGAGAAAGAGCGGAAAAGAAGTGGAAAAAGTTAGTGAGGAGCCATCGTTCAGCACTTGAATATGACCATCAGAGCTCTGTGCATGTGCCTCCTTGACACAACCCCCCCCCCCATAGCTATGGCAACTGACTTCCTCTCCTGCTTGTCATCACCTCCTCCCATCCTTCCCTCAGCATCCCTCCCTTCCTTCTTAAGCTGAGTTTTCCTCATCTCCTTGCCCATGCACCTTTACACTCTAGGGATGAATGTCACACTTGCCACTGTAAATTTAGACACAACTCCACCCGGCAGATCTGATCTTCTCCTCCGCAGTGGAGTGGAGCTGTGACAGGCAGCATTCGGCAGGAAATTGGGCGTGCGCTGTAATGCAGACATTATTTCGTAGCTTGGCAACATTAACAGAAAGAGGAAGTCTGACTATAACCACGTTTTCCTCTCTCCCAAATTGGGGAATTCAGAATGGATATTGCCAAGTTGTCCTTCCTGCACGTTCGATTATTGTCGTATGTTTCAATTTCCTGCAAAGTCCTATTGTAATTTTGAGGCTGCAACCTAACAATTATTGTCAGCCTCCATCGGAAAATTGCAAACATACTTCTCAGGGACAGCGATAATATTGATTGCAGATTGCTTGTTTGTTCAACCAACAGTCCAAAACCCAAATATATATTTATATATATATATACACTGTATATTTAGCTGAGCTATATGCATCCACTGAAAGACTTCTTATACACGACACACTTAGAGATTCTTTTGTTAGCCACTCAGTCAGTGTCACCACCAAGAGGGGTATATGAGGGGCAGCTGGCTCCTGTCTCACTGCCTGCCTGAACCTCTGACTGCTGCACCGTGCACGATAAGCTGAGGGAGCTGAGCCGTGTGACCACTAAACCGCATGGCAGGTCGGCAAGCTGGCAGACGGCAAAGCAGTTAAGTTGATTATATAGAGTTGTCCATTTCCTGAGGGAGCTAAGGAGGAACTGAGGCATGGTGGTATGAGAGAGGTCAACTGGAGGGGGAACAATCGATCGAGTATAAGATATGCAAAGAGAGAAGAGAGGAGGAAATTATGTGCAAGAGACAAGCAGAACTGTCCAGGACAGATACAGAGGGAGGATGAGAGGAGGATGCGGTAATAAGAAGCAGAGAGGAAAGATCAAAGATCTTCTAAAGTCTAAATCACTGAGCACACGTGTCAGTATAGAGGTTTAAAGTGTATTCTAGACCAGACCGAACAATGAGACATGGACCAGAGGGATCATGATTTAACCGCTTCCACTCCACCCCTCTTTATAATAAACATAATTTTGTCTTTTTTAGAGGGGGCGGGGGATCTTTTTTTTATATGGCATACAGAAAAGGTATCAACATCTAAAAGATGGAAACCTAAGATTTATTTTTCAGTCTCATGAGTTGTTGCAGCCATTTTTGTGTTGATATGCACAGATTGAACTGGCTACAGCCTGCAAAAGACATCAATGTGTGACGCCCGCCTGAAGTAGCAGGTTATATAAGCAACACTGTTTGGTTGTTTATATAAATATGTATAAATAATAATACATAGCTCATATTCATCTTAATTCACATTAATAATAATATTTTTTTGTTTATTGGTTCAATTATGCCCCATTATCGTCCTACCTCTATACTCCATTCTGTTCCCGGAAATGGTTCTTACTTCCATGAATGTTGCAGAATTGTATGTTTTTCTTTTTTTTTTAAGTCAGGCAGATCTCCAATTGCATTTGTTACTTTGCCAACAATGGTCTTTTACAGTACAGGAAATATTATTTTTTTCCCATCTCTTCTAAAATGTTTTTCTTCTGCATCTAAATACACTGCTAAGTGTTCTTGTTGGACTGATGTTCAGCCGTTAGATAATAGGCCTGCAATTGCATCTAGTAATCTCTGCGGAGTAACTCTTTAAATTACAAAACAATTACAGCAGTTTCCTGTACTATATATTTCTATATATTTTGCATGATTAAATTATCCTCACGGTCATGATACGTTTAGTTTGGATATCCATTGTTCTTTACTGGGTGTTCTGTTTTTCTCTCCTGTCGACTACACAGAATTTGAACTATGCTCTAACTTAGCAGGCTCATCGTGGTTATTCAAGTCTCACTGCATTCAAATGCCACACAGGACATTACATTTGCCCTATTTATCCTTGATACAGACGTTTATCTTGCAGATAACAGTGCTTAACTTAACTTTTTAAAACAGGTGTAAGCAAACAGAGATTATGAGACCTTAAGGAAATGTTAGAGTACACCAAAGCTATTTTGATGTTGAGGATGTATTTAAAATACATTAAACAAAAGCTTATGTATACTTGAATATATGTACAGTATATACATATACACACACACACACACTGATGACAAAGATCTGTGTTAAACTCATAGACAGTGCAGCTGTGTTTAAAGCCGAAAACCCACATTTTCCACCGGGTGTATTGGTCTCTCTTGTCACCGTGCCATTGTCGTTGAAAGTGTCAGCCATATTGTGCGGCTCTGCTTTGGGACAACAGAAATGCCCTCGATGATGTGTCTCACTCAGCTGTTTTGCCACCCGACTGGATTTTTGGCACAGAGAGAGAGAGAGAGAGAGAGAGAGAGTGAGAGAGTGAGTGAGGGAGTGAGGGAGGATGGTGTCTATTGTTGTCTGCTTGCTGGAATGATCGTGCACCTGCATGTTGCTGATGGTGGGATTTGCCGCACGCTTTATGGCGGCAAATATTTCCTACAACTCACAACTCTATTATCATAACCTGACACAAAAATAAAACGAACCGTGTGTGTGTGTTGGCAAGGAGAAGTTGTCTTCTAAACCAAGCCATTGATTGTTTGCGCACATGTATTGACTCAACCTTTTTAATTAGCTTGGGTCTATCTCGATACATAGAACCGACTGTGTCAATTTACAGCCAGCGTTCATCTGTGCCTGTGACTCCAGTTCAAACATTAGACGCACGCTGCTCATACATCTGATATTAGGTAGCAGCTGCGGGTCTAAACGGTGGGCGTGACATGTGCATGGACATCATTGGTGCCGTTGCATTATCGGCCATTGTTATTCAGCAGAAGCCTCTCTGACACAAATTATGAGTATCACTCCAAGTTCAGCCCGGAGCACTCTGGCTAACTGCCTGGATTTGACTGTTGAACCCTGAGGTGTAGTCTAGCAACTCCCTAAGCACCAGGCCTGGAGGGCATTATATGAGTGTGTGCGTCTGTGTTGAGCCTGTGTGGGTTTTTTTTGTGTTTGCGCGAGAAAGGGAGGTAGTGTTTTGTTTACAAGCTTGCTAACCAATCTTTCTTGCCCGATCATAGAAAATTGGCTACACAGCATCCATACAGGCACAAATTACCCAGACATTGTCATAATGCATGCTTGTATAATGGATGAACACGTGTCCTTTGCATTTGAGCACGTGCGTCTGTGTACACACCCATTTGTGCGTCAAATGCTTGTTTTGTGGGAGTGTCCGTGTCCCTGTTTGGCTCCTTGTTTGACGTGTATTTGCATGTGGTTCCATGCTAACGGGGTTATTTACTGTGAACTTCTTTTTTTTTTTTTTTGGGACATCTGAATGTCAGCAGATCCATTATCCTTTATCTGAACTCCCCAAAGCAGAAAGAGAGAAAGATGAGGAGTGGTTCAGTAGATGGATGGATGGATGGATGGAACGTCAGTGTCCTATGACACACTCCTGCTAACTGTCGCTTTCTCTCCTTCGTGAATTATTCACACGCAGTCTCTTTCACGTGTCAGAGTTGCCATTGCTTCTCTCCCACACACAACTTACACTTCCTTTACCAATACACTGGCACGAGTATTGCACTGTGTCGTCTTGTAGTATTGGAGCAGGAGTGCATCCATCTTTTATTATTGGCATTTTAATGATGAACATTCAGTTAATCTGGAATATATTTTCTTACTACAGGAGAAACATAATTGTCATTTTTGTGGGGAAACAATCATTTGAAGGTTTTTCTTTGAATTCTTGTCATCTTTTGCATGTTGCATCTCATGTTGCAACTCTTCAAAATAATATACTATGTTTCCCTTGTGATTTCCAGCCCTATAACAATGGTGTGAGGGCACATTGTAGGTCCGTAGAACATCTAATTGCCCCTGGCTCTGTTATGTCTCAAAGGTATTTGTGTGTTGTGTGTATTACTGTGAGTGTAGAGCGAGTGGAAAGATATCAGTCCTGACGTCTTAGAGCTACAGAACAAGGACGACACACGGATGACATTGCGACTGAGCTGCCGACACCGCCCGGGATGGCAACAGTCACTGCACAAGCACAAGCACACACACTCACACACACACACACACACACACAAAGACAATGGTTGCGTGCAAATATACGACACATGGATGTCAGCCATTTTGCAAGATAGGGAAGTTACACTAAAAGGAAGTGTAGAAACCATGAGTCATTACAGTTAATATACTGAATGTAATTTACTGTACACAGCTCCTAGTATGTCACCACCCCTCGCTACAGTTATCACAACTTTGTTGCAAAATCTGTTTCATAATTCTGCAATTCAGCAAAAACAGGAGGTCTGATGTGCCCTCCGATAAGTCTAGTCTGTAACACAGGAATCTGGTTCGGTTGATAAAGGCAGGCGAGTAATGGTGTTGGGGAAGAGGCAGTGGGGAAGACACAGATAATTGGTTGAATTGCACCCAGAACACACGCATGTTGCAATGGATTATTTTACCCAGCAACCATTAAACCTCCGTAGCTCTTCTCCTCGAACCAGCTGCTAAAGTACTTTTAATTGCTGTCATGTAGGAACAGCAGCCTCCCCCAAGTGTCAGATCTGCCCTTCAGATAGCCGGATGGCTGCTGCATTACTAGCTGGGTTTGGGGCCATACATCCATTACATTTGGATACACTTGATCCCTGAAAATATATATAGCGATACCAGATAAAGAAAACAGCATCAATACTAGCTAACTTTTTCTTTTTTTCCATGACCTTGAAACAGCCTGGCCCATTTTCAGTTCTATAGCTAAAGTCTTCTCCTCTGCACGCCTGTTCCGCGCTTTATAGTCCATTTATTTATTTTTCACACTCTACATAATAATAAGTTTTGAATCCGACGTATTGCGAGTGTTCCCCTTATCTGTACTAACAGCTGTATTGGTGGGGCTAATGCTGTGGACCAGGATGCTGTGCGGAGGAAAAGAGAGAGGGAGAGGGTGATGAATGATCCATCCAGAGAGAGAGGGAGATAGAAAGAGATGGGCTGTCGTCCAACTAGGTTAGAGGTTTTATTGTTAATGTCTGCTTGGTTGCGTAGAGACTCCCTCAGATAAACACACAAGCCCGAGAGCTTGCACACCTCTGGTCAAACACTGGTCTAGACAGCCTGACGCTTAACTGTGTCCTAACTGGAATATGCATCGCGCGACAATGTTTGAAGGTGCTTTTGAAAAACAGGAAAGATAAGGGAGGTAGGGGGCTGACATGTGTTCAGTGTAAATAGAAAGCAGCTACACGAGCGCACAGCTTACGTGGTACGGTCTGTCAGAGGGTGAGACCTTCTAATCTGGGTGAAAGATGAAATCTAAAATGAGCGTTGTTGATCAGAGGAGCCTAAAGCTAGGCTTGGATGTAAAGCTTGAACAGCAGATAGTAATGTGCATTGTATTGATAATACAGCATCTCTGCAGGTTGAGCAAATAATAGCGAAATACGTGAGAGCGTCCTGGAGGATGATGTTGTTAACTCCTGATGAGCTCTGACAGGCCAGGCCTCCCAGCAGCGCCTCCAACTCCTGTTCTCACCTCCGTACACGAGGTGCACCTTTTTACACATTTCACTGTCACACCTTTTTTTCCTCCGATTAAGCATGCAAACACTGATACACAGGGATCCATGCCAAAGCACCCCGAGACACACACACACACGCACACACAAGTTCCCACACAGTTAGATGCACATATGCGCACAGGCCGACGCTTTCTTACATTGTCACTGAGGCTCAGCCTTCACTTTTCTGCAAGGACTGTCGGCAGCGAGGACGGAAAGACAGGAGAAGCTCCAGAGACAGCAAAGAGAAGGAGGGAGAGAGAGAGAGAGAGAGAGAATAAGAAAGAGGGGGAGAAGAAAGGGAGGCAGAATGGGGCTCTCCATCATGCTGTCAGTAAGGTGCAGCTTTAGCGTTAGCAAGGAATAAAGAGTGTTTTTAAAAGGTGCTGCGAGGTGCAGCAAAGATGAGTCGGATAAATGACTTCTCTTTTTCATTCAAAGAGCCCGGCAAAGCCCACAGGGTCACCGTGTGTGTGTGCGTGTGTGTGAAGGAGAGGAAAAAGTGTGTGTGTGTGCAAGTATGAGAGGACAAAGTGTGACAGTGTGCATGCTTCAGTCTGGAGTTTGTGCCCGAGAATGCAATGCGCCGCCCAGACTTTTTGCCATGGCTGGCTGACGTTTTTGTTACTCTTGACATTATAACATATTATGTTTTTTCTGGCTGTTGTCCCTCTCCTTTCACCACTGAGTGGGAAAAGTAATGTAGTTCAGAGGGGGCATGTAAGGTGGAACAATGGCTCAAAAATATTGAATAAAGAGTGAAAGGGAGCTTGGGTCTAAATGACAATAGGCCAGAGCTGGGGGTGAGGACTGATGATGTGGGGTGGGGTGGTGGGGTGAGCCCAGATTGATGATAGATCTCCACTGGTTAAATATTATCAGGATTCTTTTTTTTCATGTATCAGCCCCCCTCCTGTCCCGGTATCACACAGAGAATGGTAAGATGTGGCCGGCTAATGATCTGCCCATCTGAGCCATTCACTTTTTGTATTAGCCCATTTACTTACTATTGAGACACTCCCCCTCTCTATGGGTTCACAACACAGATGGTTTGGGTAGCCATAGTGACTGCAGAGCTTTATTTATATCAGTCCAAAGCCCTTCTGTGCTTTTGCTTGAACTCTTAGAAGTTTTGCCACAGATGGAGCGCTGGATTGATAGTCCCGACTGCAGAGGTGGATAATTTAAAGTATTTTCTATTCAGGCTTTATGACATAAAAGCGAGTCGACATAAGAAGGGGGGAAAAAAAGTACTTTCTTAACTTTTTCCCTGTGAAATATAATGGATGGAAAGAACTTACGGGTACCTCTGTCGTAACTCTCTCCCTTCTGCGCCCCTTTGACAGCCGTACTTGCCAATGCAGATCTGTTTATTTGAAAATGTTCTAGTCTGCGAGAGTCAGATCGTCGAGATTGCCAAGATATGTGTAATATTGTTAAGCAACAGAACAACAGTTGCTCTGTGCTGAGAGATGCGGATGCATATTTTGGCATATGATAAGTCATGTGATGCTGGTCATGTTTTCATGTAGTTCCTTATTTCCCTGGAGTGTTTCTTTTCGCATTACTGACTAAATATCAAGAGCGGGACAAGCTGGGGCCTGAGGGGCAAAAGGTTTGACATTGATATCAATTTTCACAGCACTTCTTTGGGTTTGTTGTCTGGGCCTGACAAAGGATGAGCCTCTTTTCCTGCCTGCCTGTGGCTTAGCTGAGCAAACCTTTTGACTGCAGAAACAACCACAGCGCGATGAAAATCCGCGCTCTTGACTGTCAGGGTTATCCTCTGCTCTCAGATGAAGTTGACCCATGCGCACCTCTGGGGACTCGCGGATAAAAAAGGCTGCCTCTCATCCAATTAACTCCTCTCTTTCATACACGTAAATACATATAGACACACACACAGACACGCTGGGGCTGGGGTGCAATGGTGGACAATAACAGAGTGGCTGAGAGATGGCAGAGAAAGGGGAGTAGCTGCTCCATCTACATTCCCTGCGCCCCACTCTTTTGAAATGCTGATGACACCTCCTCCCTCACCCTCATCGCTCTGCTCCCTTCTCTTTTAATGCGGCGGAGTCATCCATTCCATTAACCCTCCTCCTGCTCCCCTCCCCAGGTTAGAATGAGGCAGATCCCCACGGCCGGGCCTCCACCCCCCCCCCCCCCACCCCCCCCCCCCCACCCCACCTCACTATAAAAGGCAGGGTAACAGGGGCCACGTTGGTGACGATGGCAGGGGCATTTGTCATGCTCTGAGCCGCGGCAGTCTGTTGCTCTCCTGTGGGCCTTTGTTGTCCCCAGCTCCCAACTTGCTGGCTAAGCAGGGGATTTCACATGTTTCATTAACATCTGAACCAGCTCGGCACTTTTGTACTTTTCAGCGTTGCTTGACGGGGAGCGTGCGCGAACACAGACATACTCAAAAAAACATAAAAAGCAGGATGCAACAAGCACATGTGTGCAGGGGAGAGCAGTCAGTTTTATAAAAGAGCAGGGGCAGGATTAGAGCTGTACAAACACACGCACGCACGCCCGCGTGTGCACACACAGCTGTTTTGATGAGTGTTGACTGCACATTCAGCCTGCAGTTATCCAACCTCCGCGCGGATCGTGGCACACATTCGGTCTTTGTACTAAGCACAACAACGAGCGTGCCCTGCCCAGTGCCGGTGTTAGGGGCACCACTCAAGTGGAGGTCACTCGCCGAGGCGTTATAATGCTTTGGGCTGGGCACAACAAGACTGAGGGCAATCCACTTAAAGCGAACCACTAACCCCCCCCCACCTCCTCTTCTCATATCCCCTCCAGGCCACCCCGTGCATCACACTTCTGAATGGAAAACGGGAAATTGGCCCTTTGCAGCACTTCAAAAACTGGAGAGAGCAGCAAGAGGGAGGGTGGGAGATAGGAAAATACTGTGTGTGTGTGTGGGGGGGGGGGGGTACAGAGCTGCTTTTTAAACACGATGCCTCGACACCCAGACAGCAGTGTCTAAGATCTCTGTTAGCGGGAGATGAAACAGCTCGAATCAGGCAACACAGGCAAAAATCAAAGCGTGAAAGATGAGAAGATGGCTTTTTAAAAAAAATTTCCCTCCGCTCCTGCATTTTCTCTTTTTTCGTGAACTCTGAGCTAAGGCCACAAGGGCAAGGCTGCGGTCAAGAACCTGGGTGCAGGAAATGGAGAAATGAATGGGTATCATACATAGATAAATAGGATGTAGTTGGAGTTGTAATTGCATCAGTAATGCCAATTTCGGAGTGAGTTTTGGCAGGACGGAGATGTTGACTGAACCCCTAGGTCTTCAAGCCTCTGCCATCCTCTTCCTGCTCTCCTCTTTTGCCACCTCTCTCTCTCTCTCTGATCTTCTGGGCTTTCCAAGAACTGATAATCTCTTTGCTTTAGCCTCCTCATGCTGTTACTTTTTCCATTGTTCCATTGGTTAATTTTTTTTTTATCTCACCAAAGATATAAATGATGAGACTCCCTGGAATCTATAAGACTGAGATGGCACATAAAACAAACGCGCTCTTCTTGTTCAATACTGTCCATTTGTTTTACTCCAGATGTCACTGATCTTTACTCTCAGCACACACCGTGATGTTTTCATTATTAGAAAGTACCTTGCTTAAATAATATCTGTAAAACATTTCTTTTCGTCACGGCTCATTGATTGATTTATCCTTTCCTTCAGTCTCTTCTCTCCGCCTGCCCTCTTGGTTGTTCCTAGGTGGAATTGTCTCTGTGTTTCACTCTCTGTCCTCGCTTGTCTTTCTTAATAGAATTAGCTGTGTATCCATCCGTATATACTAAACATCTCTCTGTTTCTGACAGCTAATGGGGGCCATTCCAAGTCTTGGATGACCGATATTGAGATTTCCTCCAGGGTAACATCCATAGCAATTTTCTCTTGATTTGCTGAGTGATGGACTTGATGCAAAGGAACATAGACCTAATGATCATTGCGGAGATGGGCCCTCTAACTCAAGGCCGTAGAGTGTGGATGGTTACAAGCTATACAATACGCCATGTCTCCTCCCTCCTCCTCTCTCTCTTTCTCTCCCACTGCTGAGGTATTTCCAGAATGCCGCCGGCCATGATGGATTTATGAGTAGGCCATACTTTGGTAAACACTGATGGTGGGCAGCTTTGTCCTCCCCCCTGTGATATAGTGAAGGTCCCCATAAAAAATGGGAAAACCAGGTTACGGCCACCATAGAGCTGGGCTAAACAATAAAAGGCTTTATGGGCAGATATAGCCCTGTACCATAAATGCTGGAATCTGCTGTCAGACGGACATTAAAGGGATAATGACAGGGGGGGTAGCTTTCACAAAATCCCTGCAGCCACTAAGAGGGTCTTTTTTTAGAAAAGACACACACACACACACACACACACCGAGGATAGCAAAGCACAGATGTGTGGATGTATTGAACAGTTTAACTTTGGGTCAGGCATTCTGTGTGTGTGTGCGTGTGCATCCAGTAGATTGACAGAAATGAGGTGGAAGCGGTGCAGTGTTCATCGATAACTGCAGCTTGTTCTCACATCGAAGGGTCGGGCCCTCATTACACGTTGGCTCGCTGTCGGAGAGCACAGCTGTCGGGTTTGGCTGGTGCTGCCTGTACGCGTTGCACAAAACCAGCTGTGCAAACAAACACACAGACACACACGCACCCACACACACACACAGAAAAACCGTAATGTCGGTGAGGGGAACGTCGGTGGTAGCAGACCGATCGGTGGACCTTCAGGTACGCTCAAAAGCAAACGTGCACCTCGGCACACACAAACAAGCACACAAGCTGACAAGCACCCAGGGGAGATGTGATCCTGGTTAGAGACTGGCATGAGGAAGTTGGCTGCTGGGACAATGCCAGTAGCAGGAGTAGGGGTGTAGAGGGATTATGGCAGCGACCATCACAATTGTAGGATAATGCTGCTGACTTGCAGACAACATGTTTCTGCCCCACAGCGTGACAGAGACCTGGACATCTCCTTGAGGGGGAGAAAAGGCAAGGCGAACACTTTTTACTGCTTCCTAACAGCCCTGATTGGGCTAAGAAAGAAGGAAAGTGGGGGCAGTAAAAATAGTTTGACACCCTGAAGGTCCAGTCAGCAATCTCCTCTACGCCCTTGCCCATAAAACTCTTTGAATTCCCTCCTAAAATCCCTCACCCCGACTTCTCTCCCCCACCCTCTCCGCTGGACTCTCAGCCCCAGCTTTACTCCAAATCGGGGACACTATGTTTACCATTCGTGGTATCCCTCTGTTATTTGCACTTACATAACCATGCATAAAGCCTTCACGTCTGAATGGCGCTTTAATCAGGCTCGTTCATCCGTTTGTCTGGACTTTATGCAACAACGCTTTGAAGCCCAAGCCACACAACCAAGACTCTCTGTGACAAGTTCGGGGATTGAGACACAATCTCATTCTGTCTGGCATCGCTTCCTGCCAAAGTACTTTTCCATGTTCTCAGGAGTGTGGCGCTTATTGATGCTGGAACAAGAATAGCCACCTGGACTGGTGTGAGCCAAACCTCTCCACTTTTACTTCCGGTACACTCATGGCAACAATTGTCAAGTGTGTGAACGAGCACTTTAGCTCGCTGGTAAACCCGTGCGTATGCATGTGTGTGTTTGTTTGCGATGAGTCATCCTCCCGTGCAGAGTGGATACCACCTGGCACTAAACCAGCTTATTTTTCCATTGGTATAATGTAATACAGTTCCTGACTGTTTACCTACTCCCGTGCTCTCTCTGTGAATGTAAAATTACCAAATGTATTTCATCACAGGCACCTGGATATATTCAGCTCTCTTTAGGAATGACAAAGTGGCTTTTTTTGTGTAAAAACAAATGTTAGAAAGCTGCAGAGGAAAGGACTTTTTTTCAGGTCTGATCTGGCATTCCTCCCTCCCCCTCCGTAATAAGCAATGATCAACAATCCGTTATCTCTCAGCCTGTTCTATGCTATCACAGGGTATTACCCGAGAATGAATGCTCTCCCCTCGGAGAAGAAAACAGAGCCTGGAAAATTAGCATTTTCTGACAGCCATTACTCATACAGGCTAATCCTGTCAAGGAATGTGTGGCTGCACTATCAGTGCAGGCGAGGGGTCACCGTGGCCCAGGCCTGCACACTGAGCTCTTATCAGGCAGGGTAAACACACTGGGGCCTGCGTTAAATAAGTGTCACAGTCAGTGGGGGCGGAGCAGGCCAAGCCCCCCTGCCAGGCTCCATGCAGATAATCCCTCTCAAAAAAACTGTGTCGGTCAGCCCCAGCTGTGGCCCGTGGCTCAGGTGTAGGGAAAGCGGGGGGAGGAGAGGTATTGTTGGGGCTGTGGGGTAGATTTCAAGTCGCACAGGTTTTTCGGTTCGTGTCTGCGTGATGCAGGGATCTTTTAAAAGGATTGAAATGGTTTGCAGCCACACCGAGACACCAAAACAGGATAAAAATCCTCAAGATGCACCGTTAAAGTCGTCAGTTTAAAAGCTGTCCTTGACCTTGTCTGGGACGTCCCAATCAATGATCTAACGTGTTTGACATTTTCATATTTTAAGAAGGCGGATGAGTCCAATTTTCACTCAACGTGAAGGTAAAGAAAAAAAAAAAACAAGTTATATAATGTGAGATTCCCTCCAACAAAATGACATGTAATGAGTGCTTGCATGTGCAGGCAATTTGAGCTAGCAGCTGAGCCATAGACATGACAATCACAGGTCAAAGTTTGTGAAAAGCTCAGCTCCTTCCCTGTCAACACTACAGCATGAGACTGATGTTTGTGAAAAGGTTTGTTCTGGAACCGTGACCTTAACTGTCACTCCACTCTCTCTGCGCTCATATTTGCATCACCTGACTTTGAAAAGGAAATATTCATTCCTTGGTGGTTCTGCTACACTAAGCTTTGGCACGGACCCGCGGCCTCGTGCATGACACATCTGCATGCATGTTTGCATAACAAGTTACAACAATGTTGCATGGAATGTTGCAGAGTAAAGGTGGGGTAACATTTTATTCGGGAAGGTGGTGCAAACTCTGAAGCAAAACAACTTCCGCGGCCGCGAAGTACACTGCGAGAAAAGTTACGGGTCAGTTACCATGACTGGGGTGACTTTGCCACTTGTGTTACTTTATGTGTGCCGGGTGAACCGAGGCGCCTCTCTGGGCAGCACTTGAGGAAAAGTGTAATGGTGTTACTGAGTGTACAAGGTGGGAAACCTTGAATAATGTGGGATGAGAGCGAGCCAGAAAGGCGAATCCAAGTCAGCCAGTGGGTCACCAGGAGGTGAGGCTGCCTACTTCCCTGGGTTCAGGAAAAGTTCAGCCGCATAGCATTAGGCAAATTAGGGAGACTGAGCTGGGGGAGAAGGGGAAAAAAAATCGGAGGGTAGGGACTGATGAGAGCAGGGGGGAAAAGGGTCAAATTAGTTGGAAGGAGGAGCCCAAAAATAGAGGGAGAACATAGATGGGAACTTCCAGGAAAAGGAGCAAGAGAGATAGAGTGTGGTGCGGCACTCATTAAGTCCATGAACTCCATGTAATGATAGGAAAGGCTCATTACTGAGCTTATATAACTTAATCATGTCCTCAAATATATTCCTATTTAAAGTCACCGCACCTAAATTTGAGTGAGCCCCCCCACCACCACCCCCACAACCTAACCCACCCCCTCACAGTCCCACGCTGGGCCCAGCTTTATAGACAGAGGGAGATCCACGGTGACGTCCCTGAAGGGGTTAAAGGTGGGAGGAGCTACCCGTGAAAAGAGACTGAGGGCAGGGAGAAAGAGAGAGAGAGAGAGAGAGAGAGAGAGAGGAGCCTGGCGGAGGTGGAGCCAAAGCCCTCAGCTGCTGTGCCTTGTCACATTTTTGCAGAACATGATAGCCGCACGATTTGGTGTGGGAATGATTTAGGTTTCTCTCCCTCTCTCTCTCTCTCCAAAACACAAACAAGGCTGCGCTGCTGCATGTTTCACGCGAACCTGGATATCTCGAGAGCCGGGTCCGACCGAGGGGAAAAGCCAAAGCCACCGGTTGTTGTTGTTGTAAGCGCACGGAGGGAGACCGGTTCATTTACGGGGGCTGACACCAGACAGGAGTCCACCCACGGCGGGCGCAAACGGGACAAGCAAGCCGTAACCCAAAAGGACAAACTGCAACTACACGGGATTTCCTCTGTGATATCGGCGCTTTGGCCCCGTTGATTAAACCCCCCCTGCGCGTTTGTCGACGCGGACTTTGGAGATTGGTGCCCTCTTTTCTTTGGATTTTATCCCGCTTGTTGTCTCTTTATGGTGTGGATACAGCCTCAAATGTTGCTCTCTGTTTGAGCAAGGCCGACAAGGACCGATATATAAATATATATATTTTGTGCTGAAGTTATCCGGGTCGTTTTCTTTCTTTTCCCCTTTTTTTTAATGTGAGTGTGTGTGTGCATTACAGACCGTGTTCTCGCGTTGGACACCATGCACACTGTTTTTTTAAAATATGTTTTTAAATTGAGTGCAGCCGATTAGGCTCCAAAGACACTGATTCACCTCGATTTGGGTTGTTTATTTTTTTTTTTTTTTTCATTTTAATTTTTTTTTTTTTTTTTTGCGATCAGCACATCTCTAGAAGAAGATGCCAAATGTTCAAATGTCCCCGCTGTGTTTGGATTTGTCACTTTTCCTCCGATTTTAATGCAGTTTCCCCCTCCGTTTGGCCCCTCCATCAGTTTCTACCTCTGCTGGCGGTGAGCTAAAAACCACACAGCTCCTGCGAGCGCCACAGTAGTTTATTATTATTTTTTTAATACATAGAGATTGTTTTTTTATTTAAATAATAACCCCCTGCCATCGCCCTGCACCGTATGATGTATGAGAGTGTGGACGTTGTGGGACTGAATCCCAGCCCGAACCCGTTTTTAATGATGGATTACTACAACCAGAGCAGAGGATGCTTGATCCCGGAGAAAGGACTGGTGCCCGGAGCGCCCCATCCTTACAGCACGTCCATCAGGAACCAGCACTGGAACGGCTCCAATCACTGTAGGTGCCCCCTCAACTTCATTTCACTAATTTAAGGGGGGGGGGTTAAATCGTAAATGGCCACGTGTGCGCGTGTATTTATAATCTACAATAAAAGATGCGCTTCCGACGCTCTTGTATATTTCTAATCACGCGGCAGTTGCGTATATATTCGGTGTTTTAAGGCCTTTACCCTCAATAATTTAAAGCTCATAATATGTGGCAAACAGCGTTGCATGTTATCGCCGTCACCGAGCGCCATAACTGCATTATATATACTTGACCCACTTTCGGCTCTCTCTTTCCTGCCTCAGTGTTCACCCAGCCTGAGTGTGTGTGTGTGTGTGTGTGTATCTGTGTGTGTGTGTGTTTCCTTTTTTTTCTGAGAAACCTCGGCGAGACTGCGTCTCTTTGATCCGACCCACGTTATCCAAAAAGCTTTTCCCGAAATATGCACTTGATACAAACAGGGTGTCTGCCAGCCATGCCAGCGTTAATCAGATCAAACTTTCCTGCCAGTGTTATCCCCTCGGTTCCCTCTGGTAATCTGGGATAGCTGCACACAACACAAGCCCACAGAGCAGAACGGCCTACACTGGACAGCCCTCATCTGTTCAATGCTCCAATCAGGCCTTTTTCATATTTAAATGTGGTGGGTAACTCCAGGAATCGGGTTTTACAGCTTCATATTTAACTGAATATACATGTCAGAATAAATGCTTAATTCTAAAAAATGCAATCAAAAATTAATTTGTATCCTCCTGTGCCAGGGAGGCATCACAAGCTTTCTGCTGTGTCTAAAAATAGCACGTCGGTGTCTGATGGTGCTTTCAAATCTCAGACTTTGTGTAAGTGAGCATGTGTGTGTGTGTGTGTGTGTGTGTGAGTGTGTGTTTTCTCTGGTTGTGGAACAGCCCACCCCCCCCCCCCCAAGTCATGGGAGATTTCAGTTTATTGATACGGTATCTGCCGCAATAAGAGAGAGTTTTATTGCAACAACAAAGTATCACCGAGGCCCTTCCCATTCTTTACCTCAAAGGGAGCTGCACTGCACAAAGCTCAGGCAGGCCTTTATAGGAGAGATAGCTCTGTTGTCTTTCACAGCTGAAGGAGTGTAAAAAGGCAGGAATCTCCACAGGCTCTTAAGGGCCAATTTCCTCCTTGTCTCAGGACTATAGAAACACACGACAAAGGGAAATTTAAACAGGAATTTCAGATGTTTGGCAGCAGCAACAAAAGCACTCAAAACAGTCCTGTTTGTGCTGCAGCCTCTCTCTCTCTCGTTCTGTCAATGCTTGTTTCTCCAAGTCGGATGAGATTAGAAATTCCTCTCCGACTAAAAGGACAAGTCTCATACATTTTTCAGCGCAGGCATACGTCTAAGAGAGCTTTATAGTATTTATCGAACCGGCCCACTAAACAGCTCTAGTGGCAGCATTGATTCAAACCATGTGAGCTGGTATCAGAGAGACTGTGGGGGTTTGGCCCAGGAAAAGACCTCTGATCCCTTACTCGACTCCACATTGTGTTGCTCAACGGAGGAGTTGCAGGGGGAGTGTGTGTGTGTGTGTATGTGTGTGGGAGGGGGTTGCATAGCTGCTCTTTGCCTTACTGCTTGAATGTAATAAAAAATTTAGTGCACAACGAGGGAGCGGTGGCAGCGAAAGAGGAGGGGTGGGGGTGGGGGGGGGGGGGTAGAGTAGCGAGGCACAACATCCGTTAGTGTCATCACGTGGCTCAGAGGCTTATTGGATCATACGGGTAGAAAACAAAACAGACAAACTGGAGAAAGATTTCTTTTTCACCTCGCGTCCTTAAGCAGGAATCCAAACCAGTCAGGCTCGAAAGCACGAGACAATCCCAAAAACATCTGCTGGCTTCATCTTTTTCTGGACTTAAATACAAACTTCACAGACAGTAGTTTCATGGTATGTTATCCTCTGAACGTGGGTTTAGAAACAGATTGCTGGTGGAGCTAAACATTTTTTTTACCCCCTCAGTGCTTTTCCTTTTTGGTCCAGTGTTTTTTCAACCTCTCCACATCGGATCTAACTATTCATTACAGGCTTTACAGACGAGCTCTCTGGCTCGAAGAGTGCACTCAGTGACATCTTTTTGCTGAAGTAAATGGCCTCCCGGTCCCATTAGGTGGCTGGGCACAAATCCAGATCATATGGACGCTTCATCTCTGATGTTATTGTCCTTTTTAAAGATGCTGCCACTTTGGTTGTTTGACAGGTTCCATCCAGCTGCTGTCAGCCCACGTTTGCCTTGTCCAGTCACAGGCAACGTCAGAAACCTGCTTATAATCTGGTTATATTCAGTGCAGTGGTGCTGAATCTCGATGGCAAAAAGAGGCTCCGGTCTTGCAGATTAAATGCACTTGATTTTTCGCTGAGTGCCTGTCGGAATCCTTACAGCAATTATAGGCTCATGCATGAAAGAATGTGCATGGCCTTGTTCACATGACTGTCACACACTTAAAAATGGGGGAAAGAGGGATTGCACGGGGTGGGCTCAAATGCTCACTAGCCCATAGACTTCTTCTTGCTCTTTGTTGCTTTTCTCAGGCTGTCCACAGGACGAAAGAAAGCGGTCACCAGGGATTTCCATAGAGAGTAGACGAGGCAGAGAGAAGGGCGAGCTTTAACTAGTTTGTCTCGCGAAGGCAGGGACTGCCAAGTGGGCTATTGGACGCGAACGCTGTGTGTCTGAGGGGCAAGTGACTGGCAGCTTAATCTGACTCATGTGGTATTTAAGTGCGGAAGTCCTTTTGCCTAGCGGGAGACGAGGCCGAAGAAAAAACAGATGGTATTTTATTGTTTTTCGGCGCAACGGACTGTAAGAAGGAGCAATTTGATGAAGGGGGGAGGAGGTTATGTGGAGTGAAGAGAGAAAAAAAGTACGAAAGTTTGAGCTTTGCTGGTGAAGCTCAAACCCATGTGGTTTCTCTTTTGGCTTTCGGAGAGGCTGCAGCGTCAGGCAGCGCAGCAACACAGCGTCCCTAATTGTTTGTGCTGTTAGACAGCAACATGGAAAACTGTGGGTGATGTGTTTGGACTGCGCGCAGGCCAGCAGATTGGTGTTGTGCCTGCGAAAGAACTGCGAACACAACCCCCCCCCACCCCACCCTCCCTTTATTTATATATGCAGATTTTATTTGGCAAGTGTCTGCTGAGAATCGGGAAAAACATGAACAACAGAGCATAAACAGAGAGAGGCTCGTCCTGTCCCCAGAACAGAGTTGGCCGGACTACTGTCAGTTTCTGACATTGAAGGGTGGTTTCTGTTGTAAACAGCTGGAGAACAGGTCAGAACACAAACTACTAAATTTATTTTCTTGATCAATCCACTCAGGATTTCTTGGCAAAGCCGATTGCAACTTAAGTGAAATAGCTTTAGCTTGTGATGCATATCCCAGGCCTTAATATCCCGGAACTGCAGCGTTTGCCCTTAATGTCAATGCCGAGTCCCTGAGCCTTATAACATTTCCTGCAAGCTCTTTAATGTCCATGCACCTCTGCGCTTTCATGGACAGGCTGATGAGAGAATAGGCCTTATCTCCCGGGGCTTTGTTGATCCCATCTTGATGGAACTGACAGGATGGATGGACAGCATTGAGGCAAGGTCCCCTGTTCTT
This sequence comes from Nibea coibor, assembly GCA_023373845.1. Lineage (NCBI taxonomy): Eukaryota > Metazoa > Chordata > Actinopteri > Sciaenidae > Nibea > Nibea coibor. Next base: position 12,294,736 of record CM041728.1, read on the forward strand.
CCAGGCAAGGGAAGCGTCAGGCAGGCTCCTTATTGCGCCACGTCTGCCTAACCCCTTTTCAGCCAATGGCGACAGTGATTTAGTAGCCTGAACGCCTGGAACTGCACACAGAGTGAGTGTGTGTGTGTGTGTGTGTGTGTGCTCACGAATGAGAGATCAGTATGTCCACAGAAACACGCCTGCTTTCACCTTCAGGTGAACATCAATAACACATTTTGTCATCAAGGTATGTTTGTAATGGCAAAGGGGTGAAGGGAGTTCAACGCCGCTGCTCTCCTGGGAAAGGCCGCGGGGCAGCATTTCACAACCTGCCATCACTCGCTCCCAAAACGCCACCTTGCCACCAACCTTCAAAAAGCTGTTGCTGCCCTTTTTTTTTTTTTAATGCAACTCATCGTTTACTAAATAGAGATACCGGGATCATCACCGTGCCGCAAGGTTACCAGGAGCAACAAAGATACAACATGTTTTTGTTTGATAGTGACCGTTGTTTCATTTGTTTAAGGTGGAATGAGGTGGGTGTGGTTCATCACCTTGAACACTTGCAGAGCAACTGACTTTTGGACGCGCACAAAGAATAATACAGCTGACTGGCAACTTTTATTTTATCCTGGGTGTGGCATATCGCAGCGTCCTTCCATATTGAGAGAGACAGAGAGAGAGAGAGAGAGACAGAGAGAGAGAGAGAGAAGTCAGAAATTCAGCATATTTTTGTGTGGGCACTTTTTTGTGTGTGTGTGTGTGTGTGCGCGCACACGCACAGACCCACCGATGGGCCCCAGCTTGTTCGTAGAGAGAATTAGCCGCAGGCATCAGCCAAGAGTGTACAGTACACCAGTTTGGTTTGACGCTAAATCCCCAAACAAGGGTTGGTGTTCACTGCAAAGCCCCTTTTGATGAGCGCACACAGGCCACACAAAAGATCCCGGCAGTGTCATTGATTCATCAGGGCTTAAAGAAGGCAGCTGATTGCAGACATTGTGACATAGGGCCGTAATCTCACTATCATTAATTACAGTCTCCCCCGTGTCTGTCCTGTTATGCACACACGCACTCACACTCACACATACATACAGGGGATGGGAGGGAGATCGAAGCCGCTCAGGTTAAAGGGGGGTTCTACCCTCTAAAATATTCATAGCTTCTTCATTTAAATCAATTCGGCTCTACGGGGGCAGTCAAGCGTCAACTGTCAGAAATTGAGCTGGGCCTGTTGTAATCACTTCTTTACTTATCTCTACAGATGGCTTGCTCGCAATGGGCTCTGCATGGCTAGCTCACCAGCACATTCAGAGAGGGCTTTCTCTCTTTCTCTCCAGCTCTCTCTTAGCATCTCTTCGCCCTATCTCCCATGTTTCATCCCCACCCTCTCATAATGGAACACACATAAATTCATCTGGGTATTGAACCAGGAACATTCATCACCCCAGAATTCATCTGCGAGGCATTTTCATTCCCAAAGTGTCTCCTTTCTCTCTCCCACTTTATCTCTCTCTCTCCCTCTCTGTTTCCCATCTCCATGGTTGCATTCTCCGCATGGCAAGCCTGAGCCGGGCAGTCAGTGTCACGATTAATCTTTAATGCTCGCCTGCCCTAATTTTTCCTCATATTTTACAAGATTTCCTGCCCTCCAACCCCCCTTTTGCCAGCATCCGCTATATATAGAGTGATTACATGGAATGTTGCCTTGTTTCATCAGTTGCGGAGGACCACTGCCTGCCTGCCTGCATGCCTCTGCCCTATCCTGTGCAGTCTGCCGCACTGTCTCTCAGGCCACTAGCTCTAGGCCAGAGCACAGGGCTGCTGCCGCTTCTACCAACACACTCATCCCCAGTTGCCCTTTGGGGATCTGTGTTAACATCACATGGATGACAACTCTGTACACCTCAAGTAGTTCACACACACACACACACACCGCAATGGAATGCCCTCCTATTTAGAGAGTGGGACAGCCGAGAAAATAGGGTAGAGGTTAGTATGCTAAAAATACAAGAGGCTGGCAGTTCTCTTGCTGTCTGGGCAAAAAATAGCACAGTGTTGCTGCCGCCTCAGTCAGCGTTGTTAACTAAGGAGAAAGAGAAATGCTGTGACCGAGCTCATGTTTGTGTTTCGTGCAAGAAGGAAGAGGGAGCTCTGATTCACTCGAGCTCACCCTTAGTTACCTGTGCCCACAAAAAACAATGTCCTCTCAGCTACAGCTGTGTTTTTTTTTTTTTTTTAGAAGATAGCAGACTCCCTAGATGGGAGAAATGTCTCATTGTTTCAGATGATCTCATTGCGGTTAAAAGCTGGAGTCCTGATTTGCTTGGCTTTCATAATACCTGGTGTTGGTGTCTTTAACAGGCCCTCGGGGAGCACGCAGGGGAAGCTTGGAGGAAGACAAGCCTTTTCTGTATGTCTTGATTTATAGAAGCCCCTCTCTAAAGTAACTTTAGATATCCATATTGTGTATCTTCTCCTCTTTGGCGCTCTCTCGTGTCATTCTGGCCCAGCCCATCTCGGGCCCAGCCTGACTCAATATGGTCCCACTTAGTGACAGAGGAACTAGGTCTGTCTGGACGCCACTCTCTTCTCTTTCCCACAGCCCCTCTGAATCATTTCATATTCATTACATGTCTGGCTGGAGCCCGGCCTCTGACATTTGACTCTTAAAGGCCCACCTGGGACCGGGATGAAATAGACTGCCAACAGTGCGGTGGAGGTGGGAAGGAAGAACGCAGCGCTGGATAGTGATGGATAGGACAGCATGTTCGACTGAAGGAGGCAGACAGGCTCAGGTTACAGGACGCTTGTTCCCTCTAACCCTGTTTGTGATATTAGCATTGTGTGAACCGCGAGATGCCCTGTAGCTGAGCAGCTCTGAACACGCGTAGGTTAAGAGCGAGTGTGTTAAAAGGGAGGCGCTCTGATATCAAGCAGCCCCTCCATTTTCAGCGAGACGTATTGTCTAACCTCTAGTGTGACCTGCAGTCTCTTATCTGGGCCATTGTTAGTGAGCAAGAGAGAGATAGAGATAGTTGCTTGGCAGATATCACAGTAATTAAGTGGTCGTGTCAGACGCTAAGGAGCACTCATTGTTCCGTCATTTTCGTTCCCCTCTTTGCTGCTAGTGCGAGCTCTGGTAGGGTTAAATCGGCGGCCTACTGGTGTTTGTTTCTGAATGATTCATACCCGGAGACAATGCGCTGGGAAAGAAGACCGAGATAAAGCCCTCAGGATGACATGAGCCCTCTTCTCTGGATGAAACTAGACACAAAAATGTCTGTCTATTCCTCATTCCTAGTTCCTCATTTTTTTTTCTTCTTTCTTTCAAAAGCCCTGCCGGCCCGGATGGGCATTGGTCTGATAGGGAAATATGTAGCCCTGCAGCACTTAGAGTGGAGAGGGCACATTTTGTTGTTCCACGGGATTTTTAACAGTAACCTGAGAAAGCTTTTTATAGTAGGCTAAAGAAGACGAAGGGAGGGTAGGAAAGGAAGCATGAAGAGGAGCATTTGTTCATCAGTTTCTCAGGGATATGATGGAGAAGTCTGAATTATTTATTCAGCTTGCAGCTTTCCCTGTTGTGCTTTTGCTTTGACCAACGTCCCTCAAGTTACTGTCCTAATATGCACACCTTTGTTTGATGCTCCTCTGTGGCTTGTGGAGATCACAAGTACTGGAGCCTTTTGACAGCTAGGCTTTCCCCTCTTCTCCTTTTTTCCCCTGCCCCAGCCAGGGGGGCTGACTAATGGAAATAGGTGACAACAGTTTGAACCGGAGTTGTCAAGTTGGCACGGCGCGGAGCCCCCTTCGCTGGTAGCGGTGTTGTTCTGTGCCACTGCCCGCGACGACGTGACACCCGGCTTTGCCCCTCGCGCCGTACGTGGGAAACCTTTGCACGGCGCTGCTTGCCACTGTGGCGCTTCCACAATAGAGCTGGATTATTGTGTCTGGGCTGTCAGCACCTCTCAGCTGAAAGAAAACCGAGAGAGAGAGGGAAGAGAGAGATCTCAGGCACCAGGAGAGGAGGAAGGGGCGGAGGGGGGAGGGCACCGAGAGGGCTGGCATTTTCAAACAATAATCTCTGTGGAGCCTTTCAGGGGGTTTAATGTCATTTTTGGCCTCTGGATGTTTGCCCTTTTCTCCCTTTTTGAACAAAAAGCCGCGGAGAGTGAATTGGGAGAAAAAGAATGAGGAAATAAGTGAAGGGAGACAACAGACGGACAAAACGGGAGAGAGAAGGAGAGGCTTGGCTGGGCGACTGATATTATTAGGGCTGTAGTGCGACTGATGGAGTCTTGGCCTGCATCCAGTGGCTGCCAACGGGCCAGCAATGGCAAATAGAGTCTGGTACAGAATGACCTATATCACCGCCCTATTTAGCACATTACAGTATTTGTCTTTATCGCGCCCATCTCTTTATTCATTCCTCGCGCCTTTCATTCCTTTATTTCATATCGGGTGTCACAATGAAACAAAAGCCCCATGTGTGATGGCAGTTTTTTAATAACTTTAATGTGTGTGGCCCAGTTGCCTTGGGAGAAAAAGCCCCACTTCTACTAGCCTCATCATGTATTTTTTTTTCTTAGCTTGCTCAAAATGAACTATAACAGCGAGGTGAGATAGATGGCAGCTTAAGCCGACCTGCGCGCCTTACTTTGCACCTTGCGTGCAGTCTGCATGGCTGCCCAGATTTGCCCCTTCTGGCTACAGGCAAGAGTGGCAAGACTAATCTTCCCGCCCGGTGTGAATTATGAATCGGATGTAATGCAGCGATTAGACACACACATCTACACACATGTCCCCCCCCCTCACCCCACCTTTGCTGTAGTGGTGACCAGCAAGGTTCCCCTCTGCTCTGACAGAGGGTTTCCCCTGCTGCTGCTGCTGCTGCACATGAAAGTCTAGCCTACAGTGCTACTCCCTAACCAGGCCACCCAGCCTCCTCTTCCCTCACACCGCTCACCTCTAATCAACCTCCACAGCTACATACATCCCGAAGCTAGCAAACGTAGAAATCGTCTCGCGCACATATGCTCGCCAAAGCCCTTCATAGCCGTAATCCCCAACACCAGGAAGAAATGCATGGGAATCTCGGTCAGCTGACTCTAAAGAGGGAGGAAGGGAAGTAGGAACTACTGGAAGGCTTCATGCCTACACCCCCCACCCCCACCCATCCTTTTCGTAAAGCCTGCTGGGATGCTCCTTGGGCTTGACATACCCAACCCCACCTGCCTTCACTGCTCAGTGGGAAGCTTCATCACTCGCTTCCCCTGAGCTGGCCTACTTGGGACTGTTTGATCTCATTGTGGAAGCAAGCGAGTTTGCCCGCTGCCTGGCAGGCAGAGAGCTCCTTGATGCCGAGGGTTGGGGAGGTGGAGCAGGCTTCAGTGGAGAGGCTTAATAACTGTATTAACATCGGTGGTTCCCCTAGGACCCACGCCTACACAGCAGAGGGAGGAGGGTGTGTGTGTGTGCGTGAGGGGGGTATCACTGTAAAGCAGCCTTCTCGCACTTGTAATGCTCTGCCCTAATTTTCTCATGCTCTCTTTTCAGCTCAGTTTTTCAATTGAGCCCGATGTATAAATCAAGATGTGTTCAAGGACAAAATAAACGGCGTATCTTTCTCTGTCTTCATCACGCTCGCTTCTCATTTTCTCGCTCTGCTTCATGGCAGCTTCTCTCTTCCTTATCATCTCTGTGGCAGCTCACTTTCTCTCTACCCCTAGCTCGTCGGCGTATCCACGTTTCCTCAAATTGTTTGTCCGTTTGCTGTTATTATAATTTATTCATTACAGACCGACATTGGTATTGTTGTTCCATCCCAGATTCCATCTCATCACATTAAACAACTTGGCTCACAGACGTGTAATAATATAAATCAACTTTGAATCGAAAGCACTGCACTCTTTCCTCACCTGTGTGTCGCTATTCATGACAGTTCCCCATATCCCTTGAATTATACATTGGAAACTGTTGCATAATTGATAGGCCCCACTTAGCTTAATGGACAGAGTTAACTGGGAGAGGCGTACGCTCCTGCTTGGCGGTGGAACTGGGTTGCAAATAAACAGCACCCAGTCACCCCCGGGGGTCATGATGAGGCCTGGGTCACAAAGCAGAGAGACGAAGCAGTCGACAGAGGCCAGCCAGGGTTAACTGGACCCCAGAGGGAAAGAGGACAGGAGGGAGAAGTGGGAGCATTCACACCAGGCTCACCTGAGGGCTCGGCTCAGGTTACTTCCACTCATTGTTTTTGGCAGGTCTGCTTACTAGTGTGCGCATAGGCAGCAAACAAAGTCCTGTACGTGTATGCATATCTACTGTACATAATGCATTTTTTATCCTTATGAATAATTATCTGCGCTTGCAGTTAGAGAATTGTAGTTGCAAACAAAATCTTTACATGTGTATATTTGAAGCTTCGCTTTGCTCCTTTGCACATACAAAAAAATGAAACTGCAGTTATGATCTCAAGCAGTTGGCAAACCAAAGCTTCAAAATAAAAGCTGTAGTGATAAATGACAACCATCACTAAATCAATAAGCAAGCAAGTGTTTTTTAGTTCTGCTAGTACTTCTGTGCTGGCTGCTGTTTTTGTCAACAAGTTGGCTAAAAAAAAATCATATTCGTAATATCAACCAAATGATTTATTCTACATGAAAGACCTCTTTTTTTTTTTTTTTTTTGGAGACTGACACCCTAGGGAGAAATCAACACTGTCTCACTAAAACCACTCCACTGACTGGTGGGCATCTGTATCACAGGAAATGGTGTGGGTGTGTGTGTGTATGTGTGTCATGATCAAATGGCTCCCCCCAGGCTACATTGAAAGGTCAGGGATCCATGCAGGAAATTAGTGTCTGTGAAGGCACAGACAACACACACGCACACACACATTGAGAGACAGAGAGAAGAGGGAAAAGCACAAACCATACTCGAGGAAGCTAAACATGTCCTTCATTAAATTCTAGTAACATCCCACTGCGCTCCCTTGATGACTCTGCCTGCTCTCATCAGCCATCTTCCCTAAGCACTGAGCTAACTTAACCTCCCGGTGCTATCGACAAGCACCTCACTTCTTTTTTTTTTTTTTATTTCTTTATTTTTTTGCGTCAGCGCTGACACCGAAGACAAATGAGCCTGCCTCTCCCCGCCCACTCGGTTCTCCCCTCGCTCTGCCCAAATCTTCTACTAAGCAGCCCCCTGACACTACACATCAGACAGCCGAATCAAACGCGTGTCATCAGTCATCATTAGAGGCCATGAGCTGGAGAGCAGTGGCTGGCCGTGCAGCGTCGAGGCTAAGGCGTTTAGAGCTATCGCTGTGATCTTTCGCTGAACTTAGAGCCTTACTTTATGCAGAGGACTTTGCTCAGTGTTGCAATTTCTGCAGCCTATGTGTCAGTCTGACTGACAATGGCAAGTCAGATTGATTGTTCTGTTGTTGATTCTGTCTCACAAATGTGCAACTAGCTTGTTTTTCCCCTCCATGTCTGGCTATTCTAAACACGTCAGCTGTCTCCAATGGGTCTTAAGGTCACTTTAACCCCTGTGCTGGCCTACTAACCCCCTCGGGTCCCGGCATCACTGAGCTCTTTAACAGACTCGTGACAGGATAATGGCTCGGTTGCTGCATCTCCTTGTCCACACCCTTGCAAATACCTCCACTTACTGTCCACAATAATATGCTTTCAACTCAAAACTTGACACTGGTACATTGAGCTAATTTATGAAGGGAACTGTTGTCATTATGGGTTTCATGTACAGTAGAGGAATGCACGTTAGCCTGCTGAGGCTTGAAGGCGGAGGTAAATTACAAGAGAGTTTAACTATTAGCTCTAACTCATGTTGACGAGTACATGAAGTGACAAACCTTAAATGGGTGTCGGTATTTTAAGAGAAACGGCTCGGTGAGACGGCGCATTATTTAGCATCTTTGAACGCACGCTGTCATCCACCCTAGTCACGCGAACACGCTGCACTTGCGACCTCTCCCCCACTTCCACGGTCATGCTTCCCCTCTGAAGACGAGGAGATCAAACCCTCGTAATCTATTCCCCTGTGATTGACTATTGTGTTGTCCGCAGAGAGGCAGAGCGGGAGAGGAGGGGAAAGGGGAGAACATGAGTCGAGAGAGGCAGTTTAACATGACAAAGCCTGTCCCTGGTGATCCTCACTTCTCCTCCCCAGATCCTCATGAACCTCTTCTCTTTCTCCCTCCTCTCTTGATCCCTTGTTCCCCCCTTTTACTTTCTGGGCCCTCCAAGTCCACTTCAGCTCTCTAATGCAAATAGCCCTTTGCTCCCTTCCATATTTATGACCTGCTTCCTCCTCTGTTAAATATGCGCCTTAGAACGGAGGGCCTTGAATGCTGCCAGTCACGTCGGATTAGCGAGTATCAATGGTCAGATAACCTCTCTGTTAGAGTGAGTGAAGAGCAAACACTTGAGCAAAAGCATTCATGAGGAGCTTTTGGCCTTCAAACACTGTGTGTGGCACTCAATAAAGATGAATGGGCTCTGGTTAATGTGTATGGATGTAATTTTAGGCCAGGCAGACAAAATCATAGTGTTTGAAATGCATTTTCCAGCGTTTCTCCACCTGTGATTGTTTTTAAATCCCGAAGGCAGAAATGTGTTCATGATCTTTCCACTAATTTACATCATCTGCTAAAACTTTTTGTAAAAAGACATATTTTTGCGCTTACAACCACCGATCTTAGGCTACTTTCTTAAAAATCTTTTCCAGTACGTCTCTTGTCATGATTACTTTAAAGTCACAGGAATATTTTCAGGCCTCTAACCCTTTGACTCCTTATTACCGGTTGCTTGTAATGTCGTTGTCCTCGGAGTTTACAGGAATGGGGGGGAATTGAAGCTTATTTTGCGCTCATTCAAAGTGGCTGTGAGAAAAGCTCATCAGCCAGACAGCGAAGACGCTAAAGGCTTTTTTGTCAGACCACACAGTGAGTTTCTGGATTGCGAAAGGCACCAGGTTTAGTACGTAGGCTTCGGCACCCTCCTGGCTCCTCGTACGCATGAGTGCAGTTTGTTATCACAGAAGGAAAAAGCACGCACACTGTCATCCACTCACGCACAATTCTATAATTAACCAATGAAGGCACTCTGTAAAAGAGAGGCTTAATGTTTCATGAAGTCATTATCACAGTGAGAGCACTAACATTAAAGGCTGGTATGTCGAAGGCTGTGGTTTCACTTGCGAGTGTGTGCGAATGTGTTCGTGTCATGATCCAAGATGACCTTGATCTTGAATCGTGTGTCATAAGGCATCGCAGCTGTAAGTCACTCCAGGGAGGGTATTAATTCACTTTGAGAGAGTTGACAAAGGGAGGTTACACTGTGGTTACACCTTCTCCTGTTCTCACTGCGAGGAGGGCGCCTAGAATCAAACATGTCAGCGTGCGCAGATTTTATTTGGGGCCTGCTTTTGAAATGTTTGCCTTGCGTGTCACACTCCTCCCCCAGTCCTGTCGCTCAGCTCGGCTCCTCTTTCTCCTCAGATGCTCTCTCCTCCTCCTCGTCCTCGTCCTCTCTATCTTTATCAGCCACTGTTCCTTTCTCGCAGTCTGCCTCTTCCTGCTCCCCGCTCCGTTGCTCTCTCCCTGCCTCATAATGTGGGTCAGTGTAGCTGCTCAGCTGATAGCATACAGCTGCTGCGTGCGTGTGATCAGCTCGTAAACATTAATGTTCAATGGCAGATCCACTGTGGGCAAACATTGCCTGTATTTGTCATGTGGATTAGCCACGGAGGAGGCTCGCTAATCATAGGCCTGCTTCTCCCATTGAGCAAAACTCCCTGCCTTCAGCTAATTGCTGTGATGAAGCTTTGCGGCCACCTCTAATGCAAGCATGCATGGGGACAATTGAAGCATTTATCCGCGCGCCAAAAAAAGCACACACTCGCTGACACGGCGGCCTGTCAGAGCGTCTTAATAGACCTGCCATGTCCCGACTGTACGATCAGGATCCACTCTTGCGTCGGATATCGCGTCTTGAAGTGTTCGTGCCCCCACACCCTAGTATGACATGTGTTACAGGCGGCTGAAACACGCCGCCGTGCCTGTCCACATCCTGGCATCCTGTGCCCGACACGGGCTGCCTTTTGCCCCCCTTGTGCCCACCACCATGTCCCACACCATCAGCTCATGCCAAATATCTCCAGTCACCCTGGGGCAAGTGCCAACTCACATATTCCCACTGTCAGTCAGCAGGAATAGACAGCTGCTGGGTAGAGTTACACCGTGTTACTCAGGGTTGCAAGGAAGCGTTGTTGCCAGGGAACTTGTGGTTCTCTCCGGCAAGATAGCTGCCTTTAGTGCTTTTATTTTTTGCACAATTAGATCCATAAACATTGGAGTAGGGTTTATGAAATTGGGCTCATAGGATTTATGGAATTTATTTGCGGCTTAGAGGTCTTGCAAAGTCTGTATTTGTTAGAAATAGACTCTTCTTCTACAGTAATCAACTGTAGCAAGAAGTTAGCATGTGGCTGCAGCAGAAGCACTGGGAAGCTGGTCCGGTTAACATGAAGCTGCTGCTCTGAGTCTAGCCCCCTGTAGACCTCACCTTTGCCATCTGCTCGCTCCCTTGCCGCCCCTCCCCCCCGTCTCCCACCCCGCGCTCTAGTTTGTCCACACATGTTCTCAGTTCCGTCTCCATTTGCCAGGGCAGTAGTGATAGGAAAACCTGGTGTGTTGTTATTTCAGAGGCCTGGCAGCATGGAGAGGGAAGTTATCTTGGGCCCCCAGAGAAGGGCTTGGGAACATAGTGGGGGCCGCTGGCTTGATAAAAACCAGACCCGGCCTAGACAAGAACATGCTGACGTCCACATGCACAGGCTCTCGTGCACGTACATAACAGTACACTTACAACTTACCGTGATGTAAAGATGCCATAAATTCCCCATTCTAAACACAACCTGGTGTTTTCCCCCCACTCCTGGCCCACCATTTCCTGGTGTTGATGGAGGGATAGTCATAACAGGCAAGAAAGACTCCTTACTCTGCACCGCCTTGCCCTTCGGCCTCTGCTCGGACCCTCATCTATCACTCACGTACGTGTTTTTCTTGCCGCAACACTCTATATGGGGGAGTTGCTTCACCTCGGAGCATCACGAATATACTGCACGGTCCTTTAAGAACTCAGGCTGTCACTTCGAATCCTGTTCTCTTTGCAAAATTTGAATATCTGCGATGGTTGCAAAACAGCAGGCTGTCATTTCTATGAAATGCAGACCGCAACATAGTGGAAGCTGTGTGTCATTCACTACCGAAAATTAAATTCTCAGTTTGATCCATGCCTTTCTTCCTTTATACCATGAGCATCATGGTGTCAGATGTATGAAGTAAAACAATATATATAATGATAAGTCATACATCACGCTATATCTTCCCTTCCTTCCTAAAACGGCATTTTGTGCAATGCTGCAAGTATGTTCTCATTATTTTACTTGGAAAGCACGGAGAGTCATTATTTGTGACAGCACCCCCGACTCTTCATGCATCCTCTTTCTCTGCCCCCTCCTCCTCTCTTTCTCTCTCTCTCTCTACATTCAGAGGGTAGACTGCAAGCTAGACATGCTGCAGCTTAGGTGGAGCACAACCAGGCAGGAGGATCCTCAGTAATCCTCCTAACTCACACACACACACGCGCACGCACACACACACTCACTCAAATGATGCCATAACATGCATATTATGAGTGGGTATGATTAGTGACAGATGGCCTACTAGCACAACAAACTTCAGGATCCAAAACAATCCATAAGGCAACACATTTGATCCATCGTTATTTGTTTGTATATTTAGATGAAAGATTTATCAGATATTGTCATTCCCGTGCTAAATAATTGGCAGGTTTGAGGCCTATGTGCTGACATAATCTTTATGCTTTAATTGTGTGTAAGAGACCATTTCACTAACTCCACGTGCACAATAAACCCAAACTTTGTTTGTAGCGATCACTGATAGGATAGTATTCTGTCGTTTAGCTAGCGTGGTTACAGTTGCTCGTTTGTTATGGGACAATCTGAATCGAGGGCCTTAAAGTTCTAGGAATCATTATCTTTGGCAAGGATGGACAGAAAGACGTGAAAGAGATCAATGAGGGAGAGGGGAATGTCAGACGCCGTGAGTGGGACAGGTAGGAATACGGGGGTGGAAAGGACGGATTTAGTTACAGTGAATATGGGAGGCGTGAGGCTCGCTGTCTGCTCTCTTGCCCCGTGTTAACCTCCACTGGCTCTCCTTCCTGCGTGAGTGTGTGTGTGTTTTCACTTACACCCGTATGCCCTGCCTCCGATTCCTCCCCCTCTCCCATCCAATAACTGTTCACACTCTGTGTTTGAACACAAACACACCCCACCGTCGCTCTCCTTTACAGCTGTCAGTCTGTGCGTGCCTGCCAGTGTGTGATCACGCACAAACACACGCACGCACGCACTCAACCCCGGCTCGTATTCAGGGTGCGTGGCTTTGCTGTCAGTAATCAGTGTGAAGGCGGCGGCGGCGGAGCCCCATCCATTTTCAGCGGAAAGCTGTTATGACGCTTTTGTGAGAGAATGGCAGGATTTCCCTGTAAGCAAGGAAATAGTCCCATTTCCCCCTTCAGTAATTGAAGAGTGCTGACAAAGCATTCCCGCGTGTGTGTTTATCGTTTTCCCTGCTGCTTACCCACATTCCTGACATGGAAACCAGAAATAACATCTGAATATTTAGCAAAAGTCAAGCACCATGCATGAGCGATGTCGGCCTGTTTCGCTGCACTTAAAAGCTCTTAAGTTGCTGCCAGTCGTTTTTATGGGCATGCATGATACATTGGCCTACAACTCCCTGGGTTTTTGCAAGGCGGTCTCTATCCCCGGGGCTGTTCCATTGGCCATCCCACTTCATTATTTTAAGCAGACTTCAAAGCGGGCCTTAATGCAGCAGCCTGTGGCATGGTGGTCTGTCTGGTGTCTCTTCTCCTGCAAACTCGCTGCATGGAAAGACAAATGGACCACTATATGGTCTTCCATGTCTTTTACACATGGTGTGCATGTGTGTGTGTGTCTTTGTGTCCAAATAACCTAATAGAAGCCAGGGGAACACAATGGCCCATGATAGAGTAGGATTCAACAGTGGAAGACCCTGTCAAAGCCTCCTCCTTCATCCCCTCCGCCTTCATTCTCTCCAGTTCTCTTCACCACAATCCAGACAGCCAGCCAAGCAGCCAGCCTGCTAATGTAGTTAGCTTCCCCCTAATGATGGTGAAATCTCATTAATATGCTTCACAGCTGGGCCCAGTAACCAGTGGGGATGAAGGTAATCAAATCTCAGAGGACTAACCTAGAACTGAACCTCAAGAACTGCTCAGCAGCACTGGGCCGAGGCAGCACACAGTCCGGAGGCTTGATAATAGCCGTTGGGCTTGTGTGTGTGTGTGTGTGTATCTGTGTGTGCGCGTCTCTTGGTCTGTGGTCTCGATGCCTTTGAAGTGCTGATGTTAGCCAGGCTATCTTATGTCAGTATTACAACTCAGGCCAGTTCATCATCAGAACAGATTTCATTTCAGTCTTGTGCATATTTGTCCATTTAAGTCTAGGCATGCGGTAATTGCTTATGGAGGATGTGGCTGTGAGGGCGCGCCTTCTCTCTAAGTGCACTTGTGGCTCATGATGTATGCAAAGTGAATCTGAAGAGCGGCATTACAGACCACTCACACTTGAACTTAATTAAATCAGCGGTGCTTTGGCTCGGAGTTCGAGAACACCGTGCTACATTAAGCTATTGAGATATCTGCGCTGCACGCACGCTTCCAGTACAAGCGCCACGCACGAGGGTGTAATACTCATCTGTTAATGTGAATATCAAAGCAAATTAAATATAGGGGGGGTTGATATATCGGTCGTTCCGAATTTGTCAACACAGCAGGTTCATTTTAATACACGCATTCACGTCACGTCGTCGAGAATTAGCAGAAAGGCTAGTTTTCGGCCGGTCAGACGTAAGACACGACCTTCTTTAAATGCTCTTTCAATGCGGTGCAGTGTCAGGTTTGTTTTGGCTGGTTACACCTGGCGGCCTTTGCTGTTTGTTCCTGCTTCTGGGACTGGTCTGACAACATGCCAGGCTGTAATCTTGGATCCAGCCTTGTGTCTCGTTCACAACAATCGCGGTGACCATATGGTTTGTGTGGTTTGTGTTTCAGCCCCTCACCAAAGCACAATAGATTCCTTATCAGTAACTCCTTACTGTTTTTCATTTAAACATTATTTTCACGGTTACGGGTTCCTGTGCTTGTATCCCGAAGCTAACCGGGGTGTTATTGTCTATTCATTCTAGCCCTCTCTTGGCTAAAGGAGTGATATTCTAGCTGTAGCTCAAGTATTAGTTACCGTGGTGACTTTGCAGGCTCTGGAGGGGCTCCGGCCTGGAAACCTTGCCAGGCACACAAATTTCCAACGTTAACATGTTGCAAGGATATCGAGGGAAGCTCTCCAGGCGAGTGTGAGTCAGTTCTTCCAGTGTTTGTGCGTATGATTTCTGTGGAACACACAATAGGCAGGCTTGTATGATGGTTGGTGTTGATCAGAGCTTGGATGCAGACTGGTGTTGAATAATGCCTGGGTGAGGGCTGCTGAAGGGCTAAGTAGCTCTGTCCTCTCTGCTGAGCCCCTCTGCCTCTCTGTCCACAGGCCTGCCATTGTTTTGCTTCCATGCCTCAGCTTGACAAGGCTCCATAAGCCAGCCATTGTATTTAATTACAGTCGCCAGCCCCCTCACAGACTCTTGTCCTTGTGTCCCAGATTTCCATGGGTGCTCTCATTAAGACCGTGCATTCTGTACGCGTGTTTATGCGAGTGTGTCCGAGGCTTTTTAATGGCTCCAGGAAAGCCCTTAGCCTGTGTAAATGTAGGCAAAGATGCAAGTTTTATATCCATGAGTATGTACGTGGGTGGGTGGCACATCTGTTTGTCTATGCCTTTCTAATGAAGGCAGCTTTAAACGTGGATGAATAGCTCCGTGGCCACAGTAATAATGCAGGGCTATAATCAGTCCACATCAAGAGAGGCAGAAGAGCGCAGAAAAACTGTGAATGGATTTTTGCTAATGAGAAAATATGCCGTATTATGCAAGGGCTGCTCTGTTTAAGTTCATTTTGTTTGAGTGTGCTGGATGGCCCAGCGCTATGGGCAGAGATGGCCCGTAATGATGCCAATAAAACGGCAACGAGAAGCAAAGGAAGGCCCTGCAATCTGTTCTCCGTCTCAAACCTTTTCACTCCTCAACCACAGACTGCCCTTTGCACAAGTCTCCTCGCTGGAACGCAGTATAATTCTTGATTAGGAGCATATGAATTATCCCCCACACCTTCTCTCAAATTCTGTAATCTCTCTTTTTTAAAATGAATAGTTTGCACTTGAGCTTTACGCTACTTTTAAAAGGCTTTCAGTTAAACCCTGACGTGCGTGTGTGTGTCATGTCTAATGAATCTAAACACACAGGGAGGAACATGAGTAAAGAAACACAGCCGAGCTTTCGCTCTCTCCGCCTGTGAACCGCTTTTATCACTTCATCTGTTTCGTATTGTTGTCTTTTGTTTATTGCTCAAACGCGTCATGGCCCTCCGTCTCTCTCTGCCTTCTTCTGCCTCCCCTCCCTTTATCTCCGCACTGCATCATCTGAAAGGTTTCTCTTCTTTTTTCCACCCATTTCCCTTCTTCTTCTCGAGTAAATAACACGTACGTCTCACTCCATTTGTTTGTCTCTGTCTTCCTCTCCTCTTTCGAAAATATTTATACCGAGAGCTTAAAAGGCCTGTTGCCGGTGTGAATGTGAGATATGACATCTGGGCCTCATAAATGAAATGTCTTAATAACCCTGGGCCTGATTGGGTGTCTCTGTCAAGTGTTGCAACGTGAGCTTTATTGCTGTTTAGATTAACTGTCCCCGTCACCTGAAACCCCGCTTGGATACGCTGTGTGAGATAACACGCAGGCTTTGGAGAGGCTAGATTTTGGTGTACGGTACTTGTGTCTGTTATTTTTTCCAGGAAGCCTCGAACATATCTGGGCATCTGGTTGGTTTATTTTGGTTGTTCTGAATGTAATCTTCCCCTGCACCACCTGCTGCATGTGCACAGAGACTGGCAAGCTCGAACCTGCACGCAGACGCTATAAAAGGATAGGAAAGTGCGCGCGTGCGTGAGCGAGAGAATGAGAGGGATAAAAAACTTTATCCTCGCTTTCTGTCGCCCCAAACGCGCGCCGCGATTGGAGCTCCGCGAGCTGTGTCAGGATCCCGTGCGAGCGTGGTGTTTGTCTGCGGTGCCGTCACGTGGAGTGTGTTCTCAGCTGTACTACGGGCCTGCTGAACAAGCCCACTCTGTTAAATATAGATGGCTTATTTACACTCGAGCACAGAGCTACAGGCAGCTCCTGAGCTGCCTGTCAACCTTGCAATCCCTCTTCTGTCGAGCTGATGACGCTGGGCGGAGCGACGGGCCTGCAAAGATACACACACGCACACAGTGTGCTACCTTTTTAATTCTGTACCCGAACGGCTGTTTGTGTCAAAGCAGCTGATGCAAAGTTTATCTTCAAAAATCAGATATCATCAGTTTAAAAAAAAAAAAAAAAAAGCTTCGACAGCCCAGAAAACATACGCCGGGTCAAAATAACAAAATAACACCATTTGCAAACAGGGATTACACACTTATTCAGTCACCTCGAGGCCACGGGCAGCATGTCGCTGCTGTGAATGTGTGTTTTTTATATTTGATTAAAGCGCCTGTGTTTTGTAACACACAGGATATTGAGGTCAAAGTCCAATACATATTACATGAAGCCAACAGCAGGGTACTTCCCAACAATCCCAGACCTCTGTTTACAAGCGCACAAAATATGAGCGCCAACAAAGTGCTCCCGTGTTGTTTGGCTTGTCGTATTAGTGCTTATTGGATGAAGACCGAGCATATTCAGCTTTTTTTTCTTCTTCTTCTTCTTTTTTGTCTGTTTGTTTACCGATTGTGATATTGAACAGAAGGGAGCGAGGTCTCCGGCTGCAGAGCATGCTTTAATTTAGGATTCGTACTTCAAAAGATTCCACAATTTAAAAAAATATATAAAAGCACAACTCCAGGCCTTGTATCAGAGATGAAAACCTGCCTTTGAAAGCTGCTAAGCAAAGCAGCCCTTACAACGCACACGGGCGCATTCACAAGCCGTAATTTCGGCAGTCAATAAGAATGCACTGCAGAGGCTGGTTTTGCTGGCGCTTTGATGATGGCGTGTTTCTTTCTCTGAAGATATTTCGTGGAGTCTTCCCCGTGGCGGATCTGAAAACGCCACAAATCAAGAAGTTGTCCTTGCGTCTGCACTTTTGTTTTTCAAACGCGTTGTTAGAACGTGAGCGAGTTCCCCTTCTGGTGATTTGTATCGAACGTTGTCAGCGGCGTATCTGTCTGGGCCCCGGCTTGTTTAAGATCTATGTGTGTGCATCTGAGCGCACACATGAGAGCCTGTGTTTAACCCGCTGATATCGATTAATGCTGCATGTCTGTCAGCGCTCCATCTGATAGTGTTCACTAACCTCTCTTGTTGCTCTCTCTCTCTCCCTCCTCTCCGCAGCGATAGAGACCCAGAGTACCAGCTCAGAGGAGATAGTGCCAAGCCCGCCCTCGCCTCCCCCGCCGCCCCGCGTCTACAAGCCCTGCTTTGTGTGCCAGGACAAGTCCTCAGGGTACCACTATGGTGTCAGCGCCTGTGAGGGCTGCAAGGTGAGACTCCCGGCCTTCCTCTGAATCTGCCAAGCAAGCAAGATGTTCGTCAATCTCGTAACCTCCGTGTGATTTACAGAAAAACTTCACAGGCTGCGCTGAGATGATGAAAGTGATAAGTCCTGTCATCCTGAGTATCTAGCATCCTTTTGGGTTTTTTCTGTGTTTAACGCTGGAATTTAATGTTGGAAACAAGTCAAATCTCTCACTTTACTGACTTTATCGCTCGCTTTATTGAGCCGTATAATCATAAATGCGACCTGGACAGTGCAACACTTAAATCTGCACATGTTGTAAAGATAACGTGCACGATGGATCTGCCATCGCGCACAGTATGTGAATCAAGTGTTGGTGCTCGTATCAGCTTTGCTGACGCGCCCACGTCGGCCCTCTGTTATCAACACGGCCATGTTACACAGGTGCCGAAGAGGCCCCACAACCCCCACCTGCTCTGTTATCAGTTGTTAGTTGCTTCCTGCATGCATACACGTTCTCCTGTTATTTTGAACACACAGACCCTTCTTTATCTCGCTTCTCCTGAGGCGCAGAGCCAGAGTTGTGTAAGCTCAGGGCAGGACGGAGATGAGGAGGGGGGATTTGTAGAATCTGATGTATAGTTACTGTCAGGTGTGAACATCTCACGGCTTGTTTTCTTTGGAAGGCGATCGTGCATTCTTTGCATTTGTGGTAGAGTACCAGCCAGAGCCCTTGTATGTAGATCATCTCGCGAGGTTTTCTCGTGGCTGCAGTCCTGTGTGTAGCAATAGGAGGCAGGGAGTGGTTTGATGAAGGCAGGCAGGCAGGCAGGCAGGCAGGGTGGTGCTATTGGTGACAGGTGCCTGCTAGACCCTCTGACTTATTGACTACGCAGCCAATACTGTGTGTGCGTGTTTCCATACGTGCAGCGATGGGAGTGGTGCAGGAGAAGTGGGAGGGAGTAGAGCAGAAAGAAAAAGCCATACTGAAGAAGGCAGGAGGCAGGCGCGGTAGAAAAAAAAAAAAAAGAAAGCGTAAGGAAGGGGCAGGAACTCAGGGGGGGAATGTGGAAACGCAGACAAAACGATACAAAGATGGGAGAGAGACCGCAGGGAGGGAGATAGTGGGAGTGTGAGCGCAGGCTGTGCTCTGAGAGGCATTAAGAACGAGAAAGAGGAGAGTGGGGATGGTTGGAGGGGCCGCACATTAGGGGGACAGGGTACAGGGGCCACAGCTGAACTCACTGACACCAAGAGAAAGACGGTCAGTGCATCAGAGCACGGGGGAGGGGAAGGGGGCAAATGACTAAAGAATGCATTGGGAGGAGATCACAGGGAAGCGAGGGGTCTGGCACACACATACATACAAACACAGAAACCCTTTAACGCAGACCCTCTGAGTGCGCCATGAAACTTAACCTGCTCCCCAAATCCAACTTATAAAAAGTTAACAAAGTAAGTAAAGGCTGACCCCTGTGCAGTTTTTATAGGGGTAGCCAAGCTGCTGCCGACCGCGCTTCACTGTTGGTGCTATGAAAATTCATATCAACCTATTTTATTCACTTGCCTTGGTCATATAAAATCTAATACTTCTGTTAGTATCTACCCTTAAATGTCAAGAATGGACAAACTATAACTTTACATACAGATGAATTGCAGTTTCCCTTGTCAACACAATACTGTATAGTGCTATATTTAGCTACCATGTTAGCTGGTAACTGCTTTATGTATCCTGACTATAGCTCTGTTTGCGATCGTGGGTGAGCCGCTTGCATGTATTAAAAAGCATTGGCTTCGATCTGACGTGAAGGTTTGATTTCATCCCAAAAGTGTCACAAACACAAACAAAGGAAGCATTTAAAACCTCTGACACACACACACACACAACCGTTTGACACTTGCTAATGGCTGCTAAAAAGATCTGTACCAGTGCGATAAACAGAAAGAGCGCAAACAATATACGAGCTGTAAACTTGAGTAATTAATTGTTTCTCCTTGGTGATCACAGCGTTGTTCTCTCTGACAGCTCCGAAACAATGTCAGAATTGACGCTGTAATTAGTTTTTCGACGCTTTTGTACAGTGGGGATACGGCTGATGTTTTAATTCATCAGCCGGCAGATATTGCGCAGTGAAAATGATTTTAGAACAATGACAAACAATAACTCTCTCTCTCTCCGTGCCTGCACCATGAGACGTTAAAGCCGCGCAACTAAGGTGTGAGAGAAACTTCAGCTTTTTAATCTATGGATTCATTTCATAACTTGTTTCTCCACAAAACCTGCAGCAAACCCTGCATGCCTCCTTGGCCAAAGATAATTAGATTCCCAGTTATAGCTGAGGTAGAAAATTTTAAATCAGAGAGAGAGAACACATGCATATAGATTGTGTTCAAACAGTAGCAAAGTAAAACACATTGCGCTCAGTAATATGCTGAATGAATAACTAGATGTATTGATTAACTACAGAAGGAAATGCTGTTAGGTTAATGGAGAGATAACAGCACTTCAGAATAAGGGGGGAACTTTTATTCCATTACCAAAGATGTGGTTCAGTCTTAGATGAGTTGTCTGAACGCCAGGGCATCCCAAGAGTACAACAACTCAGCTGGTTAGCAAAGTGTTGTCATAAACATTAGAAATGTTGGCTAAAACTCCGAACGTCCCATGTCCCCTGCCCTTGAGCCGCCCGTCTGCTCGCTCGACAGCCGCAGTGCTAATTTGAAAAATTCAGGATGCCTTCTCCGTATCTCTGACTTCAGAGGAGATGACTTGGTATAGCATATTCAATAATTCAGCACTACAGGCATGTGAATGTATATGGTCGTCTCATCTGAGACTGGGGTAAGTCGAGGGTTAGCAGCGTCGGCTTTGCTGCGGCATGCCAAACTACAAAGGCATTTCCTGGGGGCTGCAGCGAACAGAGGAAACAGGAGGGAAATGTTGAGCTCTGCTACTTGGAGACAGCTCATTCGTTTGTTGCTTAAGTTCTACCGCCCGCACATACTCACCGGCATTGCACTTTTTTTTTTTTCCCCCTCCAGATATTAACACTTAAACATTAAATATGCATGCCCACCCCCTCATGTTTATGTTTTTGTCTTGGAGGCATGGCAGCGCGCAGCAGGCGATCTCTCTTCATGGTTTCCGGTGCAATGGGAGGGAAGCGAACATATTTTTAAAATCCCCAACCGCCGCGCCTCGCAAGAATGTCCCCTATTTGCTGTGTTTTTCAAATGGCCCTCTTACCAGGCATCCGTCTTTACTAATGTGTGGGCTGCTCCGTAATAGAGGCAGGGGCACGGGCGCACACATATAAACACATGCACGGGCGCAGTGGGAGGCTGGGAACGCACTCTTAATCTGGGCACAGCGTGAAAGTCACGTAAGAGAGGATTCCTGTGCTTCCCTGTGAACTTGCCAACCCTAGACTCCCCCCCCCTGCTATCGTCTTAATAAAGCATTTCCTCACACACATGCAAAGCAGAACACGCCGACACACTCATAAACGTGCAAGGCTTATGATACACACCAGGTAGACAGGCTGTGAATTCAAGCGCACATGACACATGCAATCATGTATTTGCTGTTACTGTTGGCTCCTCTTTTCCCTCCCTCCCTCTCTTCTTCTTGTGGCTCTCATCTCCTCTGAACACTGCAGGGTGGCTGACAGGCCCGCTGAGGGCTCTTGTCGCCGGGTGGATTAAGCGGTGATACAAAAAGAGGCTTAAGGGCCGCAGGAAGCAATGACTCCTAAAAGAAGGAGGGGGGAGGAGGGGCAGGAACAGTCGACTGGCCCACGAGCCGCCAGCAACAGCCAATCAGGAGGTGTCTGCGAGAGGGCACCTGAGCCTCCTGATGGTGAGGAGGGAGTGGGTCAATCCCCCGGTGACACCGGGGTCAGGGTCAGGGCACCGTCGGATCAAAGACGACATGATACACACACACGCGGCCGCACACAGAGAGGACAGACTTACCTCTCAGCATCAGCGGCTAGAATTAAGCCTCGTTCTCTCCACTTTGTTGTTTGTCCAGGCCTCACTATTCTGTAAGGAGGCCTCTTTTTTTTAATGTTTCAATGTGACAACAGGGTACAAAGAAGATGTGAGGCCTTGAAGAACTCAGGACAGAGTTAGACCCTCGTGAGGAGTGAAAAACTTCCTCTATCAGCCGGACGCAAAATCTGTCACCGTTGCCCTAGCTGGTACGCTTCCTCTTTGTAGTTCATTAAAGGCCTCGCGTCCACTCTGCGGTGCTGGATGGGAGATATGAGAAGAGGATGGCGATCTGGGAAGGACAAATTGCGGGCTTAGGTCCACCGGCCATCTGTCGGCCCAGCAAAGCTAATCCCTCGGCATGGGATGGGGCTCCCTGGCAGCTACCCCACCACCCCACCTCCCTCTCTCCCTATGCATGGCCCCACCCACCCTCCTACCCACCAAAACATAGCCCCATGTCCCACTGCGTCACATCAATACTGACTTTGACCTGTATTATATTTGTTCCGAGCCCCGCTTGCAGAGTACCCACTCAGTTGTGGCTGATTTGCATTAACCTCTTTTTATCTTTCTGACACACAAGGGATGCTTAAGCAATAAGGCCACCGAGGTTAACATTGATTTTATTGGGGTTACATGGTATTCGGTTGAGTGTAAGTTGCGATGCAAGGCTTTTAAACTGGTTTGTCATTGTTGACACAGGAAGCGCGTATGGTGCCTTGTGGTTACAGACTTGGCGTCAGAAAATTCCAAAATAAAAGTCAAGCTTCAGAATTGGAGATATTTATAGATAACCAAATTTGATCCAGATTGTTTTTTTATCATTTAAAGATGTGTGCAGTTCTTTCTCTCATGTCTTTAATATGTTGATGTTGTAGTTTTCAATTTAAAACAGAGATAACTCATTTTAGACCTTTCTTATCCGCTAATTACTCAATATTTGGAGCTTATTGTGGCTCTTAGAGCTACTCTTCAGTTCAGTTAGTTCATGGGACGTGCATTGCATCAGTCAGGAGATAGATCAGAGATACTTTGCCCCACGTTTCTCTGTTTTGCTTTTATGCAATCAAAATATAGTTGGCCTCCCCCGAGACCTGCCATTTCTGCTCAGTAACCAAAGACGAGCTCATTATGATTTGTCCTTCATATGCATGGAATCAATTTTTAAACACGTTCTCTGATTTTCTTTGATCTAGTGAGAAAGAAAATGTTAATGCAGGAAAAAAGGGATTCCTTTTTTTTTTTTGTTCTTGCACAACAGTCTCTATGTTCTCTCTAATAATATGCGCTCGGCCTGGATCTAGAATTGCTTTTTACTGACTATGTAAACTAGGCCATGGTTATATGGCGCCCACTAACCCTGTTAACTCTTTTGCACCGAAAGTCTTTTGACTCGAAACATCTCCACAAGCATTTTTTTTAATTATTATTATTATTTCAAGTGGCTATCATGGAGGAGGTGCATGACCTCATGACACGGTGACTGTGCAGATTATGACACGGAATAAGCCCTTTAAGGATTTAGCTGTTGGTAGTTTGTTGCACTTGAACCACAGCCTTTCTGCACAGCTTCTTTTTTTTAATTTTATTTTGCTTTTCGAAGCTTTGTCGAGAAATTGATGAGGATTGACATCGTAAACGTGGCCAATATATGAGTAGAGAGTTTGCAGAAGGCATCAGAAGCCTGCAATAAAAGCGGCAGTGTTGATAGATAACCATATGCTGAGCAGATATAGAACATCAAACACTGCAGCTGTATTTGCTCGGTAATTCGGCTATTTACTGCTTTATTTGCAAACTTATGGCTTTACCAATCCCTCTGCCAACACCTGTCCTCCCTCCTTCATCTCCTCATCTCTCCATCCTTCTGTCACACAGGGCTTCTTTCGGAGAAGCATCCAGAAGAACATGGTGTACACTTGTCACCGGGAGAAGAACTGCATCATTAACAAAGTCACCCGCAACCGCTGCCAGTACTGTCGGCTGCAGAAGTGCCTGGAAGTCGGGATGTCCAAAGAGTGTGAGTATTTAAAAAAAAACACTACCCAGAATGCCCTGCTACCACAGTGATCATAAGGCCAAGCACAGATCTCAGCTTAGTTGTTTAATCCCGGAGAGGAGAGCATGATTGTTTGCCGTCTTAAGACGTAGCGTTTGTTGGCATTTGTCACACTGATAACATTGCATAAGCGCCCACAACTGATGCACTCTCGTATCAGCTGTGGCAGTGACTCATTATCGATTGATGCGGAGACCACATCCTGTCCATTTTGGTCATATTTATGAGTCAATTCAAAGCCGTTACTATCACCCCCCCCCCATGCTTTTTAGTTCATTTTTTTTTTTTTGTCTAGTTGGCAGGTTTCTCAGCTCGCAGAGAATATCCGCTGTAAAAAAGCGAGACAAAGGGCAGCCGTGATGCAGGCTGGCAATAACAGTCAGGGTGTCGCCAGGCTTGGCAGGCCTCTGTGATGAATATGTTCTCACCTGCCGAGAGTGAAAGAGCAGGCGTCTGCTCCCATCATTGCACCCCGGGGGCTGTGTGAACACACACACACACACACACACACACACACACACACTCGCGCACACATACACGCAGGCACTCAGACTTGATAAAGTAATTGGAAGAGGTGTGACCGCAGAGAACTCGGAGGCCAGCGGGGTTTTTACCTCAGCCCGATCACATGACGACGCACCATCAGACAGACAGACTCACATGCTATCATTTTACACGCTACTAGAGTGTGTTTTGGACGCGTTTCTACTCCTAAATACTAGAAAGAGAAATAGGCGTAAACAGAAGAGCAGCTCCTCTCTTCCTCTCACGGCCGCACACCTGTTCAAACCTGCATGCAGACAGCCTCCATTGCTCCGTCCCTCTCTACCTCCTGTCCTCCCAGCGCTATTTACCTCATCTTTCTGGTACAGGGAGAGCAGGGAGCGCTCCCCATGCCACAGCACTGTGGCTTACAGTAAAAGAAGTTATCCTCTGAGCTCCTTACCTTTGAATGGGGCCATTAATCATGGTTAGAAGGATCACAGCAGCCAGCTCTTTCTCGCACACGCAAAAAAAAGCACACAACAGGGCATAGACTGGAGTTGGAGAGCCATCTAGTGGAGAAAAAATTGTACTGCATGTAAGAAAATTTGGTTTTCTGAATGCAATGGAGGCTGGAAATTTTATTATTGGATATATTTTGACCCAACTCTGCGCAGCTGCTTTTACTTGGCTGGGCTGCTAATGACTTTTTCTGATTGTGGTCATTTTGTGCCGAGTGTGCAGATTGCTCGTCTTGTGTCCTCAGCAGTGACTTTGGCTGGTGAATCTGGTCTGAGCTGAGGAGCAAGGAGAGGATGGCCATCTGGGGCCAGCAGGGAGTCTCTCTGCCTCTCTCACACACACACTCACACACACACACACACACATAAAAATGCATGCTCGGGCACATTTTCATGCTCGCATTCAAATTATGCACGTGCAAGGTGACAAAAAGCGACGTGGATAAAAACTCTTTTAACAGAAATACATTCAGACAGCTCCACTTAAACACCATACAGTCTCTGTCACACACGCACTCACAGAAGGTGGACCCCCCGCCGGCGCCGGGGGACGTCTGGGTGACCTTGTGTCTGTCGACAGACAGCTCCAGACGACAGTGCCAGGCCTGCTGCCAGGTGGCAATGCCAAGCAAGACCGCGTCAGAAGGAGGGGCGGGCGGGGGAGGAGGGTGCACGGAGCAAGTGGAGGGTTACAAGAGGAACGCCTGTAAGCCGAGCGCCACATTAATATCAACCTGACAGTGTGCGAAGACCGAGACTTATGGAATACATCATGAAAGTTTGTAAAAAATAGCATTTATAATCACATCAAGATGGCTAAAACATGAAGAATGGTAGGATACTGTAGTACAGTGGCATGGCATTTGCCATATTTCAGCTTTTTTATATATATATTTTCAAAATATTCAAGTTCAACTTGATCTGAGAAGGTAAAAGTCTCTGCCTGAACTCGGGAGACTCACAGAAATATGCAAAGTTTGACAGGAGGTCGCAAATGAACTGTTTTCATCGGTCACAAGCGGAAAGCAGTTGGGAAACACTTGATTCCCGAGCAGCATATTTATATAAAAGGCACATTTCAGCTAAAGTAACACCCCCACTGCTGACACTTCACTATTTTGAGTATTTTTTTTGTGTGTGTGTGTGTGTCAGGAATAATAATATGATTCAGCTGCACAATCCCTAAAATGTATGTTGTTGAGTTCAGACCAGCCACCAGCACCTCTCCTCTCTTTATCACCCCTCCCCTTTTTGATTTATTTATTTATTTTGTCTTGTTCACAAAGCTATCGCTCACATGTTCCTCGAGGAAGGTGTTATTCAGCGATAGAAAAAGTAATAAAAGTAAAATAAGATGAAGCAAAGAATGATGGAGAACAGCGCGAGGGGAGGATAACATCAGCCGGTAAAAGGCAGGATAGTAGAGAAAGATGAAGGCTGCGGGAGAGGAAGGAGTATTGAGCCCAGTGTGCGAGTGAGAATGAAAATCTAGAGTTGAGAGAGCAGAAGGGGGGGAGGAGAGACGAGAGAGGCTGGAGGACAGGAAGAGAGAGAGAGAGAGAGGGAGAAAGTTTCATCACTGTCGTCGGTGGCTCTGCGCTGCGAGCAGCAGGAGCAGGGGGAACATTGACATTTTTATCTTTCCATTGAATTTAATCTGTGTGATGGACGAGCTGCCAGTGCTTTAATTTTCCTCACACGAATTATCCCTGTCTGCCCACCTCTCTCTGAATTGTACACAGACACACACACAAATACACACCAAGGCACGAACAGAAATTGTCTATTAACTGCACGCTGCAACTGAAATCCACTATGAAAACAAATGATTGAGTGATGGCTGTGTGTGTGTGTTTGTGTGTGTGTGTCATAATATTCTGTACACGTTACGCGCCAGGCTCTTGTAAATCATTTTTATGCAATGAACACGTAACCACAAACAATCCAGGATGCAAGTTCCCCCATTAGCATTCATATTCTCATAATGCATTTTGAAAGATGCATTGCTCAGAGCGGACGCACACACGAACACCGAATGCACGTTTGTGTCGACACACACAATAACAAAAAAAAAAAGAAAGGAAAGAAAAAAAGAGAGGCAGTATTTCTTTCATTTTCACTCCCCCGCTACAGTCCTCCCCCCAAGTTATTGCATGTGGCAATTCGCCATGACAGATCGCCAGTCGTGCCTAATAGTTCTTTAATGACTTCATTAAATTGTGTTGTGCGGCTTATGATTGTGCTGCCAATTTGTCAGCACGGGTAATGTCTGGGCGCTAGGGATGCCCCACTTTTATTTGTGAATTAATTGGACATTGACTGCGTCGCAGCCCCCCCTCCGCCCCTTCCCCTCATGGCAGACTGGACACAGATTCCTAATCAGCACCATAAGCGGGGCCGGTCCAGATATGTTAAGCTTACTATGGCTATACGCGGGGCGTTCCTTCACTTATTAAGTCATAATTATCTCAAGGGGGAAACATTTTTCTGTTTGTAAATCTGTCCGTTTATATAACATACTGTGCAGCATGGACTTTGCGATGATGTGTCACTTGTTTGCTACCGCATCTCCGCATGTGTTTGGGTGACTTCCCTTACCACATGAGTATCAATAAAACGCTGGCAAATAATGTATCACCGCGCTGGATCTGCACAGCGGGGTCTTCTTCATTTCTTGTTTTGGCGAGCAGTGCTTAGCAATAACATAGTGCAGCATCAGACTTCCAGCCCCCTCCCTCCTCCTTCCCTTCATGTTCTCCCAGGCAGGGAGGCCTGTCTGCGGGGCTGATGGATGAGCAGCAGCAGCGACTAGTGCATCCCTCCCTGGCTCCGGGCCATGCCCCTCTGTCACAGACACTGATCTCCCATCAGCCTGAGCGCTCTCACCCTTAATGGTCAAGGTTAGGATTAAGACAAGGAAAATCTGATCTTGGGTCAGCAGCTAGGGGAAATTCAGGTACCTCCAGGGGAGGTAGCGATGCGAGGACTGATAGAGTTTAGGAAAGGGGGATGATTTAAAACACAAGAAATAGAATTCTGGAAAGGTGGGGGTGTTGGTTTAGTATGAAGTGAGAGGGAGGCAAGGAAAGAGAGCAAGTGTTGTATAACCGAGAGGGAGAGAGAGATGTGAGAGCAAGAGCGAGAGAAAGCTGGAAGGTTTTTTTTTTTTTCCGGTTTGGGCTCAGTCGCCGAGCCCTTTTAAAACCATTAGAGGCGGGATATTTGTCATATTATGTTATTAGATTAGCCGGGACCCCTAATGAAAGCTGTGGCAATTTGTCAGCCTTATGGATAGCTCCATCCACCGCCACTATTTATCAGCAAGCACCCCATCCCACCCCCACCCTCAACACGCACACACATATACACAACCCAGTCACAGCTAAACTGCACCCCAGTCTGGATGGGCTTGGAGAAATGGATCGAGCCTGTAATGGGATTCCAATGCTAAACACCCCGCCTAGTGTTTTTTGTCATTTGTGGTGAGCACACTATTCTCAGCCAGATCGCCCAGAGGGAAACCACATTGGATTATTTCAAGGCTCCCTCTCCTCCTCCTCCTCCTCCTCCTCCTCCTCCTCCTCCTCCTCCTCTCTCTCCATTACCATAGCGCTTCTTCGATGGAGCTGTCTCACAACATTTATCTTATAGCATCGGATAAGAGAAGCGATGCTGCGGTTGCTGCTGCCGTGTACTGCAGACAGAGCATCCTTTCCCGCTGACGACTTTGCCTTTTGATGTCGATCGCACTGCCCTGTGGTCGCGCTTGAATGGGACCCGCAGGTTAAAACAATCTTTACAGATTTAATTGGCCAAAGGCCGCGTCCGTTTGGTTTGCACTGCAGGTTCAAATCTGTGTTTCCCAAAAGAACGAGTTGAATCAGTCGCGAAAAGGTTACGCAGTGAAGCTGCCATACAGTATGAACCCAGGCTTAGACATTAAGCTCATCAAGAGCTGAAGCCAAACAATTTCTGTCACACATACTAATCCTATCTACCCCTCTCTGTTTCTCCCTGTAGCGGTGAGAAACGACCGGAACAAGAAGAAAAAGGATGAGAAGAAGCAGGAGTGCACAGAGAGCTACGTGCTGAGTCCCGACACAGAGCAGATGATCGACAGGGTTCGCAAGGCACACCAGGAAACTTTCCCCTCTCTCTGCCAGTTGGGCAAATACACTACGGTCAGTAGCATGACACTGACAATCTGTGCATATATTTGTTCACCTGTGATGGCTGTAGATTATTGTTTATCTATCGGATTTCTTTTATTTGGATAAATCTAAGCATTTTTCCCCACCTCCTCGCAGACTAACAGCTCAGAACGACGTGTATCCTTGGACGTAGACCTGTGGGACAAGTTCAGCGAGCTCTCCACCAAGTGCATCATAAAGACAGTGGAGTTTGCTAAGCAGCTGCCTGGCTTTACAACGCTTACGATTGCAGATCAGATCACTCTGCTCAAGGCAGCCTGTCTGGACATCCTGGTAAGAAAAACGGCCTTGCATATTTATTCCCCAAATGTCTAAATCTTTAAGAAGAAGCAGAAGAGTGGCTCAAAATTCTAACCAAATCAACATCCTGTTCTGTCGCTTCTGTCTCCAGATACTCCGAATCTGTACACGCTACACACCAGAGCAAGACACCATGACTTTCTCAGATGGACTCACGCTAAACCGAACCCAGATGCACAATGCTGGCTTCGGTCCCCTTACCGACCTGGTTTTTGCCTTTGCCAACCAGCTCCTTCCTCTGGAGATGGATGATGCAGAGACAGGGCTACTCAGCGCCATCTGTTTGCTGTGTGGAGGTATGGCAGATCTCCTGAATATTTATTGAACACTCTTTTTGCCAATTGACAGTCCAAAACAAAAAATTCTAAAAACTGTACTGGCACATAGTCCCATCCACTGTTTTTCTGTCTGTGGATGAAATGGCGATGGGGTGGCACCATCCAGTGGCAGATTGTGGTTATGGCAATTGGTGTCTGACACTATTTTCTGTGTTTATCCACAGATCGCCAGGACTTGGAACAGGCAGAGAAGGTGGACGTCCTGCAAGAGCCCCTCCTGGAGGCGTTGAAGATTTACGTAAGGAGGAGGAGGCCTCACAAACCGCACATGTTCCCCAAGATGCTGATGAAGATCACTGATCTGAGAAGCATCAGTGCTAAAGGTTTGTGGTCCAGACTAGCCTCAGTCTCACACTTCTCAGTCTAAAATGTATTTTTGTAAGAACTTTGGTAGTTAACACTTTCCCGTCTCTCGCCATCCTTCCCTACAGGAGCTGAGCGTGTCATCACCCTGAAGATGGAGATCCCCGGCTCGATGCCTCCTCTCATCCAGGAGATGCTGGAGAACTCAGAAGGCCTGGAAAGTGGGGCCGCAGGCGGCCGGCCCAGCGGTGCCCCACCAGGAAGCTGCAGTCCCAGTCTGTCACCTAGCTCTGCCCAAAGCAGTCCAGCCACACAATCGCCGTAGTAGCGGCCCACCTTTTTATTTTTCCTCACGATGCTCTCTGTCTCCTCCCTCAACGTTCTAAAGAGGAGGGGCGAAGGAGGGAGGCCTTGACCCTGACTGCTGAACGCAGGAGACCGGCAGAGCCAACCTCCTCCTCTGCTACGACACAAATCCCCACCTCCTGATCTGCTTTCCCTCACTCTGGAGCACCGTCCTGATGTGAGGGGAGGTAAGGCCGGGGTAGGCCGGGACAACAGGATGCCTCCGAGAGACCACACCGTAAACACTGCTGATGACTCATCCTCCTTCTCCCTCCACTCTCCCCTCCACCGCTGCTCCTCCCCTCTCCACCTTTCTCCAAAAGACTCACAGAAACAAATCTGGATGCAGTGGAGATCAGACCGAGAGTGGGTGGAGCACCATGGGACAAATATATGAACAAGGACAATGCGTACAGACTTGACAAACACCAGACACTTTTTTTTTTCTCTTGTACTCTGAGGCAGACTGCAAGCTTGGGACTTGTCAAAAGACCCCCCCTCCTCAAAGACTCTGGGTCTTTTCTCTTTTTCCAACTTCAAAAAAACAGATTTCGTACAAAAGATATATAAATATATATAGAAAAAGTTAAGGAACTATTGTGATTGACATGTTCGGAACAGAATGGCAGGTTGAAATGTGGACATGTTTTCTGAGATTAGAAATTGTTGTACTCCTTCACTGTTTGAATCTTTTCATACCCATCAAGAGTATTGAGAGAGACGTTTCAGTTTTATCACATTTGTACATTATTCTAATTAACAAAAAGTAAAAGATGTTGAAATTTCTCTCCAATCTACACATGCAAACACACCAACAAACAAACACACACACACACACAAATGTGCACAGAAAACAAGTCGCAATGAATATCACCTACTATTCCAGGTTGGATTTGTTTTCCTTTTTTTTTTCTTTCTTTCTTTTTTTTTTTTCGCTTCCAAGAGAATGGGAAAAAAATGATTGTATGAACTTGGTTGTATGATATGGTCACAGGTCCTTTCAAGAAATCAAATTAATGAAGATTCATTATTAAGGTGTATTTTAAGTAGCCTTTGAGTTTGTGTATATAAGCTGTATTCATTTCTTTAAAACTATGAAGAGTTTTAGGCTTCACCTGATATTTTTTTTTTTTTTTTAAGAATACCTTTTATGTGTTTTGTTTATAGGTTTGTGATGCAAGAAAAAGACATTTTGAGCACATTTTACTGAAGGAAGTTCTTTCATGTTTTGTGTCCTACTAAATACTGGACAGACCCTTAACCAATCACTGGCTGTTCAGAATGTGGCTTTCACAAACAATTTCAACACCCCACCCCCTACACTTTTAAACCATGTTTTTTACATACAGTAGATAACAAAGTAGCACTCCTGTCGGGGCAAAGCTTTTTTTTGGCCATGTAGCAGAAAGAGATGAGGTGTTCTTTTTTTCTGAAACTGCTGCGCCTGATGCCACTTGTAGCCAACCAGGTTCAAGTGCACTACAGCGGCTCAGCTTCAAAGAGAGTTAAAATGTGAAGAATGGTGTATATACACACTGTATTAAACACAAGTGATTCTCAGCAGTCTCTGTCGTGGATGGGGAAAGACCAGATTGTAGTTATCCCTCTGCTCTGTCAGTGGTCAGGCAAGTGAAGGTCCCAAATGTGATGTCTGTCAACTAAGTCCTCACAAATCCCTCCCCTGGCAACCTGTGGTAGATACAAATATGTGATTTTTCGCCAGATCCAGAGCAACCTTGCACCCTGCGACTCACTTTACGCCAAAACGCCTTCACCGTTAACACACACGTCATCAAGACCATCATTACTGTACACACGCCAATGTCTCAGGAAGGAATCATTTTGTGTGCTTGGCCTGTTCTTTGTATATGTTCTGTGCTGCACCTCCTAACCCTCCTGTCACAGATGCACACATACACACACTTCTGCTACTGAGCCCCTGAATTTTTCTTCAGTCACTCATTTTTGTTAGGCCTGGCAGACCAGGACTCGTGCAGAGAGACACCGACCCTGATCTCCCGCAACATTACGACATAGGATGCCAGTGTGGAGTCTCTCTGAGACGTTCATGTGTTCTTTTTATTTGTACGGTCAAAGCTGCTTTCATCATTTAGGACTTCACCTGTCCAGAACGGCGCACAACTTTTCCCTCCACAGCTAATCTGGAATAGCAACAGACACACCGTCAGTTTGAGAAGTATGGAATATGTTGCAATTTTGTCAAGATTATCAAGCGACTTTGAAAAAAAAACAAAACAACAAAAAAAGATAAAAAATAAAACCAACATTTAATAATTATTAAATGTGTTTGTGTTGTTAACGTGTGTCTTTTTTTTGTTGTCCTCAGTAAGGTTTCATACATCATATCCATGGAGAGAAGTAAGGGGAAATTCAGAAGAGTCACTAACTTTATTGAAATTATCTTGAAGCCATAGAACTCCCTTGTTTGTGTGTAGCAATAGGAGAGCATTGAAGAGACATAACAAAGATTCACTATTAATATTCAAATAAATTAAATTCAGTGTTGAATATTTGCCAGTGAAAAAAGAAAATTACCAACTTTTATAAAGTAACAGTGTAGTTGCTGAACCATTGGTCTCAACCTCATTCTGAGATAATAAAAACAGAATTCTTATTTTCATGCGATGAAATGCCAATAAAAACATAGTCATAAATACTATATTCCATTTCTGCCATATTATGTAAATAGAGCTATCTAAATCTTACACACTGGACCTTTAGGGTTTTTTCAAAACAAGTTTAAAACAATTGCTTTGAAAGAAAAAAAATTAATTCATTGTGTGTTACAAACTGAAGTATTGTTTTTAAGGTGGTCCAATATTTCTTCTTCCTTATATAGTTTCATTTATAGGCAGTAAAACATACCAGAGCTCAAATCACTACTCTCAGGAGTTTTGCTTCTAAGGCTTGGTCTGGTTTGGCCGTTAACAGTACAGGTTAACCAGTATTTTACAATAGCTAATGTAAGCGAACACTAGCACTGGCACTGGATATATTGTTGTATAACATACTGCTACTACTGAATTCATGACTCTTGTCATGTGTTATATTGATTGTTTTCAGAATACAGTGTTGAGGTGAAGATAATGCTAAGATTAAAGAGTAATAGTTACTTGATAGTGAGCAGTTAGTTAGGCTCAGACTAGCTGGCACACCTAATCTGATAACCACTGGCTAGCATGTCACACTAGCACGGCATGGACATGGAAACAAGCTGCCTGCATTGAACAAATGACTTGAAAATGATTATTTTGTTCAATGCAGGTAGCTCTGGTTTAACAGAATAATTTGTTGCCACATTATCCATATATTACTGAGAGAACATTACTTAGTTAGAACAGACCTATTTTTTTTTTTTTACACTTTGATACACGTATATTAATAAGTCAAGCCAATAAAAAAGCATACAGAAAATCAGGTTCTGGAACATGAATATTCATTTTAATTTTTAGAACTATTACTGTTATCTGTTAAACATTATTGCTTATTCTGCAGTGAAAAGTCAATGTCTCTATCTGAAAAGGGTCTACTATTAATATATACAACACTATAAATAATGGCTACAGAATACTGTGTTAAGTATGTAATGAAAACTTTACTTATAATTATTAGAATATAAATATATACATGGGAAATGCTACAACAACAAAATGATTATCACTGTCTATCAAGTGATTTAGCTGCCTGACTTGTCTGTCTGGGCTGTGTTCAAACACCCGGTCTACTATGCCCCACCTTCTGACCGAGGCAGTGACGTTTCAACCAATCAGAATCATTCGCGCGGAATTTCAAACATTTTCAAATCAGTGCCCCTTTACCCAAAAGAGACTGTTCCGCCAAATTCGTAAACAAAATAGTCCCCCTTACACAAATGCTAGTTAAATTTGATGCACACAACCAAGACGATCTTTAAAAACATAGGAACACATGATATGCACATATCTTATCCCAAAACATCAGTTAATCCCAGTATTTTGTAATTTACTTAATCTTGTATCTGTGTGTAGTGTGGCGGAGTGATATCGCGGCACTTCTGGAAGCGGCAAGGGACGGCGAGTGACGGCTGCTGAAGGTAGCTAACGTTAGCCATTCGTCGATGTACATGGTAGAGTACGGTATAGTATCAACTGTTCTTTTAGTTTGATATGATACTATAGATAACTTCTTCTCCACATCCCGGTCGATGTTTATGGATTTCCAGAAGTTAACGTGTCTTTGAACGGACTTCCAGGTAAGGGTTAAACGCTTTAAAATGTTTTTTTTCTGGGGCAAAGTGTGGCGTAGTCTCGGTCTGCTAATTTAACATTACACGTTTAACTGAAACTCGTATGTCGCTTTGTTGTTTAGTCGCTAAGCTAACTTTAAGTCTTTCATTAGTTGGCATATTTCCCACGACAGACAACGTTACTATCGAGACGATATTGCACGTGGGGTGTCGCATAATTGTCAGCTGTGTTTTAACTTCATCTAAAATCGACCTGTTGATTTGAGTTTAAATGAAAACGTCGATTTACGACAATGATAAAAACACACATTGACCAGAATGGAGCTAACGTCAAATTAAGTAACGTTAAGTTAGTTACTGAAAAAGTAATGTTTCGCATAGAAGTGACGTTTTTACGCACAGACTATGCTTTAACATTGTTGGTTTGCTTCTGTGAGGCTTCTTTCTAAGGTTACAATGCTATGTTCTTTTAAAAAATCGGCATTTGATTATGTTTCCTCCTTTAATTTGACATTGCTGATGTTAATATTAAACTCTGTCTCTTTGCTGACGTCCCTAGGTAAAGTTACGAAAATGCCATTACATGGAAAAATAGTCGTGGTTAAGAGGAGCGGAGGAGATGGGACTGAGTTTCCTCTGACTGCAACATGCTTATTTGGAAGGTGAGCTCAATAATAAAAGGCGTTAGTGTGTTTGTTAGTTTGACATGTCTTAAGATTAAACATCCCCTCTCTTCTGCTGTGCTGTCTTTAATCCTACTCGTTTTTATCTCAAGTGCGACAGCAAAACAAGCACACGTTATGTTGGATCATGCATGTACTATGTGTGGCCTCATGTTGGGGTTGTCAGAGGTGATATAAAAACCATTTGCTACAGTCAGTGGTTTGGAGGCGGGCCATTTCCTGGTGACGTCAGAATTTTAAATGCATGTCTGCTTCTCTTACATGAAGATCATCTGACTGCTTATTGTTTATTTAAGACTGCAGTTCCCATTGCCCTGTACTTATGCACCATGGAACATTTAATTCATTGGTTATTATCAAGCACTACTTGCATGCAGACTGATATTATCCTAACCTTTGTTCATACCTTTTGTTTCATTTTATCTTTATAGGAAGCCTGACTGTGATATTCGTATTCAGCTTCCTCAAGTCTCCAAAGAGCATTGCAGAATTGATTTGAATGAAAATAAAGAGGTAAACCCTTGCTGACCATTTTAACTTGTTAATAACTTCAAAGGTTCTCTGGGATAATGAAGAATTGTTATTGAATGCCAATTTTGTTGTCTCATTGCTTACTATTGTCAGAAACCATGACAGAAGTAAAGATGCCCTGACAGCCTAAGTCTGATTTGAGATACTTTGATGGACTGAGATTTTCACATTTGTCTCCTCCAGGTCATTTTGACTAACTTGAGCTCAGTGAATCCAACTCGTGTCAATGGAGAGGTTTTGCAGCAGTCTGAGCGTTTGAAGCATGGAGATGTGATTACTATTATTGACCGTTCTTTCAGGTGAGCATGAAGAGCAACTTTTTTAAAGTTATATATGACGGACACAAAGTTCCATCTATTGTCATAAAAGATTTTAATCATTTTATTTTGTTTGAAACTCAACTGTTTGTAGGATAGGCATGTGTTCATAACGGTTTACCAGGTGTGAAATGGACTGGAGAAATGTTTCCTTTTCATTTTGGCTCCCATGTCTACTAATGTAACTAACATAGCAGTGCTGACTACCTAACAAAAATAGAAGAATGGATGACCTTATTGTACAGTTGGCAGTGTGGGTCTAGCTGGCACCTGGAAATAAACCTGACACAATTCATAAACGCTGAATAATTTAAAAATGGGAAATGAATGTCAATACCATGTCTAGTAGTAGATAATGCCCATTTGTGAGCAAGTGCTCCCCTGCATTGTCAAGAAAGACACCTGGGAGTTTATCTTATGTTTTGTTCCTGATTGTCATTTCAGGTTTGAGTATCCTCCAGCACCCACGCCAAAGAAGAGGTCTTCCATTGGAGGCAAAACTGAATCCTTTAAGGTAAGTTTTTATTTATCTTTTTTTATCTAGAGCATTGCAACCTCCTGAACATCTTAAATTTTTGTACACTCCTGCTGAATTAGATCTTTTTATAAACATATTACATACATACAAACATATATAAGTGTCTTGTGCTTAGGTTCTTCAAGATCAGCAAGTTGGTGACACAGTCTCCCCTGAAGCAGGAGAAAAGAAGATCTCTGAAGTGTCCACAGGTGAGACTGATGATTGTTGTTCTGAATTGACTGTACACTGTGAAGATAAAGTTGATGTACGTCTGTATTCCCAGAATTGGTATATCTTTTGGGGATTATTCATGAAGATAATATTCTACTTTGAACACGTGTGTATAAAATGGCGATGGAAGTTGTTGCTCAGCATTTTCTAGAGTCTTTGTTTGGAGAACTGTTTTGATAGTGCAATTGATTAATGTCTTATCAAACAGACTCTTTACAAAATACAGGTCGGTGTACTTATTTTAATATTTAACTCTGTTGCAACCCTACTCTAACACTCCCAATCTGTGATATGGATTTGAAGCCTGCCGTTTTTCCATAGCCTAAGACTTGTGGTTTCTAATATAAATGTTTTCTTTTTTTAGACCCTCATCTGAAAGATGGAACTAACCATGATAACATCCAGCGATCCCTGGAGAAAACTATGGAGTTGGAGTCCAAGGAGGAAAACAAGACAGCATCCCCCTTCAATGATCTGTATCAAATGATCAAAAAATCTCTGGATGTCAAGACCCCTCGGAAATCTTCTGCCAGTCTGCTTCAGACACCTACCTCAAGGTTTTGCACTCCAAAACCTGGTACAGTCAGGAAAAATGATGGAAAACCTGTCACAGAAGAAAAGGGCACTCCTAAAAAGGTCCCTTCTAATGAAAATATGGGGGTGGATGAAAGTACAAGTAATGGGACCCCGAAGTCTGTTAAGAAGCAGAGGAAGTCCTTCCAGGTTCCTTCTACTGAAATGGCCAGACCTGAAGCTGAAAATGCTGCCAAGTCTGATTCAACTTCCCCCCAAAAGAGAAACCGTGCAACCCCCCAGAAGTTCACTGTGAGTGAGGTAATTGAGCAAGTTCAAACACCCAAGTCACCTATGAGAAGGAGAAGCAAGGAGGCCACACCAGCCAAAGCTTCCCCCAAACCTGAGAATCCTCGAACATCACCAAGGAACTCAGGCAAAGTTGAAAAAGGTAATAAATATTGTAATACTATGTTCATTCTTTTTGAACTTCTAGAGAATGGCAAAACATGCATGAATAATTACTGTAATTTGGTTAAGATATGCTTGTGGTTCTTAATGCTATTTAATCAATTTCTTTTATTAGTGAATGAGACATCCAAAAAACGCAAGAGTGGAGAACTTGGTACCAACTTGCCCACATCACAAATGAAGAAGAAACGAGTTTCCTTTGGAGGTCATCTCAGTCCTGAGTTATTTGACAAACGGCTGCCTCCTGACTCTCCACTACGCAAGGGGGCTGCTCCACGAAGAAGCTTGAGTCTGTATAAACCCAAAAATTCACTCCTTAGACGAGCATCAGTTATCGGTTTGGTTCAGGTAAGAGTTTTGTGGAGGATCACTCAAGTAGTTTAACATAATATAATTGTTGTCCATTGTTAATCATAATCTTTATATAAAATGGATCTTGCTTCTTGTAGGAATCTGAACAGACTCCATCGCCTAAAAAATCAGTTGCCAAGAATGCTTCTCCCAAGGCTGCAACCCCTGCCAAGAAGTCACCGAAATCAAGTAGCCCTTCTTCGAAGGCTGCAACTCCTGCCAAGAAGTCACCAAAATCAAGCACTCCTTCACCCAAGGCAGCAACTCCGGCAAAGAAGTCGCCAAAATCAAAGAGTCCTTCACCCAAGGCAGCAACTCCGGCAAAGAAGAGTCCATGTCCGTCTAAAAACGAGGTGGAAACTCCAGGTGTCCAGACCCCCACCGTACAAGGGCGCTTCTCTGTGTCACGCATCAGCACTCCATCTCCAATTGCAGAAGATGTTGTTATTGACCAGATGCCTTTAGTCACTGTAACCCCAAAAATACCCTTGAGGAGGAAGAGCATGAAGAGTGCCTCACGAAAGACTCCAAGTGTGGTGAAGAGTGCCATAAAAGTAATGCGCAGAACAAGTGGCATTTCACGAGCATCTATGAAAGGTATGCATCTCTTTTTATATTGGAAATCTTGTCTTTGGTCCTTGTACCTAATCCCCAGTGGTTAAATTTCTTTTTTGCTCTCCTTTCAGTTAAAGGCTGCTGGGCAAACGTTGTGAAATTTGGACAGCCTAAGGCTCAGGAGGTGGCTCAAGTGGCTGCTCCAGCGAAAAAAACGGTTGTCAAAAAGACAGTGAAGAAGGTTGTGTCCAAACCCCAGGTAAATAAGATACTGTTTAGTAATTACAAGGTACATTTACATCATCCCCATCATTATTTTGACTCTTAGTTGAAGTGTTAGGGGGAAAAAAAATACTCCTGTTCCTGTCAACAAAGATTACATGAGACACTGCAATTATTTTACTGGGGGAATAAAAGAATGTTTATTCCTATTGAACAACTATTATTTCATTTATTTCTTTTTGTCATGTTAGCACGATTAGCAGTCAAAAAATGCAATGACCATGTCTTTCTCAATCTCTCAGACTCCTGCAAGAAAACTCAAAGACTATGTTAGCACTGGACATGCAGATTCACCTGCCTCCATAGTTGTGGGCAGAGCTCACCAACAAAAGGTTGTATATCCAACTGGTGCCGCACCAAGACTGGTCGCCAATACTGCACTCCTTAAGAAGAACATGAAAATGGATGAAGACTTGACTGGTAAATAGTGCTTTTCATCCCAACCAAAGCCAACATGTGTTCTTGGTTTTATATATCTTACATTTTATCTTTTCATATTGTCTTGTCATTTTGTTTTCAGGAATTTCTGAAATGTATAAAACCCCTGTAAATGAAAGGAAGAGGAGATCTGTCATGAAGACACCCGTGGTAGTTCTAGGCACATCTGTGGTAGAACCATCAGTGCTGAACACGCCAGAGGAGCCAGGTAAAGTGTTTTTGGAGAGAATAAATAAAGATATATTTTGCTTTTTCTGTAATTAAATTGGCATACTATGACTTGCATGACTTATTCTACAGGTGAAATGATGGTGTCACCACTAAGCGTTACATCTGCAGTAAAAGATGGAAGATACAGCAGTGAGGCAGTCCAACGCCTCCTCGGAGATCAAGAATCTAGCTTCATCAGTGACATCCCTGCTATGGAGACTCAGTCTGATTCCGGTGAAGAACAGTGCACAGATACAACCTCTGCAGCAACTCCAAAACAGAAGCCCGAACAGCACGAGTGTCTCACTGGAGTGAAGAGGATCATGAGGACACCAAGACAGAAGGCTGAACCTGTTGAGGACTTGAGAGGAAGACTCCTGAAAACCCCTAAGCAGAAGCTTGAACAGCAAGAGTGTCTCACTGGAGTGAAGAGGATCATGAAGACCCCGAGACAGAAAGCTGAACCTGTTGAGGACCTGCGAGGAAAGATTTTGAAGACCCCTAAGCAGAAGCTTGAACAACAAGAGTGCCTTTCTGCAGTTAAGAGAATTTTTGAGACCCCACAACGGGAGTCTGAACCTCCTGAAGACCTTCAAGGAAAAATTCTGGAAACTCCCAAAGCTCTTGAGGCTGGTGATGCAGGTCTGGGTGGTGTTAAGGAAATTGTGGAGACACCAGTACGCATGCAAGTCTCTGAAGATCTCTGTGAAATGGCAGACAAGAAAACTCCAAAGGTGAAGAGATCCCCATTGATCTGCCTCACAGGTGTCAAGAGAATAATGAAGACTCCTAAAGAAAAAAATGCTCCAGTTGAAGATATGGTTGGTGTGAAGAGGCTCATGAAAACTCCCAAAGAAAAGGCTGAACCCGTTGAGAAGAACTTCGGTCTCAAGAGACTCATGAAATCCCCAAGGCTGAGGGGTAATGCACCAGTGGAAGACTTTGAGGGACTTCAAGAGCTCATGGAGGAGGCACTGCCTGATCCCACAGTACAACTGGAGACAAATGAGGTAATGATCAAAACAGCTGCATCGACTTACATACTGTCACAGTATAGTCTGTGTAGCCACAGACTGTCCATATTAAATATAATTTACAAGACATTTGTGATGTCTGCCTTGCTTTTTTCTTTACAAAGTGGTTACTCGTTGTCTGAGTTGTTGTTTGTTTCAACAGGCCGAAGGTGAAACTTCTGCTGAATGTGATGCAGAAGTTGCAGGTTAGTTGGTTCTTAAGTTTAATATGAATGAATAATTGACATTACTTGGTGGTTATGTAAGCTACATTACAATGACAAACTGATGGTTTTGTCTTCTCACCTTCTTATATAGAAGTAGCCCATGAGGACCCACAAGATGATGGCGATAAAGAATCAC
The DNA here is from genome assembly GCA_023373845.1 of Nibea coibor. NCBI lineage: Eukaryota > Metazoa > Chordata > Actinopteri > Sciaenidae > Nibea > Nibea coibor. The sequence goes on from CM041728.1 coordinate 12,335,753, forward strand.
CAGATGCCTTGGAAACTATTTCTCAAGTGGATGCAGTGGATGAGATTGTAGCTGAAGAACAACCTAAAGTGGAAACTCCTACTGGCAAAGTCTCAGAAATCATCATTACTACCACAGAGCCTGTCCATGAGAAGAAATCTGTTCGAGGCAGAAGGGCAAAAGTGGTGGAATCTAAATCAGTTGAAGATAAAGAGGAGGCAGCTGAACAGTCTGAAGAGTCTGTCGCCCCTACTCCAGTCAGAGGAAGAAGAGGAAAGAAAACTGAAGCTACAGCACCACCCGCTGTTAAACAAACAAGAGGCAGAAATGCAACAATCACTGAAAGCAGGGATGTTGAGATGGAGCAAAGTGATTCTCTACCTTCTGAAGTTGCCATTAAGCCTAAAAGAGGAAGAAATTCCAAAAAAGCTTCTGGTGATCAAGTTGAAATTGTCCAAGAGGTTGCCACAGAAAATGCTCCAGAACCTGAGAGTGAGCAGAGTCCCCCCGTTGATGTGGACCATGAAAAAAATGACAGCACAGCATCCACAGAGAAGCCTGTGTTGAAGCCCAAGCGGGGGAGAAAAGCCAAACAACCTGAACTAACAGTGACAGAGCAGCAGGATGCACCCCAAGCTGACATGGCAAAAGGTTTGTCATCTTTCCTGTTTGTGTTTCTGTGTGAAAGTAAAACCTCTGTAAAAGTCAGTGAGTTTTCCATTCCTGGCACTGTTGACAACATTGTGAATGTCCCAGTAACCAAAGCAAGACACAGTGTTGACTAAAGTGCATGCTCCGCTTCACAGACAATTTTATACGTTTAAAATTATACCCTTTTCATGGTATTGATGTATGGGTCCTTTGGCTATTTGATAGCCACATGCTAAATATTTCTCATTTTGTCTTCTCTTATTTTAGAAGATGCAAATGAGGGCCACACTGACCAGCTGCAAGGAGTGCCAGGTGGAAGTGATGAGAATAAATCATCAGATGCACCTGCAACTGAAGTGGAAACAGCAATTTGTGAAGTCACAGAAATGGATGCAGCTCCTGTTTCAAAGAAGTCTGTTCGAGGCAGAAGGGCAAAAGTGGTGGAATCTAAACCAACTGAGGATGAGCAGGATGTAGAGGAACAGTCTGAGGAGCTTGTCGTCACTGCTCCAGTCAGAGGAAGAAGAGGGAAGAAAACTGAAGCTCCAGCACCACCCGCTGTTAAACAAACAAGAGGCAGAAATGCCAAGTCTCAAGAAAGTGCACCTGATCAACCTGAAATGGTACCAGAGAAAGTTGTGGAAGCAACACTGCCTGAGATTTCCACTGAAGCTGTAAGTGACCGGATTTCTCAAATAAATACCCAAGAAGAAACAGATTCTGCACCCCCTGCAGAGGAAACTGTTGTGAAGTCCACTAGAGGCAGAAAAACTAAAGCACCTGTTGTGCCACCTCAACCAACACCAGAGGAAGTTGAAGATGTGAGTGATGAGCATCTTGTGGAGGATGCTCAACCACAGAAGTCCATTCCCAAACCCAGAAGAGGGAGAAAGGCAAAACCTGATACTGTCGAACAAAATGAGGTGGCAGAAGACACGGTTGTTGTGGAGACCAAGCGGCAGTCCCAGCCTCCAGTCAGGGCTAAGAGGGGAAGAAATGCCAAGCAGGAAGAAGAAAAGCTGGAGAATGAAGACAAAACAACATCAGTTGAGACAGCTAAATCTCAGGAGCCAGTTAAAAAATTAAGGAGAACCAGGAAGGCAGAGCAAGACCATGTAGAACCAACAGAAGTCCAAGCTGTTGAAGTAGTTGTCCCAGAGGAGACTGAAACTCCAGTTCTTACTGAGCCAGTGAAGACAAACGAACAGGCTACTGTGGCCACAAAACCCAGGAGAGGAGGGCGAAAAGCAAAACACGACACTGAGAGTGAAACACCTGTCAAGTCCACTGAAGTCCAAGAGGTCCCTGCTGTCAGCTCCACGGACAAACCCAAACGGGGTAGGAGAGGAAAACAAGTCCCTGAAGAGGCTGAAGTCAATGCTGTAGTACCAGAGGAGAAACCTGTCCATGAGCCAGAGACTGAAGAGAAGAATAACGCAGAGGTTGACGCTCCAGTTGTTAAATCTAGCAGGGCAAGGGGGGTGAAAAATGAGGTTTCACAAGCCATTCCAGCCAAGAGAGGCCGTCGAGGTGCCGCTCTTCCCACTGAGGAGTCCAACACTGAATCCACAGCCCCAGTTTCAGAGCCTGAGTCAGCTTCTGTACAGCCAGCCAAAAGAGGAAGACGGGCAGCAGCAAAGGCCACAACAGATGATGCTATGGTGTCCAGTGACCAGACAAATCCCCCTGAAGATTTGAGCAATGCTGCTGTGGAAGACAAAAAAACGTCCAAAAGATCTGTCAAGTGGAAAACCAACTTGGAAGTCATTGAGATCCCAAAAGCAACACCCGTAAAAGCAGTCCGGGGTAGGAAGTCCAAACTTGCAGACCAAGTTGACACTGAAAGCAAAACTGAAGAGAAGGATCTCTCAGAAGAAGTTGTCACAGCTCAACCTGCCAAGAGATCCCGGCGAGGGGCAAAGGTCGCTGATGAAGCTGAGTCCACAAGCGAGGTGCAGAGTGTTGAGCCTGAGACACAGCCAAAAACCCGAAGAGGAAGATCTGCAAAGAAATGAAAGCATTTGTATATATTCTTAACCATAATGTTTTCTCCTTTAAAATCTTTTTGTACTTCATTTTTTTAGAACATGTTTTACAGACTGAAAACGAAGCACTGCTTTTTTCATACAGCAGGGAATCTTGTTTTATCAATATGTTGTGACAAGTTGTACGTTATTCATGACTTCATTGCTTTGCATATATTTTTATGGTGAAAAAAGTGGTCATTAAATTTTTGTATAATGGAAAGAAAATGGTCTGAGTGTCTTTATATCTAAATATGTCTGGTGTAGAACAAACCATTAATTCTCTGCACATAAACCTTTACTTTTAGGACAGGTAAGCAAGAAATGGTAAAGTATGACTTGTGGAAAATTAATTGTATTTGGTGCCTTTACATATTGAAGTTATTTCACATCAAGTATTACAGAATTGCTGTTTAGTATATATTATTATAAACCATCTGACACATCCACAGATCTTTAATTACTTGCCATTGTTCCGAATTATGACACGTTGCTGAGGCATATTTTAAATAAAAAAGTTATGTAATCGCTGCTAAAATGAGTATGTATCGGTTTTCAGCACAGGAGAAATACACGTGATATAGAAGTCTCAGGATAAAGTCATTATTTCCGGATTTGCGGCACAAAGTAGAAAAGTTAAACAAAATGAGATTGACTGGAACTTGGTGACAAAACAAGCGTGTACGACCCGGACACGTTTGTGAGACGGACTGGAAACAAACGCAGGCTCGACGCTGGAGGGAGATTTGAGAGGCGCGTGGAGCGCGAGACCGTCCTCCAAACTTTAATTTGATGACTTCAGAGTTTGATCCATTTCTTCATTTATCGTTTTAATTTTACGTTTTGTCATCATGGAAGCAGACAGTGACATAAAAACCACCCCGAAGGGCTTTCACTGCACTCTGTGCAATGTCAATCTGCCAAACGGTAAGCTAACTTAGCCACAAGCCAAACAAACGCCTTAACTTCGTGCTGCTAGTCTCCCCTCGTAGCATGCAGGCGGGAAAAAATGTTAAAATGCTCAAGCTATAAAGGGAGTGGAATATAACCATACTATACATGCGCACAGCCGTACGTGCATACAATTGTACTGAACGGTTCGGGAAGTTATAATCAGTGGTATGCATGAAAGCTTTATTAATGTACTTGTGTCCATACTTTAATTTCCTGCAGTGCCAAGCTTGGATCAGCATATCAAAGGACGGAAGCACAAGACGCTGAGCACCGTGCGGTCTACCAGGAAGACCCAGGAGCAGCACAGTGTGTTTGTCAGCGGCATCAAGCCTGACATCTCTCAGACTGACATAGCAGAGTACTTCCAGCAGTTTGGCTCAGTCTCAGATGTTATTATGGATAAGGACAAGGTCGGTGAGCCAAACACAAAGACATGCATCTTAAATGTGTATTTGCCGCATGTGGAAAGTGACAGATGAACCCCACTGTCTGGCTCTGATGTGTCACTTTGCACTCGCAGGGTGTGTACGCCATCGTCCAGTTCAGCGAGACTGACAGCATACAGGCAACCCTGTCCTGTGTCGAGCATCGGATGAAAGGCTTGAAGCTGCGTGTCAAACCGCGGGAAAAGAAGGACTTCAAGTTAATTCCCAAAAAGAAGAATGACTTCCAGGACCTCCAGCAAGTTCTCGACCGTCTTAAACCTCAGCTGTGTCAGTTGATGTCGGTAAGCAATAGAAGTGTAGGTCTGTGAGGATGGAGATGCAGGTGGTTGTAAGGAGCATTGAAGCCTCTAGTGGAGCCTTTTAAATTCCTCATTCTCAATGTAGTTTCATATTGCAGTATATTTTAACAATCATACATTTGTGTAGTTTAATATAAAACAAATAGACAGTTTATAATTATTAAATAATATTAATAGTGAATACTTTTGGAAATTGATGTACAAAAAAACTGAATGATTCATATGAGTTAGATTAGTTTATTTTCAGTCTCAGCTTTAGTTTATTGAGCTTTATTTAGCTGATGAGAAAAGATCAGGTTATGATAACATGGATGTGTGTCATTAAGTGTCTTGTTAAGGGACTGTCCTTTGTTCTCCTCCAGGTGGATGCACAGATGCAGTACCTTGTAGAGCGATGTCAGCTGGGTGAAAACGAAAAGAAGGCCAGAGGCTTGCTGGTTCAACTCCTGCAGGAGGTTTTTGTTGAGTTTTTCCCAGGTGACTGTTGTGTCACACACACACACACAGACAGTTTCTGAGATTATTATTATTCTTTTTTTTTGGAGTTTAGTTCACTAACCTTTAATTCGATGTTTGTATCTTTCGCAGACAGCCACATTCTGCCATTTGGCTCATCTGTCAACACTTTTGGTATCCACTCCTGTGACTTGGACCTGTTCCTGGACCTGGAAAACACCAAAGTATTCCAGGCCCGTGCCAAGTCCACCACGGAACAGGTCTGACATTTCTATATTTATAACATTTATAGCCAAACTACAAAACGCTCCATCGGGAGCCCATTGTGTATTGAATGTAACCTCTTTTTCCTCTTTCTTCAGGCAGGGGAGGGCATGTCCGATGATGGCCGCTCTGAGGACTCCATCCTGTCTGATATCGACCTGTCCACTGCCTCTCCGGCCGAAGTCCTGGAACTGGTGGCAACAATCCTTAGACGTTGTGTCCCCAGCGTGCACAAAGTCCACGTGGTCAGCAACGCTCGTCTCCCTGTGGTCAAGTTCCATCACCGCGAGCTTAACCTGCAGGGCGACATCACCCTAAACAACAGGTCGGTGGCTGACTCTTAGGATGTGGCGAGAAATGTTGTTTGTCTTTTGTACAGTGAGCAGAGTTAGAATTGATTTTTCGCTTATCCTGCAACTCCCACTAGACTAGCTGTGAGGAACACCCGCTTCCTCCAGCTGTGTTCAGGGGTGGAGGACAGACTGAGGCCTCTGGTGTACACCATCCGCTACTGGGCCAGGCAGAAGCAGCTTGCAGGTAAGTGTTGTGGGTTATCTTTGAGTTTAGATGGTCATTTCATGTATTGGTCAGCAGATGTCAGTAGAACTTCACTCCCCCTTCTGACCGTGTCGGAATCTGCTTGCACTGATTGTCTGATGTCTTTTGCTGCCTTGTTATGGAAGCTGCTTTAAAAAAAAAAGGCACAAGTACATCTCCTTTTGTATCGTAACAGGCTGAGTCTCCTGCTTTAGAATTCAATCTTAATAAGAGTGTTCTTCACTGAAGAGCACACTAATTACCTTTACTCCTGGGGCATATCTCCATTATTCTCTTTGATGGAGCAGTAGCCTCCGTGCTGCCAGTGCAGCTTTCAATAAGGCGCAGAATGAATAGCGAAGCCAGATGGCATCATTTATATGTAAGGCTGCTGTGTTTGCAACTATATGAGTCTGATGCTGTGCCGCAGTTTACGGCTGCAGTGACCTCCGACACGATCCATTCTATCAATATTTAGATTAATCACTCGATTTTTAATGCAAAAATCACCGAAAATGCAGTTTTAATCAATTTCATACTGAGGTGTTCGATAGCGCTCTCCACCACCATCAACAAAATTTGCAAATGAGGGAATATCTTTTGAAAGAATCAGAGTTCCAGAGAGTATGAGTGCGTGTGATTTGTTTTTTATGATTTTATACATTAAAACGATCACATTTGCGTTGTCGCGTGTAGGTAATCCCAGTGGTGCCGGCCCCCTGCTCAACAACTACGCTCTGACGCTCCTGATCATCTTCTTCCTGCAGAACTGTGACCCTCCTGTCCTCCCCACAGTGGACAGGCTCAAAGACATGGCCTGTAAGTGCTGCATCGCTCCCACACTCAATGCCTCACGCTGGAACTTTTTCGTATTGTTCTCTTAAACCTCTCTTACTTTTTTGTGTGTTATGTGAGCACAAAAAGTTGAGTTTCACCAAACTCTAAACTGCGTGACCGTGTCCTAAATGGCTAGTTTCAGACCGATGGGTGACACCTGCTAATGAGGTGTGTGTTTATGAGATTTCATCATCGCGCCGTAAAAATTGCTGTATATGTCCTTTGTGTCTCTAAGTGTGTAAGAGTGTGTGTGTGTGTGTGTGTGCAAATTTTCTTAAATCCAGAGTATTGTGCCACTTAAGAGTGAATCTGTTCTTGCATGAGGCCCAGTGGACCCTGATCCATGCTCCTCTAAATTATTGTAGAATGGGAAAAGTACAGAAATGTTTTCCAGACATTGTGTAATCATGAAAATGGATGAGAGCGGCAGACTGGTTGGTTGTTTAATTGGTTGGCTCGGGGTTATTTCCTCAAGTGAAGGGATGTTCAGTGTGCTGTCATGGAGGACTGGAGAAACCAGAAAGTGTTATGATTACATTACTTGAAAAGTCCAGCTCAGCGCCTGTCTCTTGCATGGTCGTCCTCGTTTTCTCTTCCGAGCTCCCTTGATCATCTCTTTGGTCACGTCACATCTGCCATGTCCTGCCCCCGCTGAGCCCTGTTGCTCACGCGCCTTCAGTTCTGCACAAAGTTGCATAGAACAGGCATACAGGACGCAGAGTGGGAATGACAGAGACACCATTCACAAGTCAATGTAGCATCAACATGATTTCAGAATTGTTTATGGTCAGTTATAAGATGTTGCTTTTAAATGTCTGAATCAGACTGAAATCTGTTCACAATATTTTCCCGCTGGGCGACGCTGCGAACGATTATGAAGAAAATAAAGACACAAAGAGAGCGAGCTTACTCTCACAGCTGCTTGATTGTTGTGGGAAAACTTCAAACATGACGCCTTCCCAGAGTGTAGGTGCCATGAGCAGGTAAATTAACGTTATGTTAGCCAGCAAGTTAATTAGCTCCGTGAGCAGTTACAATGACGATGGCGTGTTTTACAACGCGATTGCAAATTTCTCACTGCCTAATGAACCTACCAAATTCTAGGTATTCTCCTTTTCACTGTCATTTCCTCCGCCATCTTCCCTCTGCATAGTGCCATCTCAGATTATTTGTGTGAGGTCAGATGGGCAGAAAGTGAAATCAGCCGGTAGAATCCCAAAGCACAGCGCAGTAATGAAAAGTTATGGCTGTAATCTAACTTCTGAAAGTGGAACAAAGATATGATATCTCATAAAACCAGCAGGTGCATTACTGCAGGGAAGCGGGACTGCACTCCTGGCTAGTGGCAGGCAGCTGCAAAAGTATGCAACAGTTAACCAACGCACATAGATAAAATTAATTAGTTTAACCGAGTAGCATTTTTAAAGTCGACTAGTCTCCACATTTCTCAGCTGTTATCCTCGAGGCAGTATATGGAGCTCTGTCAGGATTTCTTTTTTTTTTTTTTCAAATTTCTTTGAAAATTGTTATTCATTCACCTCTTTGCAGGTGAGGAAGAAGAGTGTGTGCTTGAGGGCTGGGACTGTACCTTCCCTAGTCAGCCTATTGCTGTGCCCCCCAGCAAGAATACACAGGACCTCTGTAAGTGAGAGTGGTTTTAAAGTAAAATATGTCACGTTAACGTCTTCATGCCCTCTAAATACCCATAAAAACAATCCCAGCGTCACCACCACAGACCCTAAATGTCACTCTTTGTGTACATTTATGTTTTCTCCTCCTAGGCACCCTGCTCGCTGGCTTCTTCTCTTTCTATGCTAAGTTTGATTTTGCCAGTAGTGTCATATCCGTCAGGGAGGGGCGAGCACTGCCAATAACTGACTTCCTCGCCCAGAATAAAGAGAAGGAGGCCATGCAAGAAGAACAGCCTACCAAGACCCATCACCAGGGTCCCAAACTGGGCCCCCTAAATCTCTTGGACCCCTTTGAGTTATCCCACAACGTAGCCGGAAACCTGAATGAACGCTCGCATCGCATCTTCCAGAGGGAGTGCCAGGAGGCAGACAAATACTGCCGCAGCCTGCAGTACCAGCGCAAATCCACCAAGGGGAAGTCATGGGGGCTGGTGCGCTTGTTGACCCCACATGGGGAGGTTCCACATGCCAAAGCAGAGCAGATGATCATCAGCATCCCCTTCAAGTCGGCATCACTCCCCGAAGTGCTGCGCGATCAGCTGCACAGGGCGGGAGATGGTTTCCGGCTGCTGTGGTTTCAGAAGGTTTGTTCTGCTGCGGAGGGAGTCTTCCAAAGTGTTCTCAGGTGCCACCTCACTCCCTCGTCCGATGCCGTGTTTGGCAGGGATACAGCTGTGGACGCCGCAGAGGAAATGGAAACTGCCTCGTCTTCTTTCAACACATCGATGAATGACAGTTGCGACAGTGTCGAGTCCCGCAGTGAAACCAGCCCTCTGGGAGCAGCTGTTCTCGGCGGCAAGAGGCCGCTTTCCTCCGGCAGTGATGCCTCTGCGTCGCCTCAAGGCAAAAAGCCAAGACTGGCAAAGAGGGGCAAGCCTGAAGTCCCCCACTGGATATGTGCGCAAAAGCACATGGTGTGGGCTGGCAGGAGGAAAGTGAGAAGGGAGCTGATCAAAGATACTGACTCGAGGCCAGAGGGCAGCTGTATGGAGCTGGAGTCCCAGGTCACAGATCATATCATTAAAACAGAGGCGGAGCTCAAGGATCCCCTGGAGTTCAAGGTTCAACCACAGATGGTGGGTGAGACAGAAAGCACAAAGGCGGTGCTCAAGTTTGAGCCAACCAGTGACAAGACGGGAGTTTTTCATGACTTCTTTCACTTCCTGGAAGCCTTCTTACCAAAGATGGTAGAGACATTGATAGAGAGAGAGGTGGGGAGCACTTAAAAAAAAAGACCCGGACGGTGTATTTCTGTGTTTTCTGTTTGGAATTTAAGATGATATTTCTGCTACTGCCTGTTAACCCGTGAGAGTGTGACATGAAAGAGCATTTAGTGTGACTTTATATTGAGCGGGCATCATTTCTTACTGTAAACGAGGGCTTGGTCAGAGGTTTGTAATGGTTTTCGTGTTTACTGATTTGTAGTTGAATGTTTCAGAAGACTTCCTGACTAAGCCTGCTTTTTATGTTTGAGACATGGTTTGGTTTTAGTACATTTCTGTTTAAATCAATGCTCTTAAATGATGACGGTAGATTCAGTGGCAGACGTTTGATCATCCGATTCTGTCTACAAATGAATTAAAAGAAGTCTTTGTAAAACACTGTCTCCTTCTTTACTAGTGGTAGTTGTGATCATCTTTAAACATTTCTAACAAAGAAATGATAATTGTACTTAAACATGGTTGCAGGAGTGGCGTCGGTGGTTCCATTCAACTTGTCAAGGGCCACCAGAAAGAGGCCATCGAGTGAAGCTTTTATCCAGTCAGGTCTCCGCTCATATGACTGAGACAGATGAGAGTAATTACTCAGGGAGGCAGACTGCTTTATTATAGCAGGACAAGCAGGAGCTGAGGGATGCACAGAGCTCCCAAGTGCTGATTAACATCATTCATCTCACTTTTAAAGGGAAATGCAGATGGCCGGGAGGTTAGACAGGGCCATAGAGGATGGAGAGGGCTGTGATGATGAAGATGTTTGATTCAGTTCTTTTTTTTTTTTTACCAGTGATATTGTGTTTGTTGTGGCAATGAAATTAAAGGTAAAATCATTGGTATATGTCTGAAGGGCTCGGCACATTTGTGGTTCAGATCAGATTTTATACTCCGAAATTTCCTCTAGCGCCACCGTGAGCTTTACATTTGTGGTCTTAGGTGAAATATCTCAACAATTATCGGATGGATTGGGCACAAAACTTAGTACACGCATAAATCTTTGTATGTCTCTACTGCTAATTCGCAAATGTTACCTTTTTCCTCATCTGTGACAACAGTATCGAGGGCGAATTTCTCAACTCACTTGTTTAAATTATATTAGAGCTTAAAGTTATGCATAATTAACAGCAAGATTGATTTGATTGACAGGTGGTTGTCGTTCATCCCACCTCAGGTCCACCGTTGAGCTACATCTTCTCTAATTTTTTAGTTAGCCGCGACAGGGAAGAGGCAGGACTGGCAACATGGCAGCCACCGATTTTGAGCTTCAAAACGGCTCTCTCGAAACCTGTGGCTGTCGTCACGGATTCGACGTCCATTCTTTACACTTTCGTTGGCTGACACTGAAAGGAGATGTTCCAAAATGGTAAACATACCTGGTAAACAACAGCAATGTTAGAATCATCATTGTAAGCGTGCCAGTGTCAGCATTTAGCTTAAATGACAGTTGCGCCCACGTTTAGCTTCACAGAGCCGTTAGCATGGCTGGTTTGATCGCTCTTCTCGTGTCTTTACTTTTTGAAGTTTGGTGGCATTTGGCTTCACTGTCAGTGACAGTCCAGGTTACTCTAATATCACCACCCCTTGTTTTTATAAAGGTGCTCCTGATATATGGCTTTTCCCACGCGCACCTCTAAGCCAAAGAATCAAAGTGATTGATATCAGAACTCGGGGGGGTGTTTGCTGTTAGCCTAAAACAAAACAAAACTTTTGTTATTCTGAAAAGGGAAAGTTTCCCTTTATCAAAAAAGTAAAAAAAAAAAAAAGATTTGTGAAGATGGACAGACACGTACGCAGTCCTGGAAAACAATGAGAAATGCTTTCATCAGGTATTGATGACCAAACCAGTTCAGTTACATGCAACTCGTTTGCTGTAATTACAACAAGAATTGATTCCAGTTGGCATTTGTGTGTATGCCGCTGCATCTGTCGGACCGTGAAGCCTATTCTTGGAAATGACGGAAAAAGGCAATTTCATGTTTTTTTGTAATTGGTGTCCACTGGGATGAGATCTTCAGTCATCCCCCGTGAGACCTGAAACCTCCACAGCTTACGTGCAATATCTGCTGTTTACAGCTTAGGTCCAGGGTGACGCGTTAATCCACTGAGTCACATCTAGTACGGCGTCATCTTTTTTTTGTAGTCTGACGCTATAAATTTACAGCAACTGCGGGCGTTATCAGACGCATAGATATGTCTGGCAAGTGAGTAAGGCGTTGACTCATCTTCATTTTTATACATATACAGTACAGCACAGCGACTTTCAGAACGTGCTCTGAATCGAATCATCGAATGTTTTCCGAGCCCCCAAACACCTGTCTCACCATCCATCTTACCTGAAGCTTGCTCATAAGCACATCGGTCGGTGGAATATTGCTCTAATTGGTCAGCTCTGCTTTCCAGAGAAGACAAATGGTCTGAGTGATGCTGCTGTTGACGGAGTAGCGTTGGTCCTTTGGGGGAAAGGAGAATCGCACAAGGCATCGGTGCTGCTATGTTGGAAACTAAATGAGTGAAATTATCAGATTGGGTGCACATGTTGTTTGTGACTGCTGTTAGGAAGAAACTGATTTTGGATTTGTGTGTTTATGCACCCAAACAGGCAGAAATAGTCCGTAACATTCAAGCAAAAGGGAGATGTTTTTCTTTGTTCATGTGCATTGCTTCGGACTGACTTCTGACTGTCATGAATTACCGCACCGTGGTAGTGGGCAGGCATCTACCCCTGATTTTGTCTCCTGAGCTGTACAAACAGACATTGCTGCCTGAAAAGCACTCTGTTCATATTAGTGGCTCCCCCACTCTGGAGATAAGGCTAAATAAAAACGCATAATCATTTCCCCCTTTCTGTCTGTGATGACAGGAAGGAGTCAGACATTCTCCTGGGAGACTGCTCTAACACCACAATGGACTTTTGTATGCGCGTGTGTAATCTTCATTTTGTATTTGGACTAGCAGGCAATGTGTCCTGGAAATGGAAACGTTGGCGACAGGTCCAGGAGAAAAGCTTTTAGAGCTCCATCTGAGGAGCACAGGTATATGTCTACAGTAAGTAGATTTCCATCTTCATGATTTGCCTAAGTTATCGCGCTCGACTCAGAGAAAAGGACATTTTCGGCGTCTTTGCCACCTAACAAAGTCGGAGACATCATTAGCGCCAGCATCGGTAGGAAAAGTTGGAAAAGCTGAACAAGATGAGAGAAAAAAATCAGTAGCCTCCTACTGGTTCCATTATCTTGGCCTTGATGGCAGCTCAAACACTTCCCCCCTCGCTAGGAGCCGAAACTGCTCTTCAGGAGTGCATTAGCTGGGTTTATTGGACTGTGAAAACTTGAACTGTCTGCCCTTTCCCTTATCTAGGGGCTGTTACCTCCTCAGTGTTTACTGACAAACACTGGGGATGGCTAATGAGTTTTTCTTGAGCATATTGTTGTTTCTTGCCATAGCCTTTTATGACCCATGGAGCGAAATGCTGAGCGGTGGATTACTGAGGTAGAAGTAACTAAATGTTCAAGATAGCCACCGTTAGCTGTGGGAAATGGGTGCTTAAAACGGAGAGAGGACATATATCAGCACCCTTGAATGGAAGATGATTTATTCATGGTTTTCTTTCCAACTCATCAGACTGTCAAAAGCCTTAATTTTCAGATTTAGGATCCATTGTGCTATTTTTATTTAACTTTGGACATCAATGAGTGTTAAAACCGCACCACACTAATTGTCCCTCGATATCATTGTAAATTATGGTACAATAATTGCTCCGAAATTGCTCGGTGCAATCAATGTGTAATACCACAATCCACTTACAGCCTTTGTTGTATGGTCATATACACTTTAACTGCTTGTTTATTGTCAGCGGCAGCAGGGGCAGCAGCGGCAGCAGCTCTGCAGCTGTCAGCCATGATTTATGCCCAAATCAAGTTGTGTTTTTGACAAGGGCTTAGGGACAGACAAAGGAAAAGCATTGTTTTTTACAACTCTATAAACAGCACATGAGAGGAGTTAACATGGCTTCCCCAGGGAGGGGGTGTTGTTATGTTATATGGCACCTTGACAGTTTTTTTTGATTTATCAATGATCTAATACATGACTGGTACTAATCTTAGACAGCGGGGCAGTAAAATATTATTAAAGCTTCCTCTTTGCTATTTATTACACTCCAGCTACATTTTTACGACGTGTCGCTCATAACGAATAAACAGTTATGGATAATAGTAATGTAAATATACGCACAAGATCTTACAGTACATCACAAATATAAGTCAAATAACCCCAACAAGAAAGAAAAACAGGTTTGTAGCGTGTTTTTTGCAAACGATATATTGTGTTTTTGCTATTTAATTTGTTTAAAGGAGTTCCGTTTTTTGTGAAATATGAGTATTTGCTTTATGGTGGAGAGTTAAATTAAAGATTATACAGTGAATAAGCTTATTTCCCCAAATGTCAAAGTTTTTTAACCCAGAATTTCACTAAAAAAAACAAAAACAGAAAAGTACAAGGAAATCTATATATTTTAATCTATTTATATCACTTTCACGTCTGCCATAAAATGAGCTGCACATGCTCTATCCTGTGTGCAAACATACAAGCAGTAGCAGAAAGCCATCAACATGTGTGCACACACACACATCACTAAAATCACTGCTGGATAAGGGACAAGGGACAACTTCAGGCGTCATGAATTGGACAGCAGACCGTGAAGATCCAAGATAAACAGGAGCCGCTGCAACGGTCATAAATGCGGACACTTAGATCTGACTGTCAGCACTTGAGACCTGAAAGGTATTTGTGTACACAGTGTCTTCATGCGAGTGTGCGCTCATGTCATGTCAGCTCCATCGATCCACACCCGACCTCAAAGTGTGAGAATGATTTTGATACAGCAACGCTTTAATGAATCATTTAATTCAATCATAGGAGGATTACTGCGGTGAAAATGTGAGTGTGTGACACACAATGGCGTTATTGATCTGTGGACACTGCAGCCTACGACCTCCAGACCATAATAATGGCTTCATCACCATCTGAATAATACATGCAGGAGTGATGAGTGTGTAGAAGACCAAAGGTGAAGAGGCTAATGGTTAGACAAGTTATTCCTGGATACATTTCATATAAAGGAATGAATAATAATGATTGGTCGAGCGCTTCACAAAGTCTGTGAGCACTTATTCAAGTTGTCAAACTGTAAATGAAGCCATGTCTGTATTCTGGAATGTAATTTTGGTGGCTGCGCTGAGATGAATGTATTAGTTCAGCCGTGGATGCGCAGAATATTGGAGTCAATAAAACAATCGGATGACTCTAATTACAACAGTCTCTGTGCGCGGCAAGAAATTCACCCTGCTTAATTTACAAGAAAAATGCAACAACAAATTAATTTGCCTGTTTGCATCATTTGCATCACTCTCGTGTGAATATTCCATCTAGCACTGCATTTAAAGCACACTTTTACATTTTTAATTGCAGAATAAACCTCATTGCTTGGCTAAAAAGAGTCGACCTTAACTCACCCTTGTGAAATATACATAAACTTTATGAAGGCGATGTGTGCTTAAATATATCTAAAAATCCTCAAGAACCTATTAGTACTGATTAAGCTGATTAAGACATCAGCTTAAGACATCTTGGTTATTGAAGTTTGGCCAAGAAGAGGAGGATTTATCGATACACTCATCATGACATGATGACGCCTCAGTTCTGAAGAAGCTGTCCTGTCTCTGTGCCCTCAGGACACTGACACAGCTTCTCTATGTGCATAAATGATCCTACTCAATGCATCTACAGTATGTATTTGCAAATTGGTAATTCCTTAGTAAAGATCAGAATGGTTCCTGTTTTCCTAAATGCAAGCACACAGCTGCAGAAGGAGAAGAAGTCAGTGTCTCTCACAACCTAAGATTTAACACTGTCCTTACAGTGACCTCAAGCCATATGCTTGACCCTGTGTAATCCCCCTATGTGCTGTGCCAGAATAGAAAATTCCCTCACAGTATGAGAAGTGTTTATAGCAGGTTAGCAGGTCATCCCACCTTTCTCTGATTGTTGGTAGACTTCTGAAGTCCTGTGCAGGCCATCAAGTGTGTATTATTCTCTATATGTCGTGCTGGCTTCTGAACCCCAGTCCGACCCATTCGAAGGTGGTGGAGCTGTCTAAGCCTGTTGAAACAACTTCAGTGCAGGTGGGCGCAGATTTTGAAACACTGTGTGCCTTCTGCAATATTCTGAGGTTAGCTGCACATTAAACTCACACACTAGATCCTTTTACCATCCAAGACATTTTACATCGCATAGCAGAAACCATTAGTAGAAAGCATATTGAGAAGGGCCAAGGAATGAGTCGGTGATAAACCTTAAGACTTGATTTACAAGTGCAGACATGACGCTTACTGTGTTGAAGCTGACGCTGCCTTAAACCTGTGTGGACCATGATTTGAACTCGTAAAACA
Organism: Nibea coibor; assembly: GCA_023373845.1. Classification (NCBI taxonomy): domain Eukaryota; kingdom Metazoa; phylum Chordata; class Actinopteri; family Sciaenidae; genus Nibea; species Nibea coibor. Next base: position 12,351,551 of record CM041728.1, read on the forward strand.
CAGCAGGGGGCTATTTTACGGTCTCTCTGTGCTGTTGGTGGTGCTGAACGGGCAGCGTGCAAATTAAATCCAGCAGGTTTTCATTTGTCTATTTATTTCATAATCATGCACCAGTGGTGTGCTGCAAATATTCCTCTATGAGAGGGGGAACTGATGACTTCTTAAATGTTTTAAAGCAACATGACAGGGGAAGGTGGGTTTCTGGGAGGGAAAGGAAATAGCACAATATCTGGAGTGGTATATCTGCAAAAAAAAATGTAGTTTGCAGATATACTCTGTATATTTTCTGACATTTTCTAAAAATCCACTAAAGAAATTGTTGAAAAAACAGAAACACAACAACAAAACAAAAAGGGCATTAAATACAAATTTAAAGCTTAATTTTGAAAACTGAGCATATGCATTTGCATCAGAATAATCTTCAAAATTCTTTTTAAAACCATATATTTAAACCAAACCAGTTGAATCTTTTGCAGAGATGGTTCCCCCTCTACACCCTGCTGCTGAAGCGAGGGGTGTGGTTAACTGTTAGTCAGTGCGCATCAGGTATCAATCGCACACTATATAACCCTGTGAACCGAGAGGAGAGCCGCAGCAAGACAGGCGCATCACCGGAGTGACTACAGCAGCAGACAACTATCCAAAAGTAAGTTCTCTTACTTTTTTAGTCACTTTAGAAGTAAGAAAGAAAGATTTATACGTTTAAATGCCAGTGAATGTATTTTCATGTAATATTTGGAATAAAGTATCTATGCGTAATTGGACAGAGTCCTTAAGCATCCAAAAAATTCTTTGGCTTCAACAAAAGTTAATTCAAGAGTTTTTTTTTTTTTAAGAACAAAACTTCAAATGTTCAAACAAAATCTTACCCCGTCGTTTGTGCTTCTCCTCAGATGGCCAACATGCTGAGATCGTGGATGATGTTTGCGGCGCTCGTTGTCTGCCTCCTCGTGTGTTTGAGCAGTTTCGCGGACGCCTACCCACCCAAACCGGAGAGCCCGGGGAGCAACGCCTCACCGGAGGAGTGGGCCAAATACCACGCAGCTGTCAGGCATTATGTCAACCTCATCACCAGACAGAGGTGAGTCAGGTTTTTATTTTGTTAATCTAAGCCAGACAATGCAGGAATTCCTGCAGCGTTAGGAAGCATCAGATTCCGAGAGCACACGTACTTCAGCTTATTTAAATCAGCAACCTCAGGGAAATATCAGATCTGTGAATATAATCAACTCCCTTATCTGCAAAACAGATAAAACACGTTTTTTGGTGCACTCCAAGGAATATCAATTAGACTGGTGTTTGATAGGATATCTTTTTTTAATACTCATAAATATTGTTTTTAGTCTGTAGGGTAATATAATCCAAACTGGTGTTTTTGCAAACAAACTCCTCACACATATCACTTGAAAAAAACAACAAAAAAAAAGACTAGACTAATGAATGCAGTGATTAAACCCAAGCAGACCTGGTTGGGTCAGAGGTAGTCCACCTCCCTTGATGTGAGGGATTAAGTCTCTGACTCAAGGACAAGATGGCAAGGATACCCACATGGGGTACTGGACCCTCGCAGTCGTTGAGTGACTTTGCTCTATATGGGCCTGTTTTCCACCCTGAATCAAGACTTCTCAGATGCTGTTCAACTTCTTCTTCTCTAGCAAGCCAAGGAGGACCCCTGTTTCAATTACACTGCCGTGCTTGTTATAAGAAATAATGAGGCGGAGAACAGCAGTCTGGTTTTCCTCAGATGGGTATATAAGCTTCAGACCAGATGTAATGGCTGTAATGGCTCCGTTGTGACCCCAAATCTTGTAATAGGCTGCAACACCAGACATCCTAAACATTTCGCTTTGTTTCTTGCTAGGTGAATGTCAAGACCGGATCATGACGGAATATTTAATACTTAAATGGTTGTAGGTTTTATTCAGCTTTAGGACTTTTAAATGCCGCATAGAAGTTTTTTTTTGTTGTAAACCTGTAATAAAATGTCTTGATTATTGAGTCTTTACTGTTTTCTCATCTGTCACACCTAAAATATACCAAATATTATAATACTGGTTGCAGTATTTATCTAGTATTTATCAGATAAATATCAGCTGTAATGGAATAGGCTCACAGAATGTATATTTAGCAAGGAATTATGTTGTTTTAGTTAGAAAATAGTGGGTGTTCAGTGGGAGTCTCGTCGTTGAGGCTCATGATCTGTAATTAGTTTCTTCAGTGACCAGGACATTGATTTTAGTAAAGAGACTTCAAAAGACAAAGTCGGAGGACTGCTGTTGTGTTTATCTTGCCGGACGCTGGGCTGTGAACCTGAAAATTCTCCTTTTCTCTCAGATAATTGCTTGGCTGATCTGTGATTGGACTGTAGAGAGAGACTGAACAGAGAGGCTGTACTGATAAAAACCCAACAGCTAACTTGACTTGTTCACAGCTTGATGACTCTTAAAAGAAAAGATGTCCCACGGTTGAAATGCATCTCAAGTCTGACGAGGGTCGCACCATCGGAGCCAATGAAGCGGAGAGAGGGGTTTCACATTCACAAAAGTCCCCGACTGACAGTATTTAGTATTTAGATGCAGTCGTCTCATGCTGGTGTTTCATTTTCTCCAGGTATGGGAAGAGGTCGAACCCTGAGCAGGCGGTCGCGTGGCTCCTGTTTGGGGCTGATTCCAGCCAAGACACTGAACCACGGTGAGACAAACTTGAATCATTTTGGGCTTGTAAAGGCTGACGCACTAACAATTTTATACAAAAGCTGACAATTGCCAGTTGTGTTCCTAAAATTAAAAATCATGGAAAAGCCCCATAAATAACAAAGATGCCAATGCTGAATACTTACAAACTGCATTAGCAGTGTGGTATAATCTGTTCTGCCACACTCCCCTCTTTGATTTGAAATAGAGAGGTAACTGGCATCATTACAAATAAAGAAGCAACAATGAAATGTGTGTTTCATCTTCCAATAACAGTTTGAAGTTAACACATTATTATTGCTTCGTCTGCTGTGCACGCCAATACTTTAGTGTAAAAAACATTTCTGGAAAATGCATCTGCCTTATAAGCGAGTCTGTGTGCCTCATTAAAAATATTTACAACACAACCCTGCCAACCCTGGTCCAATATACTGTTAAATTGTTTTATAGCTGTAAGAAAGATTACATTGCTGTTTATGTTGCTGTCCCGGAGTTCCTTGTTAATATCCCTTCAATCTTCAAATGAGTATTGATCATCTTTTTACCTCGCTGTGGATTTACACAGCTTTTTGGCAGCATGCTCATAATAACAATTGTATGTTCCTGCTGTTGATCTGTCAGCGCCAGTAGAGCGGGCGTGTATTTTTAATCAGTTAACCTGTTTTTTCTCTTTTCTTACAGCTCTGACTACGGCGATCAGTGGTAAATGAGCCCAGTGTTGACCCACGCCTCCCTCCAATCCTTCGATTCACCAACAATCAGAACACACTGAGATTCTCAAGTGACAACCTGCACTGGACCGTGTGACTCTCCGTGTTAATTATTTAATGTGCATGCAAATATCTCTCTCCCTCGCTCTCTCTCTCCCCCTCTCTCTGTTTGTCTTCCTCTCTCAGTAAGCCTAAAACCTATTTGCTCTTTGTCCAAAAATGTAAATAATTTGTAAAACCAATCTTTACAATACAGAATTAAATGAAATAAAAGTATTAAAATAGACACAGACAACACATGCCTTGGCATTTCATCATCTATGTTTTTAATAAAGCCAACTGTACGTGCTGTCCTCGCCACTAGGTGTCGCTATACCACCAGGAAACGGTCATTTGCAAGTTATGTATCTTATTGCTGCTCTTCCACGGGCTTCACATCGACGGCAGCGGACACGCTTCAACTTCACACCGGGGTACCACAGCAGAAAAAAAAAGAAAAAGACGCATTTGTCATCACAAAAACCTTCCAGGACATCATTTGGTTAACGGGGCCGGTGCCAACACAGCAAGTCAATTGGCTTTAAATCAATGGCGTTGTTCGTAAGAGCGCGGGAGCCGTTTTAGGTAAGGTCTCGTTAAAGATAGCAGTTTGTGGGGGCTGTGCTGGCTTCGGTGTTGTTAAAGTGACTGCACAGATTAAACAAAACCTGCCGCCGTGCTTCGACAACTGCGAGTAGACCAGACCGGCGGAGATATTTCAAACCTCTCGCTGCATCTCTCACCGAAGAGGCATCCGGATAAAAGGTGACCAGGCGGGCAGGTGAGCACTTTTCGCTGTTTTTTTTGGGGTGTTTAGGTTGGCGGTTGGTAGCATTAACATCGTTTACAGGCAAAGCTTTTTCCACCTCCGCCAGGTGGACGCGGGTCCACGCAGTTAGATAGTATCTGCGTGTCCTGTTAAAAGTGAGGGCTCCTGACAAGATGAAGTCTTGTAAATGACGTTATCACGAAACCTACGCGTGACATTTTTCTTCTTCTGACAGCGAAGGGTTACGCACGTTCGGCGCGAGGCAGCTGCGTGTTACCTCCGCCGCGGGCTCGTGCGCCGCGCGTTTGCCTCAATTAAACGTTCATTTATTAAAGCCAGGCTAATTGACCTCGCGCTATTTGCGCTTGAACGACGTCCACGGGTGAAAAAAACGGTCACCGCTGACAGCCCCCGTCCGGACGTGATGCACACTCAAAGTGAGTGAAAGCAAACAAGAATGTTGATAACAACGACGGGGGCTGCACGTCATGCACCTGTTCGTCGCCATTGCGCATGCCCACACACACGCGGGGACGTGCACGGTGCCTTGAACGCGTGTGGATCAATAGGGCAGGTGATGTGTGTGATATGTTGGATAAATAAGCCTAAGAAAGAGATCTACCCCACGTTGCACGTGTGCAGATTGATGAAAGTTTTGCCCAAGACTCATATTCACTTAATCAAGTAATCAATTAAATGAGATGGTCTAAGCAGGATTTTTTCACCATTCGTGCACAACTTTTCCTCCATGGAATTTAAATTGTTTCCCTGTTTGCATCGTCTTTTCTATACTGACACTTTTTTCTTTTGAATCCTCTTTTTTTTTGTCTTCCAGCAAACATAGTTCCATCCTCCGTAACACATCTCTGAACACTACATAAGCAGCAGAATGTGACATGATGCCAATAAGCTGTGTAAATCCACACTGAGATAAAATGCTAATCAATACTCTCTGGAAGAGTGAAATGATATTAACAAGGAGCTCCGGAACTGCAACATAAACAGCAATGTAACGCGCCTGCAGCTTACAGCAACAAACAAATTTAACTAAAGTGCCAGACCGATGTTGACAGGGCTGCGTTGTAAATATTTGGAATGAGGCACAGACTCCGTTTGAGGCAGGTGCATAGGTCAGATAGTACGGATAATTCTTTATTCAGGAGATTCCCAACATCACTGTGTCTTAAATAATGGTTAAAATGGCTTCCAGATTCACTTTGTGCATGTGTAGTACACAGCCACCATTGTCAGGACTATATTTTTGTGGATTGCATTTGTGTTGATCCTGCTAACTTGGTTTCCATCCATTTTAGTGATTGTTGATTGCTGAATGATCATATTGTCTATGCTCTTTTCTGTTTTCTGCTTTATTGTTACACCGAGGACATTTTATAGCTGCAGAGAAAGTTTTCAAATGTCCTCTGCCAGCAAGAAATTGTATTTTGGGTGGTAATAGAGATGTACTGTCCATTTGTGACCACTCAGGCAGATAACTAGAGAGCAATGTGAGGTCCGTGCTGTGCCGTTTGTTGTCCTGGGGAGGAGATTGGTGGGCCATTACTGTAATATGACTTCAGTTTACGTGCAAATTTATTTAATAACTTCAAGCATTAGACCTCATCAACAAGCTACTTTGAGGCTTAAAATGTGGGGCCAACCTTTGAGAAACTGGAAGGAAATTTATTTTGTCTGTTCAATAAAACAGTAACAACAAAAACCCTCTTACTAGATTTTGTGCAAGACAGCAGCACAGCCATGAATAATATTAAACACAACAGGGACCGAGGGCAAGTGTTTTCAAATATTGTCAAAGACTGTGCTCTTCATAAAGAGTTTATCTTGTCTCACCATATTGTATCTTTCAGGCAAAGGTGTGTCGGTAATAACTCTTTTAAACAAAGATACTAGTATAGTATATATATGTACTGCATATACAGTCCCACTGCTGGATTTACATATCAAACCACAGTCAGATAGGTCTCATTTCAAAGAGCCCTTGACTGGGATTAAATAAATCCAATCTTCTTATCAGTTTCTGTTTTGGAAGTGAGAGGTTTTACCATAATTTTCTCCTGCTTTTGACAGCTTTGTGGATTGGCTACAAGATCAGCAGGTCTGGTTTCACTTCAACAGAATCACTGTCTAAGCACTCCTTTAAAAATTTAAGAACTCGGCTTGAAGTCAGGCTATTTAAACTTCAGAAATGTGTCCTTCACTCTAAATGCTCTCTGGAAGTTTGAATATATTTTGTACGGGACATACAGTTGGATCAAATCAGAACACAAGTACCAGTGTGGTGTAGACAATGTGACCATGACAGGTCTGAGCCTCAGAGTAATGCATACTTGACACTTAATTAATATGATTCCTTTAATATTGGTCCCACATTCTGAAAAAATTCAATGAGCTATCACTATGTGAGCCCTCACCCAGATCTCAATGTATTAAATAAGTTAGAAGGCATCCTGGTTACTTGTCACCAGATACTGTTAGTAAGTAGGGATGCACAATACATATCTGAGTAATAAATATCTTTATTTTTCATGTACTAGACAAGTTTGTGTGAAGGCAATTCTGAGATTTCTTTCTTGACTTTGAACAATATATTACTGGAAGTAATAGACAGAGGTAGATGATAGATGTTAAAACAGCTTTTCAACACTTTTCAGTCCAGGATTTTTTGGGCGGTCCTAAATGGTGGCTTGATGACATACTGAGGCCACCCTGAGCGTACTCCTGCACCCCTAGCAGAGAGACAGAGGTTAATTAATTCCAAAGTTAGTCATTTCATTTTCAGTAATGCTCATTTTTACCCATTTTTGACACCTAATTTCATAAACTTGTCAATATTTTTAATCATTCAACTTTAGCTGGGTGGTTAATAACACTTTCACTCTGAACACATATTTATTCTTACTTTGCACAGACTTTAAAGGGTCAGAATGGTTCTTAGTTTTTCTTGTGATAACAGTAGTCACGTCAGTAAGATTTGCTTATATCAGAGCTATGAAATATTAAATTATCCATCTTTGCTAACTATATTTTAACATGTCTTACCCTCATGTGTGCTATCAGCTGAATCATCCGGCCCTATTAAGAACACCTTAAGGGGAACCTGACTATGACACTGTGCACTCTTACTGCTCTGACGGACTGAGTGATTAATTACTGCATCAAACAGGAATTCTAATCAACTGTAGCTGGCAGACAGAAAAGCTTCAGAAGTAGGACCCATCCACACTCAGCTCCACAGGGACATTGTCTGCAGCAGTTCACATAGCCTCAGCATCTTTTTCTCAACCTCTCTGGTGTCATTCATAAAAATGACCTGCTCATTTACTCTCACACCTGCCACCTCATCCCCCTCGGCACAGATCTGCACATATAGAGAGTGTGACGAGTGCAGCCTCCCATTTTTATCATTTTGTTTATGGATTTTTAATGGGCACATATTTTTAGCCATGCTAGCAGCGTGGCTGATGGCATAGTCAGTCTTTTGGAAACATCTTGACAAGTATCGGATAGATAGTAGGCAAGAAATTTGGTACTGACATCACTTATGATAACGGTTAAAGTCTACAGTTTAGCCTTGTAGCCTCCTGATTTACAGGTGGGAGCTTTTATAACGTGCTGCACACTGATCCTGTGATCCCCATCAGGAGATGTCTTATCGGTCATGCTGACCAGCAGGATTCCCGCTATGCTGGGAGGTGTTGCAATCTTGATGGCTCACGAAATTGATCTTTTCAAGAACCTGCTGGTCAATAGAGTGAGCTTGCATGCTTCATACAGCTTTCTCTATCTCTTCCACGAGTCAGCGAGCTCTGAACTTTGATTTACTGTTGGTGTTTGTATATATATAAAATGGTGGAATAGCTGTCTGGAAGAGACATCTTCAACATGCCTGGCCACACCACTTGGCATCATGTTATTACTTTGATTACCACAGACAGTCAGACAGCCGATCTCATACACAACATCATCCTGTCTAATTAGTATTTATTTTTCGACTCTTTGTTGTTGTTCAGATTTTAGTGATTGCAGTTTTCAAGTTCTTTGACAGTTAGCAAATTTGGTGGCTGTAAAACTGTATTTAGCTGCATTTTCCTCAAAATGAAGTGGTGGCTTTAAATTATAGATAATAAATTGTTTATTTATTTATACATTTAATGAATGCCAATAAATTCATGGGTAAACCAATGTGTCACCAAAACAACATCTAGGCTTTAACCTTCAGGAGTTTCCCTCAAGGGAGATTTGACTGACAATGAACCGTGACATTCATTTTGCGTCTTCCATCATGGCAGCTTCTTCAGAAAACTGTGGACCTTTAATGAAATCCTGGCAGGGTGGTGATTGTAAATGCTCCCCCTGGTTGGCTCTCAGCACTTTGCCCGAGTCCTTTAGCCTCTCAGTGGTATGTGCATGACATTTAATTCTAATTACACTAATTACAATCTCTATCAGGGAAGGGAAAAGGAAGGCCCACATCACTAAGTTTATCCGGTTTTATTAGATGTGTGGCATGAAGTGATATCTATTGATGCCGTTGCAAAGAGAAATGGTTGCTCTTTAGTAATATAATCATACATCCCAAAATACTAATAATTACACAGGAGATGATAATGAATTAAACTCTTGATTTCTTTCTGTTTGAGTAGCTCATGGGGCTGAGGTAGCTAATGAGTCCTAAATCTGTTAGCTGGTGGTTGATCATTTACGATTAGGCAGTTCAAGGCACGTTAAATTTCATTGTTCAATCTGTGCTTTTCAAAGCTATTCTCTCATGTTGTGTGTGTATTAATATGCATGCAGGGACCACGACGCATCTTTCATTTTCAGAGCAATTCAACCATGCAGCACATGGGTTCAAACTACACTTGAATTAATCCGCTCCTTCAAAAGACCTCCACACTTTGTTTTGATTTGTTCAGGCATCTGTAGTGTATTGGGTGTTGATATGAGCCCCAGAAGGCAAGACTGAATGAACTGCTTTAATAGTGTCTGTCGAGAACGAGTTTAGTCTGGAATTTAGTTTTACAACAGAGAAGCAAAAACACACTGATACTTAAATACTTGAGGGCAGATACTCCAGCTCTTATTGTATTTTTCATGAAGCCTTTTAAGTGACAGTCCCCAACATCTTTGTGAGAATAGTATTATTCATTGAATAAGATGAGTCTACATTGTTATTCTTCAATGTTTCTAGCAGCAAAAATGACATTTGAATGACCTCCATCACCTCTCGAGACGGCAGCAAAGGTTACAGAGGAATGTACTTGGTGATACATGTCTTTGTGGTTTGGGTGAACTGACCCCTTAAGTTTAAATTGAATTTGTCATGTCCATTCATTCCTATTGTATTTTAATAAGAAACAGAAATGTTAACATTTTGGTAAGAATGAACTTTTCCGACCCTTCACTTTTCACTAGAAGGAAAAATGTTTTTAATTTTCCTCAGGCCGTTGTTCACCCTCTTCTGGTAAAATTGTTCAGGAAAGTGTTGTCGGGTAATGTTTATTTATGTGCTGCACTCAAGCCACTGGAGCTAAATACAGCAGGTTTGAAATCAAAATTGAAAACGGTGCTCAACTTCATTATAAACCTCAACTCTGAAAATGCCATTAAAGCTTTCGTTTTGGCTGGTGAACACTGTCAAATTGATTTCCTGTCTATAGTGTACATGCTACACTCTTTTTTTCCCAACTATGGCTCTGATTTCCACATATAGAGCAACTGAGTATCGAAGCGTAGCTCAAACCATTTAATAGACCCAATTTTAGCTCCAGCTTATTATTATTTTACGCATTTTCCCTTGTTGCCATGGCAAAGCGCCGGGGAAAAAGGCGAAGAGCTGCTCATGGTTGTCTTGGATACGACAGTTTTCCCTTGTAAAGTAATGAGAGGAGCTGAACCTGTGGGAGCACAGGGTTATTTTTAGGCCTGACGCCAGCCTGCATGTGTGGATTAAGACTTGTTTGGTCGCTGGTGTGCGCGTGCGTGTGTGTTCGTGCATGTGTGTGAGAGCATGTTTACAGGCTGTAATGCAGCCTCACTGTGAGAACAGCTCAAGGCGTTTCACACTTGGCATAAAAAACACCTGGGTCACCACTTGTGACATTGCTCAAGACCTAAATGTGCTGAAGGAAGCAATTTAGAAAAAAATTGCATCATCAGATGCAGGCTTCATTTGTTGTTATGTATTATATGTCTGCAAGTACTACTTTGAACTGCCCTGAAGGAAACAGGCGCATTCCTCAATCACTACTAGTGGGGATCCTTGCTGATATAAGAATATGTGTGATGAAATAGTTTACAACACTGTCTTCATGCGAGGCTGTATTCTCGAGCAAAGGAGACGCAATTTGAAACAAACAATGACAGTAGTGCTTATTCCCTTGAATTTTTGGGATATTAATAGGGTCTCAAAGCGTTGACCTTTGCCCTCATTTCTGGTTATGTAAGACTTGGATGATGCAGGAATTTAAAATTAGTCTTGTTACCCTGGAAAGGATTCTACATGGATCGTACATCTGTGTGCATGAAAACCAAACACACACACGCACACACACACACACACAAAGTACACCCAGCTGGCCTCTTGTTTGAATAGATTGGGGCAGTGTAGAGATGATAGCAGGTCTGTAAATGTGATGTCATGGCAGCTGTGCTATTGAGCTGCTCTCTTCGTGCAGCACAACGAGGAAGATGGAGATCTGTGTGTGTGAGGTGACTGATAGAGAGAGCCTAGGCAGTTGACATACATGAGTATTATTGTAGAGACAGACAAATTGCACAGCAATTGTAAAAAAGACATTTTTGACCTCGTTAAAGAATCATTTACGCATTTTACTTACTTTCAACTTCAACAGTAGTCTTAATGGTTTTAATTAAGGAGACATATTTTAGTCTTGATTGTAGAGATTGTCTACTGGTTTCAGTAGTTATCCAGGCTGTTCTGCAAAAAAATGCTACCAATTACCAAGGAAATGCTGATGAATGCACTATTATTATATCTTAGCCAATTATTCTCCATCAGTAACATAAAATAAGAACCAGGCAGGCTGAGAGCACCTCCCTACTCCTCCCCCAAACCCCCCAGTGCATCAGCCCACCTCGTGCACGGCCAAGCTCTGCTGCAATCGGCTTTGACTTCTTAGCGGCTGTGTGGTTTCTGCATACTTTTAACAAGCTCAAGTCATTTCACAGCGCAAACATGGAATGCCATGGCTAAGCCTAGGGGACTGGTATGCGGTATTAAGGACCTGAGCCGCATAGGTCAGACTTTTGCAAAAGCGCTTGGTCCTTTGGCAAGTAGTAATTATAGCTGTTAATCAAGTAAACGCATTGTTGCAGAAGGCACTGCTTAGCTTCTGTGTATGTATAAACCACCCCGCCACCTGCCCGCCCCCAGCCACATATACAGACACCACTCAATGTGCCCAGTCCTGCCCTCCTTCAAGTCCAAAATAAGAGTGAAATTGAAGCATTTAACTTAAAGGTGAAGGGGGAAAAAAACCCTGAACAATTAGTAACCTCAAAAACATAATGAAATCGCCCACACTCACCAAAATTGATACACATAGAGAAAGACATTTGAAAAATGTGACAGCTTTTCTCTGTGAGTCAGTTACACTGAGCTGAAGTGGTGCTATTCTAAATATGATATGACATGTCCGTGGGTAAGGAGAAACAGATTTATTACATAATGCAAATAGAGGGAATTAAATATAGAAGACTAGAAGACATGAGCGGGATCAAAACATATGGCTGAATAAACCGGGTTATTGCAAGAACTAATGGATGGTGGCTAATAGATTTAATGTAACCTGTCATTAGGGTAATGAAGTATTTGAAATATCTTCAGACAGACCCTTCTAACCCATTCAGATGGAAGCACGAAAAGCAATAGTACAGGTGTCCTAGATGTTTAGTCCCAGTGCATCCCCAGGCTCGTTTTGGCGGATCACTACAGATGGATTAATGAAATATGCTCCTCGTCAGTGAATTGACACTTAGATTATAAGATGGATCTTTAACTGGTGCCCTGGGCTGTGTTGATGACATGACACAAAACCTGCAGATACCTGAACATATATTGTATTTGCTAATAATTTAATCTCTGCACAGAGAATCCAATTTTTTTTTTTAAAATGACATACGACTCTAGGCTTGAAGGCACCTTCATATTTGGGTTCATTGACAGCTGAGATGCTGTGATGAAAGTATCTTTCTTAATGAAAGTTGTCACCCAGTGAGCCAGGTTAGAAATATTAGCTGCTCAGTAGTAGAAGAGAAATATGATTCCCTCTGAATGACAAATTAATTTTTCGTTTCTTAAATAAATAATGTCAGAAGTCAGACAGGCGGCGTTCAGACCGCTGCAGTCTTTTCTGATGGCGCCCCCGTTTGGCCAGTTCATGTCATTCCTTCAGTGCTGGCACTTTATGTGAAGATTAATCTGATTTATGAGGCTGAAATAAGAGTTTTTTTCACGTTAACACATGCACACATTCACACACAGTGACCCTGTGGTGACATTGCTGGGCTTTAGACACCACAACACTGGTTCCACCATGGATAGCTATCGCCATGGCAACCAGGAATTAGCATCCTTGGATACCACGGTCTCGTCCTCATCAGCTGCACTCCTTTCTTCCTCACCATTGTTCTTGTTTGATCCCCCCCCCTCTCTCTCTCCCTCTCTCTCTCTCAGGTTCTCCCCCCTGCACCTCCTCTCTTTCTCTCTGATCCCCCACCTCATGTCTCCACCCAGCTCAAGCCTTCCTGCCTGACAGTTCCCTCGTCAACCTCAACCTTCTTCTTTTTTCTCTCCTGTCTGTTCCTCCTCGCCCTCGTGACTATTGATTCTGTTTATCTCTCCCACTACACCCTCCCTCCTTTAACTCCTAATTGCTATTCACTGTGTGTATTTCACACATTCCGCATTACCTGACATGTTTTGAATCTCAGGACAACAGACACTTAGTCTCCCAGTCTTCTGTCTGTTATCCTTTTGCCTTTTCGCTCTGCCTGATGTTAAACAGATCAATTAGAATCAATAGAGATCCTGACTAAGCTAATGTTAGCCCGCCAGCCCACTCACTCACCCACTCGCTCACTCAATCTTTCCAACTGTTGCTTGTAGTATTCCCCGTGGACACGATGGCTAAAACTGTTTAGGGTGTTACCAGAGCAACCGGCTGTTCTATTTATAGGTATTAAACAAAGTTATGTACCAGTTGTCGTGTGTGGGAGCTTGATAGGCCAAATTAGGAATGAGTTTTCTTTGTTATGGTGTGTTGAAGCCCACACAGTTTATAGCTATATATATATATATATATATATATATATATATATATATATATATATATATATATATATTTTTTGTTACAGATACAAAACTCTGCTCTTTATAGACAAGCTTCTTCATTCCTCCCCATGTTTCAGCCTTAATTCAGCCTCAGCGCCGTGACGACCAAGGGATTTTACATTTATATTCGCTATCAATACTTCATTAGTGTTTTCAATGCATCTCCCTTCTCTCTCTTTGCACTTTCTTTCATTGCAGTTGACCTAACAAGTTTGGTGGAGGATACTGGGAGGAACTAATTTTCAAAATGCCCGTGGCGACATCCAGCTCCGACTCCGGTAAGTAGCTTGTTCTAGAGACGAGAGAGAGAGTGTGTGTGTGTGTGTGTGTGTGTGTGTGTGTGTGTGTGTGTGTGTCAGTGAGTGAGAGAGAGAGATATCGAGAGAGAGAGAAGAGGGAGGAGATAGTGAACGGTTCGTGGTTATTCTGGCGCTCAGGACATGTATCTCATCTCTCAAGTTCTAATGTGACTTAATGAGCTGGCTAATGGAGCGCTAAAGCTCCAGCCTTAGATCGCTCATGCCTCGAAGGATTTGCTGTTGTATCCTTCACGGCCCTCCACTCATATACACATGCACGTCATATCTAGTACTAGTGGACAGTAATACAAATGCGCACAAGTGCATGCACAGTCATGCACGTTTTTCTTTAAAGGTATTAAATGAGTCTTTTATTATGGATTGATGACTGATCATAGTACAGTGTCTTGCATGAGTCAGACCTTTTTTTACCCAACTTTTTGGAAATAAATAGATATAAAGATTAATTTGAAGAAGGCTATTTGTTTTCTATGAAACGTTTTAAACAATCTGCTAATGTTTTTCGTGGTTTTAGACAGTTTGGGACTACTTAAAGGCTGCTGTGAAAGATTCAATTTAAAGTAAAGATTTTGTAAAGACATTCAGTCTGGCACTTGACAACAGACAGCAGGAGTCAGTGCAGTATCTGCAAAAACCGCTCCAAACAGTGCACCGTGCCTTGGGCTGTACCCCAGGCAGTCTAAGCTGGTTAATAAACTGATCCAACTGATCAAAATATGACTATATTTGCCTAAAATAACAAAAGCGTCATACACTTGCGCAACACTTTCCACAGAATCGCTGGAATCCGAGTCATATTTGGCGTCGCATTGATGGTCCCTTTTGTTGGCTTTGTATCAAAGTGAATTTTTAGATGTATATCTTGGCACTGATATCGGAGTTGAAAATGTAGCACAGTGACAGCAGAAGAATTATACTTCCTAGTTTGAGAGCCCAAAAAGGTGCCCACATTAAACTCTGAACTGGCAGATAGCCATTGCTTGCTTCCATACATTTTGTCTTCACTCCTGACATATGAAAGATTGAAAAGCCACGGCCAGATGTTTGGGAAATTAAGAGCCTCTAGAGCAAATCTAGAACTCAAAGCTTTATAGCATCTTATGGTAATAAATTGCAGCAGTCAACTGGCAGATAGAGGGAGAAAAGCGGTTTCACGGAGAGTTAAAATGTGTGTGGAGTTTCTGTTTTTTTGCAATGGGCTGTCAGTCAGTCTTGATTTGTACACTAGCCGAGGGCTGAATCTGGATGACTGGCGTTTTTAGTAACACACGGTAAATTCTTTCTCCAAACCAATTCATGTCTTTTTTTTCTTTTTTTTTTAAAGGCTATTTTCTGCACAGCAGGTTAGAGAAGGGTCAGTTTTATTTATTATTCAGATATTCAGATATTTTTCACCTCCCGTCAGAGAAGGAAGTCAGATATACATTTGCTGGATTCATGAGGAGAAAGCACAAGTATGTATTTCTCAATAAGCGCCAATTACTTCCAGCGCATCTGCAAGCCTGGCTGTGTTTGTACCTGAGATGTTAGTAAATGGAGGGTCATCACTTATATATGTGTTATCTCTCCACACACCGCCTCCTTTACCGATCCTCCTTCCTACAAGCCAAGCTCCTGCTGCTCTTTCCCCCGTTTAACCCCCACGGGGAAACCTTGAGGGAAAAATAGTCCTGCCTCCTTTTCTCCGTCCTCCTAGAGAAAACATCATTCCCTCCCTCTTTCCTCCCCCCACCCCACCCCTTCCTTTGCTCATGCACACACACTCTCTCGTTTCCATCCATTCATGCGAAGGGGAAGACGCTCAGCCAGGCATAGCTCATACACATTCACGTCAAGAGCAGGTGAGGAGGGAGGAAAGAGCAAGGAGCTGCTTTGGCAGAAAGAGGAGAGAATCAGGGACAGATAAGGAGAGGGAGAGGGGGACGGAGAGAGGAGATCTCTCAGATACAGTATTGGGTGCGTTACTGTTAGTGTGTGCATTGTGGAGAGAGGTGTTGTTCACCATGGCTGGCACCGTGTTTGGAAGGCTCTCCCTGGAGGAGGGGGACTCAGCCAACTCCCTGGAGGGCCTGGAAATCAAGCTGGGGGGAGAAGGTAAGAACACAAATCCTTACCTGCTGTTTGTGCGTTTGTGAGGGATGCAGGATGGTTTAGTTCTCCCGCCATGTGTTTTGTCACAGGTTAGGGAAGATAAACTGGATCGAAACTGAGGGGAAGCCAAGATCTAAGGTAGTCCAAATGCAACTCAGCAGGCGATAGTGTGCTTATGTACACGTCGGCGCTTGAGGACTAGTTGGTGTTTTAAATTCGCATTGCACCTGCTCCTGATGCGCTGGTTCAAACCTCCAGAGTGTGATGAAGATGAGCAGAGACAGATTAGGACCCAGGGCAGCATGTGATGTACAGGAATCTGAGGCAGCACACTACAAAGACAAGGAGGGAGAAAAAACAGACAGCAAAGCACAGTGGAAACATACCACATTTGCTTTTATTTAACTTAGAGCGAGAAGCTTTATTGCAAAGCGAGAGCGGCAGAGAGTGAGAGACGGAGGAATGCACTTTGAGATAAGTAAAGAGAGCGAAAAGATAAGAAGTGATTACAAGAGGAGCAGTCTGCGTTGAAGCAAGGATGTATTTGTTGTTGGGATGATAATGCTCAAGGAATGTTTGCTCACACAGCATGGAGTGGGACCATACATCCTATTCATAATTGATGGAGTTTATTAATATTACATGGGCGTTCATACTACACAGTAATATGTTCTGAGTGTGTGTCCATACCTATTTATGAACTGTAATTATGCTTCCCAATTTGATGTTGCCTTGTTAAATTAGTCAAGGTTAGAAGCATCGTTACATCATTGCCAAGTCTATCGCGTGTCACACAGTATACCGTGTTGCAAGATATCCTCTGCTCGGTAATGGAGCTTGACAAGACAGCAGTGACAGCCATAATGAATCACATTTTCTGTCAAAGCATTCACATCCTGTCTATCAGTTCAGAGTGCATGTGAGACTGTGTGTGTGTGAGAGAGAGAGAGAGTGAGAGAGGGATAAAGATAAAGAGAGACGTCCAGTGCATTGTACATTCATAGTGAGTAAGTAGGGGGTCATTCATATGCAACTGTGTTCTGATCAGAGACAGCATGCCTGAAAGTGTCAGACTCGCAACCTTCAAATAACTCGTGGCTCTCTCACTTTCACTCCCTCTACACACACACACACACTCCACACATACGCTGTATAACACACAGACCCCTCGCGGTATCAGAGGAATATTCTGTGTGCCTACTGGACTAATGAAGCAGTATTCAAACACAAATGATGGATCATTGAGTACAGTGCGTCGGTAGGATTAGGCTGTCAAAGATAATCGTAGGGTTTCAAGAGAATGGGACAATTTAATTCTGTTCTGGCTGAGGGTATTCGATAATGTAGTGACACTGGCAATTATTTCATCCGTATCACACCCTGATGATCTCTGTTAGCTCTTTCAATAACTGCCTCAGGGAAAACAGATGTACAGTCAAAGTCAAAATGTTTGCTTCCAAACGGCAAGTTAAGTCGATGATTTTTTTTTTTTTTAGTCCCCCCCCAAAAAATTACGCATAAAACGGTCCTTCACACAGACGCTCTGCAGCGAGCGGGGTGAGGTGTAATGGGAGATGCTGTCCATTTGCGAAATGTCAACAAATATCACAAGTGTTGTCTCCAGTGGTGACCTTCAGCCAGCTAATAAGGCGATCCAGCTCGCACTTGTGTCGTGCCAGCTTGGAACAAGCATCACCATGACGATGTGGTGGCTTAAATGGCGGCTTTAAAGTCCCTTGTTTTTGCTGATTGGCTGCCCGAGAGAGAGAGAGGGGGGGTCAGGGTTACAGTGTTTCCTCTTGAAATATTATCATGCACATGTCATGGGACAGGCATGCACATTTTTGCAATGCTTAGAACATGTGAACATACAAAACTCAAGTGAATAGTGAATAATGAGGATAAATTATGATCCCCATTAACCTGACAACATAATTTTACAATATAGTGATGAATGCTACATTAAAACATATACTATAAACCCTTACAGTTTATTTCAGGGCTGTCTATGTGTATTTTAATATCCACAAATGCAACGGCTAAATGGCCCCAATTGTTCTGTCTTGGATTAGTGAAAACTATCCAAAAAGTTTCTGCACACTAAGTTAAATCTGCAGATGATCAACAGTGCATGTAGGGTCTCCTGCTTCAGTCAAATACCCCAAACACACAGGTGTTTTCAATGATTTCAGTTATTTTGATTGCTGATGAGATGTCCTCTAAAGACTGTGGGCGTGTACACACTGTGGTTGATTGCCTCCTCTCACTCTCACACTCTTGTTAGCTCTATTGAACCTATTAGGGCGGTAAAGTGACCTTCATCATTCTTACGCTGTGTTCACGCCATTGACCGTAATTACAGGCAACAGACTGAAACAGGAAAGAATGTTCATGTCAGTCCCACTTGGTGAAAAGAGCTACAGAAGTGTTAACAAACCACACTGACAGTTTTGTCCAAATAAAATGTTGGTACTTTTAAAGGGGCTATACATATTTTTTATTTATTCTGTAACTTGTTAACAAACCAGCAATTTAGATGAGAATCAGAACAGCAGTTACATTGTCTGGTTCTTCCTTGCCTGGCATTGCCAGACATTCACAGACATTCACAAATGCAAATTAGTCTGGCGCCTCTCAGTTAATTTTCGATCTCCCAGGGGATATTATTAGCAGGCACAGTCAAAAGTCCCTCTGAACGCAATGCACCTACAACCATTCGGAGCACAAAACCTGTGACGTAGCATAAAGCACTACGTGCAAGTTGGTCAAATTGCAGCTAAACAATACTAAAATGTGTTTCTGAAAACATTTGAAATAGCCCATGTAGCAACAGAATCTTTCCATTCACATTTGACCAGCACTGCCCAGTTTGATCTGAGTGTCATGAGACTGGTGCATTGCACTGGATGCACCTGCAGAATCACAACAACCAGTCAGAGCAAGAAGAGTGACTTTTCAAATCTTGACCGGTGACCCATTATATAAAACCCACCCCATCTTGAATACACTGTGTGATGCTAGTAGAAGGCTGGTGGAATTGTGTTTGACTGGAAGGATGGCCAGGCGTGTCTCCCAGAGCAAATAAAACAAGCTCGCAGATTTGGCTGCACTAAGGCTGTCAACATTGCTTGAAATGTTGATGTTGATCAGTGCAGAGAGTTCATTTGTTTTTTTTAACAATATTTTTTTTTTAGAAATTTTTCACTTTTACAAGTAAAGGATGGTTACATAATATGGTTCACAGAAATAAAAAGCAAAACAAACAAATCAAAAACAGAATACCAGCTCAGATCCCTATAAATAATACCCAGGGTTATAGTAATAATAAGTAAGAAAATCCCTACAGCATGATATTAGAGACACCAGGCTCTACATGGGGTGTGCAGGACCTTAAAATCCCAGTGTTTTCCAATGCTAAAAGTTGACATTAAGAACCTTAAGTGAATGACTGTAAACTGTCTACAAAAGCACTTGTGCGGTTGATAAATGTAATTTATCATTAATTTATCAAAAATTAATAAAAAGAAATGAGGAAATCTATTTGAAGGCAAGCCCGTTCAAGTTGCACATACACACACATATTGACCACACAAGTACATTACACAATGGACGTGCCCACACATGCTTCACACAACGTTCTCTGAACTTGTCATGATGAGGCAGCTTGTCAATGACGCTCCATGAGGAGGATGTTGACTTAATTAGATGTGCAGACATAAACCTGCAGTGTTCTTTAGCTGTAATAGTTGGATTCTGTGTGCTGTCTGAATAGGAGGGGAAAATACTGAGACAGGCTGATTGCACTTTGCAAAGATGTCAAGGTGGAAAAAAATGAATCATGTACCGTAAGCACGAATTAATCCCATACTTCAGTCATAAATGATTAATCTGTTCTGGTACACACAATGGAATATACTCTGATCCAATATCATTCCCTACCACTGTCTTAGACATTCATCTTTCGCTACCTGGGGGAGTGATAGTAATTATATTTTGCTGGAGAGCAGGGAGCAGAATCAAATCTGAGAGCGACCTTAAAGTATTTAATAATGTCTGTCGAGACCCAAGAGTATTTTATTATATAGAGGTGACTTTGGCAATTTGACATAGTTTTGTTGTCGTCAGCAACATGGTCTTGTGTCATTTTATCAGAGGAACAGAGAAATAAGGCTGCAGTAACTTACAGCAGTGTGTTCAGGAAACAATGAGAATAACAATGAGTTTCTGAGGAGAGAGCTGCTCAGAAATCTGTCAGTGTTTTCACAGGACAAAGCAGGTGTTATTACTGCGAAGTCACACTGCACACTGAAAAGCTTAACATTGACCCTATCCATCGAAAATACCCTGATTAATCACCACCAGGTCTTCGCCGCAACTGACTTTCCATGTCCTCTTCCGTGTAATTCAGAGTGTACGATGAATTTAAAATATTAAATATGTTTTGTAGTAGAATCATGATAACACAGATTAGGTGCTAGGTGAATGAAAATGGTTGACCTAATCAAGTTAACCGATGCTGCTCTGGTGTCTTCCTCCTTCAGATGTTTACATTTCTCTGCTTTTCTTTCATCACAGACATGTCAGTCTTCCTATTCTCAAATAATTATTCAGAATTTATTTGCTTTTATTTAAAAAATGTGTGTGATTAAAAAAAGTTTAATATAAAAGGTTATGTTTCATTATTAAAAAGCCAGGTGTGAAACTAATAATGTAGCAGTTTAGTTCTGGCTGAAAAAACAACTTAATGTTCCACCAGGGCTGAAAAGGTCTTTACACGACATAAAGAGATACATTTTCAGAGTTATTGTCTACTTCCACAACAATAAAAGGCACTGGATGCAAAAATAGCCTCAATAAAAAGAAGTACACATACTCTGAATTACATACACCCAATTTATTGTCTCATAACAAGTTACACACATCAAAATAGAATTATGTTAGAATAAATTAGAAAGAAAAGCTATAATCAATATTGTAATAAATGTGTCAAATGACAATTTGAAGGGTCACTTATAGTGATGAAACTATAATAATAATAATTATAACCTGAACCCTGGACCTAGAAAGCTTTCCTTCTCATCTTTATTGTTTGGGTTCACTATTACCGTCTTATAGTATCATTTTCAGCAGCTGCAGGAATTTTGGATGCAACTGTACACTACCTGCTCAGCAACATGACAGATAGACACCATTAGCAACTAGCTGCTAAAGAGTCCCTCAGGAGCTGCTGGAAACCAAAAAACAGACAACTATGGTGCTCGTTTATGGTTTCTTGACATGTAATTGTAAACACTTCTTGAAAATACTACGGTCCTTCTAGGAAGAGCATCTACTGTATTTGCACGTTTTTGTTTATCTTGGCGAATTTGAGAAGGCTGCTGTTTTTTATTGCCAGACACGGGAAATATTCAGCTGCACACTCCTCCGTGTTTAAGATCCTCGGAGGAATCGGCACAGAGAAACACAAACACAATTGCATGTCCCACATCTCTTCCTCCATGTTTCACCCTCCCTCTGCTCCCTCCTGCATCCTCCTTTCTGTTTCCCTAACCACTGCTCCTTAGCAACAGAGCAACCTTCACTAAGTGCCGGCTAAGAGGTTCATGTTCCCCCGCTGTACTTTAACCACAACAACAATAACAGCCCAGATTGTTTGTCTGCCTACATGACATTGAGTTTAATTGCAACTCTTCTCTGAGGTGAAGTCACGCTTGGTTTTTAACAGACAAAAGCCTTTACCTTTAATTTGGCACCCTTGTGATTACATGTGCTCTGTGCTGTCACCATGGCAAGGAAGCTGTTATTCTAGTAATCTTTGCTAAGAGGTGATGTAGGAGGCCACCGCAGTGTATTATTATTGTATTTTGTATTAATTTAAGGACACATTGCAGACAAAGTAGCATTTTTTTCTAAAGCCATAGAAAAGCTAAATAAATTACTTAAATTACAGTTTTTCTCTAGTTGCTTAAGTTGCTAACGTTTGTGTGCACCACCTGAGTCTCTTGGGAAATTTTGATTTTTGACAGAATTATTTCTATGCTCTACTGGGACTCCTTTCAGGAGTTTCCCAGCTAAATGTAGTAGATGCACGGTAATGAAATTGTGTAAGAACAAGACCTGCTGAAGCATGAAAAGAGCTTTACATTTTCCAACATTTCCCTGGAAGATCGAGTCCTGTAGAGTACATGACACACATGTAACCTGGTTTAGTCTGTCTTCGCACCCGAGGCCCCTTTTTGTACTCTAAGCCTTCACCTGCTAAATGGAGTTCTCTAATGGTATCAAGTTACTGTGTGTAGCATAGAGAATTTAAATTCACTGAAGCGGAAAATGACTTTCGCCTGAGTTCTCACCTGTGAAGTCTGGGAATGGAGGGGAAAAGTACATTATTAAGTAAATGTCTATGTACAACTCTGAAGCTGATATGAGACATGAGCAGAAGAAAGATCAATACGGTTAATCATAAAAGAAATGCAGTTCGGTCCTGGGTGTGCAGGTTTATATGAAGTTTATACAAGGGAGGATGGCTTTGACAGAGCGGTACACAAGATAAAATACTCCACCTGACTGCTAAAGAGAAAATTATTTTTCAAAAGAAAGTTACAGTTTAAATAGAAAATAACTACTGCCACCGTTGACTGGTAACTAAAGACACTGCACAAACCCATAGGATCATTTTTGATGGAGACATTTTGGGACCAGGTTTAACCCATGGAAGCAAGAAAGAATGAATACTTCTGTATCTTAGTCTGACATTAAGACTTCCTCCTGTGTAAACTTTTGACCTGCATGGGCAGTCCTCTGTTGTCTTTGCTTTGATTCCTGCCAGTGAAAATGCATGAAGCAACCCTAATTTATCCATGTACATAGAGAGAAGAAGGGGAGCAAGACACAAGAAGGAGGACAAGTTGGATTTTTAATAATCTGTATGAATAATAGAACAAGCCCAAACATTTTCAGCGCTAAGAAAATGGCTATTATTCTCTATTATTATTCCCCTTTCACACCTTGTGATTTCTCTGCAACTTCTGAGCTTCCTTTTTTCCACATCTTTCTGTTCTAAATCCTCGATGCACTGACATTTTAATGCCTGAAGTGTAAGTAGAAAGGAGAAATTGACATATGGATATGAGAACTTAAAATTCAAAACTCAAACTCAAAACTGAGAAGTAGCGAAGCAATGAGAAAAAGTAAAAAAAAAAAAACTTCACACACGTCTAGGTGAAGCAGAGTTGGGCTAACATTGGGAAAAGTGCCGATGTGGCAACAACACTGCCGTACAGTTGCGGTGATTAAAGAGAATTATGCAGGACCTGTAAGCCGAGCCTGCTGGTCTGATATTCGGTGCCAGGCGCGAATCTGGCAACTCTCCTGCTGGAGCAGAGCTTCTGTTCGGGAAAATAGAAGAAAAACAAGACTTCACTGCGGAAGACGTGTAATTATGTATTTAATTCACTTATCAAATTATTCAGAGAGAGGGCGGAAGGACAGAGTAATCAAGGTCGTTTTCCCTTGGCCTTTGTAGCTTTCTCTCTTTTAAGCTTTTCTCCTTATTGAAAGCAAAGAAGAGGGCAGCTTCTCATCTTAATGACACATAGACATACAGTAAGTGTTTGTGGAAGAAGGCCAAAAATAGTTTTCTGTTCAGTCTCAAAATATCTATCTATTACCTCATCACTCCTTAAAAAAGAAAAAAAGCTCCCACTGTGCTCTGCTGAGCAATAGAAGCATAAATCATCTGCAGTGTCAGTTTCTTGACACACCTTAAATACGCACAGAAACATACACGGACTGAAACTTATAGCCTATACTGTTCAAATGTTTAGCATCAGTGGACACATTTTTTATCAGTTTTACTTCCCTGACCTGTGTTTTCAGTCCCCTCCATAGAGTATCAACTCAAAGCAGTGAGTTTGGTAACAAAAGAAACAACTGTAAGGCAATATACGTAAATTTTCTGCGTTCAATAGTGTCTGAGTCAGCAAAGTCATTTTGTTGTTAATTATCAATTGAGCAGCTTCAGGCGGCACATCAATGCAATAGATTAGAGAGTGGTTAGAAAGACTTTTACATAAAAACAAATAGTTGATGATCTCTCGTTTCACAAGAAAAATGTGAATTCTTCCATGAAGTGATATTCTGTGGCTCGCTGAAAACTTTATTGACTGTGTGATGTCAGTTAATTGGTTTTTAGTAATGTTAATGGGATGGCTTGGCATATCTTCACAGCTCTTGGGTAGATTACCATGAAATTTTGTACAGACAATAGATTATGATACAGACAGTCATGGTCTCCAGAGGATAACCAGATTACTGACCGGTGACTGAGTTTTCTTCTTTGGCCACCCACAGGTGGAAATTTCTGGTTTTTAGTCATGCGTCTTTTACAATTGTTCACACACGTCTTTACAATTGTTATGGATTTTCATGAAACTTAGTTCAAACTGCAATTACTTTGATGAATCTTTTGCTTTTCCTCTAGCACCTTCATGTCAAAATGTTTCATTCTCCGATCTGTTTATGTACAAATATGTATCCTCTGCTTCAGCTGTACTTCTGTTTAGTGTTAATTAATACCAGTATGATAAGCATAGATGTTGTATGTGGTAAACAATTTACCTTGTAAACATCAGCATGGTATCATTGTGAACATGTTGCCATGCTGGGGTTAGCGTTTAGCTCAAAGCAGTGTTGTGCCTAAGTAATATTCTCACAGAACCCCGTAGAATGGCTGTAGATTCTTGGTATTTATTGGTCACTTTAAATGCATAACTATCTGTATCAATGTACCCGGACCTGAGCATCAATCTCATTTTTCCTGTAATCATGCACATGGGACTGGGATCTTTAAATATGCTAGCTTGCTAGCTGGCTAGATAACTCAGCTTAATAAGAATGAAATGAAATGCTTTTCATATTGGAATTAGGTGTGATGCATCCATAGCATAAATACTTAGGCACCACTAACAGGAAACATGACAAGATGGCTGATGGGTATCAATTCAGCTAACATTATTGCCAATTACAAAATGTGGAAACTCACAAAAAAACTAGTGTTTGTCAGTCATACTATCACTTCAGCTGTGTATCGCCCCTTGTTGCAGATTGCATTATGCATATTATGCATACTGGGTGTCCGGAGTATACTTCATCCTGTCATTTTCCTTTGCAAAGGCGCTACATGTTTAAAACATGCATAGAATTAGTCGATAGAAAGCAATGGGGACACCGTCTTCTAACACAAAACTAATTAGCAGCCATCTAATTGGGCTAATCACCTCCTTAATGCTTTATTATGCCCTTATTAGGCCATGAGACCTATGAAGTGGGCTGTGCAGGATCTGCGATGGACCACCAATCTGCCTGCTCTGTGAAAATTAATAGCCAGTGTCGTATTTTTAGCTTTGGAAAACAAAAGCGTCTGTGTGTGTTGAGTGAATTACAGCAGGCGAATGTTCCCTGTGAATAAAAATGCCCACTCTTCTGACAGACTTGTCTCCTGTGATTAATGCCCGCTGGTAGGTGATGTAAGTGTGTTTGGTACCTTAATGCGTCACACACCAAGTCAGCGGAGACGCTTTGAAGCTAGACCTTCCGCGACCTTCATCGAACTGTTGACGTCACCTTGCGTCTGCTGATTGATTGGTCGTCTCATTGAGTGACGTCTGTGGTTTAGCAGTTGGATTTTACATCTTTGAGATAAGGCTACGTGTGTGTGTGTGTGTGTGTGTGTGTGTGTGTGTGTGTGTGCGTGCATTTCCTTTTATGGTCTTATCATCAAGGGAGCACCTTGAACGAGAAAAAAAAGATCTTATACCCTTTCAGCCTCTCAAATTATGAACTGAAGTTGATGACTACAAAAAAAAAATATGCAAACTGGTGAAAATGTTTATTCTCTCAGCAACTTTGTTCCTTCTGTGTGTGTTTGTGTGTGTGAGAGAGAGAGGGAGTGTATGAATGTGTGTAGGAGGGAAAGGGAGTTGGGAGTTCTGGGAAAAGATACTGTCACAGAACTAAGAGGAGGGTGAGTGACAGAGGTGAAATTGCTTGGGAAAGGATGTGAGACAGCTCGCGTCTCCCTCCCTCCTCCCTGTCCCGCTTAGTTTTGCTCCACCTTCCTAGCGTTCAGCCATGTAGTGTGAACCACTGTAAATATGCTCTCTCTCTCTCTCTCTCCCTCACTCTTTCTCTTTCTTCAGTCTATTTCCCATGGGTGACTATATGGAGGGGAGTGGAGGGAAATAAACTTTCTAAAACTTTTTTTTCTGTGTGTGTGTGTGTGTCTGTTTGTGTAGCCATGCATCAGGCCCTGGACACACTGAGTGACAGCACAAGCTCCACAACTGCCAATGACCTGGACCTCATATTTCTCAAAGGCATCATGGAGAGCCCAGTGGTGAGAGGAACTTTATATTGTACAATGTTAAATGTATGAGGAGTGTCGTGTATGTGTGTGTGTGTGTGTGTGTGTGTGTGTGTGTGTGTGTGTGTGTGTGTCACATGCATGCTTTAAATTGGACTATGTCCAGGGATGAACACACTTAACAGACTTCAACGTGAATCTAACCAAATCACAGTTAGATCCCCAGAGCACAGGCTAGTTATGTTAAGTTGGTGTCAGCGAATCTACAAAATGATGGTTATTTTATGCATACTAATTTACAATTTTAATACATTTTGTTAAATGTCAATGCTTCTCGCTGCATTTTACACACTTGCCCTAACATTAAAGTTTCAGTATCATCATTTGCAAACTGTAATAATTTCCTGCACTAGTACTGACACATAACACATAACAAAATGATTGTGTTTATGCAGAGATTTGCATGTGTTATGAGAAGATTTATTGAAATGTTGTTCCAAAATGAACATTTAATATTCACAGCTATTATTACATTAAAAAATTGAATTTCAGCTTGCAATAATTATCCTGAAAAGACGGCTTAAATTCATCAAGTGCAATCACATCAGCATGTTAATGGTTTTGCTTCATTGTGTTCTCATAAATTGGAAATGCAAGTTAAAAGAGAAGTCCTTCATTTTATTTTCAATCACTCAGCACAGGCAGAGAAATTCAGATGAGAACACAAATGTGAGTCAAATAATAGCTCTTTGTTGTTTGGTCCTATTACTGGTGCCGCATTCATATCTGGCAATGCTAATTCTTTAAGTTGTTTTCTCAGTGAAGTGATGTAGCTGAAACAAGGCGTTGGGATAGGAACTGACATCAAACAGCAGAGAGACCTGCTGGTGTCGTTGGCGATGGGGTATTAAATATGCGACTGTAAAGAGGGTCGGTCACTGAAAACATCGGAAAGCACTTTGGATCCAAAAATACTTGGAAATGTATTTTTGGTGTGCGTTTGGCTTATAACAATATTTAGCTGAACTACACAGAAAATCTTTCTTTCTAAGCCACTGTTAACATTTCCACTGTCAGTCATTTTAACAAGGTAATACAATATTTCTAAGGATTGAAGCAGCAATCAGGGAGCAGCAGAGATGACATGTCTGACACCTTGACAAGTGCAGGTGGAGCAGCAGCCCCTGTGATCAACGGAGGATCCAGGAAAGGATGGCAACCATTACGCTTTACACCTTTTTGAATGCTTTAGTCGAGGATCTTTATTTAGTTCTGTAATAATTCAAATGAAAATGACTCACTTGCACACGATTCAGCCAAATTTACACGCCATTAACGCCCTTTTAGTCTACTCAAGGTGGATTAAAAGAGTTGCCGTTCGCTTATCTATTTACAATGTCCTTTTGTGTCCACAGCCTGTATATCTGTAAGGAGGGACAAGATAAAAGCTCAAATTCATGTTGAATCTGTACAGATTTCGCTTGAGTAGTTGCCCAGACGTTGGATTAAAGCTCATTCTGATAATTAAAGCTTATTCAAACGACGGGAAAACTCATGACAGACATGACGGACAATTATTTTATTGTTTTGACTGCCTCCCCATATATTATAGTTTATAATGTGTGCAATCAACACTTTTGTAGAAATTCAGTATTCTGAAGAGAGAGAGCCAGTGCAATCAGCCTTTTGTTTCAGACCTCTGGACTCTGAGCTTGAAAATGCTTCAGTTATTTTAATTTAGACTCACTTGTGTATCAGATTGCTTCACTCAATTACAATTAACCTTCAGCAGATTTGATGCAAAACCGCGTTAACCTTGATGCTACACCCACTAAATGCAATGGCTGCTTTTTTTTCTCTTTATGAGCAGTTACATCCACCACCTGCTGTTTCCCCAGTATTTCAGTTTCTGCAGTGTCATGAGCAGTGAGCGTACCTGGATACTATGTTTATTTCAGTTGGACATTCAAGATAATGAGGACCAAACATGCTGCATGTGTTTTTCTCACACCGAAGACTTGATGAGACTCCAGCTGACTCCCAAAAATGCCACAAAACTACAGTTTCTGCCTTGAAACGAGTATTCGAATCCATTTCCCTGTGCACAATCCTTTTGATGAAACCAATCTCGCCTAGTTCTCTATTTCTACACGGAGGAGAGTGAAGTCACTCCTCCGGAGTACAGCCTTTTGTAGTGATGGGAGATTGAAAGAGCCAGTCTTTTCAGAGATTCATCGTACTGTATCTCACACTGGTGTCAAAGTATTCCTCGTCTACTTCTCAACAAGAGCACGATTTCACAGCTGTTTTAAAAGACCGGAAGAGCAGGAAAAGATATTCTGCTGCGCGTTGCAAATGTACGCAAGGGGAAAGTGCAGATGCAGATTCACATCATGTACTAAAATGCTGTCAACAGTCATCAGTATGGATTACCACATTTTTCCTCCTAGCGTTGCACACAGCAGTGCTCGCTGATTTGAACTGAAGTGGAAGATGTTTGTGGCCGTGAGGTCCTTCTGACCAGGGAGATGCAATTGAGCTACTTCTCAGACTCAGACAAAGCCGGAGGTAAAAAGCTGTGTGGTCTCATTCAGTAAATCAGAGACAGTTGTGTTCAGGAAATTTAGAGATGGACTAGCCACAGGGAGCAGCGGGGAGTACAGCATCAAAAGCCTCCAATACTTCTGAAAACAGAGCCTCTCCCGCTCCCTTCCATTTCTGTTTCTCTCTCTAGCTCTTTGTTTTTTTTTTTCACCAAAGAATTATTGATTACTTCTGCAGAAAAAATGTGTGTGTGTGGGCGTGTAATGGCATGTCAAAGCATGAGACTGGGGTTGTTTGTTCTTGGTGGTACTTGGTGGTAGACTCCTCGCTGAAGTATGTGAAAAGGATTTCCAAGATAATAGTTCCTCTTGACCCCATGATGGATCTATAAACCCTTAACAAGCTATCGCTTAATGGGGTCTCGCTCGTGTGTGCATGGCCTGGTGACTTCAGTGAAATGTGCTGATTGCGCCACACTCACTGCAGAATGATGCAATCAGCACAACCTGCATTTCTGTAATGAATCTGAATGATGATTGGAGCCACAATGAGCAGATATTGACAACAGGAGCTCTCATCATGCAAAAGAGCTTCCGCAGTGCTTGATCATTATCAGCTACGACTGTGGCATTGACTCACTGCTTGGCTCTGTATCTAACTGAGCAATCAGGACTATTGAGACATTTGGGACCTGTAAATGAACTCACACTTCCTTTTAGGCTTTCAGGTATGTACCCTGTGCTTTTAATTTCCAAGCTACCACTTGTTCAGACTGTCAATGAGACTTCAATGTCTTTGTAAAATGACACCATCACCAATGACTCCTGGCGCTCTACAAAAGTGTGCAAAACAATTTAGTGATTACATGACATGGCGCAATCCTGTAAATTATTAGCCTGTTTCCTACCGGCTATTGATGTTTAACTGAAAGTGCGTAAACAGGAAATCATGCATAAAAGCTTTTCTCCAGTAGTACGCCTCGTCTAATGTAGCACTAATGTAGCACTCAGTGCGGTGTCTTCATTTGGGACGTTGATGTGAATTAAGATGCACAAAAAACAAACCAAGGAGAAATATTACTGAAAGATCACAGTGTGAGAACATGCTATCTGTACTGTACATTATTTACTGTGTCATTAAACAAGCCTTTCTAATTTCCTAATATATGACATCTGTCATACAGTTAGCAACCTCATTCACTGATGTCATTTACACTGCAGTATCTCTTTAAAATAACAGCTAGCATGATAAGCTACTGGTCATAACAGTCCAAGTAAGCTTGTAGAAGCCTCGTATATTGGAGCACGGGTGCCTTTTATTGCTGTTAAATTCAGTTTTTTTTATTTAAGATGAAGAATATATTTCTTATTCACAGTCTTCTATTTATCAGTCACTATTGATCAGCATTAATTGGTCAAATATACACTGGCTATAGTAGCAAGCTGTGTTACATTTTCACATTGGAGATGAGGAGGCTAGCTCACTAAACCAGAGATCCTCCAGGAATGTCTCATACAGATGCAAAATACAATTATAACACCGCTTTGTCAATTTTCTGTTTTGCCTGGAGAACAGCAGTGCTCATTAGCCTTTATAGCTGAATTGTCTAGGTGGAGAAAAGGAAGATTAGCAGCATCTTTTGTGGATTTTGAAAGCAACATATTTCAGCATTCAGCAGAGTAATTGTTGAATAATTGCTAACAATTATAAGCTGTATATCAGCAACCTGAAAAACTGCTGTACTGAGAAATGCACAATATAATAAGACATATAAAAACATGCTTATTTTAGCCAGCAAATTTTGTGACTCATGTCTATGGCTCATGTCTCAAAACTGTGTAATCATATAACATAGTGTCCATGCTGGCATGTTGTCTGAGGGCCAGACTCGCTCCATCGGGTTTGAAGAATTCTGCCAAAACACCAAATGAGCGAAGTCCTGCTGTCGAATCACTGAACGGGACTGAAAAGCTGCATGTGTGTGTGCGTGTGTTTGTTTTTTTACTCCGGGTGTGTGTGCTGTGCTCGTGATTTTTGTTTATGCATGCAGGCATTTGTGACTCTCTGTGCATCTGTCTGTGTGTACATGCGCACCATATCCTGTCTCTCGGCAGGGATTCTTCCTCTCACAAGCAATGTGGCTGCCAGACTCGTCGTCTGTCCCTCCAGAGAAATCCTCTGTGGAAAGTCGAATTTACAAATGCAAAGTGACCTGGGATGCAGTTACAAGTAGTGCTTCTCTATATGAATTAATATTTCTGTTTATGTGATTAAGTTCTTGGTATTTGTGAGAGAGAACTTGTTTTTTTCGATTTGTAACAAATTCCAGGTCCATACAAAATGCACTAGATGAGATAAATTAGTTATTTTCTTATCTCTGACACTGGATCAGAGGTGTGGAAGCCCTGTCCAATAACCACTGAACCTTGTGTCCTTGGCAGCAGAGGAGGAGAAAATGAAAAATGAATGCTCCCTGAAATATTGATGTTTCACAGCAACACACTGAAAAAAACCCACAGGGCACACGATTTGACTCAAGTTTATGCTTAGTTTTCATGGTTTTTGTATCTTTCAGAGAAGATTTATGCGTGCAGGCGGTGTAATCTCAGCAGGGCCTCGCTTCAGGTTGCTGTTTTAGTTGTTATCGTGCCCTTTTCTGTATTGCTGAATCAAAACAAACAGTCCGGCAGAACTCTGAAAACATTTCATCATAACTCAGCAAGGTGCATTAACTGCTCACTGAGAAGGAGCGCTATTAGAACTAAATGTAATAAATTCCCTCACAGAGACTGGACTGGTTTTCTATTCATTAAATCCCAGGCTCACGAGCAGTTTGAGGAACCCAAGCTCGAGGCGGTGAGGGAGAACAACGTGGAACTGGTCCAAGACATCCTCAAGGAGCTCGGCCCGCTCGCACACAGAAGCCAGGCAGCCGATGAACTGGTCCGCATACTGAAGGAGCCGCACTTCCAGGTTTGAGAGAACAGGGCTTACGTCTCACAGCGCGCTTTGATTAGCAGTTACTCTGGCTAAACCTTTGATTACTTTTCAAAGTGATGTTCATGCTTAATGATGCATGTTGTGCTAACATGGATTGAATTGATTTTGAGCAGCTACAGTGGTTTCTGTGTTTCAGTCCATGCAGTGTCTGACAAAGCTCTGCACAGACTAGAGCAAGAACATCTGATTTGTGCAGTATAGCATGTTCCTGATGTGGAAAAATCCTCAGTAATCACTGTGTGTGTAACTTTCTGTTTTGCTTACAGTCCCTCCTGGAGACCCATGATTCTGTGGCATCCAAAAACTACGAGACCCCTCCTCCCAGCCCCTGTTCCTTTATGGACGCAGCGCTGAATAACCAGCCTGTTCCCCCAGACGCAGTCAGGATGGTGGGAATCCGTAAGGTGTCTGGCGAGCATCTGGTAAGTCTGTTCACTTAAGGAGGAGTCTGTTGGCACCACTGAGGAAGGATAGAGCCCTTCTGTAGACTGTAAAGAGATAAAGCTCCTCAATAAATGATATGATTTGTGTTTTGGGAGCAGCTCATGCACTCAGTATAATGAGCTCTTTTTGTAGCATTGTTAAAAAGAGAAACAAGTCAGATTTATACTGCTCCAAAGCATAAAATAGAGGTTATTTATGTGCAGTAAGTTGTCATGTTGTTGATTAATACCCAGGACTCAGCGATAACTTTGCCAGGTCCTCTGCTGTCTCGCTTATTGTTCTCTGCAGTACCTACAAACTCTTACTTTAGTTTTGCTGCCAACATGTGTCACAAAATCCAAGTCTAAAGTCTAAATGGGATAAATAATCACAGACCCACTATATTTTTAATCTTAAGTATCTTCTTAATGGAAAAGTTGAATATTGTGTTTTTTTGCGACCAGCAACTAGTGGGTCGTGGGTTTCTGTGCCAGCAGCCCGCATCGCAGCAGTTGCCGCAAAACACGTCCCTGGCGTCCGGGAGCCAGAAAGTTGAGCTAGATTCAACTTTTGGGAAATCGGAGCCCCATGTCACGTCCCACAAGCCAATCAGACACTCAGATCAGTCAAACCTCCACAGACAGCCTGAAATGTCTCTGAAGCAGAGACTATCCAGGTGGATTGGAGAGCTTTGGTAGAGAGACATAGAGAAACAATAATAGAGAGCAAGCGCCAGCCTCG
This sequence comes from Nibea coibor, assembly GCA_023373845.1. NCBI lineage: Eukaryota > Metazoa > Chordata > Actinopteri > Sciaenidae > Nibea > Nibea coibor. The sequence continues at coordinate 12,384,617 of CM041728.1, forward strand.
ATAAAGCTGTTAATCAGCAAAATAAAATGTTACTTCCTGATTCTTTCACAGCGGTTACATTCAGCAGGTATAGCACACCTGTGGCAACCCACCTCAGCTCCCCCCACCACTGGTTGCTGATTTCCCTGTTCCTGTCTGAATACGCGCTAAGATATATTTGGATTAGCTTTACCGGTCAGCCATGGCAGGTTGCTACTTGTTCATACGAGACCCTTAATAAAAGTTAGACTCAAATTGTTCTGAGGAGCCCACTTAACAAATGATTATTATATTTCTTGAACTATCTGTTCTGTAGGGAGTGACTTTTCGAGTGGAGAGCGGCGAGCTGGTGATTGCCAGGATTCTCCACGGTGGCATGATTGACCAGCAAGGTCTACTCCATGTGGGTGACATCATCAAGGAGGTGAACGGCAAAGAGGTGGGGAATGACCCCAAAGTGCTCCAGGAGATGCTGAAGGAGGCAAGCGGCAGCGTGGTGCTTAAGATCCTGCCCAGCTACCAGGAGCCACACACAGCAAGACAGGTCAGCTGAGCGGGGGGGGGGTACACAAACCAAGTACACACAATGATTCACTTAAACACAGGGTTTTAACTCCAACCAACCACCCAGTAAATTAATAAACCTGTCGACCAATCATGACTGCATATTATTTTTACAGATTTTACTGAAAGATAATTCATAACCTTTCTTGAATTTGTACTGTATTTCACCACTGGTCTATTCTTTATACAACTGCAGTATGCATTACAAACAATTATATTATGATGACACTGCAAGAGTACGTCAAATTAGTTCACGACAGTCGGAACATTCAGCTCCTATTTGTGCTTGTTGAGGCAGTTTTACTGACACTCCTTGTGGTTAAAACGTTTCCTCCTTGCTTCCCAAATGACCCATCCCGATCTACAAAAAGTACAAAAAGTTCTGATTAGTATGAAAGGATAGTGTCATTTTCATCACTGTCCTTTCTGGCATCCTCCCAGCTGTCTGCAACCTTGTATCCTGTGCCAAGAATCATATATCAAACTCTACAGCGGGACTTTTGTAGATGACTTTGGCTATTTGGCTATAATACCTACATTACAGTTTTGTCACTTATCCAAATCCAGAGTCATTTTCCGCTCATACATAATGGATCAATAATTTTGCGAACAAGACAGAAAAAGAGTGACATCACAGACAGCTCATGACACTGGAGTCCTTGTTTTTCCCCCAAAAGAGATCCTTTTGATTTTGTACTTTCCTCCCATGGTGGTATCATCAGAAAGATTCCTTCAGTTACATATAAATTAGTAAAGACAGTGTTTTACAAAGCGTGGAAAACACTTCTTTGTGTTGTCGTGTCTTTCCTTGAGTTATGCCAACTAATGAACACTAGCTTTCTAAGAGACAGAGGAGGCGAGTCGCACTGAAAATGTGACCCAGTTTAGATTGAAGGGAAAAAGAAGGGTTATCTTGAAGCCCGGTGATGTATTGCCAATAGGATGGGAGGATAGAGTGTATCAAAGGATGCAGTATATACAGCAAGAGATGAGTTAGGCACAAGTCTCTGTGACTGATTGGTTCCAACAGTAAAGAAGAGGAACACAAGAGCTTGAAGGAGCCGTGCCAAATTTATTCCTTTCTGTCTGAAATATACTACAAAATAATCTAAGAAAATGATGCGGAGAGGGTTTATGTGCTGGGATTATTCAATTAGACACACACAAATTTGAATATATTGTCGCTTTTCAGTGAATTCCACTGAGAACTTAGTTTTCCACTGGATGAGGGTTCATTTTCAGTCATTCAGCCAGTCCAAGGCTTTGTCCAGACTGATATATCTCTAACCACAGGATGAATTACCATGGCATTTTGTACAGACATCCATAGCACCCAGAGGATGTCTTCTACTAACTTTTCCTCCAGCACCAGCCAGGTTGACATTTGTGGTTTTGAGTGAAAATGTCACAACTCTTGGATGGATTGTCATGAAATTTTGTACAGAAATTCACAGGCTGAATTTTTAACAACTGAAGTAACTTTCTAGTTTCTTCATACTTTTTTCCTAACACCATTGATGTAAAACTTTAACATAGACATTCCCATCAACTTGAGCTGTGCTTTATATTAATTGCTAATTAGTAAATGCTAACATGCTACCATGTTAAACGAAACAATGCTAACATACTGATGTTTAGCATCATATATATAACTTAGCCTTCTTGTTGAACATGTTGCCATATTAACTTTTGCATTTAGCTCAAAGTACAACCTCACAGAGTTGCCAGCTCTGCTGTTGAGTCTCGCTACATTATCTTTTTGCGAGTTGAAAGTATTGAAATGAAATGAAAACATGCAGATTACCCAAACTGAAATTGGCAGGTTGACACATGACAGCAGCTGTACAGTAGTTGTTGAGTGCAGCAGCTAAATGTGGCAGAAATGCTCATTTTCACACACCTTCCCATTTCCTAGGTCTGTTTACTGAAAACAGTGTCCTCTGACTCACGGCTCTTTCAAACATTTCCAAAGCATGCAGACATTTCTACAGGAAATCATCTTAAAATCTTCCCTTTGCTAAAACCAAGGCGTACAAGTGTGCTCTTTTGTTGTACCAGCTGCGGCTTTGGAAGGGCCTACTTGAACATACAGTTGTGGTTGTCTGTCACAGATATTGAAGAGTGATTTGGCTGTGCTCTCGCTGTGAAGAGCTGTGGAGGTGGACGTTGTGCTGCACGAGGAGTTGCGATGATTAGAGCTGTTCCCAAAAGTTCTCTTTGAATGTAATCCAGCTGTCTGTGTTTCACGCCTCTAGCTTGGTCACCGCATGGTGACTAAACTCAACTGACAGCTCCCGTTGGCCAGTTGAGACTGTGAGTGTGTGTGAGCGTTTGTGTGTGTGTGTTCGTTCATTGTGTCCTTACAGGGAGACAAGACACACACGAACACACACACACACACACACACACACACAAGTACAGTACGAGCTGGCAGCCTTTTTTTTATGTTCATGCATCAGTTCAGTACGGGAAAAGGCGTCAAGTGCAGAGGGGGGAGGGGATGGTTGCTATGGCTACCGATTTTGTCTCTCTCTCTCTCTTTATTTCTCTGTTTCTCTCTAGCGCGCTCCGTCTGTCTGTCTCTCAGCCTCCTTGTCCTGTCAGTGGGGGTTTGGATACAGGGTTTGGTTTATGAGCTGAATCCTGTAGCCTTGAGTTGTCAGGAAAGTGAGCTGGGAGATTGAGTAGGCTTGAAGTGTTCAAGGCTTTCATAGTGATGGACACTCGCCCGATCCGTCTACCACACATCACTTTAATACAGCACAACAGAGCATTACTGTATTAATGTATTTCCTGACTGTTTCTTCAATAAAATGTGTATTTCAGTCCATTATAGCAGTTTTACAGACATGTTCCCTCTTTCCTTAACATCTTTGTCCATTTAGGCGTTTGTAAAGTGTCACTTTGACTACGACCCATCCCATGATAACCTGATCCCATGTAAGGAAGCGGGGCTTAGCTTCAGCAGCGGAGACATCTTGCAGATTTTCAACCAGGAGGACCTCAACTGGTGGCAGGTCAGTACCACCCCAAGAATATCTCAACCACATCCAGAGATATCTGACATCATGTGCTCGAGCTAAGGCGAGCGGCTACATTCTTCATGTGTGCGCGTGTGTTTCCCTGACAGGCCTGTCACATAGAGGGAGGCAGTGCAGGCCTAATTCCCAGCCAGTTACTAGAAGAGAAGAGGAAAGCGTTTGTGAAGAGAGATCTGGAGCTGGCTACCACAGGTACGCCTCTCAGCAGCACGCAGCAGAGCAGAGAAGCACTTCTCATTATGCAGATTCAACACAGACTCCTCACTGCACACACACACCAGCAACAAAGACAACATCTGCTCCTCTCCATATCATACAAGCATTTTATCTGACGCCGGGGCAGTCTCATCCTCCCCTCACCTCTCCGTTCTGTTACTCTGTCGGAGAGCACTAGAGAACTGGTAATGAGCATCGGCGTGACTCAGGCGGCCTGGTCCAATCTGCTGGTTATTAAGCCGCAGGGTCTGACATTCACAAACAGCCCTCGCCGAGAAGGAGCTTTGATTAAGGAGTGGTGATAAGACCCCTCGTAAAGACGAACCCGATCAATAATAACATCTTCTCTGATGAGATGCAGAGTGAAAAGAGGCTGTGTGTTCCCTTAGATTTATCTGCTCCAAACAGCTCCTCAACAGCAACAAACCAGGTGGTGCGTCACAGCCAGCCGCATGCCCTTTACTTGTGGAGGAGAGGAAGATGACAGTCCAACTGTACTGCCCTTGGAACCTGGGAAGGACACATCTGTCTGCTAGCACGCTTTTCACATATTACCCCAGCTGAGAGCATGATTTGAATAAAAAAAAACAAAACTCAAACTGGTTATTTTTGGGTTGTGTGATCTGAAATTGTTGACATGAAAACGAGCAGTGTTTGCTTTGATGTACATCTCTGTTCAGAAGGCATTCTCCCCCACTGGCTATATAATCTGCCATGTTGAACAGCCGCTCAGCAGATCGCCTAGTCACAGGTGTCCTCTGGCAGCAGACTGGCTGCATAGGCTGTCCAATATTGGTGCACAGTGCCACCTAGTGCTTTTATATGCGTATAACCTTCGAAGACTTTTGATTTATGACCCACCAGCGCTTTCAAAGACATTTCACCTTGATAATACATCATTTTAACAGGGATTTTGTTGAAGTGGCTGGCAGACACAACCACCAAGGTCGGAGGTTTTATCGTGTTTGTGTGTTTCTGTCTGTCTCAGGTCCTTTATGTGCAGGAATGGGTGGGAAGAAGAAAAAAAAGATGATGTATTTAACTACCAAGAATGCAGGTACTTAAAACTCACCACACAAAGTGCAACAGCCTCTGCCCTGCAATAGGTGAACAACCCGTTCATCGGGTTTTATTGTCTTCATCTCTTCTTGTTTCTGACTAGAATTTGATCGCCACGAGCTGCGGATATACGAAGAGGTTGCTAAGGTCCCGCCCTTCAGGAGGAAGACGCTGGTTCTGATCGGTGCGCAGGGGGTCGGCCGTCGCAGTTTGAAAAACAAGCTGCTGGTGTCGGATCCTCAGCGGTATGGCACCACCATTCCCTGTGAGTGCAGCCATTCATCATAACTCTAACTCTAACACAAAGTGATACAAAAACCATCTGTCATTTTGTACCGTGCCGCGTTTTTTTTGTTTTTTTGGCCGTCTGTGTTCACGTCATTTTGTTGGATGTGTTTCACTGCAGTTTGTTTCTTTCTGTCGTCTTTGTTTCCATTCTGTCAATGTCTCAAAATCTTTTTATCCTTCAGTCACCTCCAGAAAACCAAAGGTGGATGAGAGGGACGGGCAGATGTACTCCTTCATGACCCGCAGCGAAATGGAGTGCGACATCAAAAATGCCCGTTTCCTGGAGCACGGCGAATATGATGGGAACCTGTACGGCACTAAGATCAACTCTATACACGAGGTGATAGAAACAGGAAAGATCTGCATCCTGGACGTCAACCCACAGGTAGAGGAAGCTCACATATGTATGCTTACCTTTCCCTTTTCTCCCATCTAAACTCCTATGCATTATTAGTTTAGTTGCTTGTAGCATTTTCACACTGAGCACATCATCAATATTTATCACACAGGATCCTAATGATCAGCATTACTTGCTGGAAACATTTGGCTAATTTTATTCACACGCATTAGCTTGATAAATTTGTTAGATGAGGATGCCGGGGTGTGTTTTTCCACACACATCACATTCTCAGTTTTATAATTGCGTGTTAGTTTCAGCTATTCCCTTTGCTTATTGTGCTCCGATGCAGTGATTGTAAAAATGACTCATACGTTTGTTTATCTCTCGAGGCTCTTAAAATCCTGCGGACTTCAGAGTTCCTGCCCTACGTTGTGTTCATTGAAGCGCCCGATTTTGAGGTTCTCAAAGCTATGAATAGATCAGCAATCGAGTCTGGAGTGGTTACAAAACAGTTAACGGTGAGTGTGTGTTTTTTTTCATTCATCTACTACTGTGACAAATAGCATTCAACACGTACACTTCTATCAAAGTTGGAACAGTTTTTGATTATTTCACATTAGAGATAATTGTTTCTTGGCTGTGCTCTTGGACTAGTTTGATTTAATGTTTCTAACAAGTTTCTAACAACATTTGAATAAAGAATGTAATATTAGCTGGTGGGTTATTTGCTCAAGCTTCTTGGCCACTTTTGATTCAGAAGATTTATACCAAATTTTCAGTAGCAGTAATCCTACCTGTAGAATCATCAAGTGTCACATGTTGTACCCTGATTAGTTTACTGAAATGCATCACAAGTAAGTGCCTTGCATTTGTAATTAGATAATCTAATACGTTTGATTTCCTCACGTTGTTAACAATAAAGTTTCTACCATTTAAATTATGTAAACTAATTTAACTTTAGTTGTGCTTCAATTTCACTGTTTACTCTGTTCTTCCATCCAAGTAATTGCCTGCTCATTGCGTTTATTTACACTTAATCGCCTCACTGTCTCGCTTCACTCCCTACAGGACTCTGAACTAAAGAGGACGGTGGATGAGAGCGAGCGCATTAAGCGGGCCTATGGACATTACTTTGACCTCTGCATCGTAAACGACGGCCTGGAAGTGGCGTTCCGAAGTCTACGGCTGGCGCTGGAGAAACTGTCAACGGAGCAGCAGTGGGTGCCCGTCAGCTGGGTCTTCTGAAAGTCACCAAAGGCTCACCCGCCTCAGGTCGGAGGACGATTTAACATTGGTAGCTCCAGGAGGGGCTGTCTCCATGCAGTCATTGGTGGTGGAGGTCGGTGAAGGGCAGAGCGTCATGGATGAGTGCAAATGACCAGCCTCATGTAGAGCGTTTTTGTACAAACTTAGTGTTCCTCTGTTGAGCCTAATGTCAAGTTGTATTTTATTTGTCCGAACTGGAATCCTTTTATTGATATTTGCTGAGAAGGATTTAGAGTTGATTATGAGGTTTAGTGCAATAGTGTGAGTGCGTGTGTGTATGTTATCATAAACGTGGAAATAGACGTAGAGTAAAGACATACGTTTGCAGCTAACAGTGCTCAGTTCAAGGTTTTTGTTGAAGGATATTAAACTTTTTAGCCTTTCCTACTTTATGTAGTGTAATGTTTACATTGGATTGGTAGGACAGACTGGTGAAGGAAAGATACCAAATGTCACATTTGTATTAAATTCTCTATATTTTACCATTTGATTATACAGTATGATTGTATGTGTTCAGAAATGTGCTTTATCCTGTCTGTCTCCACTAATTTGAAAAATGAACAGCAATAGACGATTGAAACAGAAACATATACATGCAATACATTTACTCACACACAGATGAACACACACTGATATACTGTATATGTAAACACAGTGAGAGCAGCTTCGGTTGAGACATTTTGCATTAATCTCAAAGTCTCAATTTGGTTTGTTTCGTTTTTTAATGTTGATTACATTGTACATTCGTTGTGTTATGCCGGTAAATCGTCTGGTTTAAGAGGATCCAGCCAATGGATCACAGTGCCCGACTACTGCCTGCTTGATTCTGTTGGAGTTGTATTTGTAGCACTGAGAACACTTAAACCCTCAACGAAAAAAAAAAACAACAAAAATAAACACTGAAGAAGTAGCCTACAATATGCACTGATTGTACAACAAAGGCAAATATATTACTTAACATTACAGGGTGGACAATAGATGGTTAGAAGTATCACATTTTGTTATTTTTGATGTACAAACAGCAAAATATTTATCAGTGGCTTCAAATTCATACTTACTTTTGCCTTAACATGGTTCAAAAGCCAAGGAAACACTCTATCACTGTTCCTTCTTTGAAAACACGAAAAAAATAATACTGGCAACTTATTTACTATTTATTTTATTTTCCCTCAAACTTGTAAGTACTGTATTGTAATAAAGAGTATATAGTATAACATAGAGAAACACTTGGTGCTTTGATGATTCTGCTGGTGTGTGGATGCAGCTGGACTAACTACACTGTAGTTTTGATGTTCATATAAAAAAAAATGCATTAAAATTGAAAATGTTGAGACTATTGCATCACTGTCTACAGTTAATATTAATGCTAATTATTCTTAAGTTAAAATCAAGATATTGTACAAAATAAATGACAATACTATTTTTCAACAACACACAGAAATGACACAAAGTGCGTTTGTCAGTTAAAGTGGAGTTTAGCTGGTAGATGCCCGGCGTGACCTCTGTGGCTGTGGGTGGTTACAGGTGGTGGGTGAAGATGGTGGGGTTGGAGGTCCTGTGGGTGTGCTCCAGTGAGGTGCCAGAGGCAGCGTTATTGGATACATCTCGTAGGCAGGTGGTGCGCCCCCCGGCCATATACAAGTCAGCTTGGGGTCAAACTGTTGAAAGTAAAGTAAAATTGTACTACACTGTATTTCAGAATAGTTTCACAGTGTCTACTTGGTATTTTAAATCGTATATGAGCCTGATACACCTCGCTGTTAGGAGTAATTAATAGACAAATTGTTTGAATCTGTGTTTTGATTCGTTTGTAGCGATCCATGACTGTAGTGAGGGCTCACCCACCAGTGAGTATGGTGGCGGGGGATCCACAGTGCTGTACCGAGGAGGGAATCTGTCGTAATGTCTGCCCTCTTCTGCCTGATCCTCAGGCAAAGAAATTGTATGGACTACTGAAGATGTGCTGCCATGTTGCGTCGTCGGTATGGTGGTGTCACGTGTTCCTCTTTTCTTTTTTGTTTTCAGATAAAAGCAGAAGAGTACCGCAGCTATGGCCAGCACCAAGGCTGGGAATCTAGGAACACATTTCCATAATTTCAGTGCTCAATGTTTTTGTGCTTTAAGTCAGCAATTCCCCTCCTGAGATATATGACTTTGACTTTATTTGATTACTTACAGGTATGGAAAGACAGTCCCAAGCACATTCATGGCTGGAATTATGTCAACCTGCTGACATTACTGTGAGGAAAGGAAGACATGGCAGCAGATACAACAATACAATTATGCAAAAGATGGACTTTTATTGACAGTATGATATGAAACCATGCAATCATGAGGCAAACCAAGCAATCACCCACAATTTACACAAAAGCAACTGATAGTTTTGTTGTCATGGAGAAGCTAGTAATGCATAAATCATCTGATTTAACACAGCATTCAAAATAACAGAATCATACAAAAACAAATAAGCATCTTTTCTGAATAGAAACAAAGTCTTTGGACGTGTAGAGAAAAATCAACAAGTGGGTGTGCGATTACATCACAGGATATGATAATGTGTCAGCCTTTCCATCTTAGTTTATGAGAACAATAATGAGACTTTGATTGTTCCAGTGACCCTGCAGCGTTTCGCTAACAATAATGTCATTTTTTAAAAACTGAAAACGACTTAGCAGTGTACTGAAATCTTAAATCAAGATGTAAGGAGCTCATGAGTTAGCAGGAATAACCGGCATATTGTTTGTCTTTATACTGTCTGAGTTCAACAACTGACAGTGGACCTTCAGCCTATAAATCTGTTGCTCATTACAGGCGTTAAGTGAAACAAATTTGAAGCACATAGTTCTAACTTACGTTACCCCAGTGACAGAATTAGAGGTCAATCAGATTTTATTTAATTGTTATATTGCAATGAGATGAGTCCTTACCTTATTTAGGAATCCAAAACATACAGAAACTGTCCTGATCTATGGGTTGCTATCAAAAGATAATGTGTCACTTAGGGAAGTAGACAACGTGAAGAGCTTTTACAGCATTATTGTCTTTTTTAAAGACACAGGACTTAGAGGTGCGTTCGGTTCACATTTCTTGTGCACATTAAATATCATTCATAAGTCTATTTAATTCTTTGTTTACTGTAGCAAACTATTTAAAACGGCGTTCCTCAGGGGTCAGTTATTAGACCACTCTTGCTCTGCACTGGCAAAATTCTGTTAATATACAAGTGGTTGGTAGATTTGCTTCACTCAGCAATAAAAACAAAAACAATGATCCCCAAATAGGGAATTCTGAATTCATAGCACTACGGCACAAAACCTTCTATTTTTCTACTTTTCTACAAAACTGGACACTTTTTTGGGTACATTTTATTTGTACTTATTTTATTTAGTAAATTATATACACTAAAAAATAACACAGTGTTATTCAAACATGTAAACAATAAGTGGCTAAAAGTGGTTCTTATTCAAACTGTGAACACAGGCATGCTGTACATACGGAGTGTTTAGTGATTAGTGAGGTTTTTACTGGATTGTGTCTGTTAGTTGTAGTAGTTGTATCAATCAAATAAAGATTCTCCTTCCACATAGTGGATTGTACACATATGTCCCAAATGAAACACATAACCATTAAATGCATGGCAAATGAAACAATCGATCAGAAAACTAGTGTTTGAAATAATTTCACAACATATTTGAAGTGTAGGAGGAGGAAGATGGAGGAGGATCATGGTTGCTCTGAGTACACCGGGGGGTCTGCGTATGATGGTGGTGGGTCTGGACAGGATGATGGCTCAAGCTGGAAGAAAGAGAAGAGGAGATATTTAATTAGAGAGAAGAATGATTCAGTTTAGATGTGAATGATGAAATCTTTGACACATTGTCAAAGGGTTGGGCAGAAATAAATTACATATTAAATGTAATACAGTGCTGTACCCTGTATGGAGGAGGTGGGCTGGAATTTCTTGAGGAGTACATTGGAGGGTCTCTGTCATGACTTTGAAAACATGCTTCATATACGTCCGTTACTTCCTCCTCCTCCTCCTCCTCCTGCTCCTCCCCATATATGGGAATGACGTATACAGATGGAGAGTTAGTGGACCTCTGGGACCAGCCTTCTGCTTCTCTGTGTTTCTTTGCGTAACGGCAGCAAAAAATCCACAGAACGATACAAAAAAACAACAAGGGAATCCTGAAATAAAGGACAGTTTATCTGTACCACAGCATATGTATATAATGAGGTATAAAAATAAATGTTAACATGCTGAGAACAGCGGAAATAACTCACTCAATCGTAGGATAATACATGATCTGACAGGTATATTTTCACACCTGAGGAAAATGAAAGAAGCAAACGATGAGGCCTTGCCATTCAAGAGGACGAATCTGATTTTAAACTGAAGGCTCTGACTCCAGCTTATTGTTTGTCATGCAGTTTTATGCTGTGTTTTACAATACATTTATACACGGAGGGTTCAAAGGTAGCTCTTTATCTCTTTATCTATCCTGGAATCACATAAACGGAATGTTTTTAAGGCAGATGTCATGACTGCCGAGAGCTGCACAATCCTATCATTTACACAAAACACAGTAGATTTAGATCTTACTTGCGCAGTCAACTTTGTCTACATAACACCATACTTAGTTAAAGTTAAAGTTAAAACGCACAGGATGCGTAACTTTTACGAGATGTTGCTACATAACAGGTTGTAGACTTGAGTTCGGCTCGAAAAACATTTCTAGTTTTGATAAACGATGAAGCTGTTCCTCTAGCTTTAGGCCAGACTGAACGAACATAACAACAGAGAAAAGGATTAAACAAGTTTGGATATACTGCCCCTGACTAATTTAATATTTTCCATGCTGAAAATAAAGCTTACCTTCAAGTACAAGTCATGTGGTGCAGGTTAAGTAGAGTGTAGACTTGCAACAGATTTTTTTATAGCCCTATTGACCTGTTTAAAGTAGCAGAACTTACTGAAGTTACAGCCGGTGACGTACACAACTTATCACCACTCACCACACAGCAGAATGGGCTAAAGGCCACTCGCTGTTATGGCAGCTCTTGCTGATACATTGTAATAAACAACACAAAGATCTAATAAAAAATAGAAATCACAAAGCAGGACCAAAAAAAAAGAGGATAACAAGGAAACCCGAGTCCTTGTTGCAGCTTGTTGCTTAGGAATGCAGTTGAAGTGTTGTTGGAACATGTTGGAAGCATCGCTGTTTCAGCTCTGTTTTACTTTGAAGAAGGAATTTCTGTCCCAGAAAAAAAAACATTTGAGGCTCACACTGTGCCATTCAACAGAAATGGAACAGGCTCAAGGTTAAACCATGACACATGCTTTTTTAAGCTTTTATTTATGCTGAGCTATGATCTCACAACAGGCCCGAAAATGTTTCCCATGCAGCACATGCTTCACGCTGTCACCCAGCGCCCTGTTTACATTGTCAGCTTCCAGTTATACAAAACATCTGAGTTACACCAGGCAGAATAAACTCATCCAATTATGGGAGCTATAAAGTTACCATACAGGTGGAGGTGGAGGAGCTGGTGGCACAGCACCAGAGGTGCCGCTGTGAAGGGGCGGTGGAGGAGGAGGAGGAGGTGGAGGAGCAGAACCACCTCCTGATACCGATAGAGGTGGAGGAGGAGGAGGAGGAGGAGGAGGACCAGCTCCTGATACCGATAGAGGTGGAGGAGGAGGAGGAGGAGGAGGACCAGCTCCTGATACCGATAGAGGTGGAGGAGGAGGAGGAGGAGGAGGAGGACCAGCTCCTGATACCGATAGAGGTGGAGGAGGAGGAGGAGGAGGGGGACCAGCTCCAGATACTGGAGGAGGCGGAGGAGGAAGAGGGGAACCTCCCACTGCAGGAGGAGGTGGAGGTGGCGGCGGGTACATGCCGTTTGACGGAGAGATTGGTGGTGGCGGTGGGGGGAGACATGTGGGTGAGGTCAAGTTGGGTGGAGGAGGGAGGCCAGTGTCCATGGAGGAAGGGGGAGGTGGTGGCGGTGGAGGAGAAGCAGCCATATTGGGGTCCAGATTGGCAGTAGGAGAGAAAGGAGGAGGGAGGTTATCACTGGAGGGGTTGGAGACAGTTTGCAAGGTGGGGACTGAAGGTGGAGGCACTGCGATCCCAAGATTGGATCTGCATTCAAGACAAAAGGAAAATATCCCATCAGCTATTATCATGACATCCTGACTGATACAACTTAACAAATGACACAGGCTAGCTGTTTCCCCCTGTTTCAAGTATTTATGCTAAGCTAAGCTAACTGGCTGCTGGCTGTGTGGTATGAATCTTTTTGTCTAAGAAAGAAAAAGAAGCAGATTTCACCCAAAAAATATGAAACAATTTTTCTAAAGACATTTACATTTGTAATTCTCCTCCTCCTTCAAAATAAAGATTGAACATGTTGTTGTAATGTTATGTAATGTTAGATATATCTAATGGTGAAGATTTAGAGGTGCTGCTAGCTTGATTTTGTTACATCTGGACAGAGCCAGGCTAGCTTTTCCCCCTTGTTTCCAGTCGTTATGCTAAGCTAAGCTAACCTGCTCAATATTTAATAAACAGACGTGATCGTGGCATTAATCTTCTCATTAACTCTCGGCAGAAAAGCAAATCAGTATGTTCCTAAAATGCCGAATCCAAATGCAGAAACATTCAGACTTCAGACTTGACATCAGACTTGATCATAAAGTGTAGTGATGTTAGATTTTTTTCCCATGTTAATATCTTCTAATAATTTGTAGTGTTGTGTGTTTGAACATAATAACAGTATGCAAGAAAAGGGACAAAGGAGAACTTTGTCTACATACACAGAGATGTCTCCAGTGCTCTGTATGCTGTCTGTGGTCCCTGCTCTCTTTCTGGGCTCCGGCTCAACAACCTGTTGTGAAAAGATAGATGAAAGTTAAAAAAAAGGTGGCATAAGCACATATCTACACCACAATCAGCCATACTGTACATCACCTGAGATCACACTGGCACTACATAATAGAAAAAGGGGGAAGTGCATTATACATCCTTAATCTAATGGCAAGTAATGAAAGCTGTGTGGATTCAAACTGTTTCCAATTAATCTCCAATTTACCTGGAAACAGTGTCCAATGGAGTCCAAGATGGAGTATGATATTGGCACTCTGGCATAGCTTTTCTCTGGCTCCTTGCCTGAGGGTGGTGGGGTCAAAAGCTTGGCACGGATCCTGTTCTTGGGAGTAGTGAAAGCGCCAATCTCTCTCCTGGATACTTTGTCGAAGTGGATAGCTGCAGCCTGAACAAGAGCACAGCATGTGTGAACAGCCTCCTTCAACAATAGGAGAACAAGAACTCCATTTTCACATGATTCGTTCCCCTCGAGAGTCTCTTATAAAGAAATGGCAAGGAGAAAACAAATGGTGCATAGCAACCAAAGTGACCCAAGATAAAAGATACAACAGGTGACCTGCAAGTGCAACAAATATAGCAACCTGTTACAGTTAAAGTTAAATACTGTTGTACAGTAAACAAAGACACAAATCATTTTGTACAAAGAAAAACTAGTTTCGTTGCCTGCAGCAACAACTTTGGTGAAATCAGAAACAAAAGAAGCTGGATTTCTTGGATGTCATTCTGGTATTTTATCACGTATGCTTTAGATATTTGGAGTCACTGTCTTGGGTGATAGGTACTTCTCACCAGTGACAGGAGGTTGACTGAGGACTCCATATCTTTGATCTGCATGGCCTGCGTGTCCAGCAGCCTCAGCACGGTGTTGGCCAGACTGTTGATCTGGTAGGTGACGCTGGCCAGTGACTGGGCAGCCAAAGCTTTGGACTCTTCAACAGCCTTCGTTGGATCCTCCGCCTGCAGGATTTTATTTATTTATTCATTTTCTTTTTTCTACCAAGTTAGGTTATTCATGTTCATGTAAAATCCAGTGATAGAAGAAGTACTGAAGTAGAAGCAGTGATGCCACAGTGTACATACTATATATCTTACTCTAGTAAAAATATTAGCTTCAAAATTCACTTACTATTAAACATAATTTAAAATAATTTAAATAATTTAAAGGAATGCATCATATTTTTTACACAAATCATATGTATACATGTTAAATTGTTACCTGATAAGAAGCTATCAACTAGAGCTGATGGATGTGGTTGAGTTAAACTGTTCACTCTGATATGCAACTGAGTTGAGGTGTAGATGAAAATGGAAATACCCAAGTAAAGTACAAGTACCTGAACTGTACTCAGAACTCTACTTATGCGCAGTGCAGATGTTACTTTCCACCTCTGGTAAAATGCTGATGATCTTCATAACTATCACAAAGTTGAGCTTTTAGAGGATAACTGTAGTGTTTTACATGAGCCTCACTCACCTGAAGGTAATTGTTTTCGCAGTAATCTGCCACTCGGAGGAGGTTGCTGTGGTTATCAACGAGATCCTTCCTGGCAGCTGGAGCCTCTTGTAATATCTGAGAAATAACTTCAGAAAAGTTCTTTTGCTCCGTCATTTCTCCCATTTTTTGGTGCGGCTTCCGAACCCTTTTAAAAAAAGATTTACTTGCACAACCTGTGGAGGATGTGGAAGAATTTGCCAGGAGTCTGTCGAGGCAGGGAGGTGTTTGGACGGCGATGAACGCGGAATTACCGCAGGGGAAAGATTTTCACCGTCTCACAGCAGCTGGTTCCAGGGCAGGGCTACAGCAGCTGTAAGACATCCACTGAAGCCGATCAGGTACCATCTGTCTCTTGAGGAAAGATTGTTTATTATTAAAAGATACTGTTTACATTGACAATAAAATACAAGATAAACTATAAGATATGATACCAGGTGTATATCACACCTCATGAGCGTCCATGACACTTGCATTATTCATAAATCCCACCAGGGGTCAGTGCGCTCTAGAGGAAGAACCCTTTTTAAGGCCTGCTGAGTAGCTGATGCTCATTATACTCTGGGTCGTGGATGTTGATGTTAAAAGACAGTAGTCCAGCCAACCAGTGAGAGGTTCACTCATGAACTGTAATGTTTACATGAAGTCAGCATCAGATGGATTATGTGGACGTATTCAGGATATCTTGTATAAACAACTTGAATTCCACCGTCCTTGATTGAGTCTGTGTGAGGGCAAATGTTCACCGTGGCCTGACTCCAGTTTTTTTTAAGAGGATTTTGTTGGCCATATGCATAAGTGCATGGGAATGGTCTTGTCTAATGTAAGAAATGTGTTCAGTGCACATGTTTGGCCATGTGTCAGGAGACTGGCCTCTCAGGCTGTCTAGCACTCATTGAATGAATTCAGCCATGTGACAAACCAGAATAAAATGGTATCTTCTGGATATGGCCCAGTTTTGATACATGACTATCAAGTAATAAAAGAATACAACTAAGGGGCAACGGCATCAAAGGGGCAGCATTGCAGTGCATGGTTGGCACCATGTGGATCACTTTTTTTTTTACCTTTATAGCCGTGTTTGTGGTGCAGCTCCGATGATGGCAATATCATTCTTTAGTTGATCTGAAATGGCTGAACAACTGGATGGCCTTGAAACGTTGCATAGGCATTAATGGTCCCCAGAGGATGAATGCTAAAATATCTCAGCGACTGTTGAGTGAATGAAATACAACTGAGTGCAGGCATGACCACTATATGTTTAACTGTAGCACTGGTAATCCCTTAACTCATCTAGTGCCATCACCAGGTCAAAATGTTAACATGTCCAATGCTAATGACAAATGTATAACATCCCCACCAGCCTCTTAGCACCTGGAGTTTAGTGCTAATTAGCAAATGTTAGCATGCTAACTCGCTAATCTAAGAAAGTGAACATGGTAATCATTGCACATAATATATAATGTCCACGTTAGCATTCTCATTGTGAGCATTAAGCTTAGAGTAGCACTGTGTGAAAAATATGGAGCTAAATCTTAACTTAAACACGGCAAGAAGATAACTCAGTAGACCTTTTCAAATGTTTTGCCTTTTTTGGAGAAACTTTCTTTATTTCTTCTTACTCCATTAAATGTGGACACCAAATCTCAGCAAGCTTACACTCTAATGATAAAAATGGACATGAGGAAAATGATTAGCTAATGTTCTTTTTAAATGATCTGATAACTGTTCCCTTGAGCCACAGTCCTCCTTTGAAAGTAATCCAAACTTTGTCAGGTTTGACATGATTGATAGTATAATCAATGAATCATTGAAAACAGCACTGTTATCAGCTTATACGACTTACATTACACAATCATCAAGATCATTATGTATCGATAAGAAATTACTTTCCACTTTATTTTATTTCTTTATTGGACATTAATGTTCTCTTTGCTCTGCACAATCTGGAATTATGTCATGATAAGATACAAATAAGCCTTTTACAATATTAATAATACCGATTATATAATTATGCCCTTTTGCTACCTTTTTGCTTAAGCTGGACAAAGCCTTCATTACTGGATTGACTCACATTTATTTTTGTGCATGTCGACACAAATTAAGCATCTGGTGTGTTGTATTGGGCAGAAATAAACATTCTCTGACAATGACAAATAGCTGTAATTCTGTCCCTTGCTTATGTTGTTCTGCATGATTTAATACAGCTGGTAATGTATACTCGCTAACATGATTCAACACTCTGTACAGAGAAAACAGACATGGCCTAATGATATAATATACTGTAGAGACACCTACTGTAGAACAATCTATACTTACCTTCCTGTCATCTCACTGACCTCAGACATTATGTAATTTTCTTCCTGTGCCTCAAACGTCCAACCAAAGTTTTGTAACCCTCAGTCACCTGTTTAATCGTCATTCCTCACGTAAACCTATTCCCTTGTTGTGATGCATTATTTATCCCTTGAAATCTCAGTATTGGAGAGGTTACATTTATGGAAAGTCGTCATTAATCAATAAATTCATTGTGTTTATCCAGGATCACTTTATCCCTGCTACAGATTGGCGGCATTGAAATCCAATGTGCATGAGTCAGGAGAGCACGAACAGCACACTGCTGTTTTATGGTCTTGTTTACACAGCCACACTATCCAAGTGTGATACTGTCCGGGACCACTTGTTGCGAAACGTGACTTTTACCCTGAAATAAAGTTATTGTTTAGACAAAGGTGTGAAAGACTCTCTATTCTCTCAGATGAAATATCAAACAAGCAGGGTTTTTTTCTTTGTAACTATAGTAAAGACAAAAAATATTCTCTTTTATAAATATCGCACATTTAAAAAAATGACAGACTCTATGCCAGACTTATGATATTAAAAATCTCCCTCCAATATAAATGTTGTATGGAGGAGGCTTCACAGATTTTCATTTGTCTTGTCTCACAAACAAACCAAAGTTATATTTCCCTTCATTGTCACTGACCAAAGCGCAACACAAAAAACTCCACAAGGTACTTCAAATAAACCCTGTTTGAATATTATTGGGAATTACATTATTAATTTGAACAAACACAAAGACAGCACAGTAGCTAGTAGTATCTTAACTATGGCAAAAAAAAGGATTGCATTCTACAGGTTCTTGTTAAAGGATAGATGTGTAACGTTTGATGACAGCCTCTTATCTGCTACCAAGATTCATTATTGACTGTCAATGGTCAGGTCAGGTAAATTATGTTTGATTAAAGGACCAGTGTGTATGATTTAGGAGTATCTATTAGCAGGGATTTAATAAAATATTAATTTGTATGTTTTCATCTGTGTATAATCAACTGAAAGTAAGAATTGTTGTCTTATAATGAGTCCTTTATTTATACAGTGAGAGCAGGTCCTCTTCCACGCAGTCTGCCATGTTGAACGGCCATTTTTATACAGTAGCCCTGAAGAGACAAACCAAACACCGATCTAGATATGACCTACATGCTTGGAAGAAAAACTCACTGATAGGTGCCACTAAATCCTATATATTGGACCTTTATTCTCAAAATAATTATATAACTTGATATGTTAAGGGCATTGCATATGTATTATAAATGTAGATTATTAATGAATCCAAACTGGAATGTTAGTTGTGTACATGCAGATGAAGTTATTCAAAATGTACGTGAAGAAACTGGGCACTGCAAGAGTTAACATGTCATCTTCTATTCTACAGTACGCAAACACACACAACCATGTCCAATGATGTGCAACATATGCCTGTTTGTGAAGATTGGATGTTCAGGGCCATCACAGTTTCTCCACACTTCACAGACTTCCATTAAAGGAAAAGCCAGATTCAATTATTGTGCCGGAGACTGCAGGAAAACCACATTGTCAGGCAAACTCACACAGACACACACAGGCACACACAGATACAATAAGGCATCAGTTAACACTTTTTGTGGCCAGCTTTATTGTCTCTGGTCTCACACAACTGTGAACTCAATTCCAGTTAGTCTTCAGGCACCTGCTGCCCTTATGGCAAACTTTTATCCGTTTATAAAACACCAGCTCTGAACAGAACAAAATCTCATATTTCTTTTCTCATCAAAGGTATGAAATTCTTTTTGGCATAAGATTATCGCTCTCACCTAACACTACCGTGACCAGGCTTGTATGTCAAGTCAGCAACTTTTCACACTCACCATTACCTTATCACTTCATCACAGCACTCCATCCATCACCATCAGTCCAGCTAGGTTATAATCTGTCAATAAGTAGCTAGCTCACACCATGGCGTTTTACTTGTCAAACATGTGCCTCACGTTTCCGCAGGAATCAGCATGTGTGCATATAAAAACCTTGGAGATATGTTGGAGATATCCATTATCTCTCTTAAGATACGTGGGTTCTTCGTGAATATCTAAGGTGACTTATCTCAGCTTGATTGAAGCAGATCCCAGATCACAGAGCGACAGTGTGGTGTGATGTTAATCTGGTGATCCAAAGCTGTACTCACTGTGACCCTGAACCACTCATGTAATAGGTATCACTGTTTCACTGGGAGGTGATAATGACTCCCCTTGCCTTGATCTCACAAACACCACTCAGTTGAACAAACTGAATCTCGCCTCTGATCAAGCAGAAGGTTCGGCTTCAAACAGTGTTTTTTAAAGAGATCACATGACAGTCGGTATTTTAGTGTTAATTCACTTGTTGAAGCACCAAATGTGTTGCGAGGAATCACAATAGGCTAAAGGCTCAACCTTATGTTAGACCAAGTTCTCTCTAGTTCAGTTACCTCAAAAGTAAAATGTCAGCATCATTAAAAATGTCTTTATCTGTTCCACGGAGTCTATTGGGCCTTATAAAGCCATAAGGATTAATATGCTGCAATCACACAAATAGATTAGTTGATTGACTATCATTGAAAGCTATAAATCAACATAGCAGTTGATTGATCGAGCTGCAGCTATGAATTTAAGTGTCAAATTGTCAAACTGTCAAACAACATGTCTGATGCAATGGCTGCTCAATTTTTGGAAAAAAAAGAAAAGCGCCCTTCAAAGGATACCGAAAAGGTAAATAAAATATACGATCATTCATTTGGACGCTATCTATGTTTTATGGCCTCATTTAGTCATTCTGAATGACCTTACTCAGTAGCTTAAAGACACATTCATTGGTTTTGTAACAGTGCTAGAGATTTCCTCTTAGCTAACTGGCTGTTTTCAAAGTCATCACGTTTCACACTTGAGAATACATGAATTTCAATATCAGTGAGGAGCTGAGAGGAAAATTTGGTTCTGGGTGTAACAAAATCAGAGAGAGAACTCCAGTGGATTGTTTAACGATGAAGTCACCACATTAAGTTTACGTGTGGATTGAATGGATATTTGAGGGCTACCAAAACCTTGAAGTCACTGAGAAATCATAGAAATACTTTTGTAATTACTCAGAAACATACAATTTGTATTATTCCAGGAAAATGTTGTGATACAAAAATGGAAAAGGGTTTAACTAATTCCAATAATCTGAGTCAGTCCCCAGTCAGAGTCAGGTGAACGTGGTATCATAAAGGATAAATGGGGTTAGAAGATAAATGTGACAGAAAACAATTTAAACTTTAAACAGATTTTGATCCTTTAAAATCAAGAGTGCCTTTTAGTTTGTGCTCAGCTTGTGACACTGAGACTAGACTCACTTGCTATGAACGCAGCATTGGTGGAGCTAACCGTGTCCCAGGGTCACATTCATTGCTCTGTAGCTCCACAGAATTAGAGAGACATCTGTCATCTGTCACTGAAACCTTTGACATGTCTGCCAATGACAAAGCGGCGTGTGACAATGCCTTCATGTTGTAGGACTAAAGCAGCAGAAGTTTAAAAAAAAAAAAAAAACGCTGTAACAATGGAACAATATATACAGAAGGGGTTGTTCGTATTGACGAACCCACAGAGAATCGTTATCAGCTTGCTCATTGTTTTAGTTTTACAGCATGCGATTTTGATGTCACCACTCTCAGTGTTATTTCCAGCTGCAGAACACAGCTGGCGTCACAGAAGTAGCTCCTTCGTCTTTGTAAAGGACCTTTTTCAGTCCTGGGTGATTTGGCAACACCTGTCACCCGTGGCAACAGCAAGTGCAGTTTAATATTACACTAAACTCCCTGAGCTCCGTCGTAAGAAGTCCAACAGGCTACGCAATCTGATTTCTTGTATTCCTCGCGTAGACTAGTTAGGCAATCTGAATCCCACATGGGAAGGGCTGACCTCACCAGTAAGAACTGAAACGACTACCTGTACAGACAGGTAATCACTGAAAGCAGAAAAAACCTAAATAGTAACACGATGGGATATAATTTCATTATCATCAATCAGTTTTGAAGACATGACGATTATACCTTCAAAAGGTCGTACAGTAAAACAGGTCTGACTATGCCAAAACATACTATATTATGCACAGAATAGGATTTAATATTCCTTCATTAAATCTGCTATACCCTCATATGACTGCCCTCAGAGTATTCCAGGAAAATGAGATAGTGTAACAGCCCAATTTGGGATTAAGAGCGACTCTGTGAATTTGGTTTGTTTACTCAGTAATTATGGCAAGGAAGTGCACATGTGGTTCTTATTCCCTCAAGTGGAGGAAATAAACAGCTCAGTGGAATATTTCCCCCCTTACTTTAATGAATACCCCAGTGCTAATCTGCATGTGCAATACACTGTCAGTCAGACTGATATAAGATGCACTATTTGCCCTGACAGTTGTTGTGCAACAGCCAGAGGAATACATCTATTACATGCTACAGTACAGTCAGTGGCTCTACACTTTGGATTTTTACTCTAACGATGCCAAGAATGAAGACAACTTGAAAATCCTTTCAACCCTTGTTCTAAAAAATATTCTTGGGAGGTTTTATGGCAGATTTTTGTTTCACAATGCAGTGCTTTGTAGATTTAATTCATGAGCGCCGATCTCATGAGAAATACACTGTAATAATGAGATGCATGTTTTCTTTCGGCTGATTAGAGAGAGGCAGATGCGTATAAAAACTGAATCAAAGGCACATTTCAAGATGAGCCCCTTTCGCCGTTTCGCGACTCTATCTCACTTTTTCTTCTAATCTCTTTGAGTCTTTTCAACCCTCAACCCTCAGTCCTGTCACACCCTCCCATTGCATTCCCCTATTCCCTCTCTCTTTCATTTCCCCAGTCTTTATAACACCCCCCCCCCCCCCACCCCCCCCACCCCCCCTCTCGGTTGTCACTAAGCTGAAGGAGGGAACTGAGAGCAAAGTATGTGGAGTCCCTCCCAGACTCTCCAGTGCTGATTATTGAAGATCCGCCACTCTACAGGCAGGCAGTCAGGCAGTCAGGCAGGCAGACACACTGTACTGGTGTGTCATATCTTACCTCTCATCTCGTACAGTTATATAAACTTCAATTTTATCAAAGATACTGCCAGCCGTCTGAATCCTGACAGGCTTGTAAACTGAAAAAAGAAGGGAGGGGGGGATAGAGTTGTAGTGAACTGGAAATATGTCCAGGGCTGTAAAGTGGTAAGAGGGAAGGCTGCAGAGAAGTGTGGGCTGGGTTAAACTGGCACTTAAAAAGAAGCTCACTTAGGCTGTTGTGCATTTATCCAGCAGCCAGGCTATGAGGCAAAGAAAGGAGCAGTGAATGAGTGGATGAGACAACAGCTCCAGGGGGAAGGTGTACTCTCACTCCATTGGAGCAAGTGTATTTTTAGCTCCCAACTATTTCACTTCACAGTTTTTCTCTTCCACTCTTCCCTTGGCGGAGGCTAGCCATGGGCACCGGTGTGGACAGGTTTCTGTGGACAGTCCTGCTGCTGTTGCCAGTCTTGGGACACTCTGAGGCTTTGCCAGCGAGCTGGATGCCAGGGGATTATTTAAACACCACGGAAGAGGCATCAAGGTTTCTAGATAACTACAACAGCACCGCCGAGGAGGTGTTATTCCACAGCGTCTCTGCCAGCTGGAACTACAACACCAACATAACAAGCCACAACTCTGAGCTTCAGGTAGGACAGTTCATTGGAGTCTTGATCTTAGAGGGTGACACGTTAGCTGAACCTTTCTCTCACAGCTTGCATGAAATTGGCCCATTACTTCTTGCTGGCACCTCATCACCATGAATGCATGCATGGTCAAGGGTTTCTGTGGAGCTGAGCCCTGCTTGACTTGGAGATCTCCCCTATTCAACTCTCTCCAGAAATACATGCTCAGTTTCCTCCCAGTGCAGCCAACTCAGCTTGTGTGTTACTGGAAATATAAAACAGATCTGAGAGCCTGTGGTGCGACCGTCCTCAAGTTTTGAATACATTTCTAGGGAGTCTTACGTGCTATTATGTTGGCTCTTTATTAGTTAGCCTCCTTTGTGATATTTTCTGCCTAATACAGTTACCCCAGATGGACTCACGCTGCAGGATGCAGTTTTACACACACCGGTAGTCTTTATGGACCAATAAGGCAATATTTGCAGACAATAAAATACCTCACCTTTGAAGGAATTTTAAAATTGAGCTATTCAGAGGCAAGCTGTGACACACTACATTAACAGCAGACTGCAGTGTTTCCCCAGTTTCATCTCACCATATGCCTGAGAAACATTTCAACACTGGAGACAGGGCAGACAGGATACCGGCAATAAAGCAGGAGAAACGTGCAGCCAGGCAGGGGGTTGCAGTAGCCAGTAAAACTGTAGAGGTGTGAAAGAGCTCTGACTTGCCTTTAGGCATGACAGTCCAAGCACTTATATTCACGGATGCATGCAAATAATACAAGCGTAGTCACAGATAAGGTCATAAAAGCAAATTATCCAAATGACGCTCTCGGGGCTCTGTTTATGGTTTCTCTGTCTCTTTTTTTTCTGTGTGTGCTTAGACAGCTGCAACAACAGGATTTCAGCGCATTATCCACCCTGTGAACACATTCTCTGCTCACACATTGAACAGGTGGTAAATGTGACCCCCCATCGCAATCAGAATAGGGTCATGCTACAGAATGTGTACAGGTTGTAAAGGTGAAAGACGAGCAGCCCTGTAGTTGCCATGTATGAGTGTATTTTTTTTTTCTGGGCAGTTCAAAGATGGGATCAAAGTGTATCAGAGCACTGAGCTCCATCTGATCTGGCAGCCGGGGAGAGAGCATGGCAACTCAGCCTGACACGGAAATTTTGTAATGTTGGCATTCTGCTTACGCTGCACTGTAAATCCACTGTATCCAGTGAAATTACAAAATGTACGCTCTGCTCATGCATATAAGGCAAAGATGTAAATGCGTGCACACGCTTCCTCCTCAGCCCACTCAGCTTCAGGGTGAGGGCGATTCGGTGCAAATGAGACGTGTAGGGGATCAAACAGAACGAGGATCAGCTCACAAGCGTCCAATCATGCTGAATAAAAAGTGATGAGAGTGGATACCACTGACTGATGTCCTTTGAACCCCAGAATGAAATACTAGCTGCCTTCAAGGGTCACAATCTGACCTGAGGTTCATTCAATCGTCTTGTCAGTTTTTTTTCTAGAAACTTGACGTGAGGGTTGTACTTTATTTTAAAATACTATAAATCCATTTTGGAAACATGTCGGCCAAGCAAATTTGTATCTCACATATAAATATCATCAAGTAACTCTTTACATAAATGCTACATTTAATGTATTTACGTTAAAAACTAACAATCAAAGGGAATCTCATTTTTATGTCACACTAAAAACACTCATGTTGGATTCAAGTCCACTTATCCTTTGTACACAATAGGTTAGGTATTCAAAGAATAAAAGAGTATGAAGATTTGTTATTGGAAAAGTTACTGTAAAACCTTGCCCCTTTACACATTACAACACTGAAAAAAAACAGCCATAGAAGAGGCCTTATCTTTAGTGTTTCTGTGGAAAAACAAGTGTGAAGAAAAGCACAAAGGTCAGAGTTAATACTTCAGCTCACTGTCATCACTTTTTCTGTAAAGGCTTTGAGGAAGGCAGATAAGAAAGGCTTTACTGAAAACAGGAACGACTACTCTAATGTTGGTTTGATCAAGATGTGTCTTGAGCAACTAGTGCGCTGTGAGCGCCAAGTAATCACTTGTTGTGACATCACCGTCAGTGTCTGTGCAAACTATTTCTATTTGCACAAGTATGACTAACCTAGCACTGTTTATAATAACGTATCATCACACAAAGTTTAGAGCTGCAACACATTAAAACTGTAAAATGTGCGCGCATGGGACACGGCGCTGTGACAATACTGCTGGAATTCATCATATCGAATAGGTACAAATCAATGTGAAACACATGTACCGCTCATGCAATGCACCACAGCAGCCTTGACTCCGTCCATTCTTCCTGCACTGTCATTATATACTGAGAATGCCTGCAGTGTGTCTGTGACCTTCCAGAGTGCCATAAAAAAAGCTCCCGAGATTCAGCAAGGACGTATATGAATGTGTACATGAGTGACAAAGGGATTTTTAAGAAAACAACCTTGAGCTAGGGTTCGTCTTCTGTTCTGTCCTTGCTCCCGACAGACAGATAGAGCACTATATTGCTCCTAGAGGGAGGCAATTTTGTTAAAGCTGTCAAGGGACAGATTAAGTTACAGATGAAGACATGTTGTAGGTATAAGAGTGGAATAACAAGTGTGGAACCATGCTGGCGTCTCTACTCTATGAAGACGTATTGGACATAATTAAAAAAAAAAAACAAGCTATTAAGTAGTTCAGTTTGTCCAAAATGTTGGATGAACTAAAATTTTGACTGGATGGATGTGTGACACTTAAAGTCACATGATCAAAAAACTTTCATTCATGGAATGCATGCACCAAATATCATTGTAATGTAACAGTTGTTTAGACATTTCACTGTGAGGTACAAGTGTCAACCTGTTGGAGGAGCTAGAGGAAAAGTCAGTTAACCCTGTCCCAGTGTTGATCCTCTGGGGACCATGAATGTCAACAAAGGTGTCCACCATGACCCAGTACTCTCATCACACTACCCACCTCCTACTCCTGAAACAGATCAATATTGAAAAATAATGGCCGACCACACAAGAAACGTTCTTCATCTCTGTGGGTCTTGCTTGGTTGTATAAACATTAAGATTTACGAGCAAGCTAAATGACAGACACTAGATATTTATCACCCCTTCTTTGCAGGCCTTTAAATTTTAGATTACTGTTTCTGAGTAATTTCACACTTGAAGTGTATGGTTATCACTTCTTTCTCCTCTCATCTTTAGGTAAATGCATCCCTTGACGAGCAGGCCTTCTCATATGCATGGGGCCTCAAAGCCAGAGCATTCCCTCAAAGCATTGTTGACTCTCTTGGACCTAGTGACAAGAAACTGATGGAAAAGATCAAGCTTCTGGGAGTTGCCAACCTGGCTCCAAAAGAAAGAGAGGAGGTTTGTTTCTGTTTCACATTTTCTTTTTAGGAAATTTCTGGTTCAAAGACTGACTTCAAGTCTCTTTTTCTGGCAGTACAACACAATTCTGAGCACCATGGACAATATTTATTCAACAGCCAAGGTGCATCCACAGCCAAACATAAGCTGGAGCCTGGAACCTGGTGAGTAAATATAGCATAAAGGCTTAATGTAAGGCTCGAAATGCATGAATTATGTGTTACAGATGTCTTGTTATTAGAAAGAAAAAACAGGGACGGGGCAAAGTTGAGGAATATGAAACAAACCAGAAAAAAAGCACTGTGTGGCGGAAGTCTAGAAAGAAAACAGTTTTAAGTGGTTTCACTCTTATCTGATCTTGGAAAAGTTAACAGGATGGGCAAATGACTTTAGAGGGCTCTCCAAAGGAAGTGTTAAGGATGTGCCCATGAACGTTGAGTAAAAGCTATAAAAACAGCATGTCAGAGGCTTTTAACGCTGCCGGCCTGTTTTGTGAACAATGGCTCTGTGTTTTGCTGCCAAAAGCAATTGTGAGAAATCCTTGCTAACACACGCAGCGACGGAGCAAAAACAATTATTTCTACTTAAAATGAATATTCGTGAACATAAATAAGCTTATTTACTGTTGTTAGGGTGTATCCCACATGATTTTTGGTTTCTTGATTTTGGAAACATTCAAGTGGAACCGGGTTATTCAAAATATGTTCGCTACATCTCCACATTATGAACATGGTGTCACTGCAATAACAAACAGCTAACGTTTGCACCATTACAATCATTTTCTGTAGCTTATAACTAATAAATAATAAATAATTTCCTCTTTCTGGCATTGTGTAGATAAATGTTGTTCAACATCATGCTCAGAGTATCATGGAATTGTCATAACTCAAAGCTAATCTCTTGGATGTGTCTGTTTCCTGCTGCGGGAGCATGAAGTCATCCTAAACGCCAATACAGCTTGATTGCTTCTAGGAAAAGGGTGTTTTTTTGTTTGTGCAAAAAAAAAAAATCCATCCTTTTCTCTATGACTGAGGTTGTCTTGTATATTTTCATTTTGCAGAGCTCACAGATATCATGGCCAATTCCAGGAGCTACAAGAGGCTGCTTTACGCATGGGAGGGCTGGCACAATGCATCAGGGGTACCTCTCAGGCGGTTCTACCCCAGGTTTGTGGAGCTCAGCAACAGTGCCTCTAAAGCTGATGGTAAGAACTTCCCCTTGACCTTTAACAATGAGATCACAAGGTTCATCATTCTCCAAATACGCGATTAATCTAATGACAACATAAAAAACGAAGAAAGACAACAGGACTGAGTGAGGATGGGAAAGAGTAAGAAACTGAGTGAAACGGAGAAAAGAACACTAACGTTTTATCCTGTTCAGGTTTTGCGGACACTGGAGCTGACTGGCGCTCTTGGTATGAGACGGACACCTTTGAGCAAGATCTTGAGGAACTGTATAGGACCATTCAACCTCTGTACCAGCATCTGCATGCCTTTGTACGCCGCAAGCTCTACAACCAGTACGGTCCCAAGTACATCAACCTTAAAGGACCCATCCCTGCTCACCTGCTCGGTACAGTGGAACATTTATATGTTGCTAACATACACTATCTGCTAATATGAAATGTAGGACAAAAATCATGATCTTTATTTTTAAAAACTGTTGGAACATCTCTACCTAGATAAGCTTTGCCATAATTTTATTCTGCATTATTACCAGCATGAGAGTTATGTTTAAGTTTAATGTATCATACAAAAAACAAATTACTTTGTTGAAATGTACACTTAGGAACATTTAATTTAAGGCTGTTCAGTGAGAGGGCGCAGGTTCATATACATCACAAGTTCATTTGTCTTTCTGGATGCCTGCCAAACTACCTAAGAGAGATTGTCAATGAAAGATTTGTTTAGGGAAATGTCGGCTGCAGAGCTTACCATATCCAGGTATTTTACCTGCATCCAAAATCAGGCCAGCTATTGGAACAGGAACAGAATCGCTCATTATTTAATAAAAGCTTGAAATATCATCAAAGATGAAGAGACAATACGTGCTCAGTGTATTAAGGTACAGACACCACCATGGGAAGTCGCTTTGTGTGCTTATATTAGTACTGTCTGAATGAGGTATTTCCTACAGTGCCTCTGAGCGGAGTATCACGTAACAAGTTAGAATTGTTGCCTAAGTATGTTTTCTTCCTCACCCTCAGGAAATATGTGGGCCCAGACCTGGAACAATATTTATGGTCTGATGATCCCATTTCCTGAAAAACCCAACTTGGATGTGACTGAAGAAATGATCAAGCAAGTAAGTATGGGGGAAAGATTTTGTGCCACTGGATCAGATTGATCTCAGTGACATCAGCAATGCAAGAAAAATGCCAACACGAATCTGAAATCTCAGAAATTCAACTTTCTCTGGCTTTAGATTATAGATTGTGACTTGTGTGATTGTTTCCTCTTCACAGGGCTATAATGCCACGCACATGTTCCGTGTGTCTGAGGAGTTCTTCACTTCTCTGGGTTTGGAAAAAATGCCTGAGGAATTCTGGGCTGGATCAATGCTGGTGAAGCCTGAAGGTCGAGAGGTGGTGTGCCATGCATCCGCCTGGGACTTTTACAACCGCAAAGACTTCAGGTAAAATGAATGAATTTAGCTACAAGTCTTCAAACTCAATTCATTGCTAATTTATAAGCATCAGAGAATACAAGTCATTCATTTTACTGACGTTTCATCCTCTGCAGGATCAAGCAGTGCACTACAGTAACAATGGAGCAGCTCTTTACTGTACACCATGAGATGGGACACGTCCAGTATTACCTGCAGTACAAGGACCAGCCAGTGGGCTATCGTCGTGGAGCCAACCCTGGTTTCCATGAAGCTATTGGCGATGTTTTGTCTCTCTCAGTTTCTACACCCAAACATCTGAAAGAAATTAATCTGCTGGAATCTGCGACCTCTGATACTGGTAAGATAAAGACAAATAAAATCCAATCCACTGAAAACAGATAGATAGATAGATGATTTGCCAACATTAGTTAAATGAAGTCTTGAATATCTTATTCATCATCTGATGTTTCATTGTGTTTGTCCAGAAACTGATACCAACTACCTGTTAAAGATGGCTTTGGAGAAGATAGCCTTCCTTCCCTTTGGTTACCTCATCGACCAGTGGAGATGGAGTGTGTTCAGTGGACGCACACCTCCAGATCGGTACAACGCTGACTGGTGGCACCTCAGGTTGGCTTTTATCCACAAACTTAAAGTAGTTCACATTAAAAGAATAGTTTTGGGAACTATGATGATTTGCTTTCCTGCTAATGATCGATACCACTCATGTTCGTTGTGCATGGGTGAGCTTAAGTTATCTGAGATAGAGCTAGGCTAGCTGTTTTCGTGCAATATCTGATTTTTTATTTCTTTTTGGCCACTTGGGGCAGCAGAAACAAGTTATTACTAGTTTATATAGCAAACTTTCTAGCTAACATTTCCAGTTGTAACAATTAGCATTTGCTTGGAGTTGTATTTCTCACCACTTGATGAATGAAAGTCCAATATTCATTCCTTTTAGCTCTATTTTTGGTCTCCACCATATTCTGGCATGCGGTAATTGCTGAATGCTCCATTATGTTCTGTTTGGTTCTGAGTAGAGTAGCTAGTGTAGCTGCGTTTTTAAAGTTTTATAGAAGAATTCTCTTAATATGCAGCGAGTGACTGCTTTCATATTGGCACATTGTTTTCACATCAACTCCTGTACACCTGGTGACTGAACACATTCCATCCCTAAAAGATTAAGTCGAGCTGCCCTATAGTAAGAGTAGAAGACTGTGGTTGCAATGGCTGGCGTTAACACTTTGTGAGGTGTTGCTGGAAAAAGAGCACACATGCCGAGCTGACTCTTGATGGATGCCTAAATATCAACGCAGGCTGTATAACTTTCCAGAACTCATGTCTTTGTTATGTAACTCGTGCAGGTGTGTTCTAAATCTGTCTCTGTGTTTCATTTTAAAGGACAAAATATCAAGGTATCTGCCCACCGACCAGGCGTACAGAGGAGCACTTTGATCCTGGGGCGAAATACCACATCCCTGGAAACACCCCATACATTAGGTAGCGTTTACACACAGGAGATGAAGACAATCAGCTTGTGCTTTTAATATTTTTTGTAATATTTATTTACCTAGCTGTCTGATTGATGTTTTACTTACAAGTACAACTTGTAGTACTTACAAGTTTTACTTACAAACAACAGCTGTAAAGTGTGAGTGAGAGTGTGCACATACATATGAGGGTACCAGGGATATTATAATAAGGCATTAAGCGTATGAACACTCAAAAAGGGCCAGTGAGCGGGGAACTGAGGTATTGTGTGCTGTAATCTGGACTGAATTACTGGCACTGGTTTTAAACAATACAGCAATCCCACAATTACAGGAAGTTGCCGCAGTGGCAGGAGGCCCTACAAGAAAATCCTCTCACCCCAAGAATGACGATTAGTTAAACATACACTTAAACAGACAAACACTTTTACAGCATTTTTAAGCTCTGTAGGAGTGTAGTCAATATATTTAAGTATCAAAGATTTCTAATATTTATTACCAAAAAGTACAGAATATAAACCCTTCAGGCTTCAGTGGTTTTTGACTTGCTTAAAGGTTTTTGTGTGACTCTCTTACCTCACGTCTCATTGATCATGATGATGTCACGTCTCATTATGATTTCTGTCTTTTTACACATAAAATGAAATGTTTTAAAAATTTTCTGTCTCTTTCTGTCTCCTTGCAGGTATTTTGTCAGCTTCATCCTGCAGTTCCAGCTTCATGAAAAACTGTGCGCAGCAGCCGGACACATCGGTCCCTTGCACACATGTGACATATATAAGTCCCCACAGGCAGGGGCCATTTTAAAGTAAGTGGCCGAATTGGGCCTTTATTGTTAATCACACAGAGTCTGAATAATGGTTTAAGGAAGCAGTGAAGGTGTAACTGTTCACATTCATTCTACTTATTACAGGAAAATTCTTCAGGCTGGCTCCTCTAAGAAATGGCCTGATGTGCTCCAGGATGCTATAGGCACCAACAAGTTGAATGCTAACTCACTGATGAACTACTTTGCGCCCATTATTACATGGCTGGAAAAACAAAATGTGAATGAGACCCTGGGATGGCCTGATTTTAACTGGGTTCCACCCATCCCTGAGGGCTACCCTGAGGATATTGGTAAGAGAAGACTCTGAACACACCTAAGATTGCCGCTTAAAATGAATGGTAAACAGAAAAATGGCAGTATGTAACAAAGAAACTGTGGCTATGCAGGATGGATTAGATGTGGTGCAGTGGTGCAAACTGTTTCCTTTTGCCTTGGTAAAATATGTCACAGTCTGCTACAAGATTTTCTCTGCATGCTCGAAAACAGAGAAGTACAGTTTTCTTTCCCATTTGAAGCAAACGCCTAAATAAATGAATAGCCTGCGGCGTTTACGCATTATCACACATTGTAATTCTGCTGAAGTGTGATAGCGTATTTCAGACATAATGACATGCATCCTTATTTACAGTACGCATCCTGCATTCCAGCTGACTTGTCCTTCCCCTTGTTTGCACAGACAAGAACACAGACGAGCTCGACGCAAAGGCATTTCTGGCTGAGTACAACAGCACAGCGGAGACGGTGTGGAATGCCTACACTGAGGCCTCCTGGAAGTACAACACCGATATCAATGATGAAAATAAGGATGCGATGGTGAGAACCTCTGACCGACCGACTCCTCTGAGATCACCTTAACATTTTTCAAGCACCTCTTATCAGTCAAATGCAGTGTAAATGACTGTTAATGTTGAGATTGTTCATTAAGCCAGTGAATCAATAAAATGATTGGTTAATCAATGAATCAACAATTGATTGTTACTGAGTCAATAATCAACCCATGTATACATGTTTCTATATGGCATCCATCCATCCATCCAATCATCCTGCTTCCACTGACCTATAATGTACAAAAAATTAAAGAGTATTCATTATTCTTCTTTAGCTTAACAAGAATCTGGAGATGTCAGCCCACACTCTAAAGTACGGACGGAAGGCCCGTCTGTACGACACCACAGACTTCCAGGATGCCTCGACCAAACGCATCATCAAAAAACTCAGCGACATCGAGAGGGCCGCACTATCCTCAGAAGAACTGAAAGAGGTGTGGAGGAAATGGTTGCTCCTGATATTTTTTCAAGGCATCTCTGTTTCCTGTAACATATAATCATCAATATGCATGCAACAGGGATACACAAGACACGCAACCACAGTGAAAACTTAACTAACAAGCTATCTAGCTACTATTTTCCGAGTAGGTAACCAGAATTTACAGCTAATAATGACACAAAGTTCGAATTATGAAAACTGCGTGCTTCTCACACCAATAACAGGCTGACCTCAGACAATTAATGTTATCATGCATCAAATTCCTGCTGATTGATTCAAAATGTAGCAGGCACAGGACACCAGATGTCTTACACGATAAACTGAGACACGCGCAATGTATACAGGCAAAACTTCAATCATGGAAGAAGTTACTTATCAGCTACAGGGGTCATGAAAATAGACGTATAATGTCTGAAGATTTTGAAGCATAACAAAGCTCTCAGTCTGCTACTCTTATCACCTTAAAACATGTTGACACTTCATTTGGATGAAACATCAGTCGGATGAAATGTTTTGGGTTTGTTTTCAAACCTGTTTTACTTCTTGGAAGGAGCAAGAGGCAGCTTACAGCTCCAAACTGGTGTTGCTATAGTGAACAGGAGAGGCTCTTTTTGGACCAGACACAGAGCTCCAGGAGCTTGGCACAAAAGAAAACATTTATCAAACAAGTATCAGCCGACTCAAGGCTAGCATTCTCAAAGACGGCGAGTAACTGCAGCCATTGTCAGTATGTAAATTCAGCATATTTTTCTCAGTGATTCTCCCTTTTACTCAGTTCACATGCTTGTACCTGAGCATCCTTTATAGAGCTGGCGTATTTATTTACCAAATATCAAAACCAGTAGATTGCGGATGGTTTCAGTTGTATCTCATCCTTGGTGCATGTCTTTACCTTTTCAGTACAACAATCTCCTATCCAACATGGAGACCAAGTACAGTGTGGCTCAGGTCTGCAGAGATGATAAGACGTGCCATCCGCTGGATCCAGGTAAGACTGTGGAACATATACCAACCCTAATATGAGGTGACTGACTCAGTGGCAAATTACTGTTTATTTATAGGTAATTCATGCGGTAAAAATAAATACCATATATTAACCCTAACTCTAATAACAATGTAAGCGCAATAAACCATGCATACTTCATGCATACTTGTGCAGTACACAATAGGATAATAATAATGTAACAAAATGTTGTGCTGTGTTTCAGATCTCCAGAAGATCATGGCAGAGTCCAGGGATTATGATGAACTGTTGTTTGCCTGGAAAGGATGGAGAGATGCTTCTGGCAAAGTGATTCGCCAGGATTACAAGAGATATGTTGAACTGGCCAACAAAGCTGCCAGACTCAATGGTATGACCTTTAGGAGTAATTTTACATACATTTTCTTTTTACTTGAAAAAGAGTTAGGGCTGCTTTTGGCAGATATAGATCATCTTGGCAATACAGGGGCGTGCTTTTGTGAAACATGATTATGAGTATTAGTTTTCTTACTGAGAGTTGATCTTAGCACCATGACTGGAAACAGGGTGTAACAGCAAGTCTGGCTCTGTTCAACAGTAACAAAATCCACCTCCAAAGCAAGTGATATCTTGTTTGTTCGGTCTATACAAGACATGAAGCGTAAAAACATTATTCCTTGGTTGACACCAGTAGCTTGCTGTTAGCGTGATACATAACCGCTTATGATATTTTTGCTTTAGAATCAGCTTTGCTCAAAAGACGTGTGTATCCTGCATTACAGAATTAAGTGCACCTCACTGATGTTTTTTTTTTTCTCTTGTGCTGTCGGTAGGTCACTCTGACAATGGGGCTTTCTGGCGCTCCCTGTATGAAACCCCTACCTTTGAAGAAGACCTGGAGACTCTGTGGAAACAGCTGGAGCCACTCTATCATAACGTGCATGCATATGTTCGCAGAGCCTTGTACAAAAAGTATGGCTCCAAGCACATTAACCTGAAGGGACCGATTCCTGCTCATTTGCTCGGTGAGTAACACAAGACCTGGAACGTTTGAGACAAAGGTCACCATTCACCATTTCACTATGGAATTTAAAGGATTTTAACACTCTAGCCAAAACTCACCTTTTATGTAGAAGCATACCACATCGATATTCTGCCGGTGGCTGTAGATACGTTTGGGTTTAGGTGAGATTTAATTTGCTTTCAGAGGCACCAAGTGTGAGATTGAATGTGACAGTTCCACACGGTTAGGGATTGGACTGACTCACAGTCAGAAATCCTCCTTGGCTTAACGCAGGCGGAGTAGAGGACGAGCTACCCCCGTAACTTTTTAAATATTGAGATATGATATATGCTCGCTGTCTTCTGTCCTTTCAGGCAACATGTGGGCGCAGACGTGGTCTGGCATAATGGATTTGGTTATGCCTTTCCCAGATGCCACGCAGGTTGACGCCACTCCGGCCATGGTTGCACAGGTAAGTGAACGAACCAGCTTTTGTGCGAACCAGCTGTTGCATAATGATTGCCGCATCATGCATGAGGACACACACAAAGAACACACGCCCATGCACTCTTTCACCACTCACTGTGCAGCTTTAGAGGTCAAGGATCAGTTTGTTCCAGTGAAAAGACACAGATGTGGTCCAAAGTAGAGGATCAAGCTAAATGAGGATACATACAGAGGATTTTACAGTAGTTGCTCTGAAAAAAAGCAGCAGTCATCCGTATCTGACATGAAGTGTACTTACAAACCATAATTTGTTTCCACTTTGCTGTCAACTATTTTCTAAAGGCAGCTGTTGCATTGAATATCTCACTGCCTGCAAAACTGTTGATACACACAAACTCATAAAATTCACTTCTTCTTCTTTTTCCATTCAGGGCTGGAACCCCATCAGAATGTTCCAGGAATCAGACAAGTTTTTCACCTCTCTGGGTCTTCTGCCAATGCCACCAGAGTTTTGGAGCAAGTCGATGCTTGAGAAGCCGTCTGACGGGCGACAGGTGGTGTGCCACGCCTCTGCATGGGACTTCTATAACCGAAAAGACTTCAGGTAAAATATATTTATCATCTTACTGGTATGCTGTCATCCATGTTTTTACACTGTGGCAGTCTCGCCTAGATTTGATGCATAAACATTACTCATCGTTTTTGAAAGAAATAAGAACACGGAGACGCAGAACAGTCACACACATACAAGCACGTACATGCACCACCAGATTAATACAGATGAAGGTCCAAAATGAAAGATTTAAAGATTCAACGAAATGAAATGAGACAACAATAAGATTTAGTGGACTGTAGTTTCTCCTTCATGCTAGGAAGGACAGGCAGGGATGAGGGGGTTGCAATCAGCAATCCTACTTTGGATGGCAGGAGGACATAATATTTCTGGGCTCTTTGTTTGTGTCTACAGGATCAAACAGTGCACTGTTGTGACAATGGATGACCTGATCACAGTTCACCATGAGATGGGCCATGTGCAGTACTTCTTGCAGTACAAAGACCAGCCTGTGTCCTTCCGCGATGGAGCCAACCCTGGCTTCCATGAGGCCATCGGGGATGTTTTAGCCCTGTCTGTTTCTACGCCCAAACATCTGCAGAGCATCGGCCTCCTGGACAAAGTAGAAAGCAACCATGGTGAGTAATCATGACCATGAGTGCTACAACAGTTTGGATAAAACATACAGCATTCAGCTCATGACTTTGATGTTTCTATCCCTTCCCCTAGAGAGTGATATCAACTTCCTGATGAGCATGGCGCTTGACAAGATTGCCTTCCTTCCTTTTGGCTACTTGATGGATCAGTGGAGATGGAAGGTGTTTGATGGACGCATCCCATCGACTGAGTACAACAAAGAATGGTGGAACCTCAGGTAAAGTTCACCAGCACTCGTACATTTACTGTACAAAGTTATCAAAGTTATCTTATCAAAGTTAAGATAATCAGTAAGTGCTGGATTGATTGCACGATAAATAACTGTATTTCTAATTTATTGCACTGCAGATTGAAGTACCAAGGACTGTGTCCACCTGTAACCCGTACTGAGGATGACTTCGACCCAGGTGCAAAGTTCCACATCCCTGCTAACGTGCCCTATGTGAGGTAAATATTCATGATTCAGCTGGGTAATTAGAGGACCAGATAACTGAGGACAGAAAGATTGATATGGTAACTGCTTCGGCATACTTGATTGAATTAAGAATTGATTGAAGTATGTGACAGTTCTGATAACAGGACACGTTTAATCTTCTCCAACCCAGGTACTTCGTCAGTTTCATCATCCAGTTTCAGTTCCACAAGGCTCTGTGTGAAGCTGCTAAGCATGAGGGGCCTCTTCACACCTGCGACATCTACAAATCTCAGGAAGCCGGGAAGCTGCTGGGGTTAGCACACGCACCTACACACACAGAGACACACACCCACACTGGTGTATTCACACACAACTACTGATATGTATGATTCATATCCAGTGGTGCATTGGTGACATGCAAAACCTCAATATAATTAGAAGTTAAGTCCAGTCTCTGTCCTGTATTAGATTAGATAATGTATTTATTTTGTTCCATGGAGAACAGACTGATGTTGGCAGCTGGTGAAAAACGTCATGCCGTGTGTGTAATTATCTCTAGAACACGCCGTTGCTACTGATCCTCATCTCAACTGACCCTCCTCTCTGACATGTGTTAATGTTTGCAGTGATGTGATGAAGCTGGGCTTCAGTAAGCCATGGCCCGAGGCTATGGCCATGATCACTGGCCAGCCCAACATGACTGCCCTGCCACTCATGGAGTATTTCAAACCTCTCACTGACTGGCTGGAGACAGAAAACAACAAGAACAAAGAGGTCCGCGGGTGGCCCGACTACGACTGGAAACCTTCAAGCTCCGGTATGTCCATACACATTCACGTACTTTGATACTTCCACAGCAACATGAATAAAAGCACGTGCATGTAGGCAGGCCATATTGTTGGAAATGTGTTTAGTTTTCCAGTCTCCAAGCCAAATGTTTCTTGAATTCCTTCCCAGAAAAAAAAGGCACAATGCCTTCACACAGAAGCATTCATTTTGTTTTTCTCCTGCTGTGGCTTACAGTGAAATTAATCTCCTGCTCCCCTTGTTGTACTGATGAGATCCTGCTGAAAGGATGTATACAGATTAGATTGATGAGATTCTTAGTAACCGTGGAAGGGAGCGCTTAGGAAGAGATAGTGGGGAAAAAGAGAAGCCAGCTGTTCTCATGCAGATCAAGGGGGAAATACAGGCTGTAGATGCAAAGGAGAATAACGTGAGCGTGAAGAGAATATAAACAAGGTGAAAGAAAGTGACTTTGTTTCTTCAGACTACACTGTCTCGCAAGGGATTAAGTTAGAATAAGCCTTTTCTTCAGTGTCAATATCATCCAGTTACACAGCTGCACCAGCTGCACTTTCAGACCTGTCCAGTCCAAATTGCGCAACTGATCTAAAGAAACATAACAGACAGCAGTTTAGAGATTAAGACATGATGATGTGCACCATCTGTAGTTAGGAAGGGTAATATTTTTGCAGTAGCATCACAGCTTCACTCTGTTTTCAATTGTTCATTTGCTTGAGGTTTTAGATAAAGCCGCAGCTTGTTAACTATGATAAATACAAGCCCCGCGTTGTGCTTACTTTTCATTTTGTGTGTGTCCAGGAGAAATACTGAAAAATGACACTAAAGTGGACTTCCTTGGCATGAATGTGGATGGCTCAGCTGCCACAGCTGGCCAGTGGATCCTGTTGGTCCTTGGCATAGTCCTCTTGGTGGCCACCATCCTGTTGGGCTACAAGTACAGGAAGTCAAAAAAGCGTGAAAAGTCCTCATCCATGATGGAGCTCAAGTAAAGAAGGACTAGACATCGGTGATGGCTAAAGTAAGGCCCGACTTACTGCAGCTAGCACAGTGCCAACCTCAATGTGAACGTCAGTGTTTTTGTGTACTGTACAATGCATCTGATCAAATTTGCTTTTCGTTTTGGTCTGCCTCCTTGTCTAGTCTTGTATATTTATTGTATACACTTTGAGTCCAATTATTTTTTTGCCTATGCAAAAGAACATTACAATTTTGTAATTTATTTGGAATATTTGATGGTTATGGAGGAATTTTTTTTAAATGAATGTGTGTAGAGTCATTGATCGCATAAGCATTTTTTAAATATTTGATTTTGTTGCTTTTTTGTTGCATCCTTTGCATTTCTACAATAAAATACATTAAAGATGTATTCTGCCTATTTGTTCAAACAAAGTACCTGATGATGTGTACCTGATGACCAGTGAACTGGTTTCAATGAAAACACCGTAGGACTTAATGTCTTTATTCACACGGCCACGAATTCTGGAAAAAATTGTAACCTCCATAAAAAATATATACTTTATGTATCATCTATACCATTGAGATAGTAATGGAGGTAACGAAGACAACAATTAAACTGCAACAGTTGTTTAAAAACAATTTAATTACATTGAAACTGCACAGTAAAGAACAATACCACCACAGAGAACAGAGTTTGTGCATTGGTTTCAGCCCTTCCCTCTATACTCAGAGTCAATAGAGTCTCTGTAGCAGCCACAGTCACAACCTGTGGGCTCTCAGGTAACACGGACTAGAGTGGTAATGCAACACTCCGTCCCACCAGAGACAGCTCAATAACTGTTTTCTTCTGGTCCAGTCTACTTTCAGTGCTGCAGGTTGACCTCAATGGGGGCCACAATGGCTTGGAAACAATCCAAGTGTCGGCTTACTGTCTCGTACAAAAATACAAAGCTCCAGGACAGTGGAACATACAAAGGCTAATGACGTATGCATTCATTCAGTCAATCCAACGTAACTTGTTACTATGTACAATTCATAACGTAATTATCTATGCTAGAGCTTACATGCTCCGGACATATATAACATCATGTATTATTTCATCCAGTGTCATGACTCCCTGTATGTGATATTCTTTTAAAGATAACCGGATAGGTTCTTTGCTGTAATAACACAAGAAAGTATAATAAATAATAATCAAGTGTGCCTCTATCATATCATCAACACATGTTGGCTAATTTTACATACAGACTATTGCTTTTCAACTTGTAGCAGAGGTGATTGGACAACATAAAGCTAGCCGGGCTATAAAATGTATCTATAAAAACGATTTTCAGGGACAACATTTACGTATCATGTGACGTCAGTGCCTCAACTAAAACAGCATTTGAGATGCTAGTCTATGTAATGCTTGCCAAACACTGACATGGATATTCATAAAAAGACGCATGAGCACTCAGAGTGGATGCCGGTCAGCATTTTCCAAGCGCACTTTGAAATGATCTCAAAAATGACTGCTGTAGGTTTCAAACCCTTATATAGACTAGAACCACTGACCACAAAGTGATGCCTGGGGACAGACATACACAATCACAGAAAAAATCAATAGACTCATTCCTCTGATTAGAGAGGAAAACAGACATGGTAGCAATAAACATGATGAATGGCCAGTAAGTCGTCGCAGAGGATTCAGGATGGAAAAAAAGAGAACTGAAAACATACATGCAAACACCAAGTTCAGTACATAAAAACCTGCAATGTAATCAAAAAAATGTACAATTTACTCTTGAATGCAGCCCCGATTCCAATGTACAACACTGCATTCATCAAAAATACTTAACAAATTACAATCTCTGAAACAAAACGTTCAGTATATTGCACTGAAAAGGTTGAAATCTACTGAAATAAAAAAAAAAAAGAGTTGAATGCACTATCCATAGTTGGTCCATGCATTGCAAAGTCCATGTGGCTCAACTGAGCTCAATGTTTTTTGTTTGGCCCGTGTCAAACCAGCGTGACAGTGAGTGGCTCAGGGTCCAAAGTAAAAGCCTCAGTAGTAGTAATGCTGCATCTCTGTCCAGTTGGTGATCCAGTACTTTTTCTGTGGTTCCTCAGGCTGAAATCCCAGATTGAACTGATAACGTTCGGCCTTGCGAATTTTCACCCCCTGGTGCTTTGGCATTATCCGGTAGTAGATGGCTCGCTTGAAGAATCCAAGCTAGTGGGGAAAGAGAGAGAGAGGAGGAGGAGGTGACATTAAAGAGGATGAAATTACACAGTGGGAAAGCCGGGATGAATGACGGGGTGAGAAGGAGATTCAGGCTGAGAAAAATCAAGTTAGGTAAAAGATAAACCCACACTGAGTAAGATGGATTGAATAAAGTAGTGAAGACAGACGTGATATGAATATCAGCAGCGCACTGTGCAGTATAAGCCTGAAAGGGAAGTAGAAGTAGTGTTAAAGTAGAGACAAGTAATAGAGGAAAGAGAAAGTTAAGTGGTAAGCTGAAGAACACCCCAAGCTTGGCAGTTTAATTAATAGTATCCAAAGAAAGTCCATTTGTAGGGGTGTTGTTACCCAAAAGCCCCACTGGTGTGTGCTGTTTTGGGACCAATGAGGCCCCTCAGTAGTCCTCAGTCAGCCTCTCTGTCTCAGAGGGCTGGATCTTCATCTCAGCCTTCTGGGCTTTGGCTTCATACATCTCCCTCGTGCTGGCCCTCTGGAAGAAGCCACACTAGAGGTGGAGGAGGAGGGTGCATAGCAGGGGGAGGGGGGTAAGTCAAAGGTTAGACTAATGGCTGGATATATAGGTTATAGATCAGTCTGATGAATGACAACAGCTATCATATAATCCAGAGAAGATTGCTGGCGCGAGATTAAAAAAAAAAAAAAAAGCACACGTGTCTCCACACGTCTTTGTCTGCAGAGACACAGAAGAGTGTAATCAGTGCAGTAATGATTTCTAGTCTCACCTTCCATAGTATAAGAATGATTATTCCCAGAAGTACAATGCCCGCTACAGCTGCAGAGATGATGATCCATAGCGGGAGCTCATAAGGTGCCTCCGACCTCTCCACTGGCTCGATTTCTACTGTGAACTACAAGGAAAGGGGATAGAGTCATCATCATCATCATCATCATCATCATCATCATCATCATCATCCTCATCCTCATCCTCATCATCATCACGCACCGTAGTGATCTGGTTTTCCATCTTGATGGTTGGTTTATCTGTAATGAGCTTCAGTGTGGCTTGACCTCTGACCTTAATAATCAGAGCATTCATATAGTCCTGCAGGGACACATACACACACACACACACACACACACCATCAATCAACAATATTTTCAAAATGAAGTTCAGATATGCTCTGACAAACTGCACAAAACTCACTGACACTAATATGTCTAAGATTATGCAGGAACATTTTGATGGAAATCTTTCCGGAGCTGAGCAATAACCGGAG
Source organism: Nibea coibor (assembly GCA_023373845.1). Lineage (NCBI taxonomy): Eukaryota > Metazoa > Chordata > Actinopteri > Sciaenidae > Nibea > Nibea coibor. The sequence continues at coordinate 12,426,624 of CM041728.1, forward strand.
ATGCAACATAAATATAATAGATGGCTTATTTTACTTATGAACTTGATGAAATGGCAACAATGCTTGGAAAGGAAAGCACACGGAAGATGAAGACAATAGTTGGCCAATAGGAGGTTTACCCCAGTAGTGCACATCTGCTAAACAAGACTGTTACTGCAGTGAATGGATCAGGATACAATATCCTGCTTGGAACTCTGATAACATGAAAACACTGCTAAACATTGCTTGGTAATAAATATGCCTATATTCATTATATACATATTACTATTGTTGCTCTTAATCCAAAGCAGAAAAAAGGCATGGGCAAGTTTATTACATACATACACAACACCTGAGTGTGTGGGTGTGTGTGTGTGTGGGTGTGTGTGAGAGATGACCTCTAGCATTGTGCTGTTCCACAAACGTGACCGGATATAAATCTTGGCTGAATTCGTCATGTTGAGCAGTGGACAGGTAAATGTCACGCACTTTGCTGTCCCCTTGGAGCATTCCTTAAACACACAATGAGAAAGAACAGTTACTATACAAGTAAACAAAAACAAACAAGCACACCATTTTGCTTTTTTGACGGACGTCGAAAAGGATTTGACCGTTTAAAAACTGTACTGTGTACTGTAACGTCTAGGAGCTGTAATGGTTAAAGCCAGTTGTACTGTCATAGGAGTTGATGGTTTTCGTAGACAGACAGATTCACTTCTGAACTCAGTGATAATATTTTATCCTGCAGCATGTTGAGAGAAAATCGGTTGGTGATAGTGGTTTCTAGCCACAACAGCAGCGCGACACTGGGGATGTTGGTCTGTTGGTTGGTCAGTCGGTCCACCAGACTGAAATACCTCAGCAGCTCTAAGTCTCTACAACTGCATATGATATTTGTGAACATAGGTGACCCTCTTTTTAGAGCGTTTGATAAGACATCTATTTCTTACCAGCAAGTACCTCTCCTTGCGATGAGTGAGCAGCGTGATGGCTGCCTGTGGCTCAATAATATGTGGCTTGGTCATATTATCAGCATCATCCACCACAATCTGCCGTTTAGTGCGCTTTCGTCCGCTCTCTGACAACTGCAAGACAAGGGAGGGGGGAAGGAAAATGAAAGGAGGATACAGAGGAGACAGAGACATGACATCAGAGGTCTCGTGGTAATTACTGGTTTTGATAAAGACATTACTAAATTCTCCTCAGAATAGAACTGTCATTTCCACTGTCTATATCTGGGTCGCACGCATTTGTGACTTTCTATTTGGGGCTCTGTGAGGTTTGTATATGGCCACAGATGTTTTTTTCCAAAATGTATTTCTGAACAGCTGTGGTTTGGCTTTGAGACCGTTTTCACACCACTTTTCTACCACTCACATTCACTCATGCTGCTCTGCTTCAGTTCATGTCATAATGAATTACAGCACAACAACGCGCCTGTGAACTGCACAATACACTAAACAGCAGCAAAGTCCAAGTACATTTAATCTTAATAGCAATCTAGTTTTATTTTTGCACTGGTAGGAAACATTACCCAAAGGTGAGGGCTGTTAAATCAACAAATTAAACTCTTAAGGAACTGTTAGACATGCTAGCAGCATGGCAAATTTGTTGTTTAGTGTTAACTAGAAGAAATCAGCGTGCTATCACGCTAAAATAACACAGTGAACAAACAATAAACCTTCCTATATTATTATATTGTGTGTCAGCTTTATTGAGATTTGGCATTAGCATTTATCTTTAGCTTTGCTGTGCCTGTGTAGCTGCTAGCATGGCGGTAGTCTTCTTTTTTTGTTGTTGTTGGAGGCCTTTCATCAAAGTCAGTCCCATATGTAACCATGTTTGTGGCTTTTCAGTAATGGGACATTTTGGGACGTGCGTATGTCGTGGGTGTGGGCAGAAGTAAGTTGTAAAATTAAAGGAAAAAAAGAAGAAAGAAAGAACAAAAAAGCTTTTGCATAGTTGACCGTACACAGAGATAGGAAAGATTAGATGAGAAAAGCTTGACATACGTGAAATGTCACAAGCTGAATATGAACCCAGGGTGTTTTCATGCGGTTCAGAGGACGCTGACTCACTGGAAGAGTTTCTGCATTTTCGCAATGTTCACAATCTGCACCTTCAGTATCTGTTTTGTGTTTACAGGTCGCCTCAATATCAGATATTTAGGCCTAAACCTGACTTGAATGAGGGAATGACGGTGTGTGAAATACACTTCAGTTGACTCTTTAGGAAAAGAAGTACAGTGGGTCTAAACCAAAGCCTGAAAAAAGAGCCTTACAGTTAAATTGAGCAGGTTGACAATTTTTCTCTTTTCACGGTCCACAGGATTACATTCCATCTCTGATTCCCCTTTAACAACAATCTTCGTGAGGTACAGCAGCCACTTGCCATTGGCCACCTCAAAGGGCCATTCAAATTCAACAGCCAAGGTCCCCATATCTCCCAGGGGCTGTCCATTGATGTTCACCTAGAAAAGTCAGCAGCACAAAAAAAGGAAAACTTCAGGAGAAATCAAACAGATGGTGTGAACAGTCAGGCCCTGACTGTGACTTTGTAGATCCTAAATTTATCCACCACTGGCCATGCTTACACCACAAACCATAGCTCACATAACAATCCCTGCCCCACGCAATATTAAACGTCTGAAGAATAAAAGTTTTGGCTTCAAAGGCAGGGTGGAGATGAGGGAAATGTGGGTGAGTAGCACACAAAGTGTAGATGAAATATACAATCCTGGAGGTCTAATATAGTCTGAGTGGTAGAGGTGACTCACGTTGAAGGTGAACTCCACCAGACTGCCCACGTCACTGGTGTTGACCATGGCTGACTCGCCCATCACTGTCCCACCGAATTGTGTTCGCACCACCGGTTTCGCCCTGGATGAGGAAGATAATAAGAGGTGACACTACCTCAGTATCCATGGGATTTCTGTGCTCTTTACTGTATATGCAGTGCGTCATGGGATGTTAGGTAATGGGACTCACAAGGAGAAGGAGGGGAGAATGGTGTTCTCAATCAGCAAGGCCACAGGAAAAGGCTTCAGGTCATCCTGCTCACTAAGACTAAAGATACAAACTTTATTACAACATTGTGTGCCAGTGTCTTATGTTAGAGTCTGTATAACCACTGAGTGAATTAAAATGCAAACTAAATTAAACAAGGCCCAGTTACAAAATGCTACATTGTCGAATGAAAACTGGGACCCAGGTCTTAGATTTGAAAGAATTACAATCATGCGTCCATCACTGTAAAGCACTTACGTTGACAGAAGCAGCTGGGACTCGATCACCACTGTGTACAAATCAATCCCTGTCGTCTCAAACTTGAGAATAAGTGACACCTGAAGACGAAAATGTCAAACCAATCTCAGCAGAGGGGAAAAAAGAATCATAAGAGAGAAACATGACGAAAACTATTTAAACTTACCTTTTCGTTGCCTTTTAGTGGATTCCCCAGCTCACAAATCACTGTGCCATCCAAAGTGCATTGGACATCATGGTCCTGAACACACGGAGAGTGAACAAAATCATTTTAGCACTTCAGAGAACTGAAACGATGCCACCTTTACAACAAATAGATAAAAATAATTTAACACATGGAATGAGGAAATAACTAATAAATGGACATTTCTCAGTCATCTGCTGCCCTCCAGTGGACGTACCGGCGATCTGACACCGGAGTATGTCAGTGCGTCAGGAATGGTGACGTTGAGCATAGCCTGGTGGGCGTCTTCAGCCAGCTTCCCCTGACCAGGAAAGTTGGTCACCTCCACCGTCAGATTTAATATCTTCATACTGCTGTTGAACTGAAGTACCTGGAATTTACCCATCCTGCACACAAGAATACATGGACAACTATATTTATTCACTTATTTTTCATTGATATATTTCAGCTAATTCATACATCTAATTCATACATCTACTGCCTTATAGTAACTACTGCTGCCAAGAAAAGCTACTATGTATTCACATTAAAAGAATCGTTTCACTGTCTTAAACTGTCTTAAATGAGAAACTCAGTACTACTCAAAGGTTGGATGGATTAAACAAACAAGATATAATATGTTATATGTTATGTTATATGTATGATATGATATATTTGAAGACACAACAACACCGGAAAGAAATAAAAAAATCACAAATCACAAAAGCTTCGTCTGATCTTTCCTCACATTCCATTAAATCCTCTTATCAGTCAGAAATATGTTCATTATTTAGAATTACCCCTTACCTGGGGTAAGGCTTTTCCTCAATGTCAACAAACTGGGCTGTCACCTTCAGGTTACTGCTACATTTGTTGTCTGCGCCACACTCCTTCTGAAAGTGAATCTGCAGGAACAAGAACAAATATCACATACTAACAAGCTTCACTGTGTATAGTCATTTATAATGTCACAGCTGAATGGATGTAATATTGACATCACTCCATACCTCAGTTCTTTTAGAGAGTTTACGTCCCTGGCTGAGAATTGGGAAAGAGTCCAGGTTCTGCAGGGAACGTCTGGATTTAGGTTTTTGTTCATGTAGAGACATGTTGAGAGAAAAGACCACCGGCTCCAGTTTGTCCCTCACAGGCGCCTGTAGAATCATCCAAGAATCTTATATTTGTCTTAATAAGCATGTTGTTGTTGGACAACAGCTCCATCTCGAATAAAACAATTTAAAGATCCATAACAGTAAACAAAACACGCATATATGAATTATTATTATGAATTGTTAGACACACACACACACAATATGGTTTATTTGTCCTTAAGTCCTTACCACTACAAACAGCTTCAGATTCTGACATGTGCGTTTGGAAGATGGCAGGCTCAGTAAGCTGGTGTACGTGTCACTTTTGTCCTGAAAAAGAACGCGTGGGCTTCTTCTCCTGTCCATGTCGGCCTCCACAGTGAAGTTCACCGCTGTACAAATTAGACAAACATACAGTACATTACAGAGCACTGTGGCAGTTTATGTGCAGCAAGCCAGTATTTCCATAATTTGTAACTACAGATACACAGTAGATCCAAAACTACAGCCAAATCCAACAATTTAATTATGGAAGATAACTTACTGATATTTTTCTTGAAGTCTTTGTTTCCATTGCTCAGAGTAAAGGTCATACAGACAGTCGCTGTAATGCTGCAAAACACAAACACAAGAAAAGTTAATCTCTTTTCAAACGAAAATGAATGAGATTATTTCAGGATTAGATATTCTGTGGAGACATGTCACCATGGTGTAGTCTCAGGACACGTATTAGGGTCCACGATGTGTGGCTTGACACTGAAGCTGTTAGTTAATTGGATGACAGGCCGAGCCCTGAAAACAGATAAAAGGAGGCACAAAATGTACCAAAGTTATACAGTTGTATGAAAACACTGTACATATGTATGTATGGATATTCTTAATTGAGACACACACCCTCAACTGCACAACTGCATCAAAAGTTAACATCTTACATATAATGTAATATTTTGACTCCTACCAGGTGATTTTCAATATTCTGGACTTCGGTAATATTTCAATTTAAATTAAAAACAACAACAACAAATAAGTCAAGTTTGGCATGTTTCTGTTTAGCCTCTGTCATTTCTACCTGAGCAGGGCCATGCGATCATCCAGGGAGCCGACTAAGATGTCAGGGTAACTGTTGTCGTCCATGTCCATCCCTCCATTGATGGAGTAGCCAAAAGTATGGAATCCTCCATTTCCCACTGACTTCCCCTCAATCACCTACAGAGGGCAGCAATGACACATGGTAGATCAACACAAAATACATGGTAACCCTTTCAGATAGTCTCAGAGGTCAGTCCATGACATTAAATCAGATGTTACCTGACTGGGTTCTGGTGATATTCCGTTCTGATTTCCCATCCATATGTAAACCTTCCCTGTGTCGTGGAATGGAGCTCCCACTGCAAAGTCTGCAGACAGAGGAAACAAAGACAGGCTGCTGAAAAGGAGATAAGGGAGCTCTGTGTGTGGAATGTTTGTCCTCTAGGTGGCAGCACAGCACTATTTAATGATTAGTTAATTAACAGCAGTAGAATTTTATATCGCTTTAAGGTGTCCCAAATGTAACAGTAGGCAGGAGTAGACCAAGCACTATCCATATATCCAGAAAATGGACTAAAAGTACCTACAAAGCTTTTTCACAAAGTCATTTTGTAGCTGCTGTAGTCAATGAATCTACAGTTTTTACTTTTGAATCTGTGTTTACAACTCAGTTGCTTTTCCATGAGGTGTTTACTTTCATTCTTCTGTCCGATGTAAAACAAACGTTTTACTCTTACCTTGGAATCCGTCTAGGTTGACATCACCAATGGCGGCCACTGCAAAGCCGAATCCAGACGTCGATGGACCTGTCAGCACCTTAGTGGCAGTCTTTTGGAAAGATCCGTTCTCATTCATGAATATGTAAACTGCTCCTCCCTTATCCTTCATACGGTCAAAGTAAAACGGGGCACCCACGATCAGGTCATTCCACCTGTAATCGGAAAAAAAAAACTCAGTATACTTTGATATCCAAATACATGTACACACACAAATACCAGAAGAGGACATCCTAAATATGACTAAACATTAGTCATATTTATTAGCGTGTTTCAGATGTATATTCCTTAAAAAGATTTCCCTCGTGCATTAAGGGAGACACATGATTTCACCGTGATGTCACAAGGAACACCTTATCCCAGCTGCTGAAAGGACACTTCATCTCAGCTCATGCATACATCAGTGTCAATGCATTCTCCACATAACAGGGGAGATCATAGCTACAGAGTATTCGAGCATGAGGCAGCTCAAGAGATACAGTTACAGACAATCCACTGACACATGTGAGCATAACACTTTCAAAAGAACTGACAACCATTTATTTTGCTCCACTGTAATGAAAAACAAAGCTTTTTTAAAATGAATTTGGGGGACATTGTTAAGATTTTGATTTAAAATGACTTCCGATCTGGGTTTGTTCTCAAGGCAAGGACATAATAGATAAAAAAAAAGTCTCTTTGAATGTCAGCATGGAAAAGACAGATTATACTTTTCAACTGTGGAGAGCCCTTATTCTAAATGGACTGCACAAGAAAGAAAAAGCTAAAGACAGTATCAATTCTCAGAGCAGTGGTTGGAGACGCACCCGTCATTGTTGAGGTCGGTGACAGCCAGGCTATTCCCAAAGTACGAGCCCACTTGTTCCCCGGGGATGATGAGCGCCTCCTTGAGGTTTTTGTCAGCCTGTGTCGCGATCATCACTGAGCCCTTGGCCTCAGCCCTGGGAGACCCTGTCACCACTGTGTAGTCGTCACGGCTCAGCAGATTTTTTGACTCAAGAACTGAATAACCTGTGGGGGAAAAAAATTGAGATTCACTGTTGGGCTGTTCGATCATGAAAACAGAACAGTCTTTTTGAAAACTGCAGATGACATTGTATTCGATTCTCAATTGAAAACCATCTTAAAACACATCATCTAGCTTTCTAGCTATTGGTTTTGACAGCTAGATGTTCATCCCCCATCACTACGGGGGAGTAATCGTCATAAACGCATGATTATGTTTATGATTCATAGGCTGCATTCTGCATATTTACCCATATAACTGTATCGTCTTTTCAGCTGTCCAAAGTCTTTGCCTACAGAGTCCCAGGCATTCGCTGGATCTGGATCTCTCCATGTCACATGAACATTTCCTTTAAAACAATGCAGAATTAGATAACAATGTTATGTCTGCTTCGTGCTCAATGAACAGGTTTCCCAGACAGAGAATAATCCCAGTGTTAGACTGACACTAGAATTTAGCAGTCTTGCGCAGGGTTTAATCCCTGTCTGTGAAACCAGCCCATTATTTCAACCTTCAAGTAACAAAACACACTCTTTTCGGCGTTAACTCCTCAGTGCCCACCTTGCCACATGAAGCTGCCTGGGGCGCCGATGTAGACGTCGGTGTCTGTCATGCCGCCTGAGATGCCCATGTTGCACATGCCCTCGAGCTCGTAGTCGTAGTTGGGGTTGCAGGCCTCGTAACTGAAAATCTGCCACTCATCGTTGGGGTCAAAGGTCAGGTCGTTACTTCTGACAAAGCACTTTCCTATCATCCGCCGCTGCTCTTCGTTGGTGCCGGCTGAGGTGATCTTCACATAGCGATGCCCGCATGCCTGGACACCACAGGAGAGGGTGATCTCTAACTTAATATGTAAAATCTGGCAACCTCAACCTCTAGACTAATGATGATTTCAGGATTACTCTTACATTTCATTTCCTACCTGCATGTGTCACTCTGCCCTGGGTGTGCATGTGTGGTGTGTAACATCTGTCTGGTGTATGTTTCACTAAATGTTGCAACAAGCACACAGCGTCACCTGTGACACTAAATATTGAAACATGAAGGGTTTTATCCCACCCTGTCTCTCCCTCAGTACTTAACATGCCACCTGTGACACTGACAAATAGAGGAAAACAGGATGTCATCTCACCAGCACGCGTCCCGCCTGCTGATCTCTCTGGCTGGCCACTGTCACACCGAGCCACATGCCCTCCACCATCTCAGATCGGCTTGCTGTGGACGGGTCAGATGTTACTCACATTAAAGTTTTTAAAAGGTTGCTATCAAGGAAACAAATTGTACAAAATGCAGTTTAAATGGTTAATTATTGAAATATTTCGTATTTTATTTAAAATCTTAAAACCACATCTGTTTCTTATATTAACCAAACAAACCAGTATACTGTCCATTGTCAGCCATGTGCAATTATCCATTATATACTGAATATATTTCAAAAAATGATTATGGTGATAACAGCCACAGGAAAACCAACCCAAACAGTAGAGTTTTATTCAGCCCGGATCATGCCCTGACAAATAGGAACCACAAAAATGCAGCAACGCTCACTCCAACCTCAATATCAAAAGTGACGAGGAATCCTTTTATTATGGTTTTTGGTTTTAGCCTCTGTGGAGCCTTTTCACCTCCAGGAGGAGGAAGGCTAAGTCTATCAGTTAATAACCTTAAATTAAATATGGATGTGCTTTCATAGGCGCGAGTTTCTTATCCCGGGGCTGATTGTGTAGGTGCAGAAAATGATAGTGAATGAGCACGGAGAGAATTAGACTTGACGTGATCGTTTGACACACTAAAAGTGTCCTCGGTGAATAAAGAGGAAACTACCTGATTATAATTTTTGGGTTATCATTTACAGTTGCTCTCTTAGCAATCAGGGAAATCCCCCACAGTAACCTGCACATGTTTAAGGGATACTTTACACATGAAGGTCATTGTGGTAGGTCAAATTCAGTCTGTAAAAAAACCCTGTTTAATGTCTTCTGTGGCTGTGAAAACCTGTGTGATGATAATGTGATCAGAGGTATCTTGGCTTGGACTCAGAATCATGTTATGAATGAATGAAGAGCATCCAGTTGGGCTGATTATAGGAAAATCTAGGCTGGGTTTTGGGAGTTTGACCTCTGGAGAGGAAATCTCTGCTTACTTTTTAATCAGCTTTATAGAATCGAAATAAATCAATATCTCGTTATAGCAATTTCTGGGGTGCTTTTTAGATAAAAGGGTTTCCCTCTTTTGTCCTAGTCGGTCAGCCTGTCCATCACTTTACACACTAAAGAGCTCAACAACTACTGGCTGGTTTGCCATTGAAATGTCATTCAGACAGTCATAATGCCTGGAGGATGAATCCTAATGACTTTGGAGATCCCCTTTCATTTTCCCTAGCTCTATGATGAGTTTGACATTTGTGGATTTGGGTTGACCACTATGATTAGATTACCATGAAATCACCAAATTTCATGTTTAGCACTAAACATTGAGTGTTAACATGCTAAACTAATATGGTGAACAAGGTATACGCGTGTTAAACATTAGCATCTTAGCATACTGAAAGCATTTAGCTCAAAGCACTGCTGTACCAAAGAGCCTGTTGAGTCAGCTACCTTCACTGTGTGCTCACTCAAATCACTGTAACACTTTTTTGCTTGGCTTACAGATAGTTTATAGAGTCTTTGTAACTTAAACTGTTTTGCTTTGTCTGTAGAACAGATTTTAGATAGATGTATAGATGCCAAACCATCAGAAAATGGTTTTATTTGTGACCCAGTTGAATCTCAAATAAACTCTAATACTCTACAAACTATCTATCCAAACAAAGTTTTACCCAAATCACTAACTGGACCTGCGCAAAAACTCTAATATTGCAGCTTTGCACCCCTGTGTTAAACACCAAACAGTCTAATCACTTCCCACATCTCTGCAGCATGCTTACTTGTGCTGACCAGGTCCATTCTGGAGCAGTCACTGGTGTCTGTTGTAATGGGACAGGAGTAGACAGCACCTGTTTCGTTGACATTTTGTAGAGATATGGGTTTCTCTTTGGGTGCTCCTGCAAGAAGCCTGGATGCAAAGAGACAGACAGAAAGAAAGAGATTTTTTAGATTATATCAGAGCTTTGTTGTAGTGTTAGACAATACAACATTATCAGCAACATAAAAAATCCGGATTATTTCACAGATAATCCTTGTAGTCTAAACACAGACAGGTTTAAAGGTTTAAGTTGTAGTGCATTTGAAAGTGATCTTACTTCCATTTGGCATTTAGCAGCAGAATGCTTTGCCCAGATAAAGTTATCGAGGATAACACCTAAGATACTGAGTAAGTACTCGGCTCTGCGTGCACACACACAAAGACCGAGCCAGTTCACATGACCTGTGAACTAAAAAGTGGAAAGAGTGCATGACCCATGACAAGTCTGGGCACCACCCACCCACACGCACACAAACACAAAGACACACAAACTGTCCTCTTGGTGATGGACCTGATCTTTTTGTCCACTCACCCAGACACTCCCCACATCAGCACCTTTTAACACACCACAGATCTTTGAAGTAGAGGGATTACTCCTTCTCCAAGGCTCTGTGCTGGGACACACTATTTACTGTCAGCAAAAGATTTATTAGCTCCACTTTGTAGGCCAGAGGTGCCGACAATCTTGTTTACAGCGTGTGTGAGAGACACATGGCCCGCTTGACTATGGGAAACAAAAGCACGTAGTGGTGTCGTCAAAGTGCAGGATTTAAGCTTGCTTTCATTCAAACTTTCAGTTGCTGGTCGGATGCTGGCGTGTTACCGGCAGTGATGAAAGGTGAGTCAAGGTGTTAGTCAAGCGTGTGGGCATAGTCACTGCAAGGGCAGAGTTCACCTTCATGCACTGATAAGTGAGAATAAACACAGATAATGGGTTAAGACATGAAATGACACTTTCGCGGGAAGTTCATTGCGCCTTCAAATGAAATGTCTCTCATGAGTCAACCCTTTATTGTTCTAACTTAATATCGTCATAACAGCGGGACACAGATTAAACTAGAATTTCATAGATTTAAATGTTGAAATATTGCTGCCTGCTCACACATTACTCACAGGCTGTTGTGGGTTTACCTGCTACACAAACACGGTGAAAGTGTGTACCAGGCTCTACCACTCCACTGCAGCCTTCTGTATTTATACACACACTTGCGTAGTTACAGACAAAATGCCCCCATTGCAGGCAATCTAATCATGACAACATCTCAAGAGCCCAGACAGAAATATTTTCTCTGTGTACGATGTGTCACCTGAACATGAACAGATGCAGAACAGATTTGTTGTTGGACTACAATTCAGTTTTTTACCTGGACAGCTGCCGTTTGTTATTTTATGTTAAATTGTCTTGCCAGTAAGTTCCTGTTCTACCTACCTGTCTGCATTTCGGTTCACTCTTTGAACTAAACCACAACACATTTTTTTTTCTGTTTTCACAATATAACAACTATTTCTCACTGGATATTTTCCACCGATGCATGAAAAACATAAATCCGCCAGCTATGTCTGCATCATTTACAACAGAAAGGTGCAATTATCCCTTCTTTCTGCTACCAGATGGGCATTATCACCAACAAATCAATTATCTTGCAACAGTGATGACAACCCCGAAGAGCCAAGGTGGCCTCTGCGGACCAGTTTACTAGGAGGAAGAGGCCTAGCTCGGATCAGGTAATCATTCAGTAACGTAGACAGCATCTGAGATTCCACAGAGGTTTGTAGTAGTTAGTGGGGCTGACAGATATGTGATGTGAGAATCAGGGCCACGGAGTCCCACTGACTGTGGAGGCCATTTGTGTAATCTACAATATGAAATGTAAGTGAAATATACAGAAAATGTTTCTGCATACATGAGTTGCCTTTCTACTTCCATAACCATTGAATCACAACTCATGGCCACCCAAAATGTTTTCCAGCTGTAAACGGCGCTGAGTGTCTCAAAACAGTCAAGGTTAGCTGCTAGTTCTTGTGGGAATACCAAGCCAGAGTTTTAAAGCGTTTACAAAGACCAAAAAGAAACGGACCGACCCAGACAATAACTAAGACTGTTATAAAACACTTGGAGTTGAACTTTGCTCGCACAGTAAAAAATAATTATCAAGAACTGGGGCACAGTGCTCCAGTGCTGATCACATGTGCTGTTATGGAGGCCTCGGTAACCTTGGCTGTCAGATGGCTTGTTGCAGTAAACACGAGGAAAAGACCAGGTCCAACCCAGCGTTATAAACACACTAACTGTCGGCACACTGTCTCAACAGAGCCACATGGGTCACCTGTGTTTGTTGTGGAAATTCAACGCTGCAGATTGATGCCAATAGGTTTGACATACAGTGATGACACAGTTTTAAACTGGGGAATGGTGCAGGTGTTATAATTCATAAAGGTAACACTTTGAAGACTGGAAACGTGGGGAAAACAGTTAGATTAGGTTTGTTCAAAGGTAAATTCTGCCTATTGGCACCTTTTGCTGTCCTTATGCTACAGCCAGCAGCTAGCATACACACATGAAATTGGCATCTGGCTCTCAGAAAGAAAGCAAATTAGTGTAGTTTCCAAGATGTTGAACCATTAGGGGACCCCTAACATATCCCGCTAATAATAATGAAAGATACTAGCCATTCCTTCATATCATTATCAGGTGAAAACCTCTCTCCAAATCTCAACAACAAGCTTTTTTTCAAATGAATGACCTCCGAGTTTGCAGGGATTTCCTAAGCCTTCTGGAGTCATCCATAAAACTAACCAAAACCAAGATGACTTGGCCATGACGGCACACCTCATATCCTGTCCTGATCCAACTGCAACAATGTGTGCTCTCCTCCTGTCTCCCTCCCTGCTCATCACCTCCTCATAAACAGCCTGTCAAAGGCCCAGGAAAGGGAAGAGGGGGGCAACGGCAGCTGCATTCCTACTCTGAGGACATGTTGAAATTCGCCCCCTCTGCCTAACAAGTGATCAGAACGTCTGGCTAAACCAAACATTTACTGTGGCAAACACGCCCAAGCCAAGGTGAGCGGAGCTGCATTCTTGCCATCTGGGGAGTAAGAAACTCTCAGAATAAGGGAGTTGGATCAGCTGATAAATATACAGTAGTTCATCTAATATCAGCGGTGTTTAGTTAAACAGCAGGGGTCAACTCATCCAGTCATTTTTATCACTACTGCCTGCTATATTTCCTGACAGCTCCAAAAATCAGAGGAGGACAAAGAGGCGTTGAAAAAGCGAGGGAGTGATTGAAGGGAGGAGGGAGGAGGAAAAAGGGTGATAGCGTCTTGTCTCACAGGAGTGAAAAAACACTTCAAGGTCTTTTCAGTTTGGTAAACAGACATCTGTCTATGAGACACTCAACACAACACATCCAGCTCTCTGGTACTTCATTAAAATGAAGCCACAATCTCTGAGACTCTTACCCCCCACCTGACTGCTCGTGACTCAGAACAACATCAACAGGACTGAAACCAGGAAATCCAACTTAATTAACGTGACTAAAGCTTTTTATGATATTTTCGCTCCATCACAAAGAGTTTTGCAAGACCGACAAGCAGGGGCAATGTGCAGCGGGGCAGTCAGCCGTCTCTACAGAAGAGCAAAACGCCGTCCTTTACAGTACATTCATCTTCATCCAGGTCAAGTCTGAACAGGACTGTGGCGAGACACATGATATATGTGGAGAACTGGCACACAGCTCTTCACCCTGCTGGCCCTTGCCTTAAATGTCAAGAGATATAAATATTTAAAAATGTGAGAGAAAGTGGCCAAAGAGACCAAGAGGGAGCGCATGCTCAAGTTTTATAGCTGCTATAAGTACGTCGGCCTTACATGAGTGATGGATCATCTATCCAGATAAGGCTTAGAGCAACCTGTTTGTCACAGGGTGCGGCTGCGGCCCTCAGGGCAAAGAAAAGGAAAAGGCTTCATGTTAGAGAACCTCAGGGCCAGCTTTTCGCTATCAGCCATGCAGCTATTTCAAAAACCAAAGATAGATAAGACAAACATGACACACGAAGACATGATTAGTGCATTTACTCTGTGAACTGAGGTGCATCCATGGTTGTATGAAGCAGCTATGATTCTGTACTCCAGCAGCCAGCTCTACCTCTTCCGCAATTAAAAATGTGACGCATCAGGCTACTGATGTCAGAACCATTGGAAACATGTAGACACGTGCAGATGTTGCCCCTGGTAACAAGGTGCTCTTTGGTTGAGGATACAGACGGTAGGATTGGTGTAAATGAACTGAGGAGACTCAGAGAGATAGGTGTGTCTTTTTTTTTTACTGTCTAATAAAATGTGTCAAGAATGACAGTGAGACAAACTATTTAAGTAAAAGAGGTTTGGAGAGGTGCTAAGGGATGAGAATATCACATACAGCAGGTCTGATCCAAGACAGCACAAAACAGAATCACCACCAACGTCACAGCAAACCATTGTTCCCTGTTCAACACTAGCAGGTCACCAAATTGCCAAACAAGTGCAGGCAGGGAGCAAGCACATAAATGCTATTAATCCTCACTCCTAATCCTAAATCCATTTAACTGATACACACATACACACACACTTATACTGCCTCCTCAGTATTTTTCATTTTGCACTACAGGCAACTCAACTATTGATGCCAGGGAAACATAACCACTTAGACCCACTAAGCTAATAAATGGAGATAATATTGAATGGAGCGACTCAATTTGCAGATTGAATTAAGCATGAGCATGAGAGCAGACCGGGGCTGAGATCTTTTTATGCTCTCTTAACGACGTAATGACCGAAAGACGAGAGGATGGTTGAGATGATAGACGTGGTGCGTTGCTGTGTGGCTTGCTGACTTTAGGGGGACATGAAGTCACGTGATGACCGTGTGTGTGTTTTCTCTCTCTGTTACTGCTCGGCACCCGGTGCGGTTTCATTTGTACTGCACCAGCACTCTGATAAATCAGTTCTTTGTACTTTCAGGAAACTCTCTCACAAAGCAGTAGGTGGGGGTGAGCACGAACATTGCTATCGGACTATTCACGGTGAGCACGCCTAGTTGTTAACGCATTGACTGTGTGCCTACACGTACAGGACGTGGCTAACAGATGAGTCCTCTCTGGACAAACAGTGATACATCAACCTGCTGCAAGGAGAAGAGCGTTGGTCACACGGACCTTCCCTCACAGCACCTGCGTGTCTCAGGAGTTCTCATATTGTTTAAATCTTGAGCAATATGATGTGTTTAAGGACTAGGATGTTAATATTGACATGGAATAGCATATGTACAGTAAAAAAGTGAAAATCACATAAACAGAACAGTTAAATTTTTTCTTTTTTCAAATCATTTCTGAAGCTTTCAGAAAGATTTAGATAACTGAAAGTTGTGTCGAATGATTACATGATACGTGAAAATGAAATAAAAAGCAGATAAACAAAACCTCCAGTCTGGAAAATAACACCTAACCACAAAAACATAGCCGTTACAACCATCAGCACACAAAATGTTTCAGGACTTTCAGACATGGAAGAGAGAGCACACCTCTCGCACTATGACAAAGCCTCCAGTATAACTGACAAAGGGTGTAAATCATTAACAAATCAAACGCTCACACGGTGAAAGGTAGTTAGTGGTGAACTGGAGCCGTACCTAGCCGACCACATGCACTCTGCAGAGGCCAGGTGCGGTTAAAGTGAGATTTCACTGGAACAGCTGGCAGGATACAGTCAGAATAACTGATCCTCTTTTATTAAAAACAAAGTTTGTTTAGTTCAGATTTCTTTAAGCTCACTGACTGTAAAGAGTTCAGAGCTAAGGCGAAGAGGAAGTGAGCTTTTATTTTTTGCCTTGCCCCCTCATCTCCATCACGTCTTCAGCCTTGAGGACTCTCGTTTTTTTTTCTTTAAACAAAGAAACAGACGTGCATAAAAATGAGCAATAGAGGAAATGAAATGCTGGCATCATTGTGATGAATGGTAATTTAAGCATGAAAACATTCGATGGAAATGAAATGCAAAGCATATATTAGTGTTGATTAAAAGAGGGAATGGCACACACACACACACACGTCAGTTTAACAGTATCTCAGCTGGACAAACATCCTGTTTGAAGACCACCATCTGCCATTAGTGAAACAGTAACAGGAGAACAAACTCATTTGGACAGATTAAACATGGCAGGTCATCCCGTGGTAATAAACTAACCCCCTTTTTTCATTAGCAACGAGTAAACGAGTTGTCTGACAAGGACAATGTTATTGTGGCTTATGTCTGTAGGTTGATCCGCTAACTATGCCCACCCAGTCAGCGTCCCACCCACTGATCCAGATGCAGACAGCATGGCACTGCTACACATGATTAGCACACACACACAAACATGCTATATACCAAAGTGACATGGAGAAATAGACACAAATGAAGGTCTTCAAACAGAAATCCAGACTCACACAGCTTGATTGAGTCTGGACACATGTTTCTCGCTGACCCCGCACCACACAGGCGCACATCCATCCTGCAAGTGCACATCGTGCAGCCGCTCACAAGAGGCTCGCGGTATCAGTGACAACATTCCCATTAACATTTTGACCCCAGCTGTATGTAAACGAGACAGAGGGGGTGGTTGATTACAGGTGGACTACTTCACGGCTGTAATGGAAGAGACAGCAACATCATTGGCGTGCCTGCACAGCACCGCGTTTTCACTCAGATATTACTCATCTTATTTAAAAGAAGTGCAGCTGTGTGCATGAAACATCTGTTTGGACCTGTTGAGGCTTGGAAGACTTCCAATGAAGCCCACTTCAGCGGGTATGTTTAATGACATCATCTCCCTTAATCAATAAACTATAAGCGAGAAGGACAAGAAGCATTTTCTAACATATTTTTCAGATTTTGTATGTTAAAGACAGACAACAAAGTTCCTTCATTCCCTGACTTCCACATACCAAGTGTAAACCAATACTTGAGGATCATTTCCCCTTCAAAGATGAAAAATGGCATGAAGAGGGAAAGGTATTGAAGCATATAGTTTTTCTAGCTCCAGGTAGCCCTCATTAGCCCGGAGGCCATCTACGCCAGCTTCTTTTCCATGCTGTTTGAGGGCATTTGTACAACCAGGGGGAGAAAAAGGGGATCTCTTACACTTTTGTTAAGGAAGAAACAGTCTTCACTGCAGGTATTTCCAATGAAAGCCCCACCATAGAGAATCTCCTCTGTGGAGATTAGCAGGAGGCGCGAGGTCCCGCTGGGATCCATTTCAACGTGTTATTAGAAGCCGTCATTCACTCTGCCGCTACACAAAATGCAGCCCAATGCCATTACCAACCGATTGGATACAGACAATAAACACTGCACAGATTAGGGTCAGTCACTATGGACAAACTTGCACTTAATTTTAGCGAGGTCTTGTACAGTTACACTCTAATAAACTAGAAAGGTCTTAAAACCTCGTAAAACACACAGATTCACAATACACTCTTTTTTGTTTCATGGTTTTTATTGTTGGGTACCTCTTTTAAAAAAGGTAGGTTAAGGTTTTTACATTGTAACTATTAGATTTATTCATTGTTAGATAGTTATAAGCAATAAGAGTTCAAATGTTGGGTTGCCAAGTTGTATAAAATCCTATTGGGAGTGTGTATGCTCATGGGAATCTCTTACTCTTTCATTTCTTCAGTTAAAATCAATATAAGTCTTTAATAAAAGGTGCAAAGCAGTCTTTTGTGTTCATAAATTGATTGTTTTTCAGTTTTTACAACCCAGAGGTTGTTCTTATCCATAACTGATCTACAGAACATTAGTCAATGATTTATTAATTAACTATTACCTACAACTAGTTAATCCAGGATCAAGGAGGGTTTAGCAGTAAGTATTACATATACAGCTTTTCATGTAGCTCACTTATATGCATTGACATGGTGAGGAACAGTATTATGTTTTTAACAAACTCCAGTTAGCTATGATATCTGCATGGTTACATAATCAGCGACTCAAAGGCGACTCAAGCACACACAAGCAGATTAAGCAGGGGCCGTGACATAAAATAAGATTCGGTGCATCTGCATGTAGCGGCACATTCAAACAATTTGTTTGGATGCTGCCACTGTCTTTCAAAACTTTCAATGCTTCCAGATCACAGGGACGCATCAGTAACAACTTCCAGCTGGCTCTTGTGTAAATCATGTATGAGGGTCTAACAGACAACACGGGATTGTTACCTGAAAGTGTTTCACTGTGGCATGACACTAGAGCTCTGATAGTGCTACTTCAGATACAAAGACCACGAGCATTTCTATGAGGGGGAATGTTGGATCACAGCCAAGTCAGACATACCCACCTGCATCATTTACATTACAGCATGGCTTATAAGATTAGGTCATTCAGTTTAAGATACATGATACCAAAAATCTAACTTTGAGTTTTTCACCTGTGCTGTCTTCACTGACACCACTGCCCTTCGGTACACTCAGAGCTCATAATATAATAATAAAAAGTACTGTACTCTTGTGCATGAAAAAGACTTTAAGTGTAGAGACCAGAGCAGACACAAAAGACCAGACACTGCCACAGTTATTCCAGTTCCATTTCCAGTGCAGTATTTTCTGTAGTGGAGGCCACACATCACCACACATCATGCTCACCAGCTGCGCTGCTGCAACAAAAAGGTTTGATTTAGGAATTTGATGTTTAATTCTGTCAATCTGTAGGAGGTTTGAAGAAAATCAGGCCACGATCCTGTGCATGTTTAAACTTAACATGGGACTGTTTGTGTCTATAAACCTCACAGCAGGTCGACCCATTTAATCTCTACCTTACAGCAGAACAGGGAAGGCCCCACATCAAATTAAATGGCTGACTTTCATGGCCTCGGGCCACTGCAGTCAGACAGAGATGAGCTGGAAGAGCAACGGCACTTCAACTCTGATTAAATATTCATCAGTCAGAATAATTAAATTCTTCTCAGGTCACAGAGGATCCCAGCTTTGAAATTAAGGAAGCTTTGTCTGCTGCAGGATGAATGATTTTATGCTTTGGATGGCCTGTGTGTGTTCTCCACTTGTCCCCAAAAACAGCATTCTCACTCCTGTCTTGTCTCAACCTGAAACCTGGCAGGTTGTGACTGTGCAGAGAAGGGTAATACATTCCAAGCATACCACGGGGTCAGGGGACTGGAAGAGCCAATAGGTGGCCAGCTGACTGCCCAGTCCCTCCTCCCTGCTATAACGGAGAACAAAAAAAGGTCTCTTAGGAAAAAATCTCTAAATGGGTGTTTCAAAGAGAAGAGGGGAGTGGAGAGGTGAATACCCTGTACAAATTGGCCTCAGGTACCTTTTAGATTATTCAGGTGCAGCCTCTCCCCAAGAAAAAGCAATGTTGTTCTACTAATTGGTCATGTACCCCCTTAAATTCCAAATACATTTTTAAAATTGCTTTGGCTGAGCCGAGATACACTGCTAGATTCAGACTAATTAGATAATAGCCTAGATCTTAAGAGGTTAAGCGAAAACTTTATTGCACTCACTTTATTGCAGAAGAGGGAGTGGAAATCCGTTGTCTTGACTTTTATCCTGGACCCTGTCTGACTCACGCGTGTGCAAAGAATGGGCACTTTAAACATTGTTCATGTCACGACCGGTTTATATGCCTCGTTCTTGCATTTTTCAAATGTTCACACACACGGTAGTTCGCCTTCAATCATGAGAAAACATGTAACAGTCTGTTCTGTGGTGTGGTGAGACAGATCTGGGGCCACAAAAGAAGCCAGACAACACAGAGGAAACAAACAGGACTGTAAAACCAACCTAGTCAAACATGGGACACACCATCAGCACATTGTGATGTGTCTTTACAGATTCACAGTCTACGTACACAACAAAGTTTGAGACGATCTTTACTCAACAGTGGCGACTACGTCTGAGAGGACGGGGGATAACATACTCGCTAAACAAATGAACTGACACCAAGCGTGGATTACTATTCGTGGGAAATTCAGAGTGAATGGGAGATTTTGCTTGTAGGTGGTATAGGTCACAAACTCTCACTTCCCTCTGACGTGAGACACCCAAACAGACCACAAGGATGGAAATACAATAGCTATGTATTTATGAACATACACTGCCTTAGCTACTTGCACTAGCTAGCAGAGAGGACAAGGCACAAGGCCAAATATCAGATAAGTAAAAATGACTTATGAGCCTAAACAGAAATATTTTGACATGCACATTGATAACACTCTCATTTCTGAATTATGAAACAACTACGTTAGCTTGGCCTGTAGTTGGTGAGATTTAGAGATGCTGATAGGTGGATTTTGTTTTGGACTAGGCCAGGTTGCTATTTCCCCTGTTTCTAGCATTTGTGCTAAGCTAATCACCTGCTAGCTGCTATTTCATGAGTGGTATAAGAAAAAAGATCCTGGCTTGAACTTCCACTCTCACCTCAGCTCACCAAGCCCACACACCCAAATCCTCGCCAAATCCGGGAACCATTACTGAGAGTCCAGATTTGGCTGAGATTTGGTGAGCCTTTGCCAAAACACAGTCAATTGCACCAGCACTTACAAAATTGGCCTGATTCAGCTGGTGCATCTGATAGTCGCCTCATATCACTGTTAAAGATTTATACTAGCCAGTAAAATATATATTGCAATGTAGAACTGGCCACAGATTTTCCTACAACTCTTATCAAGCAGCATACTGATGAGACTTTTTACAGTTTCCTGTCCTTACAGGTTTCTGGTCTCATTACCATGGCCATGTGGTCCCCTTCTTAGGTTGCCGTTTGGGGACGGTGACTCCATCCCTCTGGGGACAGGGTCAAGATGGCACATTGATCAAGTGTCAGCAGGACACTGCCATGCATTCTATTAACTGGGTAAATCTCTGTAAACACGTCCCATTAATCTGCCACTTCGCATTGGAGATTACAGGCTCAACACTTCTCTGGAGACAGCACAGAGGAAGTGCACCCTCGTTTGCAAATTTTCTTCCTGCATTAGACTTCAAAGAGGAACAAGGACACAGATAACAGCAAGTTATGAGCACACTGTGTGATCAGGGATGCGGAAGGATGAGGGGGCCATTCTAATTGTCAGAGGGAAATCCTACACTAAACAATGACAGACTATGAGGATCTTACATTATTGAAAGATTATAGGGAGAGAAACGATGTGTCACACGCATTCTTCGCTCTTGCATGTCAACAACTGTCACCAACAGTTATTTAAACAACAACAAGGATTTAAATTTGTGCAAATCCACTGCTAACTCTATGTGAGCATTCATACTCTGTAATAACAATCTACAAGTGTTACAGACCAATGAACATCTTTACTGCGAAACACAAACCCACATGTGTCTCAGCTGAATGTAGGACCTTATAGCCTCGGGATAGGTGGAAAGAAAGTAGAGCGGATTGTGTCACAGCGTCTGCGAAGAGGCTGAAGCGGAAAATACACAAATGTGAGAAATATAGGGAAGTGAAAGAAAGTACCGCAGTGACACATTTTCTATATGTTGTGGTAACCTTAAAGGACACTTCTGCTTGTGTATCGAACCCCACAGCATAGACAGGTCCCAGATTTCACCTGGCCCAGCTGTGGCTACACATAGGACTGAGTCAGGCTAATGTTAGAGAGTGATTCCTGCAATCATTGAATGACTGAAGGTTTTGGACTCATGCCAACCAGAAAAAGCAAAATATGGAACACTGATGATGTAAAAAATGGACTATTCTTACAAAACTGCAACAGCTTGTATTCTCATAATATTTCAATACATCAGATTCCTGTTTGATGTGACTGATTTCCAACCTAAGACATTATTCTTTTTTTTATAATGACCTCACCTAACACCTTCATCAAACCTCGAACACGTGTGTCTAAAATGACAAAAAAAACATAAATGTGGTACATATATGGCTACAACACAATGCTCGAGACACTTTTGATGCACTAGAATAAATCTGTTCATCTAAATCGACTTTTAACAGGTGGTTACCTTTAGTGGAACTACTTTACGTGTAAATACATTGAAGTGCGTGATGCGGATAAAACCGCTGGAAGTGCTTAACAAGTAAAGCGCAGTTTATAAACGGGGGCGACAGGTGTTAAACGCAGTAAACTGTCGACTCCAAAGCGTCACCGCGGGTTTTTGCGCATTAGGTGGGCGCAATAAGCTTCTCTGAGGCGGATAAAATGGTTGTTTTTTCTTTCGTTACGCCTCCTGGTCCAAAGCAGGTGCGTAGATTGTTTGAATCCGGGCATTATCTCTACCTCTAAATAAGAAAGAAGTGGAGTATTTTCTCAGACATGCACAGCATGACAACTTACAGGTACTTTTTGGAGCCCAGCGTCTGTTCGTGCTGAGCTACAGAGAATCCAAAGAAGCTCCCTTTGGTGCGTCCCTCTTTGATCACAGGAAACCGTTCATCTATATTAAATCCACTGCAGGTTTGCGTCCCGTGGTACACAACCAGTACAGCGCAGAGCAGTAGTCTTGGAGACATGTTTGGGCTTTTCATCCCTCGCAAGTGCAACGGGATTCACGGCCAGTCCGCCACGGTAGTCTCCCGCAATGAGCTCCAACAGGTAGGCTGCACTTCACAGAGACCTCCCCATTGAAAGGCTCCTGTCCCCGAGCGCGCTCAGCGTTACTGCTTAGGTGTCGGTGTCTGCCTCCTTCTGCCTCTCCCCTCCTCCCCTCCTAACTCTGCCTTCCTTCCTCTCTGCCCTCCACACCCCGTTTGAAACAAGTGCGGTCACACGCTGCAGTCTGGTTTAGCTGTGTGAAACCTCAGTCTCTCGCCCTTTGCTCTTCTTTCTCACGCATGCACAACGTTTTTTTTTTTTGCTTTGCACAAGTGCTGCTTGTCAGCAGTGAAAGTTGCAAATGCACTTCTTAGAAAACTTATCATTAAAGTCTAGTTAACACATCATAACATGTATAACATACAAGGAGGGGTTTCCTTGCCACTGTCGCCAAGTGCTTGCTCATGGTGGGAATTGTTGAGTCTCTGTAAATAATATAAAAAGTTGAATATTGAAAATAACATCATGGTGCTGCAGCTCTGTGGTATCTATGCAATATACTGTATGTGTGACGTGGAATTGTCATTCATCCCTTTGTGAAGTCTTCATACAGTGTGTTTTTAATGTCATAGCTATCGCTTAAAAGTCCAGTATGTGGGATTTAGCATTTAGCAGTAGTAGCTAATTGTAACCCTCTTGCCTCACCCTCTCTTTCCTAGCATGAAGGAGAAACTATGATGGTTTGCTATAGAAACGTGGTGGTTAACCACAGTGGAAAACACAATTCTTATTTTGAGGTAATTATGAAAACAGAGTTCTGAATATTATCTTCCACTTTTGCCATAATCTGTAAATAGAGGGCCTCTAAATCTTACACACTGGACCTTTAAAAATCCTTTAAAAAACAGGTTATTTAAAAACCCTGGTTTCCCCAGTTAACCTCCTTTCAGTCAAAAAAAAAAAATCTCAATAGATCTTACCAGTGAGTTCCAAACACACTTTTGATATCACATGTACGTTAGTGGAAGTCCTCTCTCAACTAACAAAACAGTACAAGATAGATAGTACCATGGTGTTAATGTTTTAGGTGATTGTCTGTTGAACTTTTTTGCACATATCACCAGCAATGAAGGGTATACAGAGCCCTTTTCAGCTGAGAGAGCTAGTTAAATGCATAGGAGTTATATGCGTTTTAACTGCGTCAACTCAGGTTTTGTGTAGGAGCGATATTATGAGAGTCAGGCTGCCTGTCAAAACTCCTCCAGCCCTGCTAATAGACCCATGGCCCGCCCTCGCATCTTGTGACAGCCACTCTCTGCTGCCTATCGTTCAAACTTCTGGAATCCAACGGGCAGTTCATTAAACCCTTAATCCCCTTAGAGAGTTCATGGAACAAGCCAGAGTTTTGTAAAGCAACTTTTCCTTTCCAATTCCCCCCTCTCCCATTTCTTTTCTGGTGTCGAGAGACCAAACCGCAACTCCATCACCTCCCCGTTTGCTTGTATCTCCGGAGAAATGCGCAATCTTTCATCGTGTCTGCTTTATTGGACGACTCCTTCCTAAAATCTGGCATCACTGACCTCCTCTAATTGATGAGCTGAGCTCCCACTCTGCATCGCCTCACGCTCCAGGAGTTTTTCTCACCCAGAGGTAATCTCTACCCCATCCCTGGTGAAATAATGCCCTGTATGTAGTGCACTGTGCACATTCCACAGGCTGACTGCGAAAGGTTGGTTTGTGCTTCAAGAAACACTGCCTGTATTTTGAGGTATTGATGTAGTATATCCAGGGGTACTCTCTTCTAATATATCTTGCAAACAATATGCGCTCTATATATGTAACAAAACAGAGGCAATATGCTGCCATCAACAGGTTAAGGTGCATTGAAATGCAACACAAAACTGCCCCACAATCTTTGTTGTAAGTCATGTCTCTCCATACAATTTAGGTGATCCAAAAAAAATAAAAAATCTAGTCTAGGCTTAATCTTTGTGTTTGTGCATTTTCGTATTATCTAGCAAGTGAATGCTTTTCAAAAGCCAAAAGGTGAACAAGCAACATGCCAGTGTATACAGTGTCAACATCCTGTCGCCGCCTTATCAAGATGGGCATCTGGTACAGCACAGACGCTGAACAGATCCATGCGATTGTGCAAATAGAGAGCCAGCTTGACAACCCTGACTCGACACAAGACAAACGTCCTGAGAGAGACATTAGCAGAGAGGAATTTAAAGCCACCAAACCACGACGGATGAGCAGCCTGACCCCCCCCCCCCCCCCCCCCCCCCCCCCTTTCATTTTGCTCAATGTGATCGATTCCCATGCCTTTTGGTAATGGTCCTGGAAAGCACCTGATCCTTAACCCCTCTGGCATCTGACATATGAAAAGTGTCACTCTGGGAAAGTGACAGCGGATACTGACAAACTGTGTTTTTTTTTTGTCAGAAAAAGATACACGCCTGTTCAAGGTGTGTAATTGCGCTGACGGCCCGCTGTTAATCACTGTTATGGCTGTCTCTATATGCATACTAGAGTTTCCTGGTAACACAAATTTAAAAAGTACAGGAAGCTGCATCTGATAACATTTGGCACAAGAGCAGTGCACATTTGGTCCCTGCCCAGCGGTACAGTACTGAAAAAAAATGAGTTCCGGCCTTTAAATGTGTATTCCCCAGACCCAACTGTAAACCAACACCAGTCTCTGTGAACCAAGGGGACAAAGACCCGAATGCAGTTTCTGCTGCCCCCAGAGTCCTCTGCTGTGCGACTGGAGGCTTGAGGGTTCCAGTCTTAACCCACACAACACACATGGAATGTAATTTGCAATTTATCTCGCAGTTTCCTGTTTTTTATCCCCTCCCCAAACCCACTATCATCCACCCCCATCACAATACTATCCCAGAAAAAAATTGCCCCCTTCCTCCTCTTCTCATTACTCCTGTGTTGTTCTTTCTGCCTCGTAAATATCCATTTAATTGGGGGAGGTTAAACCTACATGCTTATAACGTTTTCCTGCTCAACTTTCCTGCTGCTTCGTGGTTTGTCGTATATCCCGAATGGCTCCGCAGAGTCCTCTCAAGGCATCCTTTGAAATTGTGCTGAGGGCTGATATGAGATGGGCTGGGTGAGTGGGATGCTATGTGGAGTTCCTGATGTGAATGTGTGATAATATGAATGGGCTGGCAGAGCAAATGTAAAGACTGAGTGCTTCAGTGTGCCCCATAATAGTCCCATTACATTTATCTCCCTGATTTGTTACTGTACTCACTCAATGGGCTTTGTGTAAAATCTTCGGGGACTAAGAACTGCACAGGACAGCCTTGTGTGCATCAAAATACCCAATAATCCATATTAAAATAATGTCAGTGGCCTCAAAATAACTAGATGCCGGCCTCATGTTGAATTTCCATGAATATTAATCCACATTAGCCAGACTGGCGAACATAACATACAGAGCAGGACATTGGTTGAATATGAAACACAGCACGCTCTCACTCCACGGCCTCGCTGCACAGCGACGACAGAGCCGGTCGTTGCCATGGCGCTGGGAGTTGCTATGAAGCCAGTATGTTCTGAGCAGTGGTAGGAAGACAGTGTGGTCTGTTTAAACTCCAGCCAGGACTCTTGCTGGGCTCTGATGACCTTTCACAGGAATAAAACATGATCCTCTCAGCCCTGTCCACTAAACCGAGAATTCACCACAGACAGATTTATGCAGCACATGAGCATGGTAACACAAATAATATGCAGCATTATAACAATGCCGCGCTTTTGTCCCAATGTGAAGACATCAACTTTCACACATTGGATGTTATTTCACGCTTGGCTAAATTGCAGAATATCAAGTGAACTTTTGCGCGCCCCCAGGGAGACAAAAGACAATGCCATATTTCCCTGCTGTAACTTTAGCTGTCTGGCAGAGATGGAATCTAATTTTAGAACAAAATATAAATAATACATGAGAATGAGAAATCAAATAATATGTCTTTTTGTTTTATATACCAAGCTTTTGCCTGAATAATCTAGTAAATTCCCAGCCACAGAAGGAGATTGCAGTGAAATTGCAATGAAAGGAATGTCATATTAGACATATCTTTCCCAACACATGTCCACAGCAGGGGGAAACAACTGACACTGACCACTGATCTCCCCATCAGTTTTGGTATGAGGGGAGGGATTATACACAATAAAAATGAGTTATTATTTAATTATCCACTATTTATCCTCCAAAACACAGCACTGTGCAACGTTCTTTTCTCAGTTTCTCATGAGTTACAACTCATTTTTAAACAAGTTGATGCCATACATGATGGAATTGCCATTATCACAGTCCCCATTGGACCACATATGTTCATACTATTTGTATAATATGGAACAACTGGCCTGATGTTATACGATATCTCTCCATACAGTGTTTCTGTATGTTTTATGACTTCTCTAAGTTGCTAAGCATTGCTGCTTCCCTGCTAAATCTTTATATATGGGGCAGGAGAGTAGTGGTTGTAGTGTTTGCATACATGTGTACAATATACACACATTGTGTGTGTTGTGTGTGTGTGTGTGTGTGTGTGTGTGTATGGAAATATCTGTGAGCGTATGTCCACATTTGTTCATCTAAAGTGCGGGGCTGTATGTCATCATCCACATGTGCGTGTTCTTTGAGCGTTTGATGTATGCATGTGCGTGTGCAGCAGGAAGGAAATGCAGCAGGGGTTTGGGACCCACACAAGGTCTCGCTGTTCTTTAGGTCTCCAGTTCGTGCTAAGTGTAGGAATGTATGGCCTGAGGTGGAAGGCGTGGCTCTGAGCACTCTCCCACTGTCGAGTGGCACCTGTTTTTCAGCTTAACTTTCAGGCAGACAGATAGAGCGATGGGAGACAGCGGGACATAGTCACTGTGTTGTGGAAACAAAGCAGCTGTTACACAAACTCCTGTTATAAATATAATACTCCCGGCATAACAATGAACCCTCCACACCTTCTCTTCCTTTCTGTGAAAGGAATATTTCAACGTTTTAGAAATAAGCGTATTTGCTTTGTCCTAGATGAGAAATTTGATACCACGCTTCATATGGCTGCTAAATAAACAGCTAGCTTCTAGTTAGCTTAGCTTAGCATAAAGACTGGAAACAGCTAGTCTGGCTCTGACATAATAAAATCTGCCAACAGTCACCTCTAAAGCTCACAATGTTACACATTGTTTGAATGATCCCTGCAAAAAACAAACAGGCAAAAATGACAGTTTGTGGTGTTTATGCTAAGCTAGGATAACTGGCTACTCTCAGATATGAGAGTAGTATTGATATTCTAGCTAAATCTTAGGTTGTATTCATTAAAATGCCAGTTCTTCTATTCATGTTAACCTTTCCAGAGCTGTACGGCCCTGCCACAAGGAAATACAAAGACGTTGAGGGACTGTGAAGGGCTTTTATCTCTATTCAAGTTGGGATTTCTGCTTCATTTCTGTCAGAATTACTGCAACGTAATACAGCCCGAGAAAGAAAGCAAATATTCCAAAATGCCAAACTATTCCTCCATGAAATTGTTTGGCTTGAAGCAGCTGGTATTATGCCAGAAAGTAATGCACAACAAATAACTTTATCAGAACATTTTAAAAATGTTGGGCGAGACGCATTTCTTAGTGGAATGTATAACTTCCTAAAAATGTACTTTGAGCCGAGTAGTTCATTCTTCCCGTAGCTCCTTTCCAGTTATAAGACAAATCAGAAATAGTGTGTGATCGAGTGAATGATCCACTGAGCATGGAAATGAAATGAAAGCACTTTCTGTACAATGGTGCACTCTCAGTAAAGTTTAATCATTAAAAAGGGAGTCACTCCGTGCAGCATTCCTTTCTCTGCCTGTAGAGACACTTTTGTTTAAAATGAACAATTCTGTGCAGAGGAGTCATAGGTAAAGAAATGTTTGAGGGGAGGCTGGGTTTGATCTGGCTTTGTGCCCAGAATGTTGATAACCTTGGGCATAAGCTCTTAGTCTGAAAGATAGAAGTGCATTAACCATAAAAAATGCCCAACGCTGTACAGTTATTATTCATCCAAGGTATATAACCATAAAATACAGATCTCTAAAGGAGTGGGTGGGTGGAAGAGGGGAATGACACCAGCTTGACCTTTAACTAGAGCTCAGTCATAACAGGATTCTCACTGTGTTTTCCCTCAGACCACGCTAGTTAACAGGATTGGCTGTTGCGATGTGTTTAAAAAGGTCAAGAGCGCATGTCACCTTAGTCAAGACACATTAACTCAGAACTTGATGGTTAAAAACCTAGTGAAGCCCATCACCTGTCTGCAATGTTTACCGAGGGAGTGTTTCTCTGTCTCTGGAACCCAAACAGTCCCCTCTTTCAGTGCTGCTTTATTTTTACGGGTACATTGCAGAAAACACACACACACACACACACACATGGCCACATGTTATACTGGTTAACACAGCAGTCCTATCTCTGGAGAAGAAAGATGATGAAAGGATTGGGAATATTGGCTTACAATTGTCTCTGAAAGTCACATTGCCACATTGACAAACTGGATCTACATTCACTTAATCCAATTATTAAGAGACCCGCTATTCCTCACCCTCGATAATAGGTGAATATATAGAGCAGTAAATCTGATGCATGGTGCTGTGACCTGGCCTAATGTAATCTGGTGGACAGACCGTTGAGTAATGACACAATCTGGAGGGTTACTGCAGTAAATCTGACCAGCAAACACAATGCTAGCTTGCTCCCACGTTGCCCGTCCTCCCTCCTGTGGTAAAGTGAGTTGATTTACAGTACTCCTTATAAAGCCTCCTTCCTGTCTGCGCGGTGGCTGTCTGTGTCTGCCCAACCCCTGTGAACCTCACCGGTCATCCCTGAGACCTCCTGTAAACGCTGAGCATTTATTTTCCTGTCGTCTTTTGATCGGCTGTTTGCAGTAGGTCCTCGGTAACCACATGGTGCCATTTTGTTTGTGACTGTGCTTGCATGACCTGCAAATGGATGTTGGAACATGAAAGGATGAGTTTATATTGAACACACATGTGTTGGTTTTCAACAGACCAAACCTGTGGTCCATGTCCTTTGTTTGTTGTGAGTGTGTTGAGATTGGCAGATGGTTTAAATTTGATTGGTGGTGGTAACTGCCGTAATGTTAATAAACTCAGTGTGTTCAGGTGACTTTTAGTAAACCGTAATTTACATTACGAAGACTTTTCAGTCGGTAGAATTGTTTAAATGTTGTTTAAATATCGTAAACATTATCCAGCGTAGCAGTGTAGATTGTCTCTTATTGTAAGGGATTTCCGCTAAAGCGTGTGAAAACTGCAGCACCCATGCATGCCATGTGTGCGTCCAGCCTCCTCTCAAGCCTCTGTGTGAATCCACTGCGTCCCTCTCTATGTGTGTGTGAATACAGAGCACAGCCCTTTGTTTCCTACGACAAGTGGAGCTGTGCTCTACAGACCTGCACATTTTCCACTCAATTGAATGGCCCTCTCAGATCATTAAATGTCCATTCATTAACAAGGGACACTGGCAGGGACTCGGCAGTGAGGCAGACACAGGGAGGCCTGTCTGGGGGCACTGTCCCTCACACCGTGACCTGTAACACAGTGGGTGGTAGTAGCCTTCAAGTATAGCACCTGAGATAACCATTGTCACGATGAAAAAGGGTAGCTGTGATTTTCATGTGAGCATGCACAATCCAAGCTTTCATTTCATTAACAGTTGAATGTAGATTAGTAAAGAATATCTACTGAAAGATGCTCTAGACCAGCGGTTCCAACCTTTTTTTGTCGTGCCAGATGGACTCAGGTTCTCCCGAGTCAACGCTATTGACACATTATCTGCTAAGTTCAGCTATTTCAACCACCAGTCTAACTATGTTAACGGTTTATTTAATAGACAGTAAAACATGGACATTGTATCTGTAATGTTCCCCATAGGTTTATCAAGAGTCATTGTGAAGCTGGTGGCCCTAGCTGCTGCCATCTTGGCTCTCCAACTTCTGTTGCCTCTTGACTAATCTAAAATGGGCTCAAAGCCTAGATCCATCAGTGGAGCTGAGACAGGCTGAATGAAGCCTGGATGCTCAAACAAACCACCTGTAACAGTGCCTATCAAAGTGGCCACACTCTTAATTGTGCATAACTTTAAGCCTTGATATAATTTCAATGGGTGAGTTATATAGAGATTTAGATTCAGTAGAGTTCATGAACAGGGAAATTAGCTACAGACACCAAAACAGTTTTTGTACCAGGCTGTAAACATGTTTATTTCTGCTGTGCAGTTGGACATTTTAATATATTAAAAGTCTCTTAGCCTGCCGTTCGACAGCTAGTAGTTTTTGGCACTTACAAACTGGCTTCTTCTTTATGCTTTTTTACAATTTCAAAAAACAAAAACTTTCCCATTAACTTACGCTAACTATTTCAATTTTTACCTATTACCTCTTAGCAATGAACTAGCAATTCATCTGTTTACAGTTCTCTGCTTTCTTGCCAGACACTTTTCATTCATTCATTTGAACACCTGGTATTACAGCTGACTCAATATGTGTTTTTGCTACTCTACAATTTGTACACATACCCCCAAGCTACTGCAAAAGTACACCTGAGGTATACAATATTCCTGGTTGGAAATCACCCATCTAGGTCAATGGTGCCTATCCCTTGTTTCCTGGACTACTCTTCATGTCCTCATCGCTTCCCTGAGGACAAAAGCCTGTACAGGAGAAAAGGGAGTCGAGGTAGGGGGGGAGGGCACTCACCTCCTGGGGCCAGATTTTTATGCAGAAAATTACTCATGATCAGATGGACTGTAGTGTTTGTAGACTAATGCACTTTGTTTCAACCCAATTTGATTCACTCACTCTGCCATGTTTGATGATTAAGGGGTCTGACTGCAAGTTCATAAAATGGAGGTGAGAGACCATGGTTGAGATTTTGTGTAATCTGAGGAGGAAAAGGGGGCAGAACGGGAACTCCCAAAATCTGCTCTGTTCAGGCTTGCCTAGAAAAATGACAGCTCTCTACGCTGTGTTAACAAGCCCACCAAATAACTAGGTGGATGTCTTGCACAAGACCTTTCTGTGATTTTCCTGCCTACAGAAAACTTCCATTCAAATGCATTTACGTATATTTGTCCTGAACATTTGAATTTGGTTTTGTTAAACACCTCAACAAAGACGCTGGATGTCGGGACCTGCCTCTGTGTGCTGTGGCAGGTGAAACTATTTGAATTAATTTTGTTTTATTATCATTAGTAGTTCGTCTTTTATATAAAGATTCAATAATGGCTTATACCTTTGAGTTTTGAGATTGAGCTTAACTCCATGGAAATAAAGACATCTAGCCATCAACCTTTGAAGACCATCCTGAAGACCACACACAACTTTCTGCTGTACACTTGTTTTGATCTTAAAGTATTCGATAACGTAATTGCCTCTTGGAGACCCACTGTGAACACCTGGAAATACATTTGATTGTGCTGAAATAAAAACTGGTGTCATGCTGCATGTAGATTCAGTGGCGATAATCTGCAGATAGCAGAGAGCAGTTTCATCTAGTCCTCAATGCGTTTTGGTCTGAGCCAAAACAAACATACTTGGATCAGGGTGGAGCTTCCTGAATCATGGGAGAGGGCATCTCAACCCAGCAGACCCAAGGAGAGTCTAGCTGTAACCAAGGCTACATATTCACTCTTCAGTGATAAGCACCAAAGGAGATTGTAACAAAGGGGTGAAGGGTCAAGATGAACTGTGGGATAGTGGGGACTCAGTTAGAGTCACATGAGACTGCGACATTTGCAAACATAGTTTAAATGAGTTGGGATGATTTGGGAAAGTGATATTTGGAAGTTTGCCACCGTTGGTTTTAAAATAGAAACGGATACAAGTATATTATCACTTCAGTACGCTCACTCTTCCCTTGTGCATTCTCTTGGCTTGCAGCCAACTCAGAGAGTGGCCTTAGTGAATACGAAAGTTTGAGTGGAGAGCAAACAAAGAGGTAGTAATCAAAGAAGTCTCTCTCTTTCTTCTGATCACTCCCTTAACAGCTGTTTCTACAGGCTGCTCTTACTCATCCACTCTGGCAAAGTGGAGCCAAAGGAGAATGGATGCATTCTTGTCAATGAAGCTGGGGTTGCCAGGATGGGACACTTGTACGGATGCCTCTGTGCAGGGTCTGGTGTTTGTACCAGCTAAGAGGAAAAAATGGAGAGGACTAGCAGGAGGTGGTGGACGGAGAGTCAGGGGGAGGGAAAGAAACACATGTAACTCCACAGTGGAGAAAGAATAGGAAAGAGAAAGTTTAACAGAGGATGTGTTCTATGTATCTAAATGAACAGGCGTGCACTGTGTGTGGCTCTGCTCACGGCCAAATTGGGCCGGACCACTCAATTAGGACGGTGCACTGTTGCAAATGCTGATTCAAGTGGAACGCTGTCAGAGGCCTGTTGTCTCCTTCCAGGAGGTTGTTTGTTTACATCCTCTGCATTCAAATAAACTCAGCCTACGGACTGAATATTTATATGCTCACATCAAGAGGCCTGATTCCAACAACTTCACTCTGTGATAATAATATCACAGAATTAATAAGATATATATCGCAATATGGCAAACTTAACTTCACTAAACTGTCTTCTCTGTTCAGTTTTATATAAGATGTGCTTATTCTTTACATCTCTCTCTCACTCTTCAGCTGCTATACTGTCAAAACAAAGGCCCAAAGATGCATCTTAAAAAAAGACAACACCAGGAACTGATGCCAAGAGAAGAGAAAGACAGGGGATGTTGAATAAAAAGGTGCAAATGTTAAACAAGCACACACAAATAAGTTCACGTTAAAGATTATCTATATGAAGGAAGTGTGTTAATTGCTGGGCGTGACTACATAAAGACAAGTGTCATTAATACTTAATTAGAAGCAGAAAGCCAATAGCAGTGACGCAACTAGCAGTTTTTCAGCTCACAGGAGGACCAGCGTGGGTGGAAGCTGTCCTGCAGGGGAGCATTTAGGTGTTCGGGATGTGTTTATGTGCATGTGTGCATGTGTTTGTTTGGGGAAAAGGACATGCCCTTTAACATCTGGCCACATGTGTCTTCCATTAGCTTTTCTGACTCCTTTGGCAGCTGTTGACTCTTGGGAACACATTACCCAGGCCTTACCTGCACTTTTTTTCTCCTCTATTCCCCTTAAGTGAATAACACACACATACACACACACACCACGCCTGCACAGTGGACTCTCCTGGTGTGAAGCAGCGAGAAGAGCGAGCCAACTTACAACACCGCTGGGAGGCTGGAACGATCATTCGTTCCAGAGAAATCCCAGATCAAGTCGAGTATTTTTAGTCGGGAGGGATGGGAGCGCTGAGCTCTTGGCTGGTTTCAGAGGAAGCCAATTACTGTAGTTTTTCTTCGTGCTATTATATCGTACATGTTTGGATAATGCATTTTGCAGATCACAAACTTAATGGATATCTGGAAACGTTTGGAGGAAAGGCTGAGAAGGGTTCGTTCATGAAAGAGGAGTAGAAGTAAAAAGCATCAGGTGATTTTCCCTGTCTGGCTGTCTGGACGCACAGATCTACATTACACAGATGGCTCAGAGTCCTTGACTCATTGCCATTTTCTCTTTTTATCTCTAATCACGACTGAAGAAGCAGAGAGAGAGAGAGAGAGTTAACAGTTAATAGACTTCCAGCGCTCCCACTCACGAGAGTGCCCCGACTCCCCGAGCGAGTCGACCATTCAATCAGATCAGCACAAACTAGCCAGTGGCGCTTCATTATCTCAAGGAGCTCCACGCTGCTGCCTTGAAGTTTTCAAAGGGAAGATGAAATTGCGTTGATGGTTGTGGGGGCGTAGGAAGCAATGAGGGGAGTTTGTTTCTGTGATGTCATCGCCCCCCTCGTAATTAAAGTCTAAACATCCTCTGCAGTAGGTGTATGTATGTATGTGGGATTATGTGCACACTACAGTGCTGCAGGGGATCCCCTCCACTTGTTTATGTGTGTAGGGGGATTAAGAATAACACTGTTATTGCCGCTATAGAAGTCTTTATGAAGCAGCACGTAGTTGGTGTACACATAAATGTGCGTTCCCCTTTGATGGTCATGTAGGTACGTGGCATTTCTGCATCAAAGCCCAGAACAATCAGCTTTCTACGTACAACCCTGATTCGAAAGAGCCTGCATTTGTGTTTTTAAACATATATTGAATTCTAAAAGTACAAAAACAAGAACTTTAATGTTCAAACTTTATTGACTGCCTGCAACATGCTCCAAAAAAAAAGTTGGGACCAGGAAACTTGCAGATGTGTTCACTTGAGCACAAAGAAACAGAACGTACAATATTTGTCTTGAGGGCATCATAACACTGTGTCCAGTCTGAGGGAGATTCAATTCAATCTGGAATGCTGAAGCTGGAATTTTGAAATTGAAAAACCACAGAAGAGACACACACCGCGAGAGGTGCGTCAGGTTCTTGAAAGGAAACGTCTTGATAACGGCAGCCATTGTCATCCTATCAAGGTCCTGAAGAAACTGCTCAGCTGGTATGTCTTTAATTCTCCTGATTCTCCTTGTGCGTCATGTCTGAGCGTCACTACGATTAGTGTTGCTCTTTTTGGCCTAAAGGGACTCCCTTAATTACACTGATGACAAGATTTGAGAAGTTTGAAAATGGGAAGAAAATTACTTTCTCTGAGGGAAAATGGCTCCATTTGTAATGTACAGTACAAAAGCTACGATTTTTTTTTTTTTTTTACCTCGACAGCGATCAGACCAAACCCTAGTTATCCAGTAATTGCTGTTTTTTTCTGTGCTAGGCCTGAGCTTTTGTCTTGTATTGGAACCACGCCAGCTGTTCCACTTTTACACACTGCATTAGAAAAGCACAAAACATGTCCCTGAAAGCTGTCTCATGTTACTGTGTTGTGAGGGTTTGATTGGTTGAGTGTAGAGAGTTCATTTGACCGTGTGCAGGATAGATTTTCACCCAAAGATGGATTACATATTCTCTGACAGAAAAAAAAAGAACATTTGAGCTGAGAAATGCAGACATTTATACGTTACAGAGGAGCACCCACACCAGACTATAAACCACTGTGTCTACGAGTCTAAGCATACAGGTGACAACTTAGGGAGTCTCGTCACTGAGACAAACACCAAATTTGCAGATTAGGGGGTCTGTTCGCTTCAATAACATGGAAGTGTTTCACAGGTGTAACCTGGCAGAAAACAAAAACAGAAGTCGGAAACAGTGCATGAGCTGTAATTCATAGTAATTTCCTAAACTTGACCTACTTGAGTTTATCTGCGGACACAATTCACAGAAATATTAATAAAACGCTACGTCAAGTCAGCAGCACAGAGAGTCTCTCTAAAGACCTCACAGGTCCACTCTGATGACTCTGGGAAGAGAATGGATCCTCAGGACTTTGATGAAAATGAAGAAAACTTCAAATTTGAATCTGTGAAAGCCCTGAGAGGAGTCTGGTGTTTCAGCACCTTTATAAGCAAAGAGAAAAAAAACATATAACATCAAACAATAATTACACACAAAGCCTCCACAATAAGGTGGCAATGGAAAATGAATATTTTGTTTTTCATCACATTTCGTTTGTGGTGTGTGGTGTGTGAGTTTAAAACTGGCACCACCACATTGAAGTTTAAAACATCTGCACCATCTGTTGGATGGTGTATGTTACTACATTTGCAATCATGACCCTTTCACACTAAAACAGCAACTTATTTACTCTTCACTCTCAGAAGACTGGACTTAAAATGCTTCGGTAAATTGTTATGCAGTGACAGAGTTTGTAAGTATGTAGTACACGGTTATGTTTGAATTGTAAATGTGTGTGTGTGCTCATTCTGCCCATACACTTGAAACATTTCTATATCATGATCAATGCAAACCTGATCTGGACATCCACATTTCCATATAGTTTGAGACTTAATGAAAACACAGACTGCATTTTGCTTTGGATCAAGATGTTCAAAATTTTCTGTTGAATATCATCTAATAAATTGTGTTCTTGTCACAGGAAAGATAAAAAAAATCATGGGATCAGATACTCTCCTTTCTTCTTTATTTGACTGTTGATGGAAATGAAGACATTATTTGGACTATTTGGACAGGACATTTACTGTAATTCTTTTTTACACTACAACAGCATAAGACTGTATTTTGAGTGTCCACAGGAATCCACAAGCAAACGTCCCACAACAAATTACAACAGAAAACCTTTCACTGCGCCCAAAAATCTTTTGCAATATATTAATTGGTGTTTTGAAATTCTAAAATGAAACGTTCATTCGATTATTCAATATAACACAAATGCAATCTCTTTGTTTGTAATGGGTTAAAGCCACACAATCGGTCAGTTGGTGCCCCCAAAAGGCAAGAGACGAAATTACATTTACGCTTCAGAAATCATGTGACTCGTGTCTGGGATACAAGTACTGAAGTCAAGACTGGATGCAAGTCAAATAAGAGAGAGGTAGGAACATGTCGAGTCATGTTAGACTTTGAATTGGGCAAATAGAGTGACTACATGGATTTCCAGAAACAAGCTCTCATCAGTCATTAACACTTTGCCTGAAAACCTTCTTCTATGTCCACCATTTTGTTTCGCTTTGTTTTTGTTCCTTTGGACTTTTAAATTTTATATTATATTATTATTATATTTTTCCATAAAAAGCTAAATTGAATGTATCTGGGTGGTTATAGTTGCTGCTAAAAAATAAGTAGATCTCCCCTCTTTGAGTTATTTGGGTGAACTTACCCTTTAAAACTTCATGCGGGTGCTACAGAAAGTTACCAAAAGATGGCGGTATTCTATCAGACACGAGAAGCTGCAGGTGACACGTAGGTTATATCGGAAGTGTTATTTAAAAAAACTTCATGAAACATGTTAGTGCAGCGATGGGAAATATCGGCAGAAGCCGGCAAAACGCCGTGTTGTGCCTTTTCAGCCGTGTGTCGCTGCTTGCACCTATTTCACGGGCAGAAAACTAAAGAGCCATGCGTGGATGAGCACAGCAGGCGGCGCTGTGCACCGTGCATTCAGCTGAGAGCCTCACAGGAAAAAAAAAAAAAAGATTAACAAGCCAAACAATTGTTTTAAACTTTTGTTTTTTTCAAAGAAATAACCAAAATCTAAAAAAAAAAAAAAAAAAAAAAATGAAACCAGCTGGTGCTCTCTTATCTTCCACATTGTTCACTGTGAGTGACCTACGCTCCTCTTATATTATTTTATTTTTTTAAACAGCGTTAACAATTTGCATGTTTGCACACACACGCACGTAACGCGGACAGTGCGGAGGAATTCACCCGCGGGCAATATCAGTTGAGTCTTTTACCTATCTCTTCCATCTCTTTCACGTAAAGTTCACTGTCCGCCAACACCTTTGAATGACAATGGGAGTCTGTGGGAGGCTGGCTGGCAACCTTTCAATGGGCTGAATAAAGTGTGATCTCTAGGCACTGTTAAGAAAACATTGCATAAAACACATTAAGGGGATGGTCTGGCTACAGGATTAAGCTCTGGGCTCTGCTTTTGTCTTGTAACATCTTGGTGCCAGTGAGAAAACTGGACCTATAGGTAGTTAGTGTTTTTTTTTATTTATTTATTTTTTTTTTGGACAGACAGTCTCTGGAGGCCCACGGAGCTGCATGTTCACCCAGTGAACAGGTAAATGCAAATCTAAGGGGGAAAAAAAAGACTCAGGGCTTTGAGGTATGCGTGCATAGGCTCTCTTAGCTGAAGGCTGGGTTTCACCACGAATTCGCCTGAAGCGCAAGAGGGGGGAAAACAGTGGAGCCAATGAGAAGGCAGCTTCCAACCCAGCGCTCTATAACTCTGTGTCACACGGGCTGAGCGATGCCACAACTAAGTTTCTACAGCTGGGAGAGTTTCAGTGGACTATAGGCTTTCCAAAGCTGTGTATCACAGAGAGAGAGAGAGAGAGAGAGAGAGGGAGGAAGAGGGAGAGAGAGAGAGGGAGA
Source organism: Nibea coibor (assembly GCA_023373845.1). Lineage (NCBI taxonomy): Eukaryota > Metazoa > Chordata > Actinopteri > Sciaenidae > Nibea > Nibea coibor. The sequence goes on from CM041728.1 coordinate 12,465,460, forward strand.
GAGCGAGAGGGAGAGTGCCCACACCAGTTCTTTTCTTGCGATTTTGCTTTGCGCACTCCACAACGACCCCAAGAATCCCCCGGTGGACCTTCTTTCTTCCATCTGGAGGGCTGCTTTCACCATGAGCGCCGGACAGACGTATGAGAAGAAGATTGCGTGTATTTTGACCGATCTGCCAGGATCTATGAGTTGCCACCCGAACTCCAAGGACTCTCCTACGCTCCCCGAGTCTTCGGTGACGGACATGGGCTACTACAGCGGACAGACGGCCCACGGCCAGCACGAATATTATCAGAGTCAACCGTACGGACAGCCGATGAACTCTTACCACCATCAGTTTAACCTGAACGGAATGGGAGCCGCTGGAGCGTACGCCACCAAATCTGAATACCCTTACACAAATAGCTACAGACAGTTCGGACATTACAACAGAGATCACCTGCAGGCCTCGCCTCCGAGCTCCGGTAAATATTGTGATAATCATTTATCTGAGATCTGTGCGCATAATGTTATCTTTCATTTATGGTGGAGATAGTCTCGTGAAAGAGCCCTTGGTTACATATGAAGATAGGAATCACACCGTGACACCAGCGAGTCTCTTTTCTCTTATGTATTATCGTCATTTATATCTTATATCTTCTTTTAAATTCGATGAAGTTTTGGGAAACAGTGCAGTGCGTAAGCAGCGCGCTGCGTGCCGACTTCAAGTCAAATCACTTGCTCTCTTTGCGCTTCGCGTCTCCATAAAATTTTTACCTCACAGGGCCAGCGTGACGCGCGCTCTCTAGTGCGTCTGATTTATTATGTATCTGCAGATTTAAAAACTGCAGTGGTAGTCCACCGGCTGCTGTTAATGTCGTGTTTTAACAGCCCGCCTGGGAACGAGCCAGCCATTAACAGCTGGCCATAAAACAATGATGGTTTGATTAAAGCTAATAATATTCACTCCATCAATTTTAACATGTTACCGCCGGCCTGCCAAAAGAGACAGTAAAAAAAAAAAAAGTTCCAGATTGATTCCGTTTGGGGGTTTTCTTTTGTGACACTTGTGTCCTGTCCAGGCTTTAAAGATGCCCTTTTCAAGATGACAACATATCTGTAAATAAAAGTATTTATGCGTTTTTACGCAGACACAATTCCCATAGAATCTCGTGATCGCATTTCGTCGTAATGGTTTCGCTTTTATTTCATTTGTGTTCAGCGTTTTACACTTTAAGGTCTCTCAAGGCTTTCTTTAAATTGCGCATTTCATCTAAATATTTTTCTTCTTATTTTTAGTGAAAGAAGAGCCAGAGCCCGAGGTCCGCATGGTGAATGGAAAACCGAAAAAGATCCGCAAGCCGAGGACGATCTACTCCAGCTACCAGCTCGCAGCTCTGCAGAGACGCTTCCAGAAGGCGCAGTACCTCGCTCTGCCCGAGAGAGCGGAGCTGGCGGCTCAGCTCGGCCTCACTCAGACACAGGTGAGCTGCCTGACCCAGTGTAACCCCAGATACTTGATCGATCAATACCGGTAGCCATATTTGAGTCAGCCATTCTAAATAAGTCTAATATTTGCCTTTAAATTATCCATCGATGCACAATTACGCACAGATGATTTCTGTGCCTCTGGTTTTATTTGGATAAAAGTTAAACATAAGCTCCAGTAAAATACTGCAGAGCTGTGTTTTCGTTAGGTTTACAATTTATTATTTAAAAAACGTCACATTATACACCTTTTATAGTGCTTTATCTTTGACATTTCTGTTTTATTATAATTAATATTCACACTCTTATTCCCCCAGGTCAAGATCTGGTTCCAGAACCGGAGATCCAAGTTCAAGAAACTGTACAAAAACGGCGAGGTTCCCCTCGAGCACAGCCCTAACGCCAGCGACTCCATGGCCTGCAACTCCCCGCCCTCCCCCGCAGTGTGGGAGAACAGCACCCCTCAGAACACCCCGATCAGCAGACCTCAGGTCCCGCAGCCGACGCACAGCTCGTCGCCGCCATACCTGGAGGATTATAACAACCACTGGTACCAGCAGGGATCACACCTACAGCACCCGGGCACCGTGCACCACCCTGTCCCGCAACAAAGTGTGGGAGCTGTTTATTAACAATGACTCAAGAGCAGATTTATCTCCTCAGATGTTTTTTTTTTCTCCAAACGAGGTCTCTCCACAATGACTCTACAGAGCAATGGTTGAGTGGACCGGGAGCAGGCCTGAAGTGAAACATTGCTTTTTTTTCTCTTTTTGGATGATCGAGAATGTTTCAGAACTTTTTCCCCCCCATTCACAAAGCACATAAGGGATTTCTGATCACTTGTGGCAGCATATTTAACGGACATCTGGCGTGGTTTTTTTTAAATTATTTATCGCTTCTTGTTGTATTTCCAATACTACTTTTGTAAATGAATATGCAAAGTTTTTTTTTTGTTTTTTTTTTTAAAAAAACAAGTAGCCTAACCAGAAATATTGACAAAACTGTGCAGTTGATCCCGCTACGTTCAGATCATGCATGTGGGTTTGTGGAGATCGCGTCAGAAAAAGAAAAAAAAAAAAAAACCTCAGGTCATATTTATATGGATTTGTACAAAAAAAACGTCGAAGGCTGTAAATATGTGTTTATATGCAGAACCACTATGATCATATCTGTTTGAAAAGGAACGACTGCGCCGTGGTGCTTCCAAAAAACATTTTCATATTCATGTAATTAGTCCACTTGTTGCCTTCTTGTCAATTGAATAAAGGTGTTACTTGTATGTTGTGTGTCTAGCCCCTTTATAAACAGGCTGCAGCCGAGGTGCAGGACATTCATTATAGGGTTCATAATGTCCACAGCGCAAGAAAAGCTATTTTTTTTTCTTTTTTACACACCTGTGTGAACATTTTTCTATAAATCAAATGAATTATTGACATCATTCGCTTTAAAGCTACATAAATTCGGTGAAATGTTGCCATCACCTGAGGCTGCTTCATTCAAAATTCCCTCTGCGTGTTCACAAAACACGCTGCAAAGCACTGTAATGGATATTTAATTATGATACACGCATCTTCTAAATATTTACTCATCAGTCCGAAGAACAACAGAGCCGTTTTGTGCGAGGATTATAGCTGTATTTATGTTACAATCCAGATATATGCAGTTAATCCGCTGTTGTTTTTCATTTTGGAAAGAACCAGAGAATCCTGTTTGTTTTGCGAGATATTTCTGTTGACCTCATGATCAAAAACGTTTTTTTTTCCTTCTTAAAAAAGAGTTGACTGGTCACAGCGCAGTGAAGTAAACCCTGTTTTGGCGCTGTGGGCTGCGTGCAAAGCGCTCCAGTAGGAGACGACATACAAGCAGACATGTTGGAGTCACTCGGTTTTTTATTACTATTCTGTTGCCAGATAACAAGAGAGAATTCAGCGCGTTTTACACACCCACACACATACAGAGAGAGACAGGCTGGTGGGTGGTGGTATGCGGGAGTGAAGCAGGTCCGTTGCCGAAGGGCATCCCGCGCACGCACACACGCACACGGGCGGGCGCAGCAGGATGGATGGAAACGCTGCCAAATATTGAAGGTAGAAGAAAACACAAGTCTCCTTTTTTATTTTTTTAGACTTCGGATTTCATTGTGTTGCATTTGGCAAAGCAGCTGACGACCCAAGACTGCTGATAAGCATTTTTTTAAACGCTTGAGCAAGGTGGTCATGCGTGTAATGACGCAGATTTTGCCCAATAATTTAGCCTAAGGTTCCGGGTTTAAGGTGAATACGCACTTTAAAAAAAATGTCAGCCAAAGTCTTCCCAGGTGATGAAATAGCCTAATGAGAGCGAATGTGGCATGCGGAACAGGGGGAATTGCAGTGATACTAATTAACTGAGAGATGATAAATATGACAACTACCGTGATAATGATTGATCTGACAGTGACAATGAGACATTCAGGGAGAAAAGGCAACCTCCCTTCGCGCGTCCTCACAACTAACGACTAATGACAGTGGACAATAGCCGCATACATCATGCATTATTAAATATTCTGCAGGAAAAAAAAAAAAACTGCTAATGGCGATTTCATCCACATGGACCACCAAGGCGCCATTACGCACCGAGAGAAAATGTACCCACACTGTTAGTGGGTTTATAACCTTTCCTCCAGCTTTTAGTAACTCGGATGGTATGCGCTCAGGAGTGAAGGTACGACTAGATGAAACTTTACTGCGACGCTGCGTCATTACAATCCTTTGAGAACTTAAAATGGGGATATATAGTAAGCCATCACAGTGTGACCCATATTGAATTTTTCTTTAAACTAGTTTTTGAATTTACTTCCATCAAATACATATATTCATCTTTTTATTGTATAGTTGATTAATATTACAGCTCTGCAGAGTAATTCACTTCATTGTTACATTCTTTTGGTACTACCTTACATACATGTCAAATATATATCATGAAAATATTTATATTACTGAAGAGTTTCTCTGGGTGAATATTTTTTTGACTGAAGCCTGACTTTACTCTTTATTTATTATTTCATGTGCACAGGGACATATGGCTGACAAATACACTGGAAATGTTGACTACACATCTTTTATAGAAGTCATGAAATAGGAGCTACAACATTGTGCCATGCATATTAATGGATATAACTGATATTTTCAATCCATTCCATTTATTTTAAGCTTAATTATTTTATATGGTCATAATATTTCCACAGAATGTCTTATTACTTTCTTGATATTGCCCTGAATTTAGACTTTGAAATTATTTTGACATGAGCAAAATCAGTATGATTTCTTTTATGTTTTGATTTGCTTTGCTCATGTTTACCACGAAGGTATTTAGTGCGTTTCAACACTCATGGCACTTCATTTATTCTAAAAAGCACTTTACATACTTTCACCAAACTTCACACAGATCCTTTCAACATTTTGCTTCAAAAAATTATGAATGTCTCCCAGCTCTGAAACAAATCCTCCCTAATGTCTTCCCTTTGGTTTGTTCCCTTGAACTCAACACCAGTTGTCTGTAGCATCACTCATCGTTTCAGTGCAACGTGCTGATTTGACAAAAGCAACATGATTACTATTGCCTTTTAATATCAATGAAATCTCATCAAGAGTACATGTGACCTCCCCTCCGTGGCTCCCTCAGCATGTGTGGCCCTCGGCTGCGGTTGTCAGGGGAAACATTTGTGCCGAAGACAAACTTGTGTTCGCTACAGGCTGTGCTTGTGTGTGTGGGCTGTCAGACATGTCCATATATGTCATCTCTAAACATTAACAAGTGTAAGTAGCCATGGAGGTGAACTATTGAACTTGAATGTGATCCTGCGTGGCACAACATCACAGCACCCTAAATAGAGCCGGTGACCGGGCCTCTATAAGCTCCACTCCCCTCCACCCCCACCCCTCGGCAACAGTCAACAGCGTGATGTCGGCACTTGTCTCTGGGGTGCAGCGATGTGGGTTGAGATGGAGGTCGGGAACTGAAATGCATCCATGGAAATACTTGCAGCAGCTGTCCAACACTCTGTCCGGGCCTGGGCCGGTCCTCGGCTGCATTAGGATCACTCACTCTCTCCATTTTGCTGTAAACTGGGATGAAATGAAGGGAGAAAGGCATCCTTGACAGCTGTGGACTCATGAACCCTGGCTGACCTCAGGCCAGGGCATGGATTGGGCTGTGTGCTGATGTTTCACAGCCCAGTCATCACATCCTGATAAAAACATTTCCCCATGGCGAGCGCTCAGTTGCTGCTCACCTCACCTTGATCTCCAAGATGCTACCTTCCGACATGAGAATCAAACCAACCCAAACATTTAAAACTGTAAAAGAATAGAAAACAAACAAAACAATGTAATTCCTCCTTTACATGCACACTTTAATGCGTCTGGCCTGTTTAAATCCAGTGTTTTGAATCTAATTTGACTCTGCGTGCATTCCTTTCTGCCTGCCAAACTGTATTGCATCTTTTAATCCTGAGAGTGTGTGTGTGTGTGTGTGCGTGTGTGCATCGTTCCCCATACTAAGTCAAGCCTTCCCTCAGATGAAACCAAATCATGCATTCATTCTCTCTAACAGGGAAGCTGCTCACAATTATCCGAGATGTCAGATCACTCAAGCTAATAACAATAATCACCCCCGAGACCTGCTTTGCCATTCGCCCATTCAAAGCAACTGGGATTTAATAACAAGCTATTTCCCCTCTTATTGCTATCCTGCAATTAAAACCCATCAGACACCTTGTATCTGATAACTCCGACCATCCACAGCATTGATACAGTCAGACGTGCCTTTATCATTACCCTTCAACCCATCTCCCAGCCTTCCGTCCTCTCCTCTTAGCTTGTCTATTACACGAGGAGCCTTTTCACTTTCCTTTCAATCTGCCTGCATGATAATTGGCCCCCGTTTGAAAGGTCCTACTCTGTCTGTCCAACTCCGCAAGCCATTATTCTAATCTGGAGATGTGAAATTGCCTATAATTTTCCCTGATGTCCCGTCACTTGGTTCAGCAATTCTCGCCTCTTCTTTCCCAGGGCCCGCATGTTTAACAAGTCACATAATCATCAGGAATGAAGAAAAGGGCACGAGGGTGTATAGTATATATAAAGAAGGAGATGTTAATGTAAGGCAATGCTTGTCGTTATGTGAGAAAATCAGCTTGGAGGAGTGAAAACACAGGGCTCCGATGTGGCTTTGTTCTTCACAGAAACACCACTACGGGCTTTAGACCTCCTCAACAAGGCAGGCTGCATTTCTCTGACTAAGGTAAGACAGGACTGTGTGTAGCCTGCATGGTTGAATGTTCTGGTGACGTGGTGGTCACGGCAGCTTGAACGCAGTTAGAAGCGGGTACGGGGTGTTATTTTTGAAATACAATAATACGTGCAAGTATCCTGAAAAGGAAGCACGTTTTTATCTTCCTATGTAATTTAAGTGTATTAAATGTATTGGCCTTTATTGATATTTATTGGCTTTTGCATGCATTGTGCTTGGAAGTGTCTGCTTGAGCATGAAATGTGGAAACCCTTAACCCTTTAAAATAACACCACACATGAAGAGCTACACCTGCAATGGAAATATTCTGTATTTGAATAGATAAAGATCCCTTTCATACTAGTTATTTTAGGGGACAATAGATCCACAAAAACTGAATTTATGTTGTTGTTTTAATAGTCACTGTGGGTGTGTGACACCAGACAAATTGCCTGACAGCCCAAGACAGCAGGGTGAAGACTGAAAAGAATATGAAGAAGTCACTGGATGTTTTTTTTTCTTCTTTTTTCGCCTTCATTAATCAGAGCTCAGCACCCCAAGAACATCAGCCAAGATTCTAAGATGTGTGTTTGCAAGATATAAATAACTGATTCTCCGTGTTTAAACAGTCTGCGCGCCAGAATGTGTAAATCAGTGCAAACGACTATAAATCAGGCGCTGTTTATTGGAGGGATAGCACGGCCGTTTGTCAAAGTTTTGTGTCAGCGTCGGGGTTTGTGTCTGAGCTCACTGGGGACGAGAGTGAAGGAAAATATTGTTAAAATGTTGGCTTGCACATCTCTTTCTCTTCACGTGTCCCTCTCTGGGGCGATCTTTAGAGCTTCTTCTCACTTTCGATCTAAGAAAATACTAAGAAAATAATAGAATAGTAAAAAAAAAATATGTCATAATATTTATATATTATATAATTTTGATGTTATATGTGTCAACGTCGCGTTTGTCCGTGCGTAAAAGGTAACGCTGAAAGCAAACACCGTGCGTAAAGGTGGCACAACGCACCTTTTGAATCACCGTGCAGGGAAATATTATTCCTTTGAGGAAGGGTTACCCTGTTAGCTTTACATTTAAAGAAATCACCATGAAACTGGAATTAACTGTGGATAAAAAATATAAACGACCAATAAATATTTTTTTTCTGTAAACTGTAAATCGATCTTCAGGTGTTTTAATAAAACACAACGGAATGTCAAAATCCAAGCAGATCTGATTTGCTTTCAGATCTATTTTCGTCCCAGCTCTGAGTTATCACACTGGCTGACCTGTGGCCGTTACCAAAACTCTATTAATCTCCATTAAATTACACCCTCGAGGTGCTGGCTACTATTAATCTAGACTTCCGCAAACAGTCAGCGTCTCCTTCACAGTTTGATGAAGAAGATCAAATCCTAAGTTTGTCTCATGGGATATCTGACAGTTCACCGATAAAACAGCAACCCAAACAAACATGTCACAGAAGAAATCATCCATGATAAAGTCAATCCAGCTTCTATTTATTTGCACAATGCTCAGAGCATTTGTTGGACTACGCAGCTGAAACTCCAAGAAAGTAGACTCACGCACACAACATATTCTTTAAAAAATGCTTTTATCCAGAATCTCTTGTTAAAGCGGCGCAAACAAAGCCCACATTTCACTTGCGGCAATGCACCAGTCGAACAAATCTAAAAAATATATCTGATTGCGGGTCAATTTCTGTTTTCTTTTCTTTTTTTTGCATTGAAAATTGAATTAAAAACACACACGAAATACATGAAAGTCCCATTAAACACACATTTAAACACAAGTCAGTTCTGAGAAGAGGCCTTTTGAGAGCAAGTTCAGTGTAGCCTGAAGTGCGCTTCGTAAAGGCCCGAGCAGCTGGCCCGCACGACACCAAAAACAATCCACTCACATCATCTGGGGCCTGGGCATCGCGTCCTGATGAGGGTGGTGGTTTGGATACCAGTGACCAAAACTGTTCATGTAATTGTTTGGGTGCATTTGGGCTCCTTTGTTCGCCATGGAGACCTCCCAAAGCTGTGGCAACCCGGGCGAGCAGGGGGAGATGGAGCTAGTGCTGTGGAGATGTTCTCCCTCTGATCCGCTGCCATGCTTCATGATCTTTTTATACTTGGAGCGCTTATTCTGAAACCATATTTTCACCTAAAAAAAAGGAGAGAATGCACATAATTGTCACTGCGGTTAACAATCAGCAGTGATATAAATGAAATAATACCGAGAAGGGCTTTTTATGAGCATATTTCCCCCAATTAAACTCAATACACTTTTCGGAATTGGCCTGAAAAGTGAACATTTGGGAGCAATAAAAAGGAAAACTCCTCATAACTCTCATCTTTTCTGTGTTGTTTTTGTAAATCCCAGGCCTACTGCTGGCGCGTTGTTAGTCATTCAGCCTCATGGCTGAGTGGCACTTGTAATCCATTAAAACTGAGCTCTCTTATTGTTCGCTGTTTTATGAGTCAAACGTATGAGTGTGACAGCAACAACCCGAGACTAAAAACGTGAAATGAAAAAAAAAGAAAAACGCCCAAAGCGCGCTGTGATATCACTGAAACTCTCCGCCGATTCCAAATAAGCTGGCTATTTTAAGTCGAGAACAATGGTGTGAATGTTGGAGTAGTGCGTCAAAAAATAAAAAATAAAAAAAGCGAATCACTCTATAAACATCTAAGCACGAAAGGCAGGGAGAGGGTTGTTGAAATGAACGTTGGGGGATTAAGAAAAAGGCGCAGGAGGCAGCTCGGATGACAGAGTCCATCCATCTGTTTATCTGTTGTTGTTGTTTTCAAGGTGAAAGCGAAGGGAGACGTCATTTCTGTCTCCTCTGAGAATAAGGTGACAGCGACGCGTGCAGCCGTGCACGTGAAATATACTGCAATATTCGCATTTCATAATGTCACGAAAACAAAGTATTAAAGTCATTTAATGCACACTCAAATCACCGTTAAAGTAACCGCTCCCAGGTCTATTTAATGAGCAACTAAAGCTCAGACGCCCTCTGTTCGCAGACCTGTACAAAAAACTTTTCTCTCTCTCTCTCTCTTCTGATAAATTTGTAACTGCGGAGTCTTGCTCCATTCACCGAGAGCACTTCAAGGGCCGGTGCTGACAAAGGAAATGCAGCCACGAAATTAAGTATAGTAAATAAGGCATGCATTAAAGGATCGAGTTACAAATCACAACAATTTAGTTTTTCATTTGATCTCCAGAAGCGCAGTGATCCTAAATAATACAGCAGCATAAGAGGTTTCCTTTTCAACACTTTCTACACCCACTTTCTCTCGCTAATATTTTTGTTCTGTTTACTTTAAGCTGGATTAATTAAAGACAATATAAGATATTAGCCCAGTGGTTTAATCTAGTAATCCATTAAATATTATATTCCGATGGGCGATATTTTAATATTTGTGGAATTATTACGCACAACTTCTTTCATTAATAACTGGACAATGAAGTGTGTATTTCTGATCCATTCAGGACTGTTTGGAGGCCCACCTGAGTCTGGGTGAGTCCCAGTTTGGCCGCCAGGTCGGCGCGCTCCGGCAAGGCCAGGTACTGGGTCTGCTGGAAGCGCTGGTGCAGAGCCTGCAGCTGTAGACTGGAGTAGATGGTCCGAGGTTTTCGAATTTTCTTCCCTTTGCCATTCAGACGGAGCTCCCTGTTCTCGATCACCGTGGACTTCTCGCGGTCTTGAACAAGAGAAAAAAAAAAATAGAGAGAGAGAGATGACATACGAGTTCTGATTTATGACGTTTGTTTTCTGTCTGAGGCGGTGGGTCAAGACTTTCTTTGTTGTTCCCCCCCTCCCTGATATCACGAAACAACAAACAGAATCTCAAACAACACAAAAGCCCTGATAAATGTCTCACTTGAAGAAATTCAGTATGAACAGGAAATACAATGCCGGACACAGCAGCTGTCAGGCCCTGCACTGCATGCTATAAACACAGCAGGGCCTACAAGGCAAAACAAGTGAGATAACTTTTGCGCCATGAAAGCTCATGGCCATAAATGCTCTGATTATAATTTTATTACATGTTTCAGTGAGACACACACGTGGGATTAACAACACGAGTTGTCTCCACAGCAACTGAATCACAACATTACTTTTACACTGCAAGAAAAAAAAAAAGCCAGGAGAATCATATTTTAAGTGTGGAATGGCGAACACTCCCACACAGCCACGCAGAGTCCACATGAAAGAAGCGCTATTTTCTGGGATCGTTTTGTTAATGTGCACTAACAATGAGGGTAAAAGTGGGTTCCTGAGGTAGGCCCAGGCTACACGGGCCATAATTGGACTTACCCACAGAAAATTATGGTCAATAAAATTAATGGCACCATCTGCCTTCATTATATAACATGAGTTTTAAAAGTGGGAGAATCCCTGAGAGGCGGTGGTTGAACGCTAGGCCTTGTTTGGACATTAGTGATAGAGCCGGAATATGCCTGCTGACACCCATGCTTTAATTCAGCTTTCAGTATGAGACGTTATACATGAGGAAAAAATATTTATTTTTACTAAACCTTCAAGTCAGCTTTTTTTTTTTTTTATCACCATGAGAATGTCAGACAAATTGGCGCCTTGTGCGTAATTACGCTCAACCACGATTGCAAATCAGAATTTTAAGAGCCATTAATGATACAACAATCCAGTCAGGCTCGATTTGACTTTCTCACATACCTGTCTGCTCTAATCTGCTGTGGGCCAGACTGCTGCTGTTGCTGTGATTGCTGTGCTGGTAGGACATGTATGCAGACGGGGGATGAGTGTTCACCGCGCCGGGGTAGGCGTAGCCCAGAGAGCGGCCATAGGACGCGCTGCCAGGAAAGGGGCTTTCGTGCTGGGAATGCCCAGCAGCGTGCAAGCCGTGAACGGGATAAATGTGAGACAGTCCGGAGGAGTGCTGCTGGTGCGCCGGGTGTCCGTGGCCAAACTCTAGAAAGGCCGATTTGGAGGGATCTGAGGTATTCAGACTGTCAGGCATGAAACCCATAGACATCATTAGCTAATACGCGAGTCCATAAACCCGTCGCTCTGAATAGGGTTTCATGAATTCTGTCGGGCAGCGAGAAAAACTTGGAACAAATCCACACTTAGGTCCAAAGCATTGCTCGTGAAAAAAACTTCCCGGCCGTAATAAGTTACAGTGTGCATGTTCGCGACCGTTTAGGAGGTAAAAATCGAATAAAGCGAAAGGGATCCTTCTTTACATCATTGGAGGAGCTGACATGGTTCTTCAAACACCTCCTGCCTGCGGAGCCTCAAACATACTGCCTTCCATCTGCGAGCTTTCTGATTGGTCTTCAGCAGCCAGCTGTCACTGGAGCTCCACCATTAACTTCATTAACATATGATGCAGGATGCAGCTCTGCAGCCACGAGGAACCTCCTTCCATAGATTATGAAATAATCTCTCATTTTATTTCAGTTTATGTTAGAATCGAGCCGTTTCTCATCAAACCAAAATGTATTTTCCTGAAAACAAAGGCTATATTTTATTATATATATTATTATAAGTTATAGCTTGCTTAAAGCTTGCCTCAATACATTTATTTTACATTTTAAATTAAAAAAATATATAATTTCCTATTTTGAAATTTTAGTTTTTAGTGTTAAGAGGAAAGCTGCGATAATTAGCCCACCCCAAAAAATGCATAATTTTAATTTACATACATGATATGAAGATGCAATGGCTAATGCATGAGTATAATAGAATCTAAATAAACGCTGGAACTATTATTAACATAATTTGACCTGGAGTTAATAACTCAAACAACAACAATCTGACATGGATTCGTTTGTAAAGTCCGTGCGCAAAATACAAACAAAAATAACCTTTACAATTCCGTTTTGCAATAATTGTTTTAATAATTCGCTGCGTTTATTTTAAACAATGTATTAATTGAATAGAATAGATGCCCAAGAGGTTAATTTCTTAATTTTAAAGCATATGAATAAAACATAAATGTTTTATTGTGTCGACTAATTAAATATTAATTGGACTTTTGACCCAATCGAATTTTCAGAAATTTCGAATTTTGCATCTTTCATTTTTTAATTTCCCTTATCGTCCACGCGGAAAAATGAGAAACGCGTGAATCAAATATGTTTTATGATCTACAGACAGGAGGTTGTTTACACGGTTTCCGCACACCATTACATAAACACGCTTTGTGGCTCAGTGGCCACGCTGACACTTGTTTTAGGACAGCTACAAATTTTAGTGCTCATTCAAAGCTCCTCATCCCTGCTTTCAACACATAATTTAGCCTAATTAGGTACAGTAACCCTAATTAAAACGATCACCAGTGCCGAAGGATATATGGATATTCAGTTATATTTTGAAGTAGTTGCATGAATGTTTTCAGACATGATTTATATATCATCATAGTATCTCAGCTAACCTGACGCAGGCAGAGGACTCTGATCCAAAATGATGTTTGATTTAAGCTTCATATGAAACAGAAATACTCAGCCCACATGTCACTCATATTATTTCTAACTAAATGTCAGAGTTCATAAAATAAGTCAAGCAACACAAACCTGCCAAAGAAGTGGGCTGCACTGTGGTGCAGACTGCAGAGTCAGCAATACTCACAAGGTGCATGTGGATACAGTGTGGGAGTTGAGGGGGGAGGGGGGGGGGGGGGGATAAAATGGTGACCACAGGCTCAAAGAGCAAGCCTGTCTCCGTATTTCAGCGTCTATTGACTCACTCTCAAGCAGAGTAAATCCACAAGGTGGAGAAAAACACAGTGGGAGGAGAAAAGAGTGGATTTCCTGCCACTAAGGTTAGATCTGAAATCAAATCTAATGGAGTCGCCATGTGTTGCAGCCCGATCTGATACAGATTCCACCATGGAAGCTGCAAGCCAAATTATAAACAGTGTTTGGTGGGTTGAGCGTGGTGCTGAGTTGCTGTCTAACCCCGTCATTTTGGTCATGTCCTATACCCTGCCTGCAACTACTGGGAACCCAGCAGTACTAAAGGCCTGCTGGGGGCTGGACCGCTTCCCGATTCCCCACAGGCCTCAGCCAAGCAGCCAGCCAGAACAAAGCCACAAATTATTATCATAGTAAAATTTCAGTCACAATAAAAAGAGAGAGAGAGAGAGAGCTGCTGAAAGGCCAGTTTCATATTATGGGTGCGAGTTTTTGACTTCACACATGAGGCCTCACAGCTGTAAATCCTCACTGGGAAATTATATCACGAGAGAATGCTGTACTGTGGCTGTGTCCATTAGGAATTTACTGCAGCATTACTGGATTACAGTAGCAATATGATATTTGTAGTTAGAAGCCAGTGAGATTTTTTTTTCTATAGCTATAAGAGCAGGTGTTACATTTAGAGCCCTCGTTATGAGTGGGAAAACAAACTTTGTGGCCGTGCATGTAACTGCACAGGAAAGTCACACTTTTTGATGGATGAATGGGATCAGGGAAGCCAAAAATGAAGAGACACAAAATGCAATGCTTTGAAGACAGAGAGGCCTGTGGGTATATGTGTGCAGCCCTGTTGTCAGGCACTTCTGCAGCCGAGTGCAAAAGCTCGAGTCCTGGATGAGCATTTCTGTCAAAAGCGTGCAAATCCTAAGGTGTGGGTATAAGAGGTGAACGGGGGGAGAGAGAGAGAGAGAGAGAGAGAGAAGGTGAGGTGAGGAGGCTCTTTAAAGCTTGTAATTATGTCTGCATTAGGAGCGAAGAACAAAGGCGAGCCCTGCGGTCATAGGGCAGGGACGAGCCTTGCCGTGGCTGCACTTAATACATGCAAAGCGATGATGTTAAAAACAGTCACACTCCTGAATGCAGCCCAGACTCACTGGCGTCTACGCATGGGCATATACGTCTGCAGAGGTGTGTCTGACATAGGTGTGTGTGTTCTCAAGCGACCCACTCGCTCTCACACACGCAGACCAGTCGAGTTTGTCCATCACGCGGCTCTGATGCAGAGTGACAGCATTCTTTGTGTACAAACCAAGAGCACATTCCCAGGCAACTGCTTCGGCTGTGATCTTCCCCACTGGCACATCATGTTTTACAAGTAACCCTCTGTTGCTGGGGAGCTGGAGTGGAAGCCCGGTGGACTCAGACTGACAGTCCGCGACCCTGACAGGATGCCAGGATTTATTATCGCAGGCTCAACTCACCACATAATAGACATGAATAAAAGACCCACATGTCCCATTTCAGCAGCGCATCATGATGGGTCTGAAGCAGAGATGTGGTTTTACACAATTATCCCACCAGAAATTCATCACAGAATCAAAGTGTGGGCAAGCCGTGAGAAACATGAAAATACCTAAAAAGAAACTCCCACTTTTGCTCATTCATAACCAGATGAAAACCAGATATACTCATCACGGTTTGAGTGATGTGTGTTGACTTTTTTTTAATGGAACTTTTGGAGGTGAATATTCTGCTTCCCTTCTTTCCTTTTATGAGAATAACTCTCGCTGATTAGCCGAGCTTTTGTATTTCCTCCACTGTAAGCAGGTGTCTGTCATTACCACTGTACTAGGCGACTGTTTTCCTAGTCCTTTTGAATCAACAAAGCCAGTGCAAACAATAGGATTTATGCTTTTCTATGACTCCTTTATGCCTCAGGAAAGAGAAGGGATCAGAGGAGGAGCCGGAGCAGTGCAAGAGGATGAACGGCCTTAATCTTTCCTGCAGGCACCATCACATAGGACGACTAATATCTGCACGGCCCGGCGTCTCATTCCTCAAGTGCAGCCACGTTGCAGCTCATATGTGTGCATTGTGCCTGGACTGGCAGCGTTGAGGGCCCAGAGAGTTCACCGGTGTTATATGATCAACTCATGTGTGAAGTTCTTGGCACATACAGATCAAAATGTTTACACGCTGACTAAGCTGACAATTTAGTGCTTTATTTCTTATCAGGTAGTTTATTCTGTTTAATCCTGCTTGTAGATTCTTATTGTTGGTGTCTTAATGAAATAGTTGCCTGATAGAAATTAGATTAATTAAACATGTGGTTGACTGAGCTATGATTCCATGTATTAGTGTGGACTGACAGCTTGAAGGTGAGTGGTTCATATCATGCTGATTGCTTTATGGACCTATAGAAATACATGTCACTTTATTTATAGGCACAGTACATCTATTTTTAAATGATTTCATATTTAAATTTAATTAAGATTTATTATTCTTAATGAATGTATTTCAGGTATCAGTTATTTCAATTTTGTCTAAAAATATGAGACTATAATTAAGCTATTAATACATAAGTGCTGTTTTCTTGTGAAACAAAAATGATTTAGTGTTTACTGTTTTAATTTTATTCAATTTTCTTTCCATATTTATTACATTATTATTACTGTATGTTCGTATTACTTTTTTAAAGCATACAATATGGTGAAGTAAAATAAAAATCTAGCTTGATTAATAAAATAAATGTGTGTGTCCCTCATTTATTTCAAGTTGTGTTGGAATTAAAAGAGTGCATCCATCTATCTCGTCCAATATTTTCAATTAATCAATTAACTATTGAACTATGAGGAAATATCGGTGTGATTTTTTTTTAAAAACCGTACTTCAAAGTGACGTTCATCAGCGTGTATTAATTACAGTAATGTAATTGTGACATTTATTTGCACGCTGGGAAACAGACTACACCCTACATGTCCCCCCGGTTACCTGGATCGTTTCTGGAGCGTCTTCAAGGCGCGCCTTTTTATTGGCCAATTAGAACCGAGACTTGGATAGAGAGACAATTAAATCGACGCAATTAATCGGGTATTTCTCAACAGTTTGGTTCAATTAAAAAGAGACAATTGGGCCGAGCGCGTGAAGCAACCTTCTGGCGACGGGGAAACATTTCAATTAGATTAATTCAATAATTAAAAATGGAGCGCGTTAGAGTGAAAACGTTGCGTGGGAAATGTCGGAGTGTGTCTGGTCCTTTGGCTCGAGCTTTGAATTCATCACTGGTATAATTGTTGCCAGACAGCGGATGACAGCATCGCCCACTGCCGCTGACTGTTAGACTTAAACTTTTAATTGATTGGTTGAATATAGAGACCCTGGCAACTCGGAGCGAGAAAAAAAAATCCGTCTGGAATCCTTTACCGTAATACGCGTATAAGCCATTCTGCTGCAACCTGAGCTCGGTGTCACTCGGGGCATCTGATTTAAATGGCTTCATTTGTAGAGACCAGCGGTCATATGTCTAAATTATACATTGTTGATTTTTTTTTTTCCTCTAACCTTCCTCAGCCGTCTGGTTGCGGCTCAAATGCGCATTTGGTACCAATTCCGAGTGCGGGCGCTGGCACACATATCCAGTTTACTCTCATTCAGAATCCTGCGGAATCACGCAGTAACCTGTCCACACAGATGGAGCGCAGCTCAGCTGATGGACAGGCAGTGGGACAGTAGTGGCAGTGTATTGGGTTACAGCCCAGTGCTTTTGGCTGGAGCAGCGCTAATAGTGAGGGCCTGCTCCACATCTGGAACAAAGAAGCCAGTCTGGGTCTACCCTTGGTGTTTACAGCTCTGTTGTTTTTTCACACTCCTCACAAAATCTTGCCCAAACACACATTCCAGACTCACCAGCTCAACATGGGGGGAAAAAATATGCTATATTTTTCCACTGTAAATCTTGCCCCCAGTACCAGGGGAGGCGGGTAGAAAAACAAAAGCTGGAAGCTGGCATGGATCAGTGGGGCGACAAGAGGGTGGTAGTGGCTCGAGGAGTGGCAGAGAGAGGGAGACAGTTGTCTCTGTGTGAGAATCCTGCAGGGCCTGGTGGTTGAGATGGCATATGAGTTCAGTTGAGGTCAAAACAGCTGGGGGAGTGGCATCATGCGCTGCCAGAGCTGCTGGGTTAACTGTCTGTTTACAAGCATCCGAGGAGCCATCTGACGTTTCACTCCTACAGTATTTCAAAGGACATCGACTGAGGCCATTTGTGTGGAAAATGAAGTATGAAGACTGCACAGACAATGTGCTCAGGCCATAAATCTCCTCTCAAAACAATAAAAAAAAATATATTCACAGCCCGTAAAGCCAGTAGAAAGGCCTATAGGTTTAACAAGCTGCAGATGTTTGGACAAGAAAATCATTAAGAATTGAGGAGCTTCTATATATTTTTTTGTTTTCCCTCTCCCTCTCTTAAGGGCAGGTGAGGTGACAGATGGAGATGGAAATACTGAACATCCTGGACAATCACTTGCCCTTGGGAGTCACACATGCACACCCAATCAACACACAATGACACACGGCTCAGGGTTGCCAGGTTAAGACAGTAGGTCCTGTTAAAAGACCGGTTTACCAGGTCCAAGGATTATCCATCTGAAGTTACCTGCCCCTCTGGGTAACGTGAACCCCCTTTTGTGGTCCGTAGGGCAACAGTGTGCAAGGCAATCGTCAGTTTGAGATGCCAAAGGTGATGGAAATGACAAAGACATCTGTCTAGGTGGAAGGATTGGTCGTCTCCAAAGGGTTACCAGGTTAAGTGACAGGGGGCAGACAATATATCGGCATTATATCCTGTTATCTGACATCAAAAATGGCTCTGAGAGATTTTTTAGAAAAGAAACAAAACAGGTTTCGAGCTACGAACTGTCACATACAACAGCTCTCTTATTATACATGAATGGAGAATTAATATTTCTGCCTGATATAGAGCTTGCACATCCATGAGGTCAAAGCCCTTTCTTTATAGCTCTTCAATGGGAACAACTTGACGGGATCAAGTTCAGCTCCTGACAACAAGCCCCGGCTCTGTCAAGTGTTAAGTTCCATTGTGACCTACAATAGGACACAATGGTCCTGCAGCACCCAGCCTGTACCTGGCTGCCTATCAAATGACAGCGTCTCTCAGAGAAAAACTTGGCGAACTGATATTAAGATATGTGTCTATTGTTTGTATCATTTGTTTTCTTTACATGATGGAGCACGGGAGTATGTTACTGCTGAGTGTTCCTTAGTCAGCGCGCTGTAAATGTACATGTCAGAGAATCAGGGATCATATTCTTGACACAAAAAAATTGAAATGGTTGTCAAGTTCAATCACTCTAAAAAGCCCTGTGAGTGTGTGATTTAGTGGGATCTTCAGTTGAAGTTGAAGATTGCAACCCCCGCCACTCACTCTGCAAAAAACATGGATTGTTAGGTTTGTCCATTCTTGGTTACCATAGAAACATGGCGGCAGCAGGTCTGTAGATATAAAATGCTCCTTTTAAGCTAACGAAAACACAGCCATTCTTATTGTAGTATTGGCATTCAGTTAATATTAAAAACATACTTAAATATTACATTACATATTAAAAACACACACTGGTTCTTTAAAATAATTGAAGTGATTCCAATTTTTGTGATTCCTTTTTTTAAATAGAAACTCTAATTACACTATGTACTCTGCTTCACTATGATCCCGTAAACAGATACATATAATGATATGATGAGAAAATAATGGTGTGAGTGTGAGGCACCAGAAAGTTGACAGTGACAATTTCCCAACCTCCCGTCATGTAACCCTTTAAATATAAGCTACTTAACCCATAATACTTTCAAAACAAATTGATTACGAAGTTTATGTTAGTTTTAAAATTAGGAGACTATAAAGAGCCATGAGTATTAAGAGTGTTTTGTCTGCCAGATTTTGTTAACTTGCCACAGATTGGGTAGGTAAGTAGGCTACATAGTGCAATTGTTTCCCTTTTGTCTGTTTTCACATTTACACAGGGTGTTTTATTTAGAAAACGGATTCTCTATGCCATTATTCTGTCTGACATCCTGTCACTTTGGTCCACTCTGTGCTATTTGGCACAGCTGGTTCTATTTTCCGTGGGGCAAAGAGGAGATCCAGTGGTGAAATCACAAGCATTGTCTAGGATGGCCATGATCAGCTCCGGTGGCTGAGTCGCACTCGTGCCCAGTGGAATCAAGTGATTAGTCTAATATTTATTCTCTTTTAGCTTGTCAGCTAAATGTTCCACTGTGTTAGCTAGTAGGTAATTTTGTCTTTCTGCTGTTTAGAGCTTTTTTCATTGAAAAGCTGCCTACTGTGTTTGAGAGCAGTGAGTTGTTAACATAATTAATTATCTCTCTAATGTAATTCTGTTTGCATGTAATTAAGTTAATATAACAATCCTGATAATAGCAGCTTTCATTTCTGTTTTACCAACTTTTAAACTTTTTTCCTTCCCTCAGAAGAGGGTAAGCTCACGAACAAAGAGGTAACCTGTTGTGTAAAACAAGCATGAATAAGTGAACAGTCACACTAAACCACTAAGCCGCCTGGCGTTTTAAGTTTGCTCCCTTGACCCGGCCTTCGTCGTGACCATTTTGCTGCAGTGCTTCAGGTGTTTAACCTTGTCATATTAAAGCATTTGTCACTGGAGGGCTAGACGACTGGGGCCAGGATGGGCCAGGGATTTAAAAAGGCTTGTGCTCCCAGCTCATCAGATTGTCAGTTTCTGTCTGAAGCCTGCCAAGAAACATCAAAGCCTTGAAGACTCGCTCATGTCATCTTTGAACCTCACCACAACACGCCCTTTCTGCCTCCCTACCTGCCCGCATTTCTGCCCTACATCACCGGATTCTTTTCATAATAATAATAAAAAAAAGAAAGAAACAGAATTAATACACACAAGAATTAGGCCAAGTGGAAAATTAAAAGAGCTACACCTTTGAGGTTTTATTGCAGGCTGTTGTGTGGGTGTCTGACATGCCATGCCAGCGCTCCGTCAAGGAGAGACAGTCTCAGTCTGAGCAAGCCCATCCTCAGAGGGTGCAGCCTCCCTTCAGCTCCTAGCCAAGATTGATGGCTATGAAAGAGCTACCTGAGGCAGAGATCAAAGTCAGACAGGATACATACGCCTTAGTGTTTAACTCTTTCATCTCCCACCTTTTATACATGAGTCATGACCCTTCACCTGTCTGTCAGTTGACCTCTGGCTGATGAATAGTATAGGAGAGAGGCTAGCATTTTCTTCTTTATTGGATATAAACAAATCAGATGATGGAAAATTTATGAAATGGAAAATTATGATATGGCAGAAGGATAGAAAACAGTGTCGGGGCAAGTCCATGTGTTTTATTAGCCGCATTTTTCGTTTAGTCTTCACCTCAGTAAATAGGACCTTGGTTTGTCAATGTGGGGCTCTCCTCACAGAGGAGGCCAGTGGTGGAGGGCTATTTGCATTCCAGCAGTGAGAGTGAGGACAATTAAGCCATTTCCCCTCCAATCTATCTCCCTCCAGCCAGCCATCCAGTCGGCCCAGTAGATCAATGGGAAGTGCAGCTGCACAGCCCATGTGTGCCAGGCTGTGAAGAGAAGATTGGGGTTAAAACCCTCCTGGCCCTCAGATTGGCTCCATACCTGAGTCAAAGCACAGATGAACCAACAGCTGTTGCCGGGCAGAACTGGGAAAGAAAGGTTCTCGCCCCATCTGTAAAAGCATTACACGGTTTCTGGCTTCAGGTCACTGTTTATTTTCTTAATGATCTGAGCTGAGATGGGTGCATTTTGTATTCGGCATCATTTTGTACCTGAAAGGAGAGAGCTCTGGTAGCAGCAGGTTGATTTCACCACCTGTACGCATAAAAAGGAAGCACCCACCCAGAGGCTTCCATCACAGTCCATCCCTGTGCTTTTTTCCCCCCAAGGCACTCCAGACTGGCCACTCCAAAATCAATTAGCCAAATCACATTTCACAAAAGTAGCTGAGTTCTGCTTTCAGTGTCCAGGCCCCTCAGGTGTCACAGAGCCGGCTTAAAGGTGCGGGCAGTGAGCCTTGGTTTAAATTGTGCGGGATTAGACCAAACAAAGAGCTATAGATATCTAGCTGCACCTGTGCAACTTGCTCCTCAAGGACTGCTAATAGGGAGAGTCTTTGGTCCAAATGGCGGGTGCTCAGAACTTAATCTCCCAGCTCTCGGGCCATTGCAGGTATCTGTTTCCACTGTTCCCGGCAGCAGAAACTGTCCTGAACTTGGACATAATCGCAAAGCCATCATGTAACAAGGACTTCCATCTCTGCTGCCTCTGCCAAGTCCAGGTGATCAATCATTTACATGTGTAATTAGGACCGGGTGTCAAAACAGAAACTGTACACTCGCTTAGGGACCCAATGTGCAAGCGGGTTGACATCAGACTTGGCAAGTGGTGGGTAAACAGGGTCAGAAAGAAAGAGGCTGAGAGAGAGGAAGAAAAATGAGATGCTGAGATGTGCAGGTTTTCCTGACACTTTTAGCTTCTTACCACCCAGGGGGTGAACGGCTCTTCAGCATATCAAATTATGTAAGAGCGTATCGCCTGTTTATATGGTGGCTTTAGTAATGGTGTATGCCTTTAATCCCCGATGTTATTGCACAACTAAATTACCGCTGAAAATGAAAACACCTTAAGTCAGGCGTAGCCATGCTAATTTATGAAGGTCTTACGGCGTCAAAGGGAGTGCCGGAAAACGGAAAATGATGGGCAAAATACATTTTCTTACAGATCGGCAACAAACACAAACAACTTATCACAGATCCGGTTCCCTAAACAACTCAAACTACTTTAGTCAAGTGGCTCAATAGCCTCCTGAGTGCCCAACCAGCCATTCAACCCATTTGAGGTCATAACAAGGGATTACGCTGCAACAACAAACACATGCCAGTGTAAAGTGATGCTTTGGCTACACGTGTTTAAAAGACAAGGGATACCAAGAGATGCAACGAATTTACTTTGATTTCATGGAAGTTCTCATCACTTTCAGGATGTCATAATAACTGGTGCACAGTTTGAGTAGCTATAAATTACTTCACAGCGACAATCTGATGGAGAAAATCTCGTCAGATCTTAAGTGACGTTTTCCCACGGTCAGCAGGATCGCCTACGACTGGGCAGGAGAATGCAGAAATACCAATGCCCAATAATCCACCTGTCACCTGAGGGGGATAGGTGTGGTGCTGCAGGGCTAAGGAGGGGGATATGTGCAGGCTACCGTGACTTATGTGGACTCATCCAGCCAACACCTCAGTGCCCAGGGGGTGAGTGGGTGTTTAAAAGAGCCTGTCTGGGGCCTACGTTTAGAGTTTCCCGGTGCAGAGTGGACAAGCTTTGAAGAGGCAGGTCCAGTAATGAATTAGAGCATTGTCTGCTCGGAGGGAGAAGCCTCTGGGTGGGACATCAGATCAAAGGAGGTCCTACTTTATTACTTACAGCATCAGTTCAGGTATGCAACTGGACAGAGCAGAGGGCAGACACGCTGACCCTTAAAAAAGGTGACTGTCCTGACGTATACAGGTTCAGGTAACCATTTGGCATATACATATCGATTTTGCTAATATTTGACAATATATAGACGATTAAACCTTTTGGTGTTCTGAACACATATTTGGGTTTGTCTGTTTTCTGATGATGGTTTGTCTATTCAAACCAAGTGATTTGAATAACACGGTAATGTGCCCGCTCAATCCAAAGTCAGTGCTCTATAACACTGTAACAGCCAGAGCATTCTCAGTAAAGCTGTGAAATTTAAGGAAGCAAAGTTATTAGCTTCCTTGATTAAAGATTGATAGCACTCTCATGTCTGTACGCTAAATATGAGGATACATTCAGTAGCCAGTTAAACTTGAAACACGGGGAAACTTTTGCTTCCCGACTCAGAAGCTCTGTCCAAATGTAACAAAAGCCGGCACAGCACCACTAACGCTCACTAGTGAACATGTTATGTCTTGTTTGTTTGTCTTGTACAAGAACCAAAAAAGTAAAAATGTCAAAACAGAGTTTTAGTACAGTTGTGCTGGGCTCAGGGCCAGCATCCTCCTCAGTGACCAAGAGATTTTCTTCATATTTAGCATACAGTCAAGACTGTGGCAACAATCTTCTCATCTAGCTTTAGGCAAGAAAGTGAATGTGCGTATTATCTAACATTTCCTTTTAAGATTTTTCAATAGTTAACTAATATTTTATGTCTTAGGAATAAGGTGATTTTGGTCTTATGGGCTTATAGCAGTGTGACACACCCAGAGGTGACCATGAAATGAATTGTCCCTCAGATATGTGATGGCTTTTTGTTCAAGCATCAGGCCACTTTACAGGCTGAGTAGAGGCAGAGGAATGCACTGACCGCTCCTCTCAGGTGGCTCCACGTCGTCCTGAGGCTGGAGCGGCCTCTCGCAGGGTCATTCTCCCATGACATTCTCCTTAGCGTGAAGAGGGAACAACACACCTCTGCTTTGATGTCAAAGTGGTCAGGTTTAGACGATGAGGCAATGACGCGAGAGACCCAAACACCTGGATGCAGTGGAACTAAACAGGAATGCTGTTTGGATGGTGGAGGAGCAGATGTCATATCTGAAATCAAATGTTTATAGAATATTTACAGCACATACATATATTTTACACCATAATAATAAAACATGAACTATCTAATATTTTGGACAGCAGAACAGTCGAAGATACAGATAAATAGCTATGAAGAACAAACCATTATTCCACAGAGAAAACAGCAAAAAAACATAAATAATCTTTAAGCATGGTGATTCATAAACCAAAACCATATTAAAAAGTTTAAAAATCATATATCAAAAATAATACAAACTTTTGCTATTTTTTGCCATGCTAATGACATAACTCCAGAAATAGTAATGTCACTTTATTGATTGATCTGTTGGTTGATCCACTACTACTATCTCAACAAATACTGGATGAACTGACTCACAGTTTTTTACAAACATTTCTAGTGTGCAGAGGATGAATCACACTCACATTCTTCTGGGAATCTTCTGACTTGTGGTACTGTCACTATGAAGTTTGTGGTTTTGAGGTTATGAAATTTGGTACACATTCATGTTCACCTTAAGTTGATTTAATGCGCCTTTTATCCAGCACCATGATCAGGTGCAATTTTTCATATATGCACGTTCGTATGCTAACTACAACGGTTAACATGGAAAAATAAACCTGCTTAGCCCCCACCTGTTAGCATTTTCATTGTATGTGTGACAAAGTGATATTAGCAATTAGCTCAAACACGACTGTGCATCATTTGTCATCTTCCGTTTCTTCATTTCATTCTGAGTCATTGAAGTGGAAATAGCCAGATAGGCCAATCCACCCTGAAACCTTTGTTTTGATTTGTCATGTTGCAAACTTCTTTCTTTCACTTAGCAGAAGTCAAAACTACCAGCGAAATGACTTTTTTTTCATACACTTTACAAGCTCTATTGGCTCACATGTCTATAGTGATACTACCTGGTTGTCAAGAAGTGAAAATAAATTCCTTCAAAAATGTAAATTACTGGGAAAAACACAAGCACCAGCAGGCTGCTCTCAGATCACAGACAGTGAGTTGGACACAATCTACAATAGTGTCTGATATTCAGCCTGACAAGTCACATTTATGGTCCTGAACGTTTTAAAAAAATTGAATGTGAGATTTTCTAATATGATTCATCTTTGCTGAGAGAACTGGAATCAAATCTAATCACTGCTGGATCAAATCGTTACACCCCTGCTCCCATCGGAGCGGCCCTGCATCACAGATGAACACAGAACTTAGTCTCTCTATGTGGTGGATTGCTTTCCTATGGGAACTGTCGCTCTCTGTTTGCCCATTCCTACCTTCTGTTTCTCACCAGCTGGGACTGCTGCTCAGCCACCCAGCCATAATGTCATAATTGTCCTGTTCCTCTGCTCCTCTTCAGCCACCAGGATACAATGCATGGCAGCTTAGGGCGGAGTGTGAATAGGGTCTAACTGTGGGCCCTAGATTATTCCCACACCTGCTGCTCTTACCTTTGCGCTATGAATGATTGCGCCACAAGGAGGGAACCAGGTAAATCTTCTTTGGATGGCAGTTTTGTTTTAATTATGTGCAAAATCACAGCCTTACAAACACCCAAATTATTGTTATCTTCTTTATTGATAAAACATCCAACAGGGAGCGTGCTGCACCACAACACATCTGAAAACCAACATCCTCCTGCACTGGAGCTCCCCAGGTCTCAATTAGTCCTGATGACTTACCTAAGGGGAGCTTGTGTTTAAATCAACCAAGGAAATTATTGCTGGAGAGGCATAATAATTGATTCCGGGGCCCCAGAACCACAAAACAATTACTGATTACTTATTTCTGTTTGTCAGCTATGACAACTGGGGTTTCAATAAAGCAGCAGAAGGGGAAAACGACTCCTCACATGGGACCAGACCTCACACTGGAAAAACTGGAAGTGCAATCAGCTTCTTTATACTTTGCCTTGAAGGAAATACATGGAGAATTTTCCAGTTCAAAACCCAATACAGATTTTCTGTCCTTTTTCCGTATAGATATATGATATATAAAAGATATAAAATGTAAAAGTGAATAGATCTTTGCATATAAAACATTGCCATTTATTAATAATCCCTTGCGAGTAATACACCGTCTTGTAAAAACATGAACACAAAAACAAAACTGGGACCACAGGGGACAAGGGAACAGGTGTTCTACATATACTGGATGTCACCCCATCAGTTGAGGTAAATGAAACCACAATACCATCTGCCACAATCACATGTATCACCTCTTATAGTTGTAGACACACTGAGAGAAATAACACTGATTTACAGGGTAATGATTTAAGTGCTGAAAATGTCTTTTTTTTTAAATAAACAAGCGAGTTTTAACCCAAATGTCCCGTCTTCTCCAAGATTTCCTTATAAGTCACTGTAGCTCATTTCTGGCGGACATGACCGGCGTCGGCAGTGATGTGCTTCCTGTGGGTTTGTCCCTCAGTCTGGCCCAAGGAGAGATCTCATGATAAAGGTTTAAACTGGGGCCTACTCCTCGCCAGCTGCCTCCTCTGGTCACATTAACTCGGACCTCATTAGTCATAATCTGCTCCCTTGGGCCAGCCTTGAAAAATCTCTGCCTGGCAACTTCATACTGTAGAAATGCTCCAAGCAAAAATGTTCCTCTTATGTACATGACCCAAAAAAACAAAAATGGTTATCTGATGGTTGGAGCTTTGGCGTTTCTGCCGCTCGAATGAGGCAGAAAGAAAAGTCTCTTTCTCTCAATGTGGAACTTCAGATAACACACATAGCTACTTTTTAAAATCTGCATGTGTAGACAAATATGTCTTGTGGTTGGCAGACAGCTGAGGAACTGCACTGTTTCTCTTTTGTTATGAGAGCTTACCGAATTCATGGCCGCAAAAAGAGCCAAAATCACGCATCTAAGAGCCACAAGTCCGCCATTAGCATACTTGTTTGTGGTTACACAGCGCAGAGAATATCTTTAAAAAGGCAGTGACAGAAAACTGAGGAGCAAGCAATGACCTGAGGATAAAAATCTAGGCTGAGGAATTTAGTCGAGCTTTAGCAGATGTGACAAACGGGTAGTGATAACGCCAGCAGAATGACTGATCCTGCTCATACCCAAACATGTAACCTCTTCGCTAGCTGTGTAGGAGCGAGCACTTCAAACACATCCATATTTCAGTGACAGGAGGCTTCAGGGTAGAACAACCCATTTACCTGTAATCTGTTTTAAAAGCAGCCTAGGAGGAGTGAGGCAGGCCCGTAACGATGGGAAAGCTATCTGAGATCTGCCTAGGGAGATTGCGTCAAGGGTTGAAAAATAGAAAGACATGGAGTTAGGTGAAGCTCCAGCTGACCAGAGGTTGACCCCATTAGCTTTGGTTATGTCACTTCCGGCAAACTAATGACTTTTTTGTTTTGATGTCGGCCATTTAAAGGCAAAACTTTAATGCATTTTGACAAACCAAGCCTTTCAGATGAGTAGATTTAGTTTGAAATAAGGGAAGTGTGGATCTATTTGAGCAGACAAATGACTTATGGTGATTTTAAATTATGGCCCTAAACTGTCTATAAACACCAACCATGAACGGTATCATGACAGGTAAATACAGTGAAATAATATATCTGGACTCTCATATATTGGTTTAAAATGAATGTATAGTTGATTTACTAGGTATAAACTGTATTCAGTAAATCTTTCCTCAGGTGACTTTCCTCAGGTCACTCACGTTTTCTCTGCTTATTTACTGTCATTGTCATGCAGTTTTATGCTCAAGGCCCTGAAGGCCACAAGGGCCCAAAACGGCTCAGGGGGTTCACCTTCCATTGTTTCCCATAAGATTTAAAAACCCTCCTGTTTTGTCGTCTTTCCCCCTCAATGCTACCTTTCTCCGGTACACACTCACCACAGAGCCAGGAGGAAAGCTGTATTAAGTCTGGTCAACAATGACAACAAAAAACATCAACAAAAGCTGAAGGGCCGAACCCAACTAAGTTACCTCCCCTGGCCTTACAATGCCCCTGCTTACCTCACCCTGCCCCTCCATTTTAACCCAACCCTTGCCCCCCTGCCAAGCCAGGAATGCTGGGGGACAGTGACCTTTCCACCCAAATGTCCCACCTTGGTTTCTCAGGAAGATTAAGAGGCGGTAGAGGAACTGGGAGTGTCCCGTGAAGCTAGCCGTTGATCCCAGTTGGAGAGGATTCCAGTTTTTTGGAAAGGGACCAGATACTGGGTTTGGAAAGCGAAGTCTTGAATTTCATGCTGTATTGCAACAACCTTGTACGCTTTTTATGCTTCCCTGGTTTGGCAATTGTTCAAAAATGTGAAACCAATGCAACTGCACCACAGCAGTTTTCTATTACTGAGCCGTCCATTATGAATAACTGAGCGGAGCCTCATTAAAAGGGCTTCTCCTCAGTGGCAGCAGACTGTTAGCAAACATAAAAGTGTGATTGGTGATTTTATGAGCTTTGCTTTCAAACTTGGTTTCCGTTGACTTTCGTGTTGTTGTTGGAGCGCTGCCCAAAACCGACGTTCCAGCCGTCTGCAAGGCTCCCGAGAGAACATAACCACAGGGAGCACCATCAGGTGTGTTCATCATGCTGAGCTGCTCGTCAGGTGGCCTGCTGCTCCTCAACAGCTGTCTGGGTGGTAACAGTGGCCCAGCGACATGGCCTCCACTGGTTACAAAGGGAGCATGACAGCATAACCACAGCCTTAAGAGTCTGTATGTCGGCTGAAAATTAACGAACTGAACATTATAGATCATATAGATGTAACATATGGATTTGCACTCTTTGTATATGTTTTCACCTATTTTTTTCTTTTTGCGCCACCATGTGATTAATATTTCTGGTTATTATTGGATGGGTTGGCAAGACAAATAGTCCAGATATTAATACCCCCCTTGGGATGAATTGTAATAACTTAACCCCTGACCTTTCATCAAGCACCATCCACTGGTCAAAATTTCATTTTCAATTTTGCTCAACAATTTAGCGTATGGCCATATACTTACAAAACAAATGACTTTCCCATCAGCCTCACCTGTACTTTGTGTTTGTGAGTTAGCAAGTGTCATGCTAACATGCTAAACTGAGACAAGGAACACAGCACACATTATACTTGCTAAATATTAGCATGTTAGCATTGTGAGCGTGTTCTGACAATCTGACATTAGCATTTACCCCATAGAGATGCTGCACGAAGGGACAAACTAACAGAGCTGCTAGCAGCTTGACTGTAGGGTTCCTTGCTCCTATACATTTGATAATAATTTCAAGACACATGCGTAAAATGATGCAAAATTCTTTTGCAAAGACATTTGTTCCTTGTTATAATAAATACGGAAAAGTCGCTTGAATGCACCTCTATGATCAAATAAACTGTCAACATATTGTTAGAGTTAACAAATTTATGTCTGGAGAAATGATGCAAACCAAAGCAAAATGAACGACAAAAAAAGCGGGTGTAATGAAATCTACTGTACATCTGCACGGCACATTTAAGGATTACCTCAACCATATAAAGTCACACCATGTTCCACGGGGTTGAAAAGACAAACAACAGCAATAGTGGCAAGAAAAGCTCCTGGCGCGCTCCAGATAATAACATCTCTACAACAGCTGGGTGTTACCTCAGCAGACCAAACCAAAAAGAACAAGAGTTTTCCACAATTAAGGCTTTCACAAAGTAGAAAGTTTGAGATTCCAACACTAAGATAAGAGCGTAATCCACATCATGCAGTCCTGATAACACGGGTTAGCAGCCATTACTACAAAGTATTACCAGATGCTGCCACAACATGTTCATCAGTCTGCAGGTTATCAGTTTTTATCCCATTTTCCTCATGTCATTTCACATACAAGCGCTATCAGCCTGGTCTGAATTTGTACAGTTGGTAGTGTGACAAACAAATCCTGATCACTGCAAGTATTTACATGCCCATAATTAAATAGGGAAGAAGTTTTTACTGTCAGGGAAGCAGTCTTATGTGAGGGGAGACTGTTCTGTTGCGCACAGTGGCAGTTGGGTGGTAGCAGTTCCTGGGGGATTAACAGAGATGTAAAATGGTAATAACTAACCTCAAGCTTTCTATCAAGCTCCAAACACAACAGCCTTGCACTGACAGGAAAGAGGTCTTCACGAATAGCTGAATGAAGCTTGTACACAAAGTACTTGTGCAGCTGCAGATATTCGGAAAAAAAAAACACTTCAACGACTGTGTGTATTGGCATTGCTTACTGGATACACTCACACACTGTCTCTGATTTTGTAGAGTTGAAGTGTTTGTATAAACTGGAGGTATATATTGGGACAATTATAATATATAATATATAGGCACATATCCCTTTTCCATAATGTTTTGGTTTCTTATCCACTTTGTAGGAAGAATGAGTTAGTGTTACACACATTAGTACATCACGTATCAATTAACTGTGTTAATCCAAGGATTGTGCTACTAGACTGCAGCCAAGGATTTAGATTTCAGCATCAACAAAACAGATTAGTATCAGGTTCAACAACATTGACCCAATGTGGTTTGCTGCATGTTTTAAACAACAAATAATTCTACTATATTTACTGGCCGAACAAGTTAGCATTTTCACAGTGCGAGCCTCATCATGCAGACGAATTGCTAGTCATAATCAATTTTTCCTGAACAGACCAGAGCCAAGCCATCCTCATGTCATGGCTTTTCTTTTGGATATTGACCATGAACAGGTCTGTCTTTGAGTTCGCTTTGACATTTCCAAAGTAATTTATTTACTCAGGAAACATAACATCACATCATAACTACCTAACAGGTCTGAGTAGTATAATGCATTGCTCTCCTGCGAATATCTATTTTCCTTCACTAAATGATTCATTTCTGCAGGAAGTTGCAGATTTGTGTGCATCTAGGTGCCGGGGAAACCCAATCCATCAGGGCAGGGCAAAGCGGGTGGGCCTGTGCTGTCTGACATTATCCAGACACCTTCTTGACAGCTCCGGCTTCACTGCTGACACACACACACGTTACATGCAACATATCGTGGTACTGAGGGGGAAGAAACAGCGAGAAACAAGTAGCTACAAATCAGAAAATATGGAAATGAAAGAGCAGGCAGTTAAAGGACCTATAAAAACACATAAATACTGGGAAGTGTTGTAACACATGAAATATCCAATAACGGTTAGAAGTAATGCAAATTAGTAGTTAATACTATTTTTTTTTTTTTTTTAGTTTCTTGTTCACATATTCAGGTTTTATTATACATACATACATATAATATCTAACTGTTTTCTATGCATTTCAGTTTGGGAGAGCGTCCTAACCGATCTCTAATCGTCATATCAAATGTCTGCAGCGCCTCAACAGTCTCTAAGACTAAACAGAAGTGTACTCTCTTTGTCCAGGCCCATCTGCTAATCCACACAACCAGCTTCCTACTGCAATCAAACCTTTGTAAACTTCACAACTTTAGCAAGATGGCCGCCTTTGCTGCTTTATTTCAACCTCCCTGTGACCACAAATAGGTCTAAATCGACCCAATTACTTACTGCTTCCTTAACTGCTCGAACCAGATTTACTGATACTTGCCAGCAATGGCTCTGTGATAACTATCTGCTTCATCTGTTGTCTTTCTTGTGTATTCTGTGAAACGGCGGTAAATGTGGAACATTACATGATCTTAAGGGCGGTGATAGAAATCATAGCTCCAAGATTCATTTCCAGTACAGACAAATAGTGCAGATAGTGGCTTAATGTCTATATTAAACCTAATCATCAAAATTTTCCCACAGATTTTACACTTTTTAGACTTTTAAGCCATATCAGAAGATATTTCTATCAACGCACACTTGTTGCAAAGTGCCATCCTGTGGTGCTACATAAACAGCAAAACCACTGAGAGACAGCAAAGGTGACAGATGAGGCTCTCAGAGTGGGTTAGCATATGGTAGCAATCAGGGAAAGTGAGGGTCTGCTGGCCCAACAGTAATTAGCAGACGGCCTCATGTTCATGTTTCTTTTAATAGCTCAACACAGCCCAGTGTGGACTAAAAATAAACAGGGCAATTATGGGCGGCACGGAAGGCCATCATTTGAGGTGTCTGACCTTTGAACCCGGGTCAGAGCCCATATAGAGGCGTCCATGTGGACCACCTGCACCCCTCTTAGCCACTAGGGAAAGGAGCCATGTTGTGTTTATGTTAGGGGTCAGGCGCAGAGCTAGGCCAGTGTAGGGTAAACTAAATGTGTGAGTAAATACTGTCTATTTATATCAGGGATCTAAATGACCCAAGATGCAACAGTTGCACCAGCTGTTCGTAAGATCAAACTTAGCCTAGATATTATAACGTGGCTGTGTTTACTAAGTAAATTTATGTATCACTAAATTAAAATGGTTTAACTCCAAAAAGTATTTCTTACACAGAGATAAATTCTTAATGAGTAGCTGCCAGGTTTAACTCACTGCATACCTTACTTAACCAACCAGAAACTTCCTTTTGACAAGAAAAGTAATTAGTGGGTTGACATGTCCCAACCAACACTTGCTTAAATGCTATTTAATAATGATTTAAAACTTTAGATTACTTTTTTTTAAAATAATGCAGTTACAAATAATTCTGATAGAAATTATTAGCATTAGCCCACAGGCGAAGTGATGTATGTTTGCTGTGATCTTGCTCATTCTAAATTGTGTGAATACTACTGAAATACTTAGGATATTTCAACAAAGTCACACTGAAATTTCCAAGAAATTGACAGTTGTTTCCATTCAGCCCCCAAAAATGCTTTGGAAGCTATGCCACAGATTGTGATGCTACAGGGACTTCCTGTTCACATACATACGTTTCCCATAAAAAGAGTAACACATTACTAAAGACTAGCTAAGATGTGTACAGCACAAAATAACAGTGTGTGCAGTTCAGTCAGAGATTTGAGTGTGTTACCCCCGTAGCGTCTAATGTAGCCTTGTGTCGCTAGCCTCAAGCAGAGGAGAGGAGAAGGCTGCAGAGATTTCGTTAGCTCACTTCACACCACGCCAACAGATTTTTCTCATTTTCAGACTCGTAGTCTTCAGCCAAAGGCGACACTGACACCATGTGACATCACTTGAGGCAATTTATCAGATTTCAGGCAGCTCCCTCTGGAGCCGCAAAAGCTTTGAAACAACTTTTTCACACATGTAGGAGTACTACCCAAGAGCTGTAAACAGGCTTTGATGTACTTTTTAATGGTGCAACCAGATTTAGTAAATTGCTAGTTTGAAACTATCGAGTTGTCACTAAGAACATAGGACATCGAAACAGAAACTTAGCAATGTCTTTATGTATAGTTGTTGCAACCCGAACCATAAGTGTAACGCTCAATTTGCATACTTCCACACCAACACTTGCTATTCACACTGCCTATTCACGTGCCTTCACACTGACAATTATGTCAAAATGCAGTCTACTGTGAGTACCTGGGTGGTACCTTCATTACAGTCAATGCTCTCAATGGCTACATAGTGGAAGGGAAAGGACGCATTGTAAAAATGGCAGCTGAAGAACCTGCTGGAGCTGAGGCGTTTACGGTGAATACCACAATATACAAATTTAAGTTTAATCTATCAACTATAGATAGATAAAGAAGTAAAATGCTGCAGTCATCATTTCTGGTGAGTGCACAATGGCCGTACTCATATTGAGACATTACCCTGCCGAAATTAGCGTACATGTTGTACTATGTGGTGCTAACAGAAGTATCTGAAATGAGACATAGCAAAAATTGTATGTGGTTAGCTCATTGTTTCTAAAAAGTCTTAAACATTTCCATTGCTTTCCATAAAGGAAGACTGGATCGTGTCACAAATGTTTCAGACAGTATGTTGCAAAGCCCTTGATGTTTAGCACAGAGATGTTTAATTCCCATTCCCACTCCCCACCCGTAAGTGTGTTTTTGCTAAATTACCGTTTATTTAAGTGGAATTCAAAGTCCCAAGCCCCAGTGTGAATCTGTTTCTCTGCACTGGCTAGAGGTCCAGCACAGATGTTCACATCAGCCCAAAAACAACAAGAAAAGCTTTTCACACCTGGCAACTCTCAAACAGAACTTGGCACCAAAGAACCTGCAAGGTTGTCCCAGATTGACCTTTCACCTTTTGTGATGTCAATGATCCTCTCGACCAATTAGACGTTGGAAGCTGCCCTTGGACTAGCCTGGCCTCAGACACAAAGACAAATGATTCTATCAGATTAAATGTTTTTTAATGGCAGACAGAGAGGCCAAATGTGGGTCTTTCACTAGAAGCCATATGTGCATTTCTCTGGTTATCATTCCAAATGAGGCTCATTTGTAAGCAATATGTGAATGAAAGGCTAAGCTCTGGCAAATATGTGGATGAAAATGTCTTGTTTGTTACGTCAGGGGCAGCACACAAAAAACAACAATGTAAGAATTTATTTCCTTGTGTCAATATCACTCTCTTGTCAACATGTTCGCAGATTTGAATGAGGATGAATAACTGGCAGGCAGTAACAACATGGAATGGTATTATGTAGCTTTGCATATGAAGTGGATTATGGGCAATATGTTCTGACCTCAATCTGCCAAGAGAAACAGCAAGAGCAAGCCACACATCCAGAGGCCTTGCTATTTTTAAACCCACATTTGGACTGGAGTGCTTGGTGCCTACCACAGCAAAGGCTGCTGGAGCCATCATCGAACCCAACACAAAGACATTGTCCCTGAGACGAGAGCTTCAAAGAAACAACAAGGTCAAGCGCTGTATTTTTACTCTTCGGTTCTGGGCCACACTGTAGGGTAAGTCAGACCTCATGTAATGGTATGTCTTGATGATTTTCCACATTTACATGCGTAGACCTATGATCACTCAGCCATCATCCTGTTATTCAGAGACTGTGGGGTCCTTCACTTGGCCATGGGGTGACCTGGTCATTCCTCTGGCCCCCTGTCAGTGGATTAATCCCCCACCCCCAGGAGAAGAAAGACCCCTGCACCACTTATGAAGCGTTTGTTCTTCCTGTCAGCCTTCAATTGAGGATAATTGTCTCTTTTAGATGTCGAGGGCCTGTGATCTGCCATCCATTGAGTCCAAAAAGAGGTTATGTTTCACCTCAGGTTGAGGAAGGGGGGCAAAGATAGTCCCAGATTCAGCAAGGAATGCCTTGATATTGACGTAAACAGAGATTTAACATCAAAAGGTTAAAACTGGATTCACAAGTGGAGCAGTCATATTGTGTTATGAGTTTCCTGCAGCGCCTTTCATTGCATCCAAGACAACAGAGACACGTTAGTGACGAACAGGATGATTCAGTAAAGTATTCTGCTTGAAGGTTATTGTGACATGACGTTTCACAAAAGTTAATATGCAAATGTTACCTCCGCCAAGGAGCGTATGGTTTCTGTATTGTTCAGTCAGGCTCATGGAAAAACAACTTGCCCAACTGAAACTTGGCAGACAAGTGTAGCGAGGGCCAAGAAGGAACTCATTCAGGTTTGGAGTTGAGTCAAGTCACAAGTACAGTAATTATTTTCCACTTTGATCACCATTGCAAGATTAATTAGCACACCGGTGTCTGTGACAAAATAAACTGAATTATTCACGCATGCATAAACCTGTCATAAAATTAATAGTAAGCCACGAGTAAACATACCACAAAACATACCAGTCACCTCGAACCTGACCATAGAAACAACTCACTGGCAACAAGTGTGTGTTCTCCAAGCGTCCTCCTAGGTTTTAATCTTTTTCTTTCTTTTTTCTTTAGCACCAACACAAACGTGTACACGCACACACACGCACCATGTGGCCCCTCCTCTACCACACATGCAGTAAAAAAAAAAACCAAAAAAAAAAAAACCTCTGCATAGTAAACAGGTTCAAATTTGCATTACATATCCAGCGCTGCTGACATCAGAGAGGGTTTCTTTCTCTTCCTGCCTTTCTACTCCCCTCTGGTACACCTGCAGCTGGTCGGGTCACGTAATCGACTCCCAATGGCAGTCCTTTAGCGCAACAGCTGTGCACCAGCGAGAGCATGGTGTGGGAAATTAGCATAAGCTGAGCCTCTCGACTGATCAGGGCGTCTGGACAACATAATCATTTTCAAGCTCCGAAATGCAGCTTGGATGTTGCCTCAGCTCTCAAGAGTCATACACGCACCCCCACATAAACACATCACCCCTCCCTCCTCCTTCTCCCTCTCTATCTCTATATCTCTCTCTGTCTGTCACACACACACACACACACACAGTGTATTGTGGGTCAGTGCCTCATGTGGTGACAATGTGTGCGCTGTGCTGTGGCAGTGGAGGCAGCAGTCAGTCTGTAAAAAGAGGAAGTGGTGCTGTATACCCCGGAGGAGTAGGGTCCCAGGGAAGAATGTTTATCCTGTCCACCGCCTTTGATCTTTTACTGTTAATCACTTCCTGCACACTGTATATGAACTAAGCAGCTCTGCGTCGCACAGAGGAAGAGGCGGTGCAGCCATTTTGGATTTTCTAAACATATAAACACGGAGAAGGGGCTAAAGAGTGAAATCATGCTCTCTCTGGCACTTTTTTAGTGATCATGCAATGATTGCCCTGACCACTGTGAGCAAATGTATTAAAGTTCAGAGCTGCCTAATTGTATTTTGACATGGAATAGAATGGGACACATTGTGTGGGACTTCCAGGAACAGCGAGCACAGAGAGTTACAGTAAAGCTGCCATGCTCGAGACTTATGAGGCCCTAATGTGCATCTACCACACCATGTGGTTTGAGTGGCGGTGACAGTTTGTGGCCATTATAATTCAAAATCCCTGCCAGTGTTACAAAAGTCTCCAACCCTCAATGCCACTGATCACACGAGGAGAGACTCAGAAGTTCTCTCACGTACAGACTGGTTGTCTGGGTTTTTTGCTTTCCATCTTTCTGTTTCTGTCTTGCTCTCCCGTGGATGCGCACCACCCTCTAACACCACCCTTGCTGCAAGACCCCATGCAACACACCTAACCCCTGCACGATTTAACCCCCGAGCATCTGAGAGCGTTTATATAGCTCTGGAATTCAGAGGGACTAAACCCCACACCTGGCAAATGGAATTAAGATCTGAAACCAAGGACATTCAGGCTTAAATAAGACAGTGCCTGACCTCCACCCAAACTCCCTTACTCCATGTCTGGCTAACACTGTGCATGCGGAAAACACTCACACACACACACATGTTTTGCACACACAAAGACAAAAGTCCATGACAGGTTGAAAAAGCACGTGACGCCTGCTGCGGCAGCCGCTCACACAGTGGGTGGATGCATCGATGAAAGACAAAACATGAAAGCTTTTGTCTCTGAGTGATCGGCCCGCTGCAGAAGACTGCGTGTGTCGTGAACTGCTTTGGAGAAAGAAAAAAAAATTGTCATCACAAGACGAGGAGACAAGCGGGGAAGGATTTATAAAGATGTTTGCCCGTATTCATTTTTGGATTTCGTGTGCAGACTAATGTGCGTGCATTTGGGTGTGTGTGTGTGCCTGTGCACGTATATTTGTGTGTGTGCCAGCAGCTTTGTTTTAAAGGTCTCGCCTATCAGTCATTCAGCAATGCCCTGCAGCCTGTTCTGAAGCATGCATCCTGCTCGAATAGGCCCTCCTCTCTCTCACGCACGCGCTCCCTCTCTCTCACACACTTATTCAAACTATGCAGCACGCTTACACCTCACTAAATAAGCAAAGTAGTATTGCAGTAGTGAGGTATCATTGTCACCTTTGTTTTGCTTTTGTGTGTGTCCACTAGCTCTATTAACTAACCGTGACAATGTGGCATTGTTTAATTCAGTGGAGCAAATGCAAACTTCCGTATTAATGCCACAGTGTTCTCGCTGGTTCTCTGAGCTTAACACAACAAAGATGCTGAAAAAAAAAATAAAAATCAGGGCCACAAAGGAAAGGCGAATCCGTCAGAATTTCAAGTAACCACATAAACCACAAACACAGCCTTACATGACATGTGAATGTACCATCCTGAGTCACTTCTTTGACTCATTTTGTTTAAGTGTGAGGGGTTTTTTTTTCTTCTTCCTCCTGTGTGTTTTCCGGTGACTGTGTGAGTGCGTGTGTCTGCACCTATCTCTGACGGGGCTTGCGTGACTAGTGTGGAGTGCGAGCAGAGAGTGGAAAGGTTCCTCTCTCGCCTAAGGGAAATAGCAGTGTGTTGTCTGCATCTAACCTATTCTAATCCCACAGAAACTTTTAAAATGCCATGTAAAACAGCAAGCCCTTCAGGTAAGCTGCACAGTACACACAGGCATTATCATGTTGTTAACATGCGTGAACGCCATAGTTCCCACAAAGCTTTTGAGCCACCGTGTCAAAAAAAAAAGTGCAAAGACGGTATCCTTCTTAGATTTATGGCACAAGACGCTCGCTTTTTTTGTTACGTCTGCTAATTAAGTTTTGAACGTTCACAATGAAACTTTGCGTGCAGTCTCCGTCTCTCTCTACTCATCACAACAGGTTTCAGCAGTCGTCTGGCACCGTTGAGGTGAGTCAGACCTTGCAGGGCAGGATGACTCACTGCTTGTCATCTGTCTACCAAAACATTATTTATTATTTCAACTAGTATTTATTTAGTGAAACTTAACCAAGCATGGTTGCTCTTTCACTGCTGCCCCTCGACACAGTTACATAAATTTTACACCTAGAGGTTTGCCCTGTATAACCACAGCCATCAAATGTTTGGCTGCAGAGCTTCAGCGTCACTGAAGCAGCTGGGAGTTAAGTGTCCAGCTGGAATGTACCATGAAGACTTTTTTGTTAAAGGAAAGGGGGAGGGGGGGTCGCTTCTTCAATCTCTTCCTTTTTGTTGCTTCTATAGCCCAAATAGAGTTGATAAATGAATTACAATGGACTTGATGTGAATCTTGCGCAATAGTTTGATTACCTCACATGCAAACGGATGTAAGTAGCTTGTTAACAAAGGTATACCTTAAACAAGACGCAAAGAAGCAAATCATAAATTTACAGAAGTTGGGATTTCTTGGCCATTATAGCGAAATGTCCTAAGTAATTGATTAATGCCATATTTTAGTCCCATCTTTGGTGCTAAGTGGTTGTGGTGGGTCTGTGTTGCAGTTCCCCAGAGATCACTTGTTAATCAAAGAGTGTGGGCAGAACTGTGGTGTCTTTTTTTGATTTTCTGTTAATGTTGTTTGTGTTTCTTTTATTTGTCTGCGCAAAAGTGGCAGATGTCGCTGCTCACGCTAACTGCGTAATCTTCACAGGCCACTGTTGTTGTTGCTGGAAAAGCAGAATGCAGTTACTTAGTAAGCAGAACTGACACTTTGTGGAACAAATACAAAGAATTTCATGAGCCCGAGCCTTATTTTTACCTGTTTAAAAAACAGAAATGACAGCTTAATGCAGACAAATTAAAAAAGGTACAGTACAAGGGAGATCCATGCTAATACGATGGGATGGAAAAAGGGGTGTAGCAGAGATGGAGGGGGTGAAAGAAGGTGGGATGGATAAAGGGAGGCACCCTGCTGCTTCCCAGTCTAAGTGACAGAGTGACAGGTGGAAGGGGCTGGTCCGTGTGTGCGTTTTGTGTGTGTGTGTGTGTGTGTGTGAGTGCAAGCGCATGAGAGCAGGGCCTTGGGGAAGGGGGTTCACCTGTTCTACTCATGTCCTGACAGGTAGGACCCCCCCCCCCCAGAACACCACCGCCCACCTCTGCCAACAACAACCCCCAACCCCCCTCACTGCCACCCAGTCTCCACGCAGCACCCAACAGTTTCTTTTATTCCATCTCAGAGTTCAATCTGGTCAGTGCAGCCCCCTTATGCTCCCATCCGTGGGCGGATGTGTGGCAGCTTAAAGATTCCCATCTGCTGTCCTTGATTCGGAGCCAGAGGAGCTGGGAATGGCCGTCTCCGATGTAGGAAGTGCAGGGAATTGTTGAGGCTTTGCTTCCTGGTTGATTTTCGCGCTCAGCGTTAGAGAGCATTACATGATATTTGTGTTGGAAGCAGTGGGAAGTCTTGACACAGTTTTTTTTTGGCCATATTGAGCTTCATTTGACAGAGACAGCTTGAAGAGTGACAGGAAATGTGGGGAGAGAGAGATGGGGAATGACATGCGGGAAAGAGCCACAGGTTGGAGCCTTTTGTACATGGGGCGGACGCTCTACCGACTGAGTTAAACGACACCCTGACACTTTTATCATTTTAACAGGCGCAGATTGGTTAAGATAATTTTTCAGTTGCGTTTTGCGCTCAGAGACATATTTCCCTTGTAAATATATTAATACAATTCTTACAAATTAGTTTTGAATATGACACGGTACCTCTTCAGTTTTGATTTAGATGTCTGGGGTTGAAGTTAGATTAGATTTGGTTTGGGTGGTTGAGGTTATGGTGAGGTTCTGGACCTGGTTTCACTTTCTTTACTGCAACGTACCACCCTGGTTGAGCCCACACAGTCTGATTCGTTTTGTATGTATCAGATGAAAAATTGGACATTTATTTTCGTGCAAAAATAAGCTCAGGCTGTTATTTGCTAATACGGAAACATCTTGAGCTCCACTTGTTTGCTTGTACTTCTGTACTTCTATGTCAGTTTTTAATATCCCACAACTAAACTACTATAACGACTATGACTTGTGTTATAAAACGCAAGAATACAGTATTTTATTTATGATGTTAACAAACAGAATATGAACATGAAGACAGCATTTTAATTTTACTTTGCTCTAGCCGCTCTGTCATGTTTTCCTGTGTTTCTGTGTGTTCCCCCCGCAGGAGACAGGGAAGTGGTGGCCTGGTGCCAGTAAACACAGACCTTTTGTTTGTGGGAATTGGCCTCAGGTGCAGTTGACCCCTGACCTGTAAGCCTACAGGTTGAACAAAGGGCCATTAAGGAGAGCTGGGCATGTCTCCACTCCAAAACGACTGAGACAGAGAGGTTTACAGAAAGTGTGTAAAGGGTCAGGACTCTGGTCAGAAGGACACATGGAATATACTTAAAAAAACAACATGCTTCATTCACACTCACAATGACAGCTGGTCTAAAATCATGCAAACATAATATGGACGCAACATATATTACAACATACAATAATACAATGATGTTTTCTAACATTAATCAATTCACAGGCATTTTTGAGAGACAGCCACCCATCAAACAAGCGCTGACAGCCACCATCGACACTTGTGAATCCAGACCAGGTCACTTCGTCATCATCCGACCACTGAAACAAGGTTCCCTTGGAGGTATCCCCTTGTCTCCCTGTCACTGCTATAACAAAGTAGAGACGGGCTGCTCCTTTGGGCTATGGATGGTGACAGGTAAGCCCTTCAGATTCAGCAACGTCACACAATGCCCTCAGTCACTCGCAGTGCCCCGAGGGAACAGTGGGGTCACTCAGTGGGGTGTGTGTGTGTGTGTGTGTGTGTTGCATCCTGTACACTGACTGCCTTTACATGTCGAAATGGCAGCTTTCAGTGAGCAGAAATCTACACTGAACTGAAAAGCTCTGATTTTTCCTGCTTTGTTTACGTCTTACATGTTAATCTAACCTGCAGGATGAACTCCACTGTGAGTGTGTGCATAAAGCCTGAACTCGGTTTTCTTCCCAGCTCTTTCCTCCTCCAGCTTTCTGGCTCAACACTGCCACCCAGTGATCTCACTGGCTGAAATAACATCACTCAGTCCTCAGTCAGTCATCAGGCTTCAGTCCTGAGGCCTGCGGTTAGGTAGACAACATGACCTCACTGCCAGGGAAATACATAGGACAGGATGGGATGGGATTTTCCATAGCACCCTGGAGGGAATATGCCCAGACCCACCTCCCCCTTCTCCTTACAATATGAGCTAACAAAGACAAGCGCTTGACATAGTCAGAAAAGTCAGCAGTGGACACCTCTGAATGTCTGAAAATGTGATTTATGGTCGACAGCGTGCTCTCTACGTCCAAAGCTGCTTTGATTTTTCCTCTGTGGTCATCAGGAAATTCTTTTTTTCTTTCATCATAATTGCCAGAGGCAAGGTGTGGAGATAGAGCCGTCATGTCTCATTGTACAACTTCTAAATTAATTTCCAGATGCACAGGGAGGGTGGTGTGTCTTGAATAAAGTGGTCCATCACACGCGGCGGCAACATAAAGCCACATTGCATGTCTTCTGCGTGTGTCAAGAGCCAAAAGTTTGAGCCAAGTATGTCAAACCTCAGATTACCATGCAAATGCTTTCTAGATTGTAGTCAATTACAACACAATGCTCTTGATTAAAGGTAGCAATTAAAAAAAAAAGTACAACACCTTAAGGTGTTAACTCCTAAGAAAGATAATAATAGAAGGTGTATCCGTGGCGACCTGGGAAATGACACGTAAACAATGTTAGAGCTGAGGATCATTTAGGGTTTCTACCCTTTATTTCAACCGTGTTCTGCTATTACCCTGAAAGCACTTCATTAGTGGTTATTTTGAGAATACAGGTAGCTGTCAAAGTGTAGATGTAATTAGCAATAGGGAGGAAACAGGAGCTGAAGGGGCCCATCACACCTCCTGGAGATCGGAGATACTTTAGGTAAAGGTGGTTGAATAATTCAAAGTGGACGGCAGTAAAACTGCTCTGGAATTCAAGTGTCAAAATTATACGTTTGTACGAACATGCAGACGTACAAACACACAGTAATGTTCACATATATGATGTGTAGAGATATTTTTGAATTACGAAATAAAGCACACACAGTATATCATATTTGCACAAAATGTTCTAAACCGGTTACCTGTCATGACCTGTCAACTCTTCCGGAAAACAATCTTTTTAAAGCTGCAGGGGTCATTCAAAGCGAGGAACACACAGAGAAATCATCACCTGAAGGCAGTGCAAGGGTTTTTTTTTTTTTTTGTCACTAACTGTTTTTGTGGCACTTAATGTGAACTTTATGGTTGGCTCTTATAGTTTTTGATTGGAACTTGTTTTAAGCTAAAAAAAAAAAAAAATCCAAAATCTCATTGTATGCTTGCACCAAATAACAAAGACAGTCTGCAACTAGATTGTGGATATGGTGGAGTATTTATCTGCTCAAGAGACTGATGTTTTTCTCAGGACTTAGCACAAAAAGAGAGTTGGAGTATCTGCCGAATAAAATATAAATAATTCAATTTTAGTCATTTTAGGTAATTTTAGTCATTTTTAGCAACAGGTGCTATGGATATTTGTGTTATTGCAGGTAAATAAATATACCCAATGATAACAAGTTTTTTTTTCTTTAGATAAAAAAATCCCGTCATTATACATAACCAACAAAAAGTTGCAAGCAAAATAGAATTTAGGAACTATAAATATTTGTGTTTGTTTTTTCTGTATTTCTGTTCTTTAAATAATAAAATAACATATAAATTACAAATATAAATAACAATTTTTCCTAATTGTGCATGTCCAGATTTTTGCCCCCTGTAAGCTAATAGGGATCTGTGAAACAATAAAAACAAACACTTAATAGAAGTATAGCGTATTGATCCTTATGCAATAATTACCCCATTGAACTACAGGTCCATATACACACCACACGTCTTTGCACGTGTGGGAACACACATCCCAAAATACACTCAGGTCTCAGAGGTGTGATCCTCCGATCTTCTACACCTTGTAGGGATTACAGGTATTGGTTTTCTTTCCACTGTGCAAGAGGAACCAGGGTCCATGCTGCTATCAGCCCGAGCATTTGTACGTATACAAGAGCATGTGAAACCCGATCACATTTAATAATTCATGACAACTCTGAAACCCCTTCACCTCTGTCCATTAGTTCCTCTAAGACCTCTGGCCTAACACTACTTTGTAACTTCTTGAACACAAGAGAGCGTGTCTCCGCACAGCTTCCACTAATGCCTGTCACAGTGATAGTGACAAATATCGGGTTTTACACACACTCCAACTCTGTCTGACGGACAACTGTAGCATCATATATTCCTCATTTACTGTGATAATTTTAAATTGATAGGCTGAGGAAAGCATGGCAGCGGCATTAAGTGGGTGTCAGTGCGGTCCGGCCACACTTTGTCTCCATTTACTTAATTAATGTGCGCTTCTTTCTCCTGCCAGCTACACCAGGGGTATAAATCCTAGCTGGCAGGAACAGCGGGGGCGGCGGGGGGGCTGGAAGTGACAAGGGAGCCTGCTGATAAATAATGCACAAAGTACACCTCAGAGTGTGACTAATCCAAACCTCTTGACACGGGATGACTGAGGCTTAGCCACGACATTAGCCTTGACACTTCCCAATGTTCTAGCACCGCTTGGCCTTGAAGGTGTATGCAGTGAGCGTGTATGTGTGTTTTTGTCCAAATAAGGCACCTCCATGTTCTTATGATCATTGCACAAATCACATATTCAATTTGCTTTGTATCTGAAAGGTGAAGAGAGTGCATCTAGAATAACAAGTTGGCAGCGCAACAAAGAGAAATACTCTAATTGGAACCTCGCCTTGAGCACTCCGCGGAGTTAATAAGCTGGGTTGATCTAAGGTGAACATTTGATTACATTGTGTCATTGTGTTGGTCTTGATCCAGTGTGCCACCCTGTTCTGTTCAATGGTGACGATCTCGCTGTTGGCGGGAGAACAAACAAATCACCACGCCCAAAACAACTGGACCAAAAATTCAAGGAGTCTTTTCCTTGTTTGTCCAAGGTTGTCCAACTCCAT
Organism: Nibea coibor; assembly: GCA_023373845.1. Taxonomy (NCBI): domain Eukaryota; kingdom Metazoa; phylum Chordata; class Actinopteri; family Sciaenidae; genus Nibea; species Nibea coibor. The sequence continues at coordinate 12,510,164 of CM041728.1, forward strand.
CTTCCCAATTTAAATAACTACAATTTTAAATTCAAAACAAAACTCTAAAAGTGTCATTGCACTCTCTTTTTACTTATGCAAACGTCCTGGGTGAAATGGAGCTCTTATTTGGTAAGTGTTGTAATCTAATGAGCAGCTAATAGCAGAGGTAATAGCATAACACTCAGCGGATCCCTGCTCACTCTACCACCTGCTGGAATGCAGGTTTCCCTTGATAATTGAGGCAATTAGAGATTCCCCTGCTTCACTATCCCTGGTCGTGCAGGAACCCTGCTATTACTATTACACAACTCAACCAGGAAGACTCACCTCAGGGTCTACAACCAGTTTATCTTAATTATCAGTTTGCCTCAGTTAGGCTTTTGCCTGAGCCAATATGCAAGGACCACTACTACTAATGTAAATTAATGACAAGAGAAAAGTGGGGCAATTACAGCATTGTGACTGTTATCTTGGAGCAAATGGACATGTGAGGCTGTTTATAATATGCTAACTGACTGGATATCGTATGAAGCCGTGTACATTAAGTGTGCAAATATGCACTCATGCCCTCACATGCTCAGGCTGATACACAAAGAAAATATGCTAGCACTTTTATGCTGTCGCTGTAGATCACAAAGGCAACAGTGACAACTGAGATCAAACGGAAAGTGGAGAGTCTTTAGGTGTGGCGGCACTAGAAATGCAACAGTAGGAGTTACTCTCTTCATCTGTCTTGAGTAAGCGTTTCATCTTGCGTTCATGACAGCTGATGGCAATCATTTGCTTTTGTTTGTCATGCAATGCCAGCCGTCACTTAAAGACCCCCTGTACTCTCACACGCGAGGCTTGTCTTTTATCAGGAGGCCCCTTCTTTTGTCTCCAAACTGACAGAGAAAGATTAATTCCCCCAACCCTCCCCGCTGCACACCTTTACCTCACATTTAGGGCCACCTTGTTGATGCTCGGGGTTGGGAACCACTTCAGAGGAAAGACTGGGAGATGACATGGGAGAGAAAAAATACAAGAGGAATATTGTGAGTGATACAGTATCGTTTCAACATGACCTAAACCGAAAACAAACATGAGATATGTAACAAAAAGCTCAGGCCTGGGTAGCAGCCCAGGGGTACCCCTCGGATCCAGTGTCTCCACCAAAGCTCTTGTTTTCCAGTACACAGTGACGGAGACAGCAGACACAGTAGGTAAGTGTTTGTGTCGGGCCAGGCCTAAGCCCCTTAGACTCCGTTAGTCCCCTAACGTCTACTCAGGTTCCTCAGGTTCTCAGGGTTGGATCTGTGTTCTGTTCCCTGAGCGCTACCATGACACTGGCCCTCAGTGGCCACAAACACAAACAGTAATTGTGATAGACTCACACAAACAGGCATATAAGCACACATGTACGCACACACACTTAGTGTAACACCCCTCCCTTTGCATAAAGAGCATCCCAATGGAATGTAGTGGTGTGTGTGTCTGACGCCATGCTAAGCCACCTCAGTCCTGCTGAGGAGTCTACTTTTGCAAGCCCTGTCGTCTGCGTCTGGCCATCACAATCATGAGAAAATCACTAGGTGCCTGCAGGGCACATCTCCCAGGTTACAGGTATGCCTGTTGACACATGCCAAATCCCCCTCTTTCTCCCAGGTTGGTGGTGAACACGCTGGAACGCCCTGTCTAAACCGCAGACATCACATAGGCCGCTGAGCAGGGCAGGACATGTTGGATCACGTGATGGAACCACTAGCTGCGTCGACGCTTCGTAAACATGCGTGAGTGCAAACCTGCATGTTGATCTGCACATGCACACCAAAACACACGCGCATCTCAGACGATTCACCGGGGTTACGTGCTGCTGCCCCGGGGGGATCTTAGGGGCCTACAGAGAACCACAGTTATGCCTGTTCTCGTCAAACTGGTGATGGATGAAAGTGTTGGCACATTCCTCTGACAGGTGACGGGAGCAGCTCCTATTTGATCTGCCACTGAGTGCAGAGAGAAGAGGAAGAACCAGAGAAAATAAAAATGCCCTAAAAATGTCTCCGGTGACAAACCTGCGAGGTGGTAACACATAGATCAACAGTAGCCGATGATGAAGATGTTGATATCAGGCATGAAATATTTCTGCAATATATTGGAGTGCTGTACTAAAGTAAACATTCATTTGCAGATTGTGATTTCACATGCTGACTATTTTACAGAACATGATGCACTGATATGGATTAAACCACATCACAACATATAAAGTTTTAATTTCAAGAGTAATATCATAAATAATATCATAACAATAAAGCGCTCTGACAGGGATCATTCAACACTTTCACACATACTTTCACTTGTACTGGTTTAATTTTTGGATGCAGGACTGTAACAATGCTCTAATGATTTAACTTCATGCAAAAATATTTAATGGTTCCAGATTTTCTACATATTTTTTCCAATATATTTTTAATAATTGCACAAAACAAATCACTGTGAAAAGATCACTTTGCGTTCTGGGTAATTGTGTTGGCATTACATGCTATTTTCAGCATAAATAATAAAGTACATGGATGTAGACAGGATGTAGCAAATAAACAAATAAAAACAAACAATAAATTAATAAAGAATTTCATAATAATGATTATAATTCGCTTCTGCAATAAAATTAAAGTTGCAGTTAATTGCAAAATAGTTTAAAATGACCTGAATCCTCAACCACATACAACAGTACAACACTGCCTTTACATTAATGCATAATAATAATAATCTAAATGCTTTTAATGCTTAAGATACATTTCCTCCTATTATATATATATTTTTACTTTTTTATTTTTTTCCCTAAATAATATTTTTTTATTAGTATTTTTACAGCCTGGTATTAAGTGTCTGAACACTTCCTCCAACCACTTGAAATGCAAGTTTGACTGATACAGCTGCAGTTTAAATCATCTACTCTAGCCTGTCTAGCTGAACAATGACATTGAAACAAGGTTACAGATCCAAACATCATATTTCCTTAAAGACATTTAGCCGGACGTGCAGGTATAGTTACAGTCAGCTCATGTTACACTAAGTCATTCATAGACTCAGCTAGGCATATTAACATTTCACCGTACCTGTGACATCATGAAATTCTCCCATTTATTCTCAGTTATGCTTGAAACCACAGTGTGTACATCACAATACTCCCCTAAGACTACCAACCACAAATGCAAACAAACCCCACAATGCATTCTGCACACCTTAATGCACTGTTGTCTCCACTCAGAAACCATGATATCCTTTAATGTGGGTAGAAAATGCAGGTTTTGTGATTGAAATGCTACATTTGATGCAAGTATTTGTTTTGCCGCCATGGTGACTAAATCCAGGCGTAGGAGGGAACAAGAACAAGCCTCGAAAACCTGAACGAGGAGATTCAGACGATCGGGTTGGCGTTATTAAAAATCAACAGGATGAAGCTGCTCTCAGCACATAGCTGTCATATACAGCGCGTGCTGTGCCAAATGACGAAATGTATGTCAGTACATTGAGAATACTGTAGGTACATCTATCAGCACCTGGCTCTGCTTGTTTGTTTTGCATTTGCAGGTATCTGTCATTCTAGCGCAGAGACACAACAAGCTCACTGCCTGTTGCTGAGAGCATTCACAGCCCTGGAGATGTATTACATTTCAAAGCCAGGCTTGACGAATACAGGCATGAGCAAGTCTGAAGTATTCTGATGTTCGGTGAAAATAAAAGTCTATATCCTCATCAAAAGAGCTACCTATTTGGTTTGCTGCAGACTGTTTAAGAGGTGTTTAATTAATTCTACTCTCTTGTGGCTCCAGTGTGTGTGTGTGTGTGTGCGTTTAGCTGCTGCGTCACGTGCTCTCCTTGTAAACAAGGCCGTCTTGTATTTCCTGTTGCTCGCCTGTCACGCTATCTTCCATGGTGCACCGTGCTGAGAGGCTTTAGGGAAGAAAAAGAAAGGAGGAGGTTTTCGAGCATTTGTGCTTATATATGCTCATATGTGCGTCTGTGAAAATGTGTGTTCACATGGGTGTGTGTGTGTGTGTGTGTGTGTGTTTGAGGAGTGGGGTGGATGTCGGCTTGTGGAGGGAAGGTGGTTCAGCCACCGCCCTGACTGACTTCCAGGCTCCCCGGCAGAACCGCAAACCCCCGCTCCCCCGCCCCCCCCCTCCCCTCGCTCACCCCTGCAGAGGCTGATGCCAGATTCAACACAGCATCCACGAAACAAACACAAACTCCCACTGTTCTCCTCTACGTGGCTTGCAGCGGTTGTGCAAGACGTTTGGTAGAAAATCCTTGTTTATATCGCAACCATAATACAGTAGATCTACAAAGAGAGGCTCCGGCCCACGCCAGAACCACTCAAAACATTACTGACCACCTTCTAAACACTGAAATTGAGCCTCATTGCAATGTAAAGGTTTGGGGCTACGGAGGTTTGGCTCAACCTGGAAAAATTCTGTTCATACTTTTAATTGCGTGAAATACATTTTCACAGGAACATTTTTCCAGAGGGGTCATCCGATGACTGTGCAGTTTGTTTGTTTGTCTTTAACTCCCATGTGCCTATTGACTGTATTTAGATAAGTCATGTTTCTGTATGAATGTGTAGTATTTGAGTCTATACGTCAGATCTGCGAGAGGCTCAGGAGGGCTGGTCCCCTCATGTCCCCCTCCATAAACCTCCAGCACGCCTCCCAGTCTAAGCACTGCCACTCTGTAATTGTGGAGAAACCACAGCACACAGCCCCATATATAAATACCCTATTCTCCCAGCCTTGTCAAAATAAAGGTTGTGTGGGGAGAAAGAAATAGGGCTTTTTTGGTGGCCCTCTCCCCCACTTTGGAACTATTTTTGAGCAAACTAACTCTTTACCTTTTGGGTGAAGTTGCTCAGATTCGAATATGATACGTGAAGACAAATCTGAGGAGGTTCCTTCCTCATTTTTAAACACGGCCCTACATCAAGGGAGCTAAAAATAAGACCGCGGCCTTCTGTTTTAAAGTTGTGAAACTCGCACAGCTGAAAGAGGAAGGTTACTACATGTCAAGATGTTGACACTGACACTGCAGCATATTTGACACACACCTTTATTACAACACACGCAGGTGACTTGGCATGGCTGAGTTAAAAACGGCTTAAATGTAAAGAATTGCCCGAGCTGTGTACACACGGCGGCCTGTTGACGTGCAGCCGGCTTTGATCTGTGTTTTTAGTGTGACGAGACTTCCTCGTTGTCTTTGTGGCCCGATCACCTGTCTGTGTCTGCAGCAGGTCTTGTCTCCCCTGAACGCAGACACACAGACACACACAAATGCTTTAAAGGTGCTTTAAACACCTGCTGAGAGTAGCCTCTGACCGGGCATGAGACTAAACCTCATCACTCAACTTCCACCGAGAATGATGTAAGATCTCAATAACTAGGATGCACCCCATATAAATGAACGCATACTTTGGAAAATTTGATCACGTCAATTTGGTAGCACTTCATTTACAAGAAACAAAAGTTCCTGATAAGGAAGTGTCCTACTAACTCCTGATAATGAGACAATTATAATAATGATGAAGATAATTACAATGTCATGTATACTTACATACTTAGTGCATTCTGTCACGTCAGCGTGAAAAGCAAAGCTGTGAAATAAATCTACAGGTAAGCATATAATTCCACATATAGAGAGAATAAAGTTTTCAAAATGAATTCATTTTATTATGAAGACTTTAAGCAGCAACAGCTTGAATAGTCTTTTTCAGGAAACCTTCAATTCAGTTCTAAGAAACCTGTTATAAATGAAGAATAGAAGAAGAAGAAATAATCTTCTAACCAACAACGTTAAGCAGCTAGGTAGCAAATAGCCTGTCTCAACTTAATTCAGTTTGAAACACTGGACATTGGGACGTATTGTCAGAGAGGAATTTAACAAGTGGAACTTGAATAAATTAAAATAAAATGTTGTGCTGTTTCTTATATGCAGCATGTACGGTCCTGCTGCCAGTCTGTCATGTCATATTAAAGAAATCCTCCACAGAGATGAAAGTTGAAAAGATGATGGTTGTGAAACTATATGATGATGAGTTTCAAGGCATGATGTTTTTTTTCTTTGTTATGAAAGTTTTTGCTTATTAAGTAAAGTTCAGGTTTCAGACAATAGTTCTAGAAAGGCTTTCTTTCTTTTATGTTTTTTTTTAATCCTGTATAACTGTATAATGGCAGGAAATCACATCTTTTACGCAATTTTTCTGGCCTTTGCCTTCAGGACAGAGTTGTTCCACAACTTTGAAAACATATGAAACTGCTCTGTTTCAAACAAGTGCATAAGATATTAGACTTGTTATGGATGTCAAAATTATTCAAGTGTAACTTATAAAAGTGTGCCAGAGTAATCTGTCTATTCAGTGGGAGCAGTTTCATCAAAAACGTAGTCCTTCTGACTCTCAGCTCAGATATCATAATACCTCGTGTTGGGATGGGCTCTGTGTCAATGCTGCCTTGTATTTTGATGCTTGGATGCACAATACATACAGGCAGGATGTAAAACATGCACACATGTCCTTATGAACATGCACACGCATTGCATCCTTCACACTTTTCCTTCCCTTGCTCTATGTCTCACACACATCCACACATACACACACGGGCAGGCAGCCATGGGAGGAGGGAATGCGAGGAATGCTCCAAACCCCGGGCTGGTGTTCTGACTCGTCCCAGACTTCATGCCGTCACCGCCGGGGTCTGTGGCCAGACCTCCCTGTGCCAGACCCACTGGCTCCAACACCCGCCCAGGCCAGCCGAGCTGCAGCTCGCGACCCATAATTAACCAGCAAGCCGCACTGCAGCGCACATCCCTTCCCCCCTCCCCACACTACTGCAGGGGCCCCTTGGAAACTCAGAGGAAGAATATACTGCCTCGTACTGCAGCTTGTAGATGAGGATGCTCTGAAGACTCTAAAGGGGGTGGTATCGATGATGTACATATGTGTATTAACAACGTTCAGTGTCAACACTCAATCATGTGCCTTCAAGCCTCGTGAATGGTTGCAATTTAGCATAAGATGTTCAAGGCAAAATTATAGCCAGTAAAGCTCTCTTGGCAAAGATCAAAGTTGCAAAGCTAAATAGTTTTCTGAACAGTTTACGAACTTGGAGCAAAAGAAAACAAGAGTGTAGCGCCTTTTGATAAAGAAGAGGTAAGTGTGTGTGTATCCCAGTGTGTATTAGAAATAATGCCAGGGTACCTGTAATTCTCCCAGACTGGCATAATTATGGTTGAGACGTCTGGAGGAACACTTTAGGAGTAAGCAGTGATCATCTTCATTCTTCTAAGGGCTGCTCTCCTGTTCAGGCAGGAAAGACCTTTATTCAAGGTGAGGTTTCTTCAGATCAGCCAGAGGGTCTTATTCAGAAATCGTATGCCAGCCACGTTTGGTATGCATGATAGTTGGGTAGCTAAACTGTGACAGGAGCGCACATAGTGAATGATTTATCATGCTCTTTTTTTTTTTTTTAAGCTGAGCCAAACTAAAACAATTTCTGATCAGACACACAGAAGATTTCCAAAAAAAAAAAGCCATCAAGTGCTAGACGTAAAATCATGAAGCTCCATCCATGCCTCTTCTTCACTGTCAGAGAAGTCTCCTTCCCGCTGATGTGGGGTCATGGCTTGTAAATTTAACAGGGCTTCCTCGAGGAATACCTCATCCTTTGAAAGAGAAACAGGAAAATTACATGGTGGACAGCCCACTTGGTTTTTCACCCCCTTTCTTGCACTGTAATTTGCTTCTGGAGCGGGTCGGCCTAAAATAACCTTAACCTAATATTCACAACATAAGGAGACTTTGAGAAATGCTGGAGGTCTCCCCTTGGGTGGCGGTGGACCGTCTTCAGCCTTTAGGCGTGTAAGAGATTGTTTACTTGCTTACCTCTCTTAGATACATCAAGAGGACGTAGGCGAGGTACTCATTTTCGCTCCTGTACTTGGAATGTACTCCACCGCAGCTTGTGATACGGCTATAAACATGTTCATCTGGTCAATTGATTTTCCCAATTCTTAATTCATTGAGTCATGTTTGTATTCGGTCGGCGAGATGTGGTTTATCACTAAAATTAATATACAACAGATCCTAAAGCGTCTTGGCAAAGGGATCCACAGTCCTGTTTCAGCATTATTCCCCACGTCTACAGTGCTCAGCCAGAAAACCACTAAACCCAATTGATGGGCATCAAAAGAGAAATGCCCATGATCTCACTTGAACCAAAGTTTCCTACAGGCAGGTTTCTCATTAATCTGAGGCTCCGCTCCTCTCCATATCCTCATCGTATTTCCATGATCAGCAACCATGACGCCCCAGATGTTTATACAGGCAAGGTTAGAAAAGGATTGGCTCGATGTCGGCTCTGGTATGCACTTTCTAGATACAATATCCATAAATCTGACAGTGATTTATGATTTGTGATTCATGGAATATGCATTCGCAGACTTTATGTTCTTCTCTTGTATCAGAATGAGTGTTTTATCTGCGCAATTTGACAAGCAAGACAAGAAAATGGTGTTTGTTTTGTTTTTGCTGCTAATTATTTTATTGTCTGCAGGTTATAATCAAAGTGTAAAGTTATTATAACTAATAACAATAATAACAGGTTTTGATAAAGCAATGAAAACACATGCATTTTGTATGCCAGGACCCACCAAACATGCCTGCAGACATGAATATAAAGCCTGCATTTCCTCATAAAGGCACTTGCATTCACATACACATGCACACTTACCCCCCCACACACAGTCCCCCCTTCAACCCCCAACACTCACACACACACCACACCACAGGCACCACACACACACTGGTTCTCATATGGAATATCGTGGGTGGCGCTGGACCGGTAGAGGGCTCTGTAAATAGCTCGGGAGCAACCCCTCCATTTCAGCGACCCAAATTTCCTTTTCTGAGGTCGGCTGCCTGGGCTGGAAGTGCTGTGCAGCAAGCCTTCAGTCGCCACGGGAGACCACAACGGCCACGCTGACAGCACTTCACAGGGACCACGGCAAGGCAGGGGTGACCAGATGGCCCTCCACACACATCACATTGGCACACCGAGCGCTCACACACACACACACACACCTAGTGCGTGCGTATGCCTCCATGCACCAGTGCATTTTTCCGAGCAGTCATGCACTTCTGTGTCTACATAAGTACACAAGTGTGTAGGTTGGTGCACATTCATTGAAACAAACTCCTAACGTGTTTTTAGGCCTACAAGGAGATGAATGCAGATCACACAGCACACATCCGTGCCGACAGACTGTGCAACTATATTCTGTCAGAGGGAGACAGTGGGTGGGAGGATGTGTGTGGTGCATGTTTGGGTGTTTGGTCTGTATCTCTGTGTGTGTAGGAGGTGATTAGTTTGCTTTAAAGTTGACTTTAAGTATTTGTGACATCGGTTTGTATTATATGTGTGTGTTTGTTGGGAGGGTAAAACTCCACGGACGAGAGATGGAAAAACATTGAAATGGAAGAGGTCCTTACCACCGCCACCACACATCAGTTCAATTTCACAGCTAGGCATTTACACGGCAGGTATATACTGTACGTTGGTTAAGTTGTAACTCTGCCATGTACAGTTGTTGTGGAACTGATTTTAGGGTTCAGATTACTGACACTTAAAAACCAAAGTGGCTTCCAGCAGCTTTAAAATGTTTTATTCAGGCGATCCGGGCTGTACTGATGGGTACACATGCTATTTAGCACTGGTGATGAAAGTTCTGGGTGTAACAAATGAGTCCACAACCATTGCAATAACATTAGAGTAATAGTTTCGGGAAATCAGTTTTGTCATGATTGTACAGTAAATATGAAGTCACAGACTGAGCCTGGTTAACTTGAAGCTACAACGAGCAGTTAGCTTAGCTTAGCACAAAGACTGGAGACAGGGGAAAGAGAGCAAGCCTGGCTCTGTCCAAAGGAAACAAAACCTGCCTCTAAAGCTCAGTAATTAACACGTTATATCTCCTTTATTTAATCCTAGTAACTTTACAGTAACTTCCTGGAGCCTGTCATCATGAAGTCACTATGCACAGCCAAGTTGTTGCTTATTAGAAAGGTAGGTATTAGAAAAGATACAATGAATTATTAAGTTTAAGAGGTGTCAGGAGGCAAACTATACCTTTGGATGAAGACAGGTTAGCTGTTTCTCCATTTCCACCCTTTATGCTAAGCTAAGCCAACTGCTGGCGGTAAGTCTTCTCATCTAACTCTTCGCAAGAAAGGAAACCAAAAATGCTGAACTAATGTCAAGATTTTTGGAGATAGACATTTAGCCTAACAAATTTTTTACATCCACAAAAACCCATGTGAACATGAATGTTTTCCAGCAATGCTCAAGAAAAAACATAAAAATTGTACATTTAGCACTTAAGCAGCTCTACTGGAGGAGGGGTGTGGAAGCCTTGCTCAGAGGCACATCAGTAGCAGTAAGCGTGTCGTTTCGTCTCAAGATTTTCTCGGCTGCTTTGTGGATTTGAACCGAGGAAGTTCCAGTTTGACTTGACAACTATCAAATTAAACTGTGGTAGTTAAAGTAATAGTTAACTTTGGTCAAGACAATTATACAAACATATTTAGAGACGGCAGTTAATCATGTACATTTCAGGACGTTAGAGCCTGATCTGAATGTGCCGAACTGACAGCGTTTAAATTAGTACTGACAACATTTATATTAGATGGTGTATACAGGTAATTTGAAGCCATAATTATGTCTCGGCAGTTCCAATAAACAATTAAAGGGCTGTTCTCAGAAGTTATTACGCCATATCATGTTATATGTCTCTGCCAGAAAACACAAAGCACTTACTAGAAACTCAAATGAACTATAAGAAACAGTAAAACACAAGGTTTTGGGCAGTGAAGGTAGTAAAAACAAAAGCAACTACCCCATGTTTCTCCTTCAAAGGCCTTTTGTTTGTAATGGAGGGACTGAATGTTGCCATTCACATCGGCCATTTTTACCCGGGACAATATTTTATAAGCCCTTCAGAGAGGACCTTTCGCTTCCTTTTCCTGTGGTTTGGCCCAGGCTGAGCTGTCGGGAGAGGGGAACAGCCAAACCCAAATGTAGATGCTCAACTTGGCAGGCACTCCACGGAGTGTCCTGACCAGACAAAAGCAGGGAGAGAAATACAGCCATTTATTTATACTCGCTGTGGTTTTGCGTGTTGCGTCCTAGACTTCCAGACCCCGGGTGGATATTCTGTCTGAGGACGAAGACAGATGGATGGCTTTCCATTGACATACTTAAAGGAACCTTCAGGATTAATGTCAGATCCATATGTGTTAATCGAGTGTGAGCGTTTGATGTGTGGTCCACCCCCCCTTTTTTTTTTACATTTTAAACAAAATGCTGTAGGTCCATCTTTCAGAACAGGTTATGGTTGAAGACAGACTATCCTCCTGTAAATACTTGACATTTTGCATGATGGTCTATAATGACAGCAGCAGGGAAAGTATGAAATTTGAGCATTGTCAGAATCACCAGCTTAAGACTCTTTTTTGATGGGGGATGACCTCACCACTGTCAGCCAAGGTATGGAACCAATTTAGAGGAGCTCCCCTGAATTGCTTATGTGTTCAGATTTGTCAAACTCCACTACATCTGGGCCCTCCTTCACTTCAGATTCATGTATACTTGACTGTGAGAGATTGTGTGTATATGAGAGGGGTAAGAATTGGGGGTTATAACAAAAACTGAAATTTCTTTCAACAGACACTGTGCTCGAGCCTCTCAGACTCACACCTAGGTACTATTTCTATGTGGGAGAGCCCATAAATGAGTCAACCAAAGTTATTTCTATATAGGCTTAGACGTAGGGAGGGGGGGGGTTATATATGTTCACACACAAACACACACATACACACACAGTGGCTGTGGCGAGCTAGACCTCTCTGGTCAGGAGCCGGTGCCAAGAGCAAGCCGAACAGTGGAACACTGGGAGTCTTGTGCCTGATTTTGGAGCCACTGGCTCTCTCCCGACCTTGCTTCAAAATACACTGCGGCTTCGAGGAACAGCACTCTCAGCAGTAGGGAGGCCAGGCATGGAAAATTTAGACGCAACAAGAAAGACGGAGGGAAAAAAGAGGCAGGCGAAATTTATGTGCTCATTCACATTTGTGGCCGCGAGCATTTTCTTAATGCTTTTAACACACTTACAGTACAGGGGGAGAGAGTTCTCAGAGAAAATTTCAAATCTGAAAGTGAAAGAAAAAACTGCACTGTAACAGTAGTTTGTGACTCCATCCAAACAATAGCAGGATTACATGTTGCAACGTGATGACAAGTTACACAACCGAATGTTTGAAAATGTCATGTTGCATCAAAATGTATTTTCGTACCGAATATTTGAATTTAAAATCTCGAGCTTGTTCGGCACAGTCTGGAATCACACGGCTCTCCATTCAGAAAAGATTTATATACTTGCCTCTTTATTAATGTGTTTGTATTACTCATGTGTTACGGTGTAAGCCTGCTGATCCAGCAATTGTAAGCATGACACAGACTAGTTGCTCTGACATCTCACCTGACACCAGAGGCATAATAACACCTTGTCTTGCTAACAGTGTGTGTTATTGCTGCTGTACCCTGTAATCTCTTCCCTTTCTGACGCTGGTAATGACTTGAAATATCAAACTGGCCTGAAGTGATACAAACACACGCAGACACAAATAGTATGTCATAACGGTGACACAAACACACATGCACAAACACACATAGACGCGGCTCCTAGTGATCTCACTCGAGCTAGAAAAGGCAACTTACCCTTTTGTTTTTATCCTCGGGTTATTTGCCTGCGACTGATCCTGATTTGTCTTTGTTGATCTGAAAGTAGAAGAACAAGACTGAACCAACCCACATGCTAATTCAGGATAACATAAAAAAGCTTTGGGTATTGAATGGTATATCTTCTGTCTCTACTTTGAAAAATAAAAACTAAAAAAGCCCCTGTCTCTGTTTCAGACGACGCTTTACAGTCTGTAACTTATGAGTGATTGCTTTGAAAGTACACAGGTGAAGAGAAGGCAGCCACATAAGAACGAGCAGGTATGGTTGAAGTGCCATCAGAGGCCCATATCAAAGTCAGTGGAAACTTTTTTTATACCTCAGTGAAGGCTTTTACTTTCCTTTCATCATTATATTTGCTTGACTGGGAGAAATCACAGTGAGCGTCTTGTGTTTTCTCTGCCAGCCAAACAAAGCCAAGACTATGTCCTATACGTTCAACAGAGCATGAGAGGACGTTTGATCATCTCTGTGTGGGCCCATCCTGTCTGCCTCAGTGCTAATCCCTCTGCTCTGATACACAAATTGGTACACAAACCCAGTGTTCCTCCAAGAGGAAATATAAACAGTTAAATACCTGACAGACAGGTCGTAATTTCCAAGTATTTAATTAGACCGTATGTCTATTTCTAGTTCTTTGTGTTCGCAGGACACATTTATTAGGTGAGTTAGTAGCACGGGCCTGCATGTGATAAGCACCTGAAACATTTTTGGAAAAGTACTGCTTCTTCTTTCCCCTCTCAGGAACGAGGATGAGTTATGCCTTAGGATCTGAAGTCAAGCATGTTTTGTCTGCAACTCACTCACAGTTTACACCTCAACACACCTCAACACACCTCAACGCACTTCAACACCAAGTGAGTTATAATGCACGGACACGCCTGTGGATGAGAGACAGACAAACCCAGGAGAGATGAGGAGGTGGGGGGGGGGTTGAAAAACGTAGTTAGGGAAATTGACACGACAGAAACTGGGCCTGGAGAAGGGAGACGTAGAAGAAGAAGAAGAAGAAGAAGAAGAAGAAGAAGAAGAAGAAGAAGAAGAAGAAGAAGAAGAAGAAGAAGAAGCATGAGCGAAGGGGGTGGAAGGTGGGACGGGGAAAAGAGGAAAAAGTGGGTGGTGGAGCGACGGGGGAGACACGAGGAGTGAGTGACTGAGTGAGTGAAGAGCTGAAGGAGGGTAGGAGAGGATGAAGGGAGGAAGGAGGAGGAGGGGGGGTTGCTTCCTGCCGCCATTCCTGCCTGCCCACATAGACAGCCCGAGAAAGAAAAAGAGAAAGAGAATATCTGGGCGGACTGCAGGCCACATGACATTCTCTCTGGGTCCCTTGCTTTTCCTCCACGCCGAGTGATGTGCTCCCTCCCTCCCTTCCCGTTCCCTCCCCCTCTCCCTCCCTTCCCCTGCCCTTCAAAGCTTCGACATGTCATCTCCCACCACAAAAACAGAGGTGGGAAGACTCGCTGGCGCTACCGCTGCCTCAGGGTGTCTGGCACTAAAGCTGCCTGCAAATACAGCAGGGAGAGGAGGAGGAGGAGGAGGGAAGAGACAGAGAGAGAAAGACAGAAGGAGGGAGGGAAGGAGGAAGGAGATAGAGACAGAAAACTCAAAGGAGAGACAGAGAGAGAAGCAGCACGCAGGACGGTGTGTATTAAACAGGACTCGTAAAGCCCTGGGCATCAAAGTGTGTGTGGAGAGGAGCTGTTATTAAGGTGGAGATGAGTCCTGTCTATTTTTTAAAGTGACACTGCTGAAACCACACTGTCTGCCTCTTATGTCTCCCTGTCTCGCACACAGCAGCAACTGACTGAAGTTTATGAAGAGGGACGGAGGGAAAAAATCTCAAACTATGGGGGGAAACCTCTCGGACGCAGAGCCGAGGCACAGTTCTAGCTGTGTGGCCCGTCCCACAATCAGAACCACAAAAACACAATGATACCCATAAAGGCTGAACAAATGGGTTGAATTGTACTCGGCTTAATGTAAAATGTATGCAAACCACAGGCCCGTAATTGAACGTATCTTTTCTGATTTGAATGTAATTTCCTCCAGGACACCATAGTATTTTCTGTGACTGGAAATGCATACCATGGACAGCCGATCCTTGTGAATAAATGATCCCAGGCCAACTGTTTGCAGCACGTATACCACGAAATTTGCAGATTGATTTAAGGAGCAATTATGCACTTGGCTTTTGGACCTCTGAGGCTTTGGGAATGAATTGGTGATTGGCTCCTCGACAAAGTAAGCACATCTCACCGAACAGGGCCTTGCCATAGGCTGAGAGTGTCAAAGAAGCCACAAGAGCCCAGCAAACAAGAACATCACTAACGAGAGCCAATTGTAGGCCTCTGGGGACTGGTGGGTTATGACCTAAGAACCAACAGATGAACATTGTAATGAGGGTGGTAAAGAACAGAACTATCAAGCTGAGACAGAGCGATCTCAGTGATCCACTTGGCAGGACTAAAACTTAAAGGAGCATTTGTACATTTTGGGAAATACTTTATTTGATTTGTTGTCGAGATTTAGATGAAAAGACTGATATCACTTTCCAGTGTGTCTGCTAAATATGAAGTTACAACCAGAAGCCAGCTATCTTAACTTAGCACAAAGACTGAGACAGGGAGGGAACAGCTAGCCTTTGTGCTAAGCTAAAGCCAGCAGCTAGTTGACTTAACTTAGCACAAAGACTGAGACGGGGAGGGAACAGCTAGCCTATGTGCTAAGCTAAAGGCAGCAGCTAGTTGACTTAGCTTTGCACACAGAGGAAAACAGCTAGCCTTTGTGCTAAGATACAGCCAGCTAGTTGACTTAGCTTAGCACAAAATCTGAGACAGAGGACAACAGCTAACCTTTGTGCTAAGATACAGCCAACAGCCAGCTAACTTAGCTTAGCACAAAGACTTATACAGGGTGAAACTGCTAGTCTGGCTCTATATAACTCTTCCAGGGAGCAAATAAGGAAAATGTTCCCTGTAGTCAAAGTCTGCTTATTTAGCAGCAGGAGTAGCAGGGTAATAGTGCACATAAGTTCAGCCTAAATGTTTCACATGACCTAAATATCACCAGGTTGTTAGAACAAGACTTCAGAGTTTTTATATTGAGGAAAACAATGCCACAGGTAATTACATAACTACCCGGTGATGACAAAATAATAATACTAGAGCAATCACCTAACATAACCTGTAATGTAACTTTGACGCTAACATGCAAACATGCAACAGTAAAAGGTCATGACATAGTTTGAAGGCGTTCACTAATCAGATAGCTTAATTCTGTGAATGCTTCCAGGACAGTAGCAGAGGAAATGGTGATATTTTCCAGAATATTTCTGCAGAGTCATGAGGAAACAATGAAATAGAAAACCCTCACAGGAATTTTTGATTAACTTCAAAGCTACAAATCAGCTGCTTCTAACACAGGCCACTCAAAGCAAGTCTGTGTGCTGCTGCCCATCATTCGTGTTTGAGGATGCTCCAGTGAACCACCATCACCTAACATCACTTCCAAAAAAGCGTGACCAGTGCGATAAGACATCCACACAACCTGCCCCTGTGTACAGGTGGGGGAATGCCTTTATTATCTAACAGTGATGACAGCCACTCTTCACAGTTAGCTCACGCTAGACTCGATATTGCATTGCTGTGGTGTTTGCCATTGAGATATAAACATACCAAATGCACATCCCATGTTCCTCTATGTCCATGACTGGTGTGGCCAATCCTGTGACCCCAGCCTGTCTCACCCTATTAGACACACAGAGACAGAAACACCACAGTACCAGCCTGAAGCCCCCAGTCTGAGCATGCAAAGGCAGACAGTGGTATTTCATTCTCAGAGAGCCATGAAGAGCCAAATGTACGCCTCTCTAGAGAAACCACACTAAAGTGCCACAGGGCACCAAACGGGAAAAACAACTTGGAACAAGAGAGTTAAGAGGCATTCATGCTAACTGCAACAGTGAAAACTCCTAATTTATAGTTACATGTTCACTAGGTCGTGCCGCCTACCATTGTATGGATGGAGTCTTCATCATACAATGTCTGAGTTATTCTGGTGTGTGATATTTTAACATGAAAACAATTTGTGTGATCTTGCAGAAGGTGATCTGGGTATAAATAAATCAGCTTGAAGGCAGCACAGTACCCCAATGAAGAAATGTATATTTATCATTTTAACTTGCAGAGGCACCTTTGTTTCTTGTCTTTGTCTTTACAGAGATGCTGCTGTGCAACTCAAATAAATAGCACTATAGCAGAATTTCTACTGATGTTATTGTGATGACAATTTTAAAGCTTTTTTTTTTTACTAAACTGAAAGAGTTCAAAGTGTTTTATGGTTATGTACAATGTGGTCTAAGCAGATGTCATGACATAAAGTCCCCCCTCAAAGTTTTTCTTGATTTATGGAAAAAGGCATTTTGCAGCAACATGGTTTTCATTTAACTCAGTGAGAACTTCACCAGTTCACAACAAATATTCACATTTCATTTGTGGTGGCGAAAATATTGCATGCTGGCCCTTTTGAAATATTTTGTTAAACTCACAAATGAATCATTAAAATCAAAGACAAATCATAATATGTGCGCCTCTTCCCACTGACCAAGGCAGCACTCGCATATTATTTTGTTTTTGGATAAGAACATGACAAACATGGAGACAATAAATTCATCATGAGGACTTTTAGAGTTTTCTTTAAATATCTCCAGTGAGGTGGAGGCAACATTATGGCTTTGGGGCAACTGCACTGCAGGTTTGGGAGCTTTGATTTCATTTGCTTGACAACACTGCCACCCACTGTTGCAAGCAATATATAAGTTTAATCATAAACATCTTTAATCAGGAATGAATAAATACGCTCATGCCATGGCATTTATACAGTTTTAGTACATTTCATAAAATATTGAACTATATCAACTTTAAATTACAAGGTAGAAGGAAACTAATATTTAAAGTCTCCCTGCATTCATCTGCTGTATTAGACGCAAATTATTATTCAAAGACAAACATGACAAACATGTCTGGGGGAGATCTTTAGGTTAAACACTTACATGACAATATATTTACATATCCTTTGTTCCTTTCTTTACTTGACTGACCAGCTCCAGTAAAGCTCACTTAGTCCAATGAATGGACTCATTTGTCAGTGTTAAGATGGTAAGATTGCACGGGGATAGCAGATCTAACAGGCAGCCTTAAAGCCAGCCTCTGTCAGGCTAAGACGTGATGATATCAGGCCTCGAGTCTGAACTCACCACAGTGAAGCATCTGTTGTGGGGCTTGACTCATCTGATAACACGGTGTCTGTCAACAGGAGATTATGGCCCTCGGCTCTTAACAATGAGGTGTCCTCGACCGGTTTTGTCAGGTAGTGCCACCTTGTGTCATTTATCTGTATGTACCTGCAGCTTTTCTTAATGAAATATTTTAGAAACGCAGCGAGACGAGTGAAGCCAGCACGGTGGCATTTAGGAAAAGCCATGTGAAAGCAGTTATTCACATGAGCAGAAAAGATGATGGTTTTTATTACTTCAGACCACAACGAAATTATGCACAGATACAGTAGACTGTATCTGTCATGTATCATTTCCCTGCCTGGTGATGATCAGTGTAACACAGCAGTCTGTATTTCAGTAACAGGGGCAACACTCACAGTTTTATCAGTGTAGCAAGTTAAAACAAATTATTACATTCAAGATAAAGTCAGAGGACTGACAAGAGGCAGTTGTTTGTCAAATTGTTTTAAACGGTCAAATTCTACGCTGCAGAAACAGAGATGTCCTCATTTTTTGTCTCTGTGAGTCAAGTTTCAGACAGTACATTTAGCATTTTTCATAATAGCACCTTTCTTTAGAACGTGCATCCTAAATCCCCACAACCTTAAATAAACGCCCCATCCACAGTTTGAAATACAGATTTCCTGTTTAAAATGATGAATCTTTTAGGGACAGCTAGAGACCCAGGTGACCAAGCACAACATTCCTTTTTCACTCTTGGCTGGGGGCTTTCACTTCATGTCCTGTCTAATATTCAATACACTCCTTTAAACCTGGAGGAAATCACTTTAGAAATGTCAAATTTTAATGGGAGAAATTATATTTATTGTCAAATTTCATGTGTAAAATCTGTGGAGAGCACCTTTAAAACTCCAACATAATGAGCTGGATTATTCAGGCCTGTGTTGTTAATGTTGCTATTTAAGTCAACATCTCGAAATAACCGCCTACTCAGACAGAGGACAGCCTGCTGTTGACTTAATGAAAAATACATGACAACGGGGAGAATGAGATTGACTGTTTCTCATCAAGCCTAAAAAAAACCCAATAACATAATGCATTAAACACATGATGGACAATAAAAATGAAGCACAGTTTTCTTCAATCATGCACCCTCTAAAGATGCATGAAGTGATTCATTCCTAATCTTTGTCTGATTACAGT
Source organism: Nibea coibor (assembly GCA_023373845.1). Taxonomy (NCBI): domain Eukaryota; kingdom Metazoa; phylum Chordata; class Actinopteri; family Sciaenidae; genus Nibea; species Nibea coibor. The sequence continues at coordinate 12,529,409 of CM041728.1, forward strand.
TACACTTACAGGTTGGCAGATTACATATCCTGTGACGCACCTGTAAGAAGGCAATCCAGAGCAATCAGGGTAACATTTTTTTTTTTAATTAAAGCTCTCTAAAGAGATACCATTTGTTATGCATCACTTGTATGAGATTTCAGCAGAAAAACACACGTCACATATTTGAAGGTGGACTGGAGCAGAGTTTAATATCAGACTTGAAACCTGCAGTGAATCACAGCAGCACTGAGCGGTGCAAATCCTGAAATGGCCTTCCCAAACAAACCGCTACCCTGCGTCACACAAAGATGCAGCATTTTGTCATTACGCCGAGCTCTTTGTGACTGGATCATTTCATATGCAGATTCCCTGCCTCTGATTTCTTTTGATTCAGCACTCCACGTTAGCTGTGGGTTAGACTGTGTGCACACGAGGGCTGTTCAGACGTAATTGCCTTTCAGGCCTAATTGGCCCGGGCTTTTCTTGCTTTTAGAAGCACCTGTGCGCACATCAAAGCATTTGATGTGTGTGTCAGCTTTGTTTCAAGGGGGGTGTCCTTACAGCGCGCAGATTGTCAAGTAATTGCCTCTCCAGAAATTTCTATTGCCAGAGTGTTGGAGAAAGAGCTCACCTTTCATTAAAACAGAGCATTTAAATAGCTAAGTAAGTAAAGATCATGAAAAGGTTTAATAACCGTGTAATTATCTCAGGAGATGGAAAATAAATGACGTTGCTGACATATCTAGTGATCAAAAAGTTACAAATATTGACATTTTTAGGTATTTCAGTATATTTCAGGTTAGGGTGTGCAACATACTTTATATATATTTCAGCCCACTTGAAATTAAACTGCCTGTCTGCAGGCCTTTTAAAGAATGGGGTCTTTTTTTCATCATCTCCTTGACTTCAGTCCATCAGTGTCACATAGAACCTTGAGTATTTTAATTTTAGATCTACTTATCAGTCTCTTATCCAGCTCATTTGACCTCTGAGGTCACACCTGCTTAATAAATCAGAACTAGCAGTACATCACCGAGTCAGCTAACTAACCAATAAAGCACTACCATCAAAGCACACGGTTATATTTGCAAAGCATCTCAAAAAGACCTGACGCGCCTGCACGTCCTGCCCTCCTCCCCAGCGATATCAAAGACGCATGTGCACATCACAGAATGTTTTTTAAACCAACGGTGATCCAGACGCCTAATAAAAATGGAGATGAAAGGTGACAATCTCCAATGTAAATACTGGAGCTTTAATATTACTGAACGTGTGAGGCTCTTCTTAGAGTTTAACACTGCTTGTAAATCTTTGGGGCGACATCCCAGCAGCTAAAGGAAGAGAGCAAGTTCAACTGAAAACAATGCCATCTTTGATCTATCAGATATTTCATGTGCAATGGCTGCAGGAGGCGAAAATAGACCTGATGTTGTGATATAGCAAATGCAATGGAGGCAAATGCGTAATCATGTTTGGAGGGGAGGGGTCTGACAACATGGGGTACAAAGGTATAAATGCACCCTGGATACAGTTGGGGCAGACAGAGTAACAGTGAATCACATCTGCATAATATCATTTGTTTAAACGCGTTTTTTTGCTTTTTCAAAGAGAAAAATACAACTTTGATTGAAGAGATACGAAAGCAGAGAATTTTTTTCTTTGACCAAGAAATGGATAACTGGAAGATCCAGCTTGTTGTGGTGACTTTTTGTGCCTTGGTGCAAACTTATCAGGCACTGTCGTCTAACGTGGAAGAGGAAAGAGGGTTGCCTTTACACTGGCAGGTGAGCATCAGTGATTTAATGTTCTCATCAGAAACTGGAAAGAATATTACCTTACATTGCTTTTATTGCCGAAATGCGCTCAAATCTCTGCTGTGGTGTGATAATAAATAGAAGATTGCCTGTGAAAATGAAATGAAGTGTTATGGATTTTTCCGTCAGGATGAGTCATTGGAGGCACGTCTGACCCACCCGATGGTCGGTCTGATGAAGAGATCCAAAGCCCTTCGCTTCTATGGACTCATGGGAAAACGCTCAGGTGGCCTAAAACCTTGTCTCTGCATGAAAAAACACAACAGCAACAACTGTTTTTTGTGTTTTTAAATGTTTTTTTCTTCTCATTCTATAGTATGTCTGTGATCATAAATACAAATCCACTGGCACATGAGTAAAAACTAAAAAAGCTGGTTGCTTTTTTTCTTCTCACAGGCACAAAGAAACCTTTTCAAGTAAACAGACGTAAGTAACATCAACTTAAAAACCAGTAATCACCTCCAAACTACAATTGTCTGTTGATCCTAAATAATGCTATTACATTATTTATTTATTTTTTAAGACAGCATTGTTGTGACATTATAACCACAAAACTGGGTTCTCTTTCCCACATTTGTAGGGACTAAAGGAGAGACGTTTGTGGGCCTGATGGGAAGAAGCATTTCCAGTGATGGTAAGCGCAAAACTCAAGAACCAAAAAAAAAACAACTTCAAACTCGTTTCAAAATATCAAGGCCAGCTTTATTGATATTAAAAATATCAAATTGCTAATACACATTTAACAGCTAGGATTAAAAGTACAAAGCAAAGACATGTTGAGTTAAAATGTTTTCTGTGTATTACAGAGTCTTTAACTGGAATAGTTCCTTCTGCAACAACCACCGCGATCCATGTTTTGGAGAAACCACACGAGCAAGGTACGATTGTATCAGTATAAAAACCTGAGGTTGTTTTATTTCTATGTGCATTCTTAAAGTGGTATTGTCATCATTCTTTTTTTTATATTCTCAGCAAATTAAAAATATTTGAATTCATCATTCCATTATTTGGCAGGTTCATCAGAGGAATGGGTCCCAATCCTGTATTGATGGAGCTAAAGAAAAAAAAAAAGTACATATTATTATGATCTATACAATTTTACACCAACCAAAGACGTTACCATACATCATACTCCTCAAAATACACTCAGTTTCAATTCATGCTAACGATTATTTGTATTAACCCCAAACAAAAAACAGCTACCATCTTCAAAATGCACATTTCTTCAATGAAATAAAAACAGCAGCCCGTGAATGCTGCCAAATGTAAATGTTTTTCTTGGGTTTTTTTTGCATGAGCAAAGCAAAACATTCATGATATCCACCACACTGGACCATTTATCATTTAACATTCAAAGCTGAGTAGACGCAGGCGGATTTAAAAACAGAGAAGGACAAACAGATTCTCTTCATTGTTTGACAATGCTGTAATCAAGAATCACTGGACCTGGAACGTATGGCGTTTAAAATATATAAACAAAAGTAAAATATAAAAGTGAAAAAAAAAAGGGTTCCAGGACACAAATAAGCAGGGTAAAAACGTGAAAGAGAGAAAAAACACTGGTCTTTATTGACAGTTCATAGGTCTAGGCTACTTGTGGCTGGTGAGGCTGGAGGTGAGTTCATTCAGTAGCCTGAGGAGCTTAGTGCTTATGTCCCTTTGGGAGGGGTCCATTTTAGTGAGCTCGGGTCGATCGTTTTGTTGCTGTTGCCTCGCTTGATCTCCTTCGCTTTCCACTCATCGATCAGGTCCTGAGAGGAAGACAGAGATAACGAATATAGGGATTACATTCAACTGAAGCACTATTACTGTCATATAAATGCAGTAGGAATGTGGTGCAGGGAAATAACATTGTTAATAATCCTAAAAATTACTTATGACAATCAGTTAAATTATTTGTTTGACTGTAAAAAAAAAAAAAATGCTCTTATCTTACCTGCCGCTTCAACACCAAGTGCTTTCCCTTCCAATACTTCAGCATCTGCAGAGACTGCAGGGTGCTCACGATGTCCACCGGATTGACGGCAGTTTCCTGACTGATCTCTGTGCATCAGGCAAAATATACAACAGTCAGTATGTTTTGTCTTTTGCATGTGTGTACTATCTTTTCATGTGTTAATAAACCTCTTCCAGCAGCAAGGGGGCAGCCTGTTTGAATTGCGTGTTCTTGCTCACCTTTGATGGAGATTTCCTTCCCCTGGAAATTGTACATGTATCGGAGCAACACTTCCTTCCAGTAGCTACGGTAACTGATGAGACCCAGGTCGGACAGGGGCCTCTCCGGGGAGCCCACCTTCTCCTCCACTTTGGACAGCAGGTAGCCTAAACGAAGCACAGAGGACAGTCAGCAAGAGAAGTCTGCAAACAGACCGGAATGATTATTTTAATATTCTTTTCATCCCTTAATTAAGAAAATACAATTTAATCAACAATAAATCTGAGATGACAAATCCTGCAGTCGCTCAAAGATTTACATGAAAACTGCATAATGTGCTTTGCTTAGCTGTTACAAGAAGAGAACCCGGATTGTGACTTAGAAGTCACAAATAACTGTATAGCCAATAAGAGAAAAATCAGACATTATACGTACTGAAGTCAATGAGCATCTTGCCAAAACCCTGCCTCATGTACTGTGGCATTGTCAGGATGCAGGATACATTGTAGTTCAGGAAGGAATTCTTTTCCTTGAAGTGATAAAAAAGAAAAAAAACATTGCAGTTGCTTACGTGTACAAATATTATTACATAGACACCATAAATCTAAACGTGTTTTAAAATTTACCTTGGAAAAGTATCCCACTAAATGGCAGCCGGTGTTGTCGGCCTCAGTCATGACGTAGAAGAGAAAAGGCTCCACGTCGTAGTATAGAGTTTTGTGGTCCAAAAAGAGTTTGGCGAGTAAACACAGATTCTGGCAGTAGATCTACGGATAAAAACGGCACATACTCCATTTATTCAAGCTGCTTATTTGTTATTTTATTGTCTAAAAAAAAATAAGATCACCGTGTGCGATCTTGATGTAACCAATCGAGAAAAGCAGCAGTTTTAAGGCCTTACCTTGTTCTTTTTGCCGTCAACTTCAAACACAGATATAGCTCCTTTCCTGTACACCTCATCTCCTGGTGGATGCTTCCACACACATTTGGCCTGAAAAGACACATCAGTGTTACTTATAAAGAACATACACGCCAAACACATACAGCAGCCTATATTTGAGGGCCATAAGCTAGTGTTTGTGATGCATAACAACCTTTTCATTTTTTAGCTTAAAATATAATGAACTATCTGTTGGTTGTGACTCTGACCCTTGGAGATTTCACTGTCTGATTCTCACCATGTGCCGCCTGAGAATGGTCTGGCTCTTCATGTACTTGAGGCAGAATTCACAGACGTAGAGGCGACCCAAGCGTGCATACTCCTCAGGATAGGGTGAGTGGTACCAGGTGTCGAGCTCGTAACGGCCAAACAGAATGGTCTTAATCATGTTGCTGCCCTCGGTGATCTGACCCTGGATCCGCAGCTTCTCCTGCAGCAGGGAAGACAGGGAGGAATACATGCTGTTACTATTGATCTTAGCGTCAAAATGTGTGATTCTCCAGCAAAAGCTATCTTGCTTAATTAGCAATTCAATACAATTTTTGAATACAGGAGTCACTCTAACGGAGACATGAAACAGCTCATTACCAGGTCTTCAGATGCACGGGCCTGGGCTTTCCTGAAGAGCTCCAGGTCATAATCGCTGGTGATGTTTTCCAGCAGAGGCTCTCTGGTGTTGCCGTGTGTCTGCCGATGCTCCTGTGGACCCAGACAGAGAGAGGAACAGAGCTAAGACAACATGTAATCCAATATGCAAACATAATACTGGAGTGTCGGTTGTAATAGTGATGAATGGTGTGCACAGATGGCGATGTACCATGTGCTTTTCTTTCTGCTCCTTCTGAAGGCCGGAGTTCCGTCCCTTCCGTAGCTCAGCCACCTGCTCTTTGTATCTGCTCTGTTTTGATGTTGGTGTCTGTAAATCAAGATAGAAACTCATTGAACTTCATGGTTGATATCAGACCTGCACAACAACTACAACTGTAATTTGTTATACTCTATATTATCAGCACATTCAACAAAGCAGTGGCGGTCCTACATAACATTCACATGTTTTCTGTGATGTGATGCTAATCACTGTAAAAAGAAGTTACCTGGTGACGAGTCGCATGGCGCGAGTTGCTTTCTTCCTGCCCCTTCACCTCCTCCTCTTGTTTCTCACGGCTGATGGCTTTCACCTAAAATAAAAAAAGTAACGGATTACAGTCTGTGTTAAAAAACAGGCAATAAAAATATATGCACAAATATGATAATACAAGGATTACATCATGAAAGGAAGAAGATTAGGAAGGCAAACAAAGCAAACAAAATCTACATCACATCATATAACAAAGTCACTCAGACAAACTCTCATTTGAAATATATCATCAGAGCATCAACTAAAATGTAAAAATATCTCCAAATGTTTCGTTTTTTTTTGAGATACTCACCTTGCATTCATCAGCAGAAAGATTGTGGTAAAGAGGGCAACCTGATACAGCAAAATGGCGTTCGTGTTTTCCTGTGAGGTGACCTGGTGCATTTGAGAAAAGGTGGTTATTTATTTTAATAAAATGACATCGTGTGCAAGATGTCACTGGATCTAGAGCAAATTCAATGTGTTCAAAAAGTAATCACACTCCTGATGGACCTATGTATGAAACTTTCAAAAGGACAGGGATTTTTACCAAGTGAATTGCACCCCGGCGTAGGGCATTTCATGTTGAAGTTGTAGGTCTCGTGACAGCGGCGGCGCTTAGGTCGATGGGAGAGGTCCTTATCTGAGTCTCTGTTGGTTTGGTCTTTGGCCTGGCTCTCATCATGGGAGGCGTTGGGGCTAGAGATGTCCAGTTCAGATTCAGAGGAGGGTGCATTTCCTGTGGGCGTCAACGGTGGAGACTCATCATGGTCCGCAGCTCGCTTCAAGTCTGGGGTATCTGAGAGTCAAACCACCACGTTGGTTAAACACCTGAGATGAAAAACACTTTAAAGCTTTATATTTTATTGACAGGATATGGTGGCTAACCCTGAGAGCTTTGGCTAAGGCGAGTAGAGGCTCTGGTGAGGCGCTGTCTCTTAGGCATGTTCCCATCACTTTCTGAACTATTGGTCTGTTCCCGCTCAGCGGAAGAGTCTGAATCTTCAGTCCCATCTGAACCGCTCCCAGCCATATGTCTCTGTCAGGGAGGAAAATGAAATGAGAGGCATCCTTACACAAACTCTGTAATCGTGGTACAACAATATAGACGCTGACGTGAAAGGGCAAGTGTCAGTGATGCAAATTAGACATGACAACAAAGCAATAAATGTTGATTTCAGATTCCTAAAACCAGCATGGCAAAATCTGGGACAGTATGTTTGTCTGACAAGATCCAAGTACGGGTTTTCCCACAGCTTTTGATCCAGCTAACACTGAAAAGTGAAATCCTGCCTAGAGACTAAGGCCACAGACAGCTGATAGCTCGATGCTAGCTGGGTTTGTGGCTTGTTTGCGGCTAACTACTATATTTTACCGCAGTTAGCATTTAGTACTTTGCAAAGAGCAGCTAATCAAAGGGGTGATAGTTGCTAGCCTCGGTAGTAGCTCCACGGCAAATTACCCACCCCGTTTGTCAATTCAACACCGTATTATTAGTTAGCTTAGCATGTCACGTTAGCTAAACTGTCCCCGTTTTCTCATAATAGACTGAGCGCCGGACTGCATAAACAAAACACACAATTTAAGATGTAGTGCGTACTGGTGAGCTTTCTACCGTATTTATTGACATATTATCAACACAGTGTCATTTGATGTGGTCTGGTGGTAAAGTCGGCACATACATAACTCGCAAAGCTCGTTTTATTTCAATAATACCCGAGATTAAGCTCCAGAGTCGGGTTGGCTGCTCGATACCGCCCACGAAGATTTAACGTTAGTTAACTCACTTTGTTGTTATTTGAAAATCTCGACAAAGGCAAAATATGACAGCTAACATGGCTGGAAATCAACGAACTTAACTGCTAAACGGAACATATGCCCAACTGGCGTTAAAGCTAACATGCTAAACTGTGGGATTATTGAATGGACTATGGCGGAACAACACAGCGATGCTAACTCAGCTAACGTTACCCTCCAGAGCGACCTACATTTGTTCTTACCGGTCGCCTACGAGGCATCTTCGCCTGGATGAGCGGGACTTCTTGCGGGTTTTATTGCTCCAAATGGCAGTATTCCCCCAAATTACAGGTTAAAAAAATGAAAGAAAACTATTTATTGATTTTTTTTTCAGGCAGAAGTTTATATGTACACAGCGTTGCCTGGATCTCCCGCGCCACACAACCCGCACAGCCCGAGCAGAGAACTACATTTCCGGTGTGAAATCCACGGAGCGTGAGCCTCCGGACCAGCAGGGGGTGACTTTTTTAGCGCCACACAGAAAACCTGTTGATTTGGTAGTCTGTGTAACCAGTATAAAGAAGGAGAAACAGCACTTAGATTTCTTTATACTGTCACTGATAATTACCCATTTAACTACAGTGCAGTTAACAACAGTGCATTTGCGGTGTGCTCTCAGTTAATACCCACTAAATCTGACAAAAGTATCTGGATCCAACAGTCGTCCTTTCTGGAACTTTCAACTTTATCAAAGGTGTCTTCCTCAACAGACTGAATTTGAATGCATTATATAAAGAAAGACTGCAAGATATGGTTAAAAGCTCTGTTGGAAGAAACTTGTTGATTGACCCTTTTATTAAAAATGTGTTTATTTATATAAATGTCTTTGTTTATTCATCTCAAATTACTGTCTTCTACATCCTACTGACCACATTTACATGGATTAAAACTGATCCAGGAACCCGAAATTCCCTCACATTTTCAGATGTCCCAGTTGTCACTTCTCTGTTTCATGTCTCCTTGTCCCCACCTTTACATTCTCAGCGGGGGGTGGTTGTATTGGACAGCCTAGTAAATGCATCTGTTTTCCCGAGTGTTCCACAGACAGACTATAAACGGCAGGGGAAGGGGTTGTGAGGGGTAAGACTCCCAGCAGCTGATACCAGCTGCTCTATATATAGCCACCAGAGCCTGGTCCTCCACATTAGAGCACGCAGCGTGGACGGACAAGCCACATGCTTTTTACTTTCAAAGGAATAAGGAGGGAGTTTCTGTTCTACCATTGCAAGGATTAAAATGAACAAGGTCAAAATTGTCAGACCAGAGGAGAGGTAAGTATTATAAGTGCTAGGAGGAGTTTCACTTTGGAAAACAAAACTGCTATAAATTATGATATATTTGATTCAGAGGTATAATAGTTTTTCTGTGTCTTCACAGTCAGCCAGCACATATGCTGTGGTTTGACAGAAAGAAATATGTCACTGCCAACTTCTTGGTTCACAAACCTAAAGATGTCAAGGTGGATATCCAGCCAGACAAAATTATTTTATGGTAAGTTTAAACATGGACGGCATTTTGTTTCTCTGTTAGTGAAATCTTATTCTTGTTTTCTGTTTCTGTGACGGGGATTGTTGATAATGTCAACAGTTATTTTCAGGGATTCGGTGGATAATGTGGCTAGTTGTCTGCATTATAAAGTTTTGTAACTTGTATTGTGCGTTTCTCCCTTGACAACCCTCTCTTGTCTTTACGACAGCTGCAAAAACCACACAGATGATGTGATCTACAACGAGGTGAAATTCTATGACAGAATTGAAATCAATGTAAGCATTTTATACATGCTGAGACCAATGCAATATAACTAATTTTATGTTGTAAGCTGAAAAATAGAGTGATGTTAAATAGACTTGTGTTTTTTTCCCCCCAAGGACTCCAGAGAACGAGTTTATGAACGCACCATCCATGTCTTACTGAGGAAGGTGAAGCCTAATTATGCATGGCCTCGTTTCCAGAAGGATGAAGCTAAGGTAAGTCTGTGTGTGTGTGTTTAAACGGATCGGTCATGTATTCTGCATCATCGTTGTCCTCATTTAGGTCTATATAAATTCTCATGAGCTCAGAACACAATGGGCGAATGTATATATTATGTATGTATATAATAATATTATTATATTTCTCACCACGACCTTTGTAAATAAAGTGCTACCACACACTGTGGTAGATAAGTAAGTGCTAACAAATCAAGAAGCATAAATAGAAAACGTGAAAAAACAGACAAATATGCAGAGATGTGCAAATATTGCAGTGCTGAATAAAAAACATGTACTTAACACCTGATATATTTGTTAAATGACAATCTATACAGTTAACCCCCAACAGCTGTATAAATATGAAGCAGTCTTGATTTTCCTCTCTACTCTACTTTGATAAGTAAAAATTGTTTTGCTTCTCCTTCTTTTTGCAGCCTAGCTGGATTGCTGTAGACTTTGATAACTGGAGGGACTGGGAGCACGAAGAAGATGAGGGAAAAGAGGAGTACGACAGATACGTGGATGTAAGTAATGAAATCAAAGAAATCACGCCATACTGACATTATTTCTCTGAGGATTTGAATTCAGGTGTCTTTATGTTTGTGTAAACACTTGCCTTTCCTTTTTCAGATGATCAGAGAAATGTCTACCACTAATAAAGGAGAGGCACCAGACATGGGCGACCTTAGTGATGTAGGTGCAGAGTTGTTCTGATTTGCCACAATAAAAAAAAAATATATACTCTAGAGTGTAATTGATAAACTAATAATCACATAAACCAACTATTTTTACAGCCTTTTAAATGATAGTGGCTGTTAGCCTTTGACAATATTGACATGCTGTGATGCATGACTCCATACACTAGATAAATCCCAAACATATTTTTTTATTAATCATTTAAATGTTGACACTGACCACTTTCTTTCTTCCTTCTTCCCCTACAGTCTGACTGAGACGCTCTCTCCTGTGAGACAACTATAACTTGATTGCTCAGGATACTGAAGACAACAATATGTTTTGCTGAAGCATGTAATGTTTCCAGATGATTTACTATGTTGTTATTACTCACACACTGTTTTTGCATATGTGATATTTTCTATAGGATGATTTATGGACACACTGTTGCCCACTGTACACTTACATATCATTGTCAATTTGAATAAAAAATAAGTTTTACAAACCATGGTTTTAAAGTCATTATGATAGATATGTTTCATGTTTACCAATAAAGAAAATACTTTAGCATGGTTGTTTGTTTCAGTAACTACAGAAGATGATGTGATGTAGCAAAACGGATGCTGGCTTCACTGATTAATTATTCATTCTTGAAATAAAATAAGGAAAAGAGTCTTGAAAAAACAGGATATCGCTGAACAAATCTGTAAATCTGTAAAGCTCGCCGTGGGTTCCTTCACTAATATCACAAGATTGTACATGTCTTTGTTTTATTTCATTCGTTCAAATATGTTTTAATTGTTCATATGTCCATAGTCCTATGAGTGTTGATTATTTTAACCACTAGTGGTGATAGTTGGATGTAACCCAGGTTTTATCAATATATAGTCATTTTCTATACATACTTTATGTGAACTTTGGCAACAGGTTGTAGCGCATGTTATATACCTACTCCAAATGTTATATGTATTTTATACAATTACAAGTCTTTTGGGGTTCTTCCTTCGTTTAAGGTTTTAAAGACGAGTCTCCATTAAAGCAAGCCGAAATCATCCGAAGTCAGCAGAACAATGTTTGGACTGTGTTGCTTGCCGTACTCAGCTGACGCTGTCACAGTCAGTCACTGGTGTCTTAGTTAACTCGTGTCTCAGGTGGAGTTTTACTTACAACACACTCCAAAATGGCTTTTCAGTGTCAAAGAGACTGCTATATGAAAGAGGTACGAACCTTTTTTAATGGCAGTTAATCAGCGCTGCACTCACCTGACTAACGTTTAACGGCCTTTCTCTGCTGAATGGTTAGCATGTTGCTAACTATGGTGGGAGCACTAGCCGGTGTTTCGGTTTATTGAGTGACCCTGTTAACTGGCGACCGTTAGCCCAATGTACCTGTCGCAGTTACGAAGGATGGAAGATAGGTAGCTGGCCATGGGAATGCCTCTTTGTTTATTTATTTTTTTCATTAATATTACATGCGAAAAAAACATATCTGTTTCGTCTTTGGTGTCCTGCTTGACAACTCCTCCTGTTTCAATGGCTGTCTTAACTACGACAACTACAGACACATTCAACTAACGGTCGCCAGGTAACACGGTCGCTCAATTAATCGAAACAACAGTTACCGAATGTAACTAGCTACTCTTTACTTACTCAATGTATATTTGGTAAATGCTAAATTACATTAATGACAAGGCAACAGCAACATCCCTAGTTAGCCAGTCACATTCATAAACACATACAAAAATGTATTGTATTCATTATTATCATTGTTAATAATCATATGTGCTGTATTGAGGTTAAAATGCACGCACTTGTGTGCACGCTTCTGTCTCTTTATGCAAACTCAGACTTGATTAAAGTGACCTGTGAAGTGTATGTTTACATGTCACTGTCTTCCTTTTAGTTTGTGACCTCTGTAGTGTCCTGCTGCCCAGCGGAGCTCAAACAAGAAGTGAATGGGAAGAAAGAAACTCTTAAAGGCTTCAATGTCAAGCTCCAAGACACTATCTTGTTTCCTGAGGGAGGAGGCCAAGTAAGCTAGTTTTTTAAACTTTTAGTCCCTACAACGAGCAGGTCCCATCAGCAGTCACTGCAAATATGTTCATGGTGATTATTTGAGAATTGTTTGTGTCAGAAGTAATGCATAAAGCCATGCTATATGATATTACTATTGTAATTTGCATGTTTTGTATTGTCCTCCTTCAGCCAGATGATCATGGGCTGATTGGAGATGTCCCAGTTTTAAGGGTGACAAGACAGGGGCCTGACGCCTTACACTTTGTGAGCTCCCCTCTGGACGAGGATCAGGAGGTGCAAGTGAAGGTGGACTGGGAGAGGAGGTTTGACCACATGCAGCAACACTCAGGTGACAAAACACTGAGCGAACAAGGCCAGAAACTGTTGCACATGTTAATTATTGAGTAACTCCTTTACCAGAATGATCTGTGAATCATATGTGGTTATTACACAATTGTTTTCTTCCTGACTCGTAGGTCAGCACTTGATCACAGCTTTGGCAGATACGTTTTTTGGATACAAGACCACATCCTGGTAAATCACCACTGCACTCCTTTCACTAAGACCATAAAACATCATCTTATCATCTTTTTCTTTTTTTTCAGGGAACTGGGGCGTCAGAGAAGCACCATTGAACTGGACACTCCCTCTGTGAAGCCTGGCCAGCTCCAGGCCCTGGAGGAAGCTGTAAACGAAAAGATCAGAGCCCACGTCCCTGTCACTGTTCAGCTTCTCTCTATAGATGATCCTGCTGTAGAAAAGGTCTGTATACTTATATCTGGTACTAAAATTCAGTCTTATAGTGTGATCAAAAGTCAAGGTTTCATTATTTCAACACATCTTCTCTCTCATCTTCTACAGTATCTATTAACATGACGAGAAGTTAACATGTACAGTATGTTACATGAATTGTGTGTGTGCACTAGGTGAGGAGTCGAGGGCTACCAGACGACCACGCAGGGCCCATTCGGATCATTGACATCGAGGGCATCGATGCCAACATGTGCTGTGGAACCCACGTGTCTAACCTCAGTCACTTACAGGTTTGTGTCATATTTGTATGTGTATCACAAGTGATTTTAATAAATTACTCATTCTGTGCTTCGTTTCTCATTATCTGAATTTTAGGTAATAAAGCTGCTGGGAACTGAAAAGGGAAAGAAAAACAAAACCAATCTGATGTTCCTGGCAGGAAACAGGGTACTGAAGTATGCTGAGAAAAGCTACAGCACAGAGCGATCACTGGTGTCTCTCCTGAAGTAAGTTCAAAGTCAGATTTATTCAAACATGTGAGTTCAAAACATGTCACAAAGTTTGAAGTGGAAAAAATCTTTTCATTATTCAACAGAACAGGACCTGATGAACACGTCGAGGCAGTTGACAAGTTGCAGAAGTCGGTCAAGCTGCTACAAAAAGTAAGAACATTTCCTCTCTAGACTCTCACTCACTGCCCCTCGTGTTTGAGCTGTACACCTGCTGTTCACCAGAAGAGGGCCTCGTTTAGAGAATGAGAGGTTTGACAGACACTACATTGCAGATAGATTTTCTAACCATCATAAAATGTCTTGGGCAGACTAACCTCACCCTTCTACGAGATATGGCTGTCCTCATTGCCCAGAACTTTAAGAATGACCCCCAGCGAGGAAACTTCTTCAGCTTGCACAAGTAAGACAAGTGCTTGTTTGTAGGTATGACGTCGGATCACTGAGTATTTAGGAGAGATAATGGTGTCTTTTTTTTTTCTACAGAAAAGAGGGTGACAATGAGTTCATGAACATCATCGCCAATGAAATAAACACTGAGGTAAGATCCTAACCCAACTGTTTAGTTCTTGGTGTTTGCAGGTAAATATTTTTGCTAAGCCTCATGTTGTCTGCTCTCAGGAAACTTTGGTTTTCCTGACTGTTGGTGAGGAAAAGGGACCTGGTTTGTTTGTGCTGGCCGGACCCAGTGGGCCAGTGGCTGAGATGGGACCGCGGTAAGAGAAACCACCACCTTACGTATTTATTTAGCCACTACTTTAAAAACCTCAATTTATGCCGGTACTGAGTTCTTCTTTGTGCTTTCCAGGGTGTTAGAGATTCTCCAAGGGAAGGGAGCTGGAAAAAATGGACGTTTTCAAGGCAAAGCCAACAGCCTGGCACGAAGAGGGGAGGTGGAGGCTTTGCTGCAGCAGCACTGCAAACATCTCACATCGGAGGAAGAATAAAAGCAACCGTTCAATAAAAATAAATATTTTATGATGGGAAAGTATACATTTAGATTACTTAGAATTTAAATGTAAATAATTACGACTTTTGTACGACATGCGCTGTACATATCTGAATGTTAAATATCATGTACTGTTTTTCTTCCTTTCAATCCACATCTGTTAAACTTTGTTCTGTGTGTCAATTCAGACATAGATAATACACAATCATTAATAGAGCACATCCTTTGTTTAGTGTCCTGCTGCTCATTCTGGTTTAGTCATGCTTTTTCCCCACAAATAAACAGACACGGACACCAATATCTGTTGAATAATGTTTAATATATTTAATTTAAGATATGTGAAATATAATATACAAAAGACATTTTACTGCTGGTTATTTAAATCTTTTAACTTGTTTTTGGCAGGATTGAGTGACCAGAGAAATAGAACTGAAGAATTCAACATTGTAATCAAATAAAACAACAGTCCTGGAATAAATACTGTGATGGTTACATAAAATATGCCAAATATTAGAAACACCTTAAAATAGTGTGCAATCCAGTACAACATAACCACTGAATACAGCCTCAAAAACTCACCTTAAAGAGCTGACTCAGCACCAGTGCACCAACAGATAACAGTTGTGTAGTGTCGATTACAGGACTGTTGTTTCAGATCGCGTTAAAATGTCCAGAGGGTTCAATTCCCTCACTGCTGTGGGTGTGTGTTTGTGATAAAAGCAGTGGTTTAGAAACAAATATATTGCTCACAGGCTTGTCACAGTTTAGCAGTGTAGCCAAGTGTTCATTGTAAAATATGACAATATACAGTGCAAATGTGCAAGCACCCATTCCCATTTAGATAGATGTCTATAAAATACTAGAAGCAGTAAAAGAAAAAAAAAAAGATATTGTTTGGCAGTAGTAGTGCCCATTTGGCAATGACGATGTAGACATTTTGAATCGTCCTTTTAGGTTCCTTCACTGCTCCTCCCCCATGTCAGAGTGAGTTAGCTAAGTGGCTTCACTATCTTCATTGAGATGTAGTTCTAGAAAAGGAAAAACAGAATCAGGTCAGTGCTTCTCTCCAGTCTGAACCAAGCACATAAAGCTTCACAGTTTGACAATCTGTATGGTCCCATAAGAGCAAATAACTGAACATTTGTGTCTTATTTTTCACATGCTAGCTGAACCAAATGACTTCACAATCTCATCTCTGCTTACCGGTAAAGAGTACAGCAAGATGGCTAGGAAGAGGATCACTATAATGAGGATGATGAGTCCAATGAACAGGCACCTAAACCTTCGCCACACAATGAACTTCATGGTCTTGCATGGGTTGGTGAACCAGAAGAAGGATGTTTCTGGGCGCCTGGTGGTTATGGAGAATAAAAGGAAGTTTGTTAGACAGTCTAGTAAAACTATACTTTCTTTAGTGAACACAATCATATATTTATTTAAATGGCAATTAAAAGGTTATTTAAACATCCACTCTGCATAATATAAAATAGGTTTGTTTCACGGTCATAACTCTTTGGATTCTTACTTAGGAGGGTCCAGTTTTGGGTTCATGTTGGGCTCGTCCCTGCCTTTTCCTGCAGGTCTCTCGTCTGCATGTGCTTCACTGACAATCTCCAGTGTCATCTCCACTTTTCCCTGTTAACCCAAGACAAGCAAATATGAGCAAGATAAACAGCATACTACTAATAATAATGAGGATATCTAACCTAACTGATCACAAGGAAAAATCTACTCCAATGTACTGACTTTGTTCTGTCAGTCACTCTTTTGCAAGCATGAAAGTCAACATTTTCCTTGATGTCATTCCAAATTTCCTGCAGAGTCTACTGCCAACTGTCAGTTTTCTTCCCACCCAGCCCCATTGTTGGTCATTGATTTGCTCCATGGTACAGGTTTGAACAAGCCGATTTACCTAAAAAAATGCATCCATCTATCTCTGGGGTTTCTTTCTATTCATACTCACTCCAAGAACCTTCTTTCCATCCTGTTCAATGGAACAGGGCCACCAGCCTCTGACAGACTGCTGAGCAAACAGAGACTTAGCATGCTCAGTCTTGTGCGGAGCTCCGATTTCTGGATCATCCATCATCGACAGAGAACACTTCTCGGGGGTCTTCGCGGGAGCAACCAGGTTACGCAAATCCAGCTCCAGTGTGCCTAGGATCACAGAGGTTTTGATCACAAAGGTTTTGTAATGGTGGTTTTTAGGTAAACCAAAGCTCTCTTGGTTAAACGAAGAGTCTTACCAAGGTAATCGTCCAATGAGAATTTGTCGTTATCCCATATTTGAACAATCAGCTTGGGGGGAATCCTGAACTCTGTTTTGTCAAGACTCCAAAAGCGCTCCTTTTGAATAAAGAGCATGTGAAAACACGTTTTAATGCTTCAACAATGCCGGCCTTATGAGATCATTGGTTTATAGTTGGGGCAAAGCCTCACCTTCTTGGACACAAGGCAGAGTTGTTCAGCAGGCAGGAAGTCAAAGTCAAAGATGAACCTCCAGTTGAAGTTACCATCTCCGTCCAGAGACCTGTAGTGCACGTCAGTCTTCTGCTTGTCCTCCTCCATGCCTGGCATCCAGCTGGCAATGGAAACAACAGATGTGAGCATTCATCATCCTGTCTCAATAGGTCTCACAGTAACCTTCTACTGAACAGTTTGGCTTTTAAAGTATTAAACCAATGTAAATCAGCCAAAAGAGGCTGCTAATGAGAAACGGAAACAGCCATACCCTTTGACATAGATGTCACTCATGTGTTCTCCTGTGATGCTCGTCTCATCTAAGGTCACATCTGTAGTGTTCCAGATGACGGCACGCAGGAAATACCTGAGCATTCAAACACAGTGAGCATTAACTCATAACTCATAAGTAACATCTGATGTGATCCAGTGATGAAGTACTGAAGAGATGCAGAGCACTTACTTCTTAGCCTTGCGTGGCGTGATGTCAAAGGGAGGACCTGGGACTCCAATGCTTTTGGGGAAAACATCCACCCACATCTGAAGGCTTCCCTAAATCAACACAATATATAGGTTTTACAAAGTATCTGTGTTACGTTTGATGTGGACATATGTGAGCTGTGACATCTAACCTGAGAGAGATTAGGCTGGAATGTGCTGTAGAGAGTCCTGGTCTCCACATGCTCAGGGACAAGTGCCTGTTTTCTGAGCACGTGCAGACAGAGTCGTTCTCGGGCCGGACCCAAGTGCTGATGAACTTCCTTGTTGTTCTCTGGATGTGAAAACATTTTATTAGACTTATACACATGAAATGACGTTAAAACATGAAATTGTGTGTTTTTATTCAATTGTATCGTTGAACTTACCAAATTCAGCCAGCGTGTACTCTTTGCCGTTGAAGGTGAGTGAAGTGCCGTTGTCTTCGGTCCTCGGCTTAGACAGGCCTTTCATACGAGCCAGGTTCTCCAGAATCTGAGACGGCTTCAGCTGATCCCGCCACTGGTTGATACCAGAACTAACATTGGAAGAGAGAGAGAGAGAGGTCCGAGAAATTGAGCGTCCTTGCAGGTTTTTTCTGAATATTTATTACTTTCATTATTGTAATGTATTTCCCCTCAGCCTACATGCAGTAGGTTTGTGGCAGGCCACAGTAGGAGTTGTATCGGGACAGGAAACGGTTCTCCAGGTCAATCACTGTCTCGCCGACCTTCTCGTCACGACTGAGGAGATCGTAGTCGTAGACGGAGATTTTCAGGTCCTTGTCCTGAGGCAGGAAACACGTCATCTCAAACATCCTAAACACAGAGAGTGTTTGAGAAGTAAGAAGGTGCGCTGGATAATATGCTATACATTATATTCTCTAGGGCTTAAATGTGTCCATAGTGTGTACCTTCCAAACACAGGGTTGGTGGTGTTGGGCAAGTAATGGTCTCTGTCGTCAACTGTATGCTTTCCCAGAGATAACTTTATGTATGGATCACACTGAGCAGAAGAGAGAACACAAGTTCAAGCACAAGGTGCTGACTGGGTCAATGTGTGCTTTTATTTCTCGTAATACAAGTTCATTCTTACTCTGCCATTGTTGTCCTTGGGCTGCATGTCTATGCCCCGGACCACATAAACCCTGACCAGGCATTCCTGAGGTCCACTATCTGGCAGTTCTCTGAACTGACGGGGTGGAGGAGAAACACCTGGGTCATCCGGCAGCGGGTACACCTTGAATGAACCCTGCAGGTCCAAACACACACACACACAAAAATCATTGTCAGGGCTTTGTCCTAAGCTGAGGAGTTTGAGCATGCTTACAGTTTTTCTATTGTCCCTCCAGGAGTAAATTCATCCAAACATTAACTACTAATACCATTTTCTGAACATTTTGACAGATTCAAATCAAATGCCAGCGTCAAACTACCTTCAACTCCCCAACCACAGTGGGGTCCTCGTCACCATTTTCATTCTTGCCACGCTGCAGTTTGAAGGTGCTGCAGAAATCAGTGAGCCCTTTGAATTCTGGGACATCCTCCAGTTCACAGTCATACACCTGAGAACACATTCAAGTCGTGTACAGCTCAGGGGAGATGCTTCTGTACAACTGGCAACACGTATAACAACGGCACACATGAATTAATACAGCAAAGTGTGGGAAGAATATGTCAACTTACTTTGAGGGTGTCATAACCTTTTTTGAGGTAAGGGCCGCATCTCTCCTGGTCTCCAGTTGAAGCGTAGAATTTACTCCACCAATCAACTGTCTCTTTTTCCTAAAGATCGAATTGCATATTTTTAATCTTCACAATCTTTGGTTCTCCGCATCCGGTATATGCATTTGAAATCATGTTCTCTTGTTTATCCTCACCTTCTCTGCAAGCTTTGGAGAAAGAAGATGCAGTGTGACAGAAAACAGAAAACAAGTCACAAATACGCATAAACGCAAGCAATACAATACGCTAGAAATATTGACAATAAAGTGGTCAGCGGTGAAAGGTGGAGAAGGAAAGGTTGACAGGGAGATCCTAGGTGCAATTTCACGACTGACAGCAACTGTGAAAACAAGGGCGTAACAAAGGAAATGTTCATAATGTCTAACTGCATTAAGGCCCCGGGCCTCTAGGAGGTGCACTAACACTACCCGCCTCCTCACTTGTGACATGGCATTAGTGGTTTAGTGGTAATAATGCCTGCCATGAGTGAGTTCTGGCTTTTAATTATGAACAATGTAATGTTTTTAATCTTGAAGTTAGTAATCATAAATCAAAAAGCATGAGAAGCCTCATTTCTCTCACAACACAGCATTCATGATGAAGTGATATATTTCTTGTCTGTCAACTGTGACACTTGAGTTTATTTCCTAACCAAAACAATGGTTTCAGTCTTTGTTATATTTACAATAACAGAGATTTTGAGCTTGTGTTTTCTTGCCTTAAATGAGAAGACTGATACATGGTCACATGTTTGTGTGCAAGATATGAAAGTTCCAGCAGCTGGTTAGCTTAGCTTAGCACG
Source organism: Nibea coibor (assembly GCA_023373845.1). NCBI lineage: Eukaryota > Metazoa > Chordata > Actinopteri > Sciaenidae > Nibea > Nibea coibor. The sequence continues at coordinate 12,549,548 of CM041728.1, forward strand.
AAGACTGGAAACGGGAGGAAACAGCTAGCCTGTCTCTGTCCTAAGATTATTTTTAAAGTCTCTAATTTACACATCACATCTTGTCTGTTTAATATAAAACATAAAAGCAAGTAGTTATGGAGCATTACATCATTACATGCCAGGAATATTTCTTGGTCATTTCCTTAAGCCATGTCAATAAACACAGACTCCAGGAAGTGGAGCATAACCCCTAATCAGCTGAATGTTTAACACCTCAAGTTTTTGCAAAGATTTAACAATTTATCAATGAGTATACAGATCTTGTTACCTTTGGACAGAGACAAACTGGTGGTTTCCCCTCACTTCCAGTCTTTATGCTAAGCGTCATATTTAGCGTTGTAAACAGTCGTATCAATCTTTTCATTTAACTCTTAACAGGAAATTACATAAGCACATTTTCCAAAACGTTGAACTTTTGCTCCAACTGGAAGATTGCTTTTAGCAACATCACGGCAGTGATCATCCAATAGTATTATCGGCTTCCATCCGGGGCCAGTTTCCTTTTACATGTTACGCCCCTGCTGTGAAAACAATAATTAAATGTGCTCATTAAATCGGTGCAAATTAAATGAAGTGCATCAGTGTTATTGAGACCCACACAGATTAGTGACATTGCAACATCATTATGAGGTCTTTGTCAAGCTTGCCAGAGCGTCGTGGATTAAGTGATCTCAGCCTTCCAGTGTCATTGGTGCCCAGCCTTGTGAATTAAAGCTATAATAAGTAATCATACATACAAAGTGGGAGGTAGGGGAAGCCAGTTTGTTGACAGCAGCTGACATACTGTACATGAACTGTAAGCCAGAGTAATACAGTCAAATTTGACTCGACAGTCAAATTCTGAACTTCTTAGTGACAAGAGGCAACTTAATGTGTGCTTAAGGAAAAAGAATAATTGTGAACAACATGAGGAATAAGTTATTTTGTGATACGGCGGTAGAGTTTACCTGAGCCTCCAACAGAGGTCTCTTTTCTTCCATGTGTATAGAGACATGTTTGGAAGGGGAAGCCATCATCAGAGCCACTGTAAATAAGTGCGAGGACAACATTAGAACAAGAATTTTTGCCTCTTTGAGTTAGTTGTGTCAGAATATTCTTATATTTGCCTCCTTACTTTTGGAAGACATGGCTCCCTCTGCAGTGATGACGTACGGGTCACATCTGAATGACTCCAGACTTGTGATGGTGCACTGACCCACCACAGGCTTCCTGCCAAAAGGACGGTGGTCGATCACCTTCAGGACAATGGGAGGTGTGTACATCTCATCCTTTGGAAGGAGCTGGATGGAGAGTGTAGAGAAGATATATATTATATTTCTCCTGTTCAATAACTTTAGACTTCTTAAATATTTTTAGCTCGTCTAACACTGCCATTACCACTTTGATGAAGAGGACAGAGCTGGGGAAGTTTGGGCTCTTTTTCATGTTCTTGATGACGGCCGACTCCACCCTCTGCCCACCACACTCCACCACCAGGCTGGGTGAAGACACTGAGGCCAGCTGGTATGGCTTCATGTTCCTCAGACCCCATGCTAGAATCTGGACGTGCACATACACAGAGGAGGGGTTTATATGTATTATGTGTATCATATCAGAGGGACAGTGTCTAAAGGTTGTGTATTACCTCCACAGCAGTAAGCTGCACCACAGGCCGGATCCCCTGAGGAACCATATAGAGGTTCTCTGCTCTCTTTGGAGGAACCAAGGGAAGCTCTGTCTCACCTGACTACAAACACAGAGACAGGAGAGTCCGGATTATGTTGGATTGTGAACATAGTTGTGTTTTTCTTTTTGTATGTAGCCTAATCTCTATTACTTTCAAGGCAAACCTTGTCTTTAAGGATGAGTTCAGCAGCCACCAGCGCCTCCCCTGCCCTGCGACCTTTCTGGATGATGGGGTGCCACAGAAGTTTGGGAGTCTGATCCACGCCTGGGTTTAACTTCACCAATGGTGCACAGATACTGCGGCCCAGCAGCTCATCCTTACCCTAAACAGATAACAGTTATAATTTTGATAATTCTGATGTTTTTGTTTGAGGCAAGTTAACTTATTAAAGTACTTCAACCACACATATTAATTGTACAAATGCTTTCTTTATGTAGATCTGCCACAACCTACCACTTGGTCGTTGTCATAGAACTCCAGTACAACATCAGGGGGACACTGAGCAAGGTTCCGGGGGTCTCCGTGAATCTGAACATCATTGAAAATCAGAGTTTGGTCCCAAGTTGGGTTCAGCGTAGCTTGCAGTTTCTCTGTTGTCTTACTGAGGTGGAGGAAGGAGATGTGTGCATATGGATCTGTGAAGGAAAGAAAAAGATACTTCCATTGTCGTTTATTTCAGACTCATTTCACACTTGAAATCAATCAGCAGTCGTAATATAAACATTAAACCTTATTATTTAATTATACCTTTGATCAGCGAATAGAATCTTACCAGAAAAGCTATCTTTATCCATAGAGGCTAAGTTACGTGCCTGGTAGATGTAGACACGGAGGTGGTACAAATGTGACCCTGTGGGGAAAAAAATATATCATTCAGTAGCATACATCTATGTATATAGGTTTGTATGTGCATGGTCATTCATACGCGTTGCTATATGCATCACTCACTGTCAAAGGAGCAGGACACAGTGGGCGTATTGGCACCAAACAGCTTGGTGGCATCGCCTTTGGAGCCTTTCTCTTTTGACTCAGTATCAACACCCTGCAGAGTAAACCAGAGCAGTTATCTCAGAGCTTTATACGTGTTCGTGCCTCACACACTGTCAAATAAAAATACCGTATGCATAAGTAAATATTTAAAAGTATTTGGTGACTCATTGAGCTCAGATCCGGTTCATGCTTTTATGCCAGGGCATCCACTCCTATCTGTGTGGACTGATGCTATTTAAGCCAGAGTCAAACCATTTTTATGACCCCAGCAAGTGGTTGAACGATGTACAAAGCATTTGTTTTTATGTCATTTGTTGTTATGTACTCACCAGTGCCCCCTCCAGCTGAAAGATGGCGGATGCTCCAAGCCGGTCCTCTGGTGCCATTTTCCGTCTCCAGCGCCTTCGACGGAACGTGTCCGATGAACGTTCCTTCCTGTGGAACTTCCAGCCAATCAGGGATGAGAATTCCCAGCCCTCTGGGTCACCTCTGTCGTGCCTCTGTGAGCAAAAATAAAAAACAGTGATATAATTATTAGCACTGTGACGTAAAACTGGTATCTACCTGAGACACCTAGATATCACTATCAGGTTTTGTAGTTGCAGGTTTCCTATATTAAAAATGTAAACTGTATGTACTACAGTATATGGGAGTAATATTGCTCTATTGTCTTATGCTAACCTCCATAGCTGCTCCTGCAGGAAGTGCAGCTCTCTTGCGAGGTCGAACCAGCCGTCTCCTGCGGTGCACATGGTACACCTTCTCTGCAGGGACCCAGGACCGAGGCTTGTCATCCGGGGGAATGGTCACACCATACTCCCAGCCTGTAGAGTGCACATGTGCACAAATAATTTGAATTTGTTTCATTCTAGGATTGGATACAGGGACATATGGTTTGGATTTCACCATGTGAGTTTAATTTATTATCATTAGGACCTCGCAAGGAGGCCAGAGTGAGTCAGAGTTGTGGAAAAATGCATAAATCAAGGACTGTAGAAGAAATAAACACAACTTCCATCACAGTTCTATGCTGTCTGCTTGTATCTAGATTTGATCTGCTCAGGTAAAATGTCTGTACCTTGATCATCCACGGCTCTGTTGTCATCCACAGTCCACTCATCCTCCCATATCCAACCTGGAGGACATTCAAACTCTCCGGGGTTACGGCTCTTCTCTCCATTCTGTGAAACACAAATTCCACATGAGCATAAAAACATTTTTTTATTTAATACTTTTCTTCATGTGGCCTACTCGTGCATTCAAATGGGTAATAGATTACTCATCAAATCATAGGCATCTGGAAGAAAACTGAGAGAACAACTGCCAGCAAAGTCAAAGTCAAAGAAGAGCACACACTTGTCTGGGTGATATTTGTGCATGTCTTTGTGTGGTGTACCACGGAAAACAAGGAATAAAATGAACTGTGTTTGGTGTGATATTTTAAGCACATTATTTGCATGCTTTGCTCACCACATCGGTGAAGGGCTCGGAGGCGGCCTTCCACTCTCCACCAGGGAAGCGAGTCTCATTTTGGAACACCTCATCCATGAATTCAGTGTGTCCAGCGTCCGCCTCCGTTAACAGGCTGAAACACAAAATTAAACAGAATGTAGCATCTTAATTTCTACTTAAAGCCACTGTGTGTGAAATTTGGCACCCTCCAGTGGCAGCTCACATCCTGGCCCACCACTGCACACTGCGTCTTGTGTAAAATGACGTTGCAGTGCAGCATGAGAGAGAGAGAGAGAGGAAACGGTTTGCTTGTTTTATCAGTGACTGTGTTTACATCTTGGGAGTAACCCTACTGTTCTCAATACTCAGGCAAAAATATCATTCAAATCAAGCTCTTAGAATGTACATTCCTCTTGCTGCTGCACTTTTTGTGCAGTTTTACATTTTATATATTGTAATACTTCACTTATGATATGCAGATATGTGACAAATGAACATAAAAGGAGCCCTGTGTTTAAAAATGTGCATTTGCTGTGTTTGGGAACTTCATTCAGCTTTTTCCTTTGTTTGGTCACCTGTCTGTACATACAGACACACAGCAGATATATAGTAGTTAGTGTACTATTTACATGTACTGATGATGTTGGCATGGAAAACCAGTCATCCAATCAGTCATGCATGTAAATTTGCAGTCAGGATTGAAGTGCAGAGAGTGGTTGTAGTTGAGTTGAGAGAATAAAATAGTAAGTGTAAATAACCTCCAACTCACTGGCACAGGCTGGTGCAGACTGTTATTAAATCACACTTTATAGCATGAGGAATGTAAACAGTAGATACGTGACGTAGCCCACTTCCTCTACAACCCGAAGAAAACATGTGTTCACATTTCAGTCACTTTCTCATAGATGTACATAGTCTGAATCCGAAAATAATGATCTCTTGTGTCAATGTGTAAAATGTTTTTCATTTGAATTACACTCACGCTCTCTCTGGATCAACGAACCAGTCATCTTCCCACTCCCAACCTCTTGGGGGCATGAAGTATTCCTGTTTCAGCTTCAGTTTGCCCGTAACGTCTGAGTATTTGTGGCGCCCCACCAGTCCTGTGGTCCCCCACTTCCCAAACACTTGGGCCTGGTTCTCGTACTGTAATGCAAAAGACGTGTTTAGTTTTAGGTGCTGACTTGACTGCTGGGCTCTGAATAATCTTCAAAAAGATGTTGCAGCAATATGATATACCATCTCAGCAAACACGCTGAAGGTTCCCTCAGAGAAGGAGTTGAACTTCTTCTCATGTGCAGACAGACCCAGCCACATGTTGACTCTAATCTGGACCGGCACCTTCAGGCCCTTGGTCTTGTCCATGGGGTACTGATGGTAACAGGGAAAAAATTAATACAAAGTATCAAACTGCTTTATTTAACTGACATCTAACGCAATGAAGTGCTCACTTCTTCCAAATATTTATTTATTTATCTATCCATTCATGTATTTAGACAGACTATTTATGTACCTGTAAAAAGACTGTCTGTGTCTTGCCACAGTGCTGTCCACAGGCCTGCTCGCTGTATGTGGAGTAGAGGATTTGGTGAGCGGGGATGCGACTGTAGGCCACCCTCTTCTCGCCCCGCAGCATCCAGATGATCACGTCAGGCATGCTGTTCTGAGGCTAGACACGGTGACAGCAAAAACATGTGAACAAACGCAGAATTATGCATCGATGGTGTGTTAAGCAATAGTAAACGCGTTGTTCATTGATTTGGATAAAGATTTCCATAAATAATGTGAGTCTGGTCTGTAGACTGCACCTCTTCAGCCAGCGTTTTAAGTTTTTCCGCCCAGGCCTCGAGGTCAGTCAGAGTATCGCTGATCTCTCTGGCCTCCTCCCTCATGCGTCTGGCTCCGTCCCTGATGGTGCTCAAAGCGTTGTCTCGCAGCTTCTTGATTTGGAAGTCCAGAGACGTCAGATTAGAACGGCCCTGCAGATCAGGTGTTGGGAAGCTGAAGAGGAACAGAGACAAAAACTCAGTGAACTCTTAAATCCTCTCTGGGTTTTTCTACTTGGTGAAGTTGAACACATTTTTCCTTTTTTCTTGATTTTTGTTGCATTAAAAAGACGCACAGACAACTGAAATCAACATACGTGCATACAAAATCTTCTATTTACCTTTCTAAGTCTTCAATCAGCTGATTGAGCAACTTCAGCCACACCTCTACCAGTTGGTTGTCAGAGACTTTTGCCAAGATGGCAGTTTTAAACGCATCCAGGTTGGTTTGCTGCAACAACAACAAAACAGCAGTGAGGATTAGGCATCTCACCATTTTTTAAAGATATTTTTTTGGCCTTTTCCAGCTTTGCTGAAGAGTGACAGGAATGTGGGGAGAGAAAGATGGGGAATGGGAGATGGGGACATGGGAAGGAGCCACAGGTTGGATTCAAACCCTGGGCCGTCGTGGCAAGGACTGAGCCTTTGTACACGGGGCGGCTGCTCTGCCAGCTGAGCTAAACAACACCCCGAGGCATTTTAAACTTATGTGACCAATTTTCACACTGGCACAAGTACAGACATGCAGCAAATGTTAGTACAATACAGTGTATTTTAATGATTCCAAACGGCAATAAATCATATACTCTGATTGTAATTAAAGTTTGTGAGGATTACAGAGGATAATGTTGTATTACCAGGCGGTGACTAATGTAGAGGATGATGTTGACAGCGTCCAGGCGGTGGCTGATGTCCTCCCAGAATGAGAGAACCACAACCACTGGTTTAGTGTCCGCCCAGGGCAGGTAATAGTAGTGGTTACCTGGAAAGATTATACACACACACACACACACACACACACACACACACACACACACACACACACACACACGTTAAAAACCCTTTTGATAAGAAAGGAGGTTTTAAATGCGTCTTTAGTGCAGGGACAGATAGCAGCTTCCTCACTCACCATCGAATACAGCACAGCTATACTGAGTGGTGGAGGCCAGTGGTTTGCAGGTGGTGTCCAATTTGTTGCCATAGTTACCGATGCTGACCTCAAACTGGATTGGCTCTCCTGGTTCCTGAATCATGGAGGCGCTGTGAAAGACTGCACATAGACTGTACTTCCTCCTCCTTTGGTATTTCTAATATGGGGAAGAAACAGAAGAGGGAAAGAGATGTAGAAAATATTTTAAGCAACTAAAATGTGGTCTCACTGCACGTGAAAAGTTTTTAAAGGTTCATGAACATTATTTATGCGGGAAAATCTGCAAGTTCTCGCCTCGCCACGTCCCAAATCTTGGGCTGAACTAAACTTGTAACTCAGGGGATAGAGACAATACCTGTACCACCAGGATGTCATCACTGTGGATACTGTCGACCACTTTGTCCGCTTTCCCCTCGAGCTTAGTAGTCAGCTCGACCAGGACCCTGCCCCTATACGCCACTCCTTCTCCCTGCAGATGTTGATGAGAAATGTTGGAAAAACAAAGAATGTGTAGGACAGGGATAAAGTGAAGAGAAAAATGTAGGTGACTGATAAGAGTCTCAAAAATCAAATCTTGCCAACCACAACCTTGCCATAGTTGAGATCCTCATAGGGGTCTGGCAGGCCGGTGAACTCTCTGGGGCTGCCGTACAGGTTGACATAGCAGGGCCCAAAGACAGGCAGGAAACCCACTTCAGACTGCCCTGTGTTAGCTGTGGAGACATGGAAGTAGACTTAACCCTCTTTTATGATTAAACTCAAGCTACGCTAAGCAAAGCTTTAGTGTTAGTATGTCAGTGTTGCTGTATTTGAGCCGGTGGTGATGGACAGACTGAGGTGGGAAACAGTGGATGCTGGTTAAGCGGGTGGCAGACACGACGACAACAAAAACGGTTAAACATTTAAATCCTAATGCTAACACTGAAACAGAGCACGGCAGCAGTGTGCACACAGGAAGACAAATTAGCGTGCACGGCATGCTAAAATGCGATACATCGCATGCAACACGAGGGCAAAAAAATAAAAAAACAAACAAAAACACAATTGAACCTTCAAATGACTCCATTTCCCCAATTGCTGCATGTTCCTCTATTTCAGGAGAAAAGGGACAATTCAAGTACCATTAAAAAGTTAATACAAACAGGCATATAATTGTAACTGTAAAATAATTTTTCACACAATGTACTGTGGTTTTCACAGTCACCCAGACTTATTACACCCATTTTGTTAGAATAAAATAATACCTTCTATCTCTCCACCAGAGGAAGCTATCTTGGCCAGGTTCAGGTATGTGGTGCCAATAGCATCATTTCCTGTTAAACGATCCCTGCAATCACATGAACATGACACCTCTTAGTAATATAGCGCTGACTTATGTGAAATAACACACAAGGTAGGGAAACTGTTATGCTTTGCTTTTTCACTACCTCTGTGAAGGAAGTGCTGGGAATAGAAAAAACAATGCCTCTCAACAACCCATCTATTAGCTCTCCGTGCCTGCCTCAGAGGGTGCTGAAAACACACTCGAATGACGGTTGTTCTAACCTTTCCCTCTTGCACTTATTTCCCTTCAGCCTTCCTGGACTATTTGTTCACTCAGAAATGCAAAATTAGGTGAGATACGGTGCCAGGATTCCAGGGACTGAGGGGAAGGGAGGGACTAGCAAAGGGTGAGTCACAGGCAGCTACATTATTCTCATGTGGTCTGGACATGGAGCATGGAAACATGTACACACAGCACAGCTGACCACACTGCATAAGTGTTGCCTTACATTTCCGTAACCCCCCAAAAAACCCAATGAACAAAATAAAAAGTTGTCTCGTCTTGAGGCTAAAATCTCTTAAATATAAATAGCAGTCATGTTTGACTTACCAATCAAAGACTGTCAGTTTGACGCGCTCACACATGGAGGGGAACTACAGGAAATATGAGAAAAAGTTTTAAAAAAAAGACAGAAAACATTCTTACTTTTGTGCCATTAATCAAAATACAACTTTCTATACTATTCTAAGTAAAGGACTTCTTACCTTTACTTGGAGGTTCAGCACTTGGTTCCACTCTGGGTTCGCGTTCTTCTCGATGACCTGAGTGCACAACTGGAGAGACAGGAAGACGACCCATCTGTTACACAGCAATGTTTTATCCAGCATGCTTGCAATTAATAATGCAGCTAAAAAGACAGAAGATGATCTGGAACCTTTTTGCCGGCGAAGCGAGCCTCTAAGAAGGGATCCACCAGGTTCTTCTTGTTTTCATCCCCGCCAAACATTTCTTTCATGCTCTGGATGAATGCATCATCCACTGAAATAAAGAAGAATTAATGAATCCATCCATTATCTGCATCAGCTTATCCTCATCAGGGTCACAGTGGGGCTGAAGCCTACCCAACTAACGATGGGCGATGGGTCAGGTATACCCTGGACAAGGTGCCAGCTTATCACAGTACAAATTAATGAATCATAATTAATGTAACAGGATGTTCTTCTTCTTGTTTTTGCTAGTTATGGTAGGCATGAAGTGGGAAGTAAACAATTTACTCTTTTGTGTGTGTGAGTGAACCTGATCATTTCAACTATCTTGTCTTACTCTGAGGAACGTCCTCAGCCCTGAACACCTTCAGTGACAGGGTGGCCCATCGCAGAGTCAGACCAGCTGGCAGCAGGAGATTACTCTCTATGTCATCTTGATCATCGTTTGACTCTCTCTTCTCCACCTACAGGATGTGAAATACAAAGAACAGAAAAGAGTCCATGAGACAGAGCGAGGGGCACGGCCAGCATATTTACATGAGGAAAGAGGAAGCGTCAGTGATCGGAGTTATCTGAGAGCTGTGATCTTTCAGCCGTACCGGAGGCTCATCTCCAGTCCCCACCACAAAGAGGCTGACTTTGAGGTAGCCTTTAGCCCCAGAGCTTGACTCATCTGGGACATTCAACAGGAGCCACTTCCTCATGACACAGTGGGCTGCAATGAGACCCACAGATACAGTTACGCCACATAAACGACACACAGTTCACAAACACAGACCACTGCTTACCTCTTAACTTCGTATGTTGAACTTGTTAGCTAACAGTTGCCCATTTACACATCTATCTTTTTAAATGCTTCGCTGTGTTCGTAACACATGGCTGTTGTTTGTCTGCCACTTACAGTTAAAACAGTTCAAATTAAACAGTAAAATTGCAGGAGAACCAAAACAATAAGCTGAAAGGTGCTAAAATGCCCCATAGAGTTCAGAGGAACTTCAGAGTCGAGATAATTATCTAACTCTCATCCCTATATTGGACATACAAATAGTCATGTGAGCTATAAAAAATCATTTATCATTTATCATTTATCACATTACATAAACACCTACTCGAAACAGAATTATTTAACCCTGTCACACTCTGATGTCCACAAGCCAAACAGCATCCTCATTTACAAATGTAAATAACACACAAATTTGTGGTTAGTGACAAGCTTACCTGGTTCGTCATAAACATAACCAATGTCCAGCTGTGTGATAAAGCATAAACAGGATCAGCCAGACTCATTAAAACACATGAACAGTCTTTTACCTTTGAACAGTTGCGTGAAGATGAAATGAGACCAGGTACCTTGAATTCTCCCATGAGGCTGTCAGCTCTCAGTGAATAGGAATTATACACCTGCAGTAGAAAAGTGCAACAGTTCAGAGTTTATATATTTATACACATCGACAAAGAAGAGGAAAATTGAAGACTGACATGCGTGTACTGACCCGGAAGCTGATGTGCTTATCAAACAGATCTGATGGTAGCATGTGGACATTGTAGAAGAACATCTGAACAAAACAAGAACAAATCATATCATTGAAGACAGACAAGTAATTTCACATTGAATGTGAAGAAAACAAAGATACAGCCTTGTAGCTGAGCCCTACACATCGCCAAATTCTCACTGTCTCATTCCACATCAAATCTGTGTTGCCTCATTGTGTAGGACCTAATGAGAGTACCTCATCAAAGAAAGGGTTATTTCCCCTCTTGATCCTCGTCCTGTGGGTCTGTCCACACACATTAACCTTCACCACCGGTTTGATGTTGTTGCCAGACAATTGACGGGCCTCAATGATCCGGACACGAATCTGTAGGATATTTCAAATCACAATGTCAGTGTGGACGTATATAAATCATGACAGTATAAAATAATCTTACTCTGACCAAGATCACTGTTGACATATAGATACATAACCTGAGAAATAACTGTTGTGGCCACCTGACCTAATTTTTTTTTTTTCCTCATTAAAAAGTGGACAACTCATTTGAAAGATACTTTGACCACTTAACATGCAGACATAGTGGCTTTAAGTGGTTGATTTGGAAGCGATGAGGACATCATCAAACTCACCTGGAAGTCCTGAGGTTTATTCACTAGTCTGTGGCGATTCTGTGCCCTGGCCACCCGCTGTCGGAGTTTAGCAGGCTGACCAGGGGACGAGGGGTTGCCTGCAATACCACTCTGGGCCCCATCTGGAAGAGTTTCATCACCCTCCTCACCACCACCACCTAATCATCATCAGAAAAACAAGATAGTCAGAGACTCTAATCAGTCTTTACCACATTGTAAATGCATCATTAAGAAGAAATAAACATACCAGTGTCCACGGTGGCATCTCCGGCTTGAGGGTCATTGGGGTTTTGCATAGCATTGGCTGGAGGATCATAGCCAACCATCAGGTTGATTGTAGCCTGGAAGGAAATTTTTGGTTGCACTCTTATTTAATTTATTTCTTTAAAAGAACACAGTCTTCCTGTTCTGTATAATGTCCCATCCATAAAGAAAGAACTCACCCCAATACTTTGTCCATTTTCATTGAGCAAAGGAACATTTCTGGATGGTAGTGATCTCACTTGACCAGAGGAAAGTTCTCTCAAAGAGATTTTGGCTGATCCGAGGAATCTGAAAAAACACAAAAATGCATACAGGTGGGCAACGTGTGAATAGGGTTGGATTTGCTCAGTGATAATTCTGCACTGATTTCCTGAAACTCGGGCTGCGTTTCTAGTCAGCTAACATATCGGTGATCAAGGCCACACAGAAATGAAATGCCGTGTGTGTGCTCAGTAAAGTCGCATTCACAAAAGGCTCATATAGCAGGTTGCCACCCAGAGCTAACAAACCCTGCCTGCTCAGACAACAAACGCACCCCATCAGCTAGCATACAGTCAACATCACACAGAAGCTACAGGCCAGTGATTCATGGTGTGTTTACGTCTGTGACTTTCTATTGGTCATTTAAATACAAGCTATGACCAACAGAACCAGGCTGCTTTCTGATGTGTTCAGACTAGACCACCTGTTATGTTAACCTGAAAGTGTCACCACCTCATCGGTCTTAGCTAAAAATGACAGGAACTTCCTGCAAACAAAAACATTACCCCGGATGTCTGAATCTGAATCGGTCAAACATTTTCCTTGTGGAATGTTAATTACAAGATTTCCTGAGAAAATGAAGTAATCATTAACATTTTAATGACTAAGCAGAATCTAATGAATCAAACTGCTGTCAAGGACGTGAGTTGATAAAGTTGAACTAGCGTTGCTATGAGAGCTGTGCAGCTTTAGGCTTGAAATGTAACAATGACTCCAGATATTCCAAGGGCAATACAAGAACAACCTTCAGCAGCCTTTCTATGTTGTGTTGGCTGAAATATTTCTCAGAAGCACTTTATTATTTACTACCCATGGTCGATCGTTACATCGGTCTTGGTGTGCAGCCAAAAACTACAAGGCTTCATGTGCATCTTGTTTTGCACTTACCATTGTGCATGGGTGCTACAGTGGATTCTCCAAAGAAGCTTCCCCACAATGCAGCAACAGACCCAACAAGCACAAGTCACAATCTTTCCCTTATGTTAATAAATCTTTGAACGTATCTTGTTGGTAGTGAAAGGTTGCTTCATATTCATAGATGGTTCAATTATTTCGTCCCCCACCCCATTGACATTAAATGGGGTGGTAGGCTAAATAACAGTGCGGTTCTGCAATACAGATCAACAACACCACACACTGCATCAATAAATGATCACACAGCCATTTATATATTAATAACTTTACTGGAGATTTATTGCAGGATTATCATCTGCATTAGTTTGCTCTAGGTGTACCTACAAGCAACTCAGTGTATGTTTGTCTAGATAAAATAATGTCCATTGTAGTGTCCAAAGTACACAATGTCGCAACTCGCATGCAGTATATCATTTAAAGTGTATTCATCTTTGGGTGGACTGAGTCTTATTGTTTTGGCAGCGTTCCTGACAGGAAGAATTTTCCCAAACAGTTATTCACTGCAGATTCGAGATTAAAATGACACAAACCCATGTGTCATGTGCATTTTTCTCCCCTTGCTAACAACTTTTACTTGGCCTAGTTTGAAAATGTCACAGACGAAGACGATTGTAAGACAACCACCACAACTTCCATCAGGAAAACGTTTCTTTAAATTTTAAAAGGGACAAAGTAAATAGACACATCGAAGAATCAAATCATAATTGTCTGAGGTTCTGTCGAGCAGTACTGACAGATTGATGAAGATTTTAGTATAAATATTAAAGAAATCTGAATAAATAAAATAAAACTGAAAATCTGCTAAGTAGGACACAATTATGCTAAAGTACATCAAAGATACATAAATAATTCAATGGACTACACGCAGTTACTCAGGCAGCTGAGGTTACCAACACTTTAAGCCACTACACTAAAAGTTAGTTACCTCCATTCTCCCACAAAATGACATGAGAGAGCAGTGACAAAAGGTTATAGGACAGTTATTACAGCCCGGTACTGCACTGTATGAATAGGATCTAAAACACATACTTTGACCGACAGCCTCTGTATTGTTTTCCATGTCAACACACAGTGGAATGACCAAACCAGGGTGAGTCAACGGGGAACATCCCACCTCAGCTGCTTCTCAGCCAGTCTCCATGTCCGTACAATCACCCACAGACAGTGTGAAGTTATGTGTATGGAGTTATTACTGGATGTAGAACCATTTCCCCCCCTTTGTCACAATATTAAAGCCTTCTACATCCTGAGGCACAGCAGACAGCAGTGCTTCTTGCCACCAGACTTGTAGTCATGCACAAACTTAGTTTAACATTTCCCCTTTCCACATGTCCTGGTATGATGAAGTCCTCACTTATCCAAACCAAATAACTATGATCACCTATCCGTGAAGGGAAAGGACTGACTGTCAACACAGGCAGCGTCACAAGAGCGAGTGGTTTTAGTTCAACAAGTTAACACCCTCCTTCCTGTCATAATTAATTTCGTTCCTCATGTGGGTGGGATGAGGCTATGGGACAATGACATAGCCTATCTCAGATCTGTTAACAGGTCGTGAAAATCCAGACAGATCACAGTTACATGATTGCTGCTGTTGCCTCGTATTTATGAACATAGTTTTCACCACAACAAGGCTATAAAATCCCAAAACACTTCAGAAACAAGGCCGGTGAAACCAGTGAAATATTTGGATAGACCCACTGACGGGAAATTAAATAACACTGAGTTTTGGATGTGAACATTTTTTCCAGCTGCATCCTGAGAAAAAAATCCAAGTTAATATATAATAGTAATGCTAATATGTAGCCATGTCATTGTTGAAAGTCTGAAGCTCTGTTGTACCTCTACTTTATGAAACTTTTTTTTGGTGAAACCTAGTAGGATATAAAGCTCTGTATCAGTGACATGCAAACAGGTGCAAAGCAGGAGATCAATAATTTTTAACCATGAACTAGTTTTACTACATTTCCTGTTTAGATGCTTTTGGCTGTATTAATTTTTAACCATGCTAGGATCGTTTAGGGATGATTATGTCGGTCTTCAAATTGGTCCAATATTTTGGTCCGACTCAAATATCTTAACAACTATTGGATGGATAGCCGTGACATCTTGTACAGACATTCTTGATCCACAGAAGATGAATCTTACTGACGACTCTGATGACTTTTCTTCCAGTGTCGTCATGAGGTTGGCATTTTTGGTTCAGTGTAAAATATGACTATTGGATGGATTGCTGGAATAGTTGCTACAGATATTCAAGGTTCCCAGAGGATAGATTCTAATGGCTTTGGTGATCCTCTGACCTATTTGCTGGCACCACAAGCAGGTCAAAGTTTTTACTTATTTAGTGACTTATATTTACATCTACTAATGGATCGGCACAAATAAATAATACAGGCCTTCATGGTTTCCAGAGGATGAATCCTAATGATTCTGGTGATCCCCAGTGCCACCATGACAGTGATTTTTTTTTAACTCAATACTCAAGTATTGTATGAATTACTGTGAAATTTGCTACAGATAGTTATTGTCCCCAAAGGATTAATAGTTATTTTGATTATTCCCTTACTTTTCCTCTAGCACTATCATCACGTCAAAATTTCAATTGTCCAATGTTTTGGGTCATGACTAAACTCCTGTAAAACTAATGACATTGCCATCACCCTTAGTTATTTTAAAAGGCATTGTAGCTGCACAGCTGTGCTCTGAGCATTTAGCACAGCTGTGCTCAAGGATGTGCATCATCACCAAGCTGCTAGCACGGCTATAGTCATGCTTTGACCACACTGTAAAAAAAAATCGTAATTTTAGAGTAAATCACTCTAAATTTTTACCATAGTTTTACTGTTTTTTTGAAATAGTGTAAAAAAACAGTAAAATTACAGACATTATCTGTAAATTAACAACCTGCCTGTTATTTTATGTGTTATGCCAATAATGACAAACTACAGTTATTTCCCATTTTTTTACAGAAGAATTACCATAATAATTATACAGTAGTTTTACTGTTTTCTTAAATTATGTGCAAATGTATGTAAAATTATGATAATTGCCTGTTATTTTATGTTTTTCTTGTTATATAAAGGCTTATCTCCATATTGACAATTTAAGATTTTATTCTGCCATTTTAAGGTAAATCTTACTCTTAAATCTTAATTAATTGTATGAGGTTTTACATTATAGGGAAGCAAGCAATACTGATAACGATGCTTGCATATATATATATATATATATATATATATATATATATATATATATATATATATATATATATATATATATATGTGTGTGTGTGTGTGTGTGTGTGTGTGTACGTGTATACGTGTACGTGTATACGTGTACATATATGTGTACGTATATGTATACATGTATACAATTGCTATTGGCTGTTTGAGTATGCTTTGATGCTTTGAGTATGATTGGTCAGTGTGGCTGTCATCCAGGAAACTGTCCAATGACTGCTGAGCGCGGTTTTATTTGAAAGTACGTCGGTTTGAATGCTGCAGGACTTCACCGCTTCTCTGTCGGTCCCTTCGTAATTAATTAGGTGGATCATTACCTGGATTATTTTACATCTGCACGCCAAATTCTTATTTTAGTGAATTTAAATTATGGGATTTTTACGGAGAACATAACAACAAAACAAAAACGTGAATATGGACACAGGAGAGTCCACAAGAGTCCAGATCTGTGCGGTCTGCTAACATGAACTTCACGTTCTAACTGTTATCCTGACGATATCAGGTAAGAAAACATTTCCCTGTTATTTTTAAGTTAGTAACCTAACGTAATGCTTGTGTTCATATTCATAGTTTAGACTGTAACGTTGTCAGTAATGAACTGATGTTACAGATAACGTTACGTGTTACGTTAGCGAGCTTGCTAAGCTCGACATGATTCATGTCAGTAAAACACAACGTTAACACTGAGTGTGCTACAGGCAGCAGATCTTTGTCATACCATTAACGTTATGTTACTAAAGTTACAGACACGTGTTGCTCAGCTCAGTAATAACGTTACATTGTTATAACATAACTGTACTTGCTTGTGTAATATCTGTGGCGGTTGAGTGGTAACTGCCTTCTGAAAATATCAATTTAAAAGTTATAATGTAATCTAACTTCTGGTCACAACGTATGTGTTGGGGGGACAGTTTAAGTTTCAGTGAATCAAAATGTTTGTTAAGTTCCATGTATGTGTTTATGTAATACATAAATTCTTTTAATTCCAGAGACACCCTTATCAAGGCGAGGTGATGACTGCCAGAGGGAAATGTAAGTTAAAAAATATATAGCCTATACTACAAAATATTTTTAGGGAAGAGGTATTTCCATAAATCATACTATTTGCCCAATTCAACAATCCTGATCGGTGACAGAATGACACTGAATGCTTATCATAGCAACCATTCTTATCTCTCATCTGGTGTTCCTTATCCAGTTGAGAACTTAGTAGAACAAAGACATTTGATAAACATGGCCTGAACTGTCTCTGTCCTGGCAGGTTTTGCAAAAGGCAAAATGCAGAATTTGCCGAGTCTGGCAGTTCGATTCTTGGCTCCTGTTCACCTGTTGGGCAAGACACTTAACCCCAAGTTGCCATGGATGCTGTGCATCAGCGTGTGAATGTGTGTGTAAATAATTAGGGCTCCCTCATCCCTCATCAGTGTGCGAATGAGTGAATGAATGTATTGCAGTTCTTTAAGTGGTTGATAATACT
Source organism: Nibea coibor (assembly GCA_023373845.1). Lineage (NCBI taxonomy): Eukaryota > Metazoa > Chordata > Actinopteri > Sciaenidae > Nibea > Nibea coibor. The sequence continues at coordinate 12,567,184 of CM041728.1, forward strand.
AGAAAAGCACTTTAAATGCAAGAACAATCCATTTACTGTAGTCTTCACTGTGTCCCTGTATTTCACACAGCAAAGAACCCATAGATGTGCATCACCTGTGTGGTCATGAGAAGGCTGAAGAACCAAGAGTGACATGACATCACCGACTGCTGGGGTGCAAACTCAGGAACAGGTAGGCAAAACATACAGAGAATGGATTTGTTTTATGGAACCAAGTTCACACCAGTCATAATATGAATATTATGTAAGAATAAATGTATGTGTGAGGCTGCTGAGGAATATTTTGCATGTCTATGTCTCCAACGGAAAGCTGGCTAATATTGTTTGTTTGTCTGTGTTTTTTCCCCTCATCATCCAGACAACATGGAAATAAAAAGTATCCTGCCACAAGGTCTTCGGAGCCAGTGAGTATTCATGTTATCCTGACATAAAGACTGTGAATGTGCATGAATCCAGTGGTGAAATATGAAATATGTACACAGTGCCTCAAATGAATCCCTGTTTTCTATGACTTTTCCATCATGCTGGCCAGTAATATCTGTAATACAATTGGGTTGCACAGTTGGGTGGTGACTCCCCAAAGTTCTCCAGCTCTGCAGTCCAATGGCCACTTTAACATCCTTTCTGGGTAAAAACCTTGAACTATAATGTCTCATAGAAAATTTAAATGAAGTTTGTTTGAAAGACTAGTTCACTTTAAATTAAAGGAGCAGCTTACACACTGCTCCTTTAATTGCCGTTTGCCAGATTCTGTAATTTCCGATTGTGCTTGAAAACTTGCAGCATCCTCCCAAACAACTGTAGTCAACAGCAGCATGCCAGGTTGACCTGAAAAGTCATAATTTGCACCATGTGTTTAGCTTCACTGTAGCTTCTTAGTTGGAAGCTGCGTTGATCTGTAGGTGTGGGTTTGTTTGACCGCATTGAAGAGCTAAGAGCATGAGGATTCTTCAGTTATTTTTTGCATTTAAAATGTAGTCACTATTTACTGCAGTTGTTTGGGAAAATGCTACAACACTGATTTCCTGTGGAACTTCAGTCTTTTGTGGACCAAAAAACTTCACCTGACCTTTCATTGACGCAAGAGTGAGTAGATAATGACTGAAATTTCAGTGTGAACAATAAATGAAATCCTACCTTTTACAGTAAAGATCTTTCAGTGGTAACTTCTCTCTGTCTGTGTCCCCTCCAGGATCACCAGAGATCCAGACGATTACTGGCAATTTGGAGGGGGATTCAGATCTTTCTGCTTTTTCTGCTGTGTTGCACCTGTGTTACCGATTCATTGATCTTTTGTGGTATGGTTCCATTTGACTTAATACACTGTATAGTTAGGATTCTTAATTAAAACACTGTAATGCTTGTCCACAAATGTTATCAGAACTACCTTGCACAGAGCCCCCAAGGGTTAGGAGAATATTGTAGTAACAATATAAAACTTAAAGGGAAAAATTCAGTTTCTTTTAACCTGGTGTAACTTGGAGTGCTTCGGACACTATTTAGATCATTGGAGATCTGCGTATATCCATATAACAGGAGTGAACCGGGCAAGGACTGCAGCATCTAAATAAGGCATTATCTGCCATGAAACTCCTTCGTTTCACCAATACTTCAAGACGAATGAATGAACGAATGAGTACTATTGCCCTGTAAGTACAGAGTTGTTGTTATCAGGGGCTTTCACACACGCCTACTGACGTCAGACACACGCTGCCGCAGCACAGCTCTTTCACTTCATGCTCTGTGATGGTCGGCCATCTTTACATGGAATTTGCTATGAGCTGTGCTGCAGCGGGGCGCATCGTCCCATGTGACCCGTGTGTAGAAAGTCCCTGATAACAACAACAGGGTGACGCTGAACTCACAGGGCAATAGTACTCGTTCGTTCATTCATTCGTCTTAAAGTATTGGTGAAATTTCATGGCAGATAATGCCTTATTTAGAGGCTGCATTGTCCCAGCCCCATTTACTCCCGTTATATGGATATACGCGGATCTCGAATGATCTAAACAGGACTCCAAGTTACACCAAAATGTTATTGGTGAGTAAATGCACATATGTTTTGCTAACTAACTTTCCCTTTAAATGAACCACCTTCCCTTTAAGACCACAACCCCCTCAGCTCAACAGCACTATTTGTTGCTTTCTCTATCCATTTCAAAAGTGACCTAATTTTGATAGAAATGCTAATAGAAACACGTAACACACATGGAGAAATACCATTTTTAGTTTTTCAGTTCCTCCTTGGGGTCTCTAAAGAGCTGTTTGTGAATAATTGGTTAACATTGTAAATTTACATCTGAATACGTTAAATAAAATGGTTTTAGAATCAATAGTGGTGTGTACTGTATTTGTAATTCATTTCCCACAATATTTAGCATTGTCCCTTTATTGAAGGTGATTGATCATAATTATTTGGTAAAAATCTGTAAAATAACGGTATTTTCCTGCAGAACTTTTAGGATTGTCCCTTTATTGAAGGTGATTGATCATAATTATTTGGTAAAAATCTGTAAAATAACGGTATTTTCCTGCAGATCTTTTAGGATTCTCCCTTTATTGAAAGTGATTGATCATAATTATTTGGTAAAAATCTGTAAAATAATGGTATTTTCCTGCAGAACTTTTAGGATTGTCCCTTTATTGAAGGTGATTGATCATAATTATTTGGTAAAAATCTGTAAAATAACGGTATTTTCCTGCAGAACTTTTAGGATTCTCCCTTTATTGAAGGTGATTGATCATAATTATTTGGGGGAAAACAGTAAAATAACAGTATTTTTCTGTAAAAAATGTAATGAAATTTTCTGTAAATTTAATGTTTTTGCATATTTTTTGAATTACAGTATTTTACTTTAATTTTAAGGTTTTTGTTTGGCAGCCATAGCTGCCAGTCATTGACCGTTTTTTTACGGGTTTTTTTCTTACAGTGCAGTCTAAAGTTGGCTTTACTCCTTCAAATCATCTCTAAAGCAGATGGTGAACAAACCTTAATCGTGTGTCATTTCAGATCTAATGAATTTGTGTAAAGAAATGAGACACCTTGTCTATGATTGAGGTCATGAAACTCCCTCATCCCTTAAATCATATGATCAAGATCTGCTAATTACAAAAAGGAAACTTTGTCCTACAATCTTGTGATTCCTTTCTAAAATCTAATTAGTGAAGAAGACACTGATTTATTTACTTCTTATTTTTTTGGTTCCCTCTTCAGTTGCCACGACGACAGGGATTACCCACAACAGCAGCTGGAAAACTATTTGAGAGAGAGGGGGAAGTCGTTTTCTTCTCCCACTGTGTAGATCTTTAGGGAGTGTGTCAGACGGGCCAGCCCAGTGGAAAACTTTACTCAATTTAACATGGACTCATGTGCTGGAACCGCACATTTGAAAAGCTCCTCCCTCAGTTATGACTGTCCTCTGCAGTGGGGGAACTTCTATTAGGTAAAGCATATGAACAGGGAAGAAATATGCCGCAGATAATAAAGAAATGTACACTTTCATATGCTCTGGTTTCCTACCATAGACAAGACTTTGATCGGGGCAATTAGTGATGTCGAGGAAACATTCTTTGTGGTTGGTCCAGATTGGTCCCATATGTGACTCTGGCTTTATTTGGAAGTAGCGACCTTGAGTTCTGTTGGAGCGACTTTGAAACATTTTGCAGTACATCCATGTCTGCATGTACAGCTATCACGCCACTACAATATCGTTCGGCACGTAACTGCCACGAAAAAGTATTTTGCCTTTAAGATTTGTCCCCGTCCTCTGTGACACACAAATCCCAGACAGAGAGAGAGGAAAACAAACAGCGATTCATCCATTCACTGTTGCCCAATCAGGAGCAGTCATCCCACACAGCCCAGCAAGTCTCAGCATGGCAAGCAGGGTGTGAGGGGGCAGAAGCAACCAACTACATAACTCAAACACTGACTTACAATGAAAATATCCAACTTACTAGCCTTGTATATTACTGTTACTGTGTCAGTGTTGATAATGATAGGTATACTACCCAGCAGGTGGTGGGCTTTAGCATGTACATATAACTATTTTGCAGCCAAGATCTTCAGATTGTGACTTTAATAACAGCTCGTGCTGAATTTCCTGTGTTGAGTCTGACTAACTTTTTAAGAAAATGTACATCTATTTGCTGCTGTTGGCTAATTTGCTGTGTGATTAAAGATTTAATTTTTTTTCTAGAATGTCTTCACTCAGACATTAAGGTGAGGCCCCGCAGCTCATCTTTCATCACTGTGATCCATCTGTTGCACAAAGAGTAAAGCCAAAGCTAACAGGGAGCTCAGCTCTCAGGGACTGCGTGACACTTACTTATCTTTCCCAATAGTTTCATAGTCTTTCACAATCACGTCTAAGCAGGAGCTAGAGTCCAGCGCTGTGCCCTTCAGATCAAACTCAAGCACCTGTAAGACAAGACGAGGGACACACAGTCCATTAGATATGGTGCTTCTGCTGCTGATATGTCCTGAGGAAGCAACATTTTATCAGAGAGCAGAGCCTTTAGAACAATGATTTGCTAACTCAGCCGTAACAATGCATCAAAACAGTCACATTGAACTCATCGACACATAATCTACCGACATGGTCAATACGTACTGTGACAGTCATATGATGATTGTCAAAGTATATATTTAGCATGTGGTGTCCAGAACTGTACTAAAGCGTGCATGAATGTCTTATAATGAATCAATTATTCCTGCTTTAGCAGCTGATCTAAAAGTAAAAGACGTTCGAGTGTGTTTGTGTAATGGATTTACCTCATTCCATACAGGATTGATTTCACTGTCAATCGATTTTGTTTTCTTCTTTTCATCTGAAAGTGAAGTCATATTTTGTAAATATTTATTGAAAGACTCTCTAAGAGACCTGAAACGAAACACCAGCTCATGCCTTACAGTGAAAATACTGGGTGGCACATGGCTTCTAAAAAGATTAGGTCGACCAACTCAAGAATTCACCTAAAATCAACAGCGGGTCCGCTGCTGAAATTGAGTTTTTATCTAAACTTGAACAGTTCTGCATGATTGATGGTGCAGTTTCTGCCTTAACAGGGGGAAAAGGAAGAAAAAACAGAAGTTGCCACACCTGCGGTTGATGATGGTGACACAGGTACAAAGAAAACAGCTGAGACTAACTAGGGCTGATTGCCAGGATCATTTCCACTTCAGGAAGTGATACAGAACTGCCTGGTATTAGTTTGATTCCAGATCTGCAGGCTAATTTCCGCACAGTTTCTAACTTCTCTTTTCCCTTCATCTGCATTTATGTTTGAGCTCATATGTACACTGTATCCTGCAGGTCCCGACACGGTCCCTATCCTTCTGTCTTTGCATTCTGGAAATGTTCTGGCATGCTGGGAAAATCTTTAATGGTGTATGATGTGGCAACACATCAAGCTGTGTAAGTTTGTTCAAATATACTACATTTTAGGGTGTTGTTTAGCTCAGCTGGCAGAGCATCCGCCCCATGTACAAAGGCTCAGTCCTTGCTGCGGCGGCCCAGGGTTCGAATCCAACCTGTGGCTCTTTTATGTCATGCCCCATCTCTCACTCCCCCCACATTTCCTGTCACTCTTCAAGCTGTCTCTATCAAATAAAGCTCAAAAATGCCAAAAAAAGAGAGATACCTTTAAATATACTGCATTATATAAAATATACTACATTTAAAGGGGAACAAAAAAGACTTTTGGGCTTCCAGTTAGTGCACAAGTACAAGAAAGATAGATAAGAACACTACTGTATAGTCTATTTGTTGCATGAGCTACCCTATTAATAATCCAGCTAAATAATATAGTCATAGAGTGACGTCACACTAAATAAAAGTATGATCTACTATAATTGGCTAGAAGCTTGCCATTTACTTGAACAGACAGACTTCACATCCTTCCAGGTAGTTTTCCTGTTGACTGTAAACAAAACTTTAGAAAATGAGACTTACCTTTAAAAATCACAGAGGTGATTGGATCAGGGCTCCCAACTCTCTTTTTAGGCAGACCTTTAGCCGATTCTACTACAACCCGCAACATGGCAACAAACAGGTAAAAGAAAAGGAGAGTAGATCAGTGAAACTGAGGGAAGAAATGAAAGAAAGTCTACTCGGGGCTGTCGCGCTTTGGCATCCTCACTGCCCCATCACTGAAGCGCACAAGGCAGGGCTGAGGAAGTATATTTCCAAGCTCGGGTGGTCAGAATGGGTGGAAGCGAGGGCGGATCACGGGTGTGTAATTACTCTGAGTGCAGGATCGTGAGCTGCTGCTGCCATCGTGTGAGTGCACCAGGATGGACATGAACTGAACAGCACCGACAGCAGAGAGAGTTCGCATGAGTCAAGGGTAATAATGGTAACTCCATAGTTAAATTAAAGTAAAACTGTATTGTAACAACTTTTGTGAGTCTTTTAGTTTTTAGTGTTTGGTCTACTTTGCCTCTGCACGTTTGAGCACTGGTCAAATAGTTTAACTGGCTCCATCTAGTGCCTGTATGAGGTGATAACATGTATATTTGATTATGAATCGTTTTATTATTTCTGCAGAGCCGCAACTAAAGCTACCAATCAAAAGTAAAAATGGTTAGAAAAATGGTCTACATTCATATGTTTGAAGTATAAAGGGATATGAAGTGCATAAATGCAATTTATCAGGTACTACTACTACTTAAGTTTGAGCTACTTCTATTCCCTTACACTTCTACTGCATGTATTTAATAAGAGTGGTTACTGCTTTCTTTGCAGTTTCAGGTTAATCATCAAAATATCAATAAATGGTAAAGTGGGTAAATTCACAAGCTCCCTAGCAGTATAAAAAGCAATGAACATGATAACATTAAAGTGATGTACATTAATGCATCAATAATTAGAATCCAATAATCTATGTCGGGCAGCATGGTGGTGCTGTTGCCTCACAGTAAGAAGGTTGCTGGTTCAAACCCCAGCTGGGGCATTTCTGTTTTGCATGTTCCCCCGTGGCTGTGTGGGTTCTCTCCGGGTACACAGGGTGTAACCCAGCTCTCGCCCCGTGTCAGCTGGGATTGGTTGTAACTAGTTTTCGATGGATAATATACTGTGATGGGCCATAGTGCACAATGAGTTTTTTCAGTACTTTAAACACATGTTGATGTTGGACTTTTACATTGGACTACTATTTTTGAGTGATCACTGTCGATGCTCCTCAAGCCAGCAGCTCTGTTGTTTATTTTTCTAGCCAGGTAATCCAGAACCTGTACTGCACTGTATTGTAATGAATAATACATTTGAAAATCACAATTATTGTGCCTGGTTTGGGAATAATTATACTCCAGCCTACTAACGTCATTGGCTCAGCAGCCAAATAATGCTGACGAATGTGTCCTATGTGAATTTGTTCAAGATGTATACATTTATACATCACAAATCCACTTTTGGTTAGAAGTGACCACCTGTCTTTGTTACCAATGTGATATGTTCATTGTGACCTTCAGACACACAGACGACAAAAAGGGCACGTCGGCACAACAGGAAGCCTTTTTGACTAAAATTATGTAATAAGAGAATTAACAAACATATATGCTGTGGTAAGGGCTTTTAAACACATTTAATCATTACTGTGCTTGTGGTTGTACAACTTGATCGATTATTAAACTGTTGTGAATTATTTGGGGAGCATCACACAGTGGTTTCTGTATACTGGCAAAAGACCCAACCCCCCCACCTGTTATTTACTTACTAACTGTACAACAAGTCAAAATATAACATCAAAAATTATTACGGCCAGTGTTTTCCGGCCATTGCATCATACCGTATGTCATATCAGATGACTTGTGTTGAATATTGGAGCGAGCTACAGTTTAGGCTACTGCTGTGTTTAGGTCTAATATTAGACCAGGTGCAAGGAATTGCCCAGCAGACCGGGCTCCACTGGGACTTCAGTACCTTCATTAAACATAGTGGGAGGCCACTCTGGATAGCTCATGCTCATTGAAGTGGGAAGCAGAAGTGCTGTGGGCTGCCTGGCAATAATTAAACAGTGTTCGTTAGAGGACTGTAAGGAATACAAAAGAAAGTCAAATTGCTTGTTTCTTTCACTCTTTTTGACTCAGAATGTATTTGGCAGGACATACACCACTTTATGAATACATTGTAGAGGATTCCTGCATAGTCCTCATTATATTATTAAGAGTCTTGGTGCGAAAGATACAAATCTTAACTCTCCTGGGTCATGACTAACTCTGCCTCTTTAAATGATTAATCCGCCGAGGGCTCGTCTGTGGGTTTTGTGGCTCTGTTACCCCCAGCAGACTTGCAAGCTATTTTGGAAATTCTCACCTCCCCTTGGTCCTCTCACCAGTGATGTGTTGATTTTTCCCCTTCTCAGAGTGATCAAACAGTTGTGACCGATGGCTTATTGATCCGTGGACCTACACATTCCTCCCCTGTCCGGAGACAAGAAGCTTTGTTTGAGCCAATCAGGTTTGCCCGAAAAGACAGAGGAAGGGATGGAAACAAAGGCCCTGTGTGTTTAGACTCAGGATCTCAGATTGGCCTCAGCGCTTTTAAAGGGAACTCGTTGCGATGCTTGCTGCTTGCTATTGATCTAAAGAAATTGAAACCTAATTGGACTAAATCTGGAAACGATGGAGCAGTAAACTGTTTGAAAGAGTTTAAAGAAGGGTCATTAATATGGACGCTTTCAGAAACAACAAAAATCCATGGGTGCTGTATGAGACCGAGGTGCCACACAGCAGGTTTTGGTGAGTTTTCTTTAGCTTGTTCTTATTTATCTGCTCTTGATAAATATAGTAATCATATGTATGGCCTATCATTGCATGAAAAAAAAAACTGTTTGCATGATATTTAGGCTGTACCTCATAAGATTCCTCCATAATATTCATTATACAATTGCTGTCTCTATTCTTAATCTGTATGGATTAGCAGGCATGTGAGAGGCCCACTGGTCCATGGCTTCTCACATTTCATTATCTCAGATCTCCTCCTGTCAAAAAAAAAATCACTCTCACTGAAAAAGATGTGCTGATTTCAATCCCCGTCCTTCCATTCTTCATCTGTCTACCCACGTCTCCATAGCATTAAAAAGTTATGTCAAGTCTTGAAGCTGTAGCCTTACTTCTTCCTGCCTCGGATTCACATATTTTCTCCACTCTGACAAAGGATTTCTTTCAGCCTTCCCACACAGCTCTCAACTCTTTTAAGTACAGCAGCTTTTCACGCTCCTTCTTCACCAAACTAACGCACTTTTATTACTTAATTATTTTATGGCTCCATTAGCGTTAACTGATTGCGAGTCCATGATGTAAACGACCACTCATGCACGTCCTGATGGACCGGGAAAAGGGCTCACAATGCCAAGACATGTGACTCATTGTCAAAGCTTGTAGTCTCCCTGAGCAACAGGGCCACACAGAAGCTGCTGGTGGTGATGTTTAAATACGTCCCCCAAACCCAAACTTATTCCCCGTTACTCGGCTACATTAACCAAGTACTATTTGTGTTGTGTTGCAGGTAAGTATGCATCATAGTAGACTTTTCTTTTTGTGCTACCACTTGGGAGCGCTGCATTCCTTCTGCAGTGAGCCAGGCCTGATGAGATGTCTGTCAGAACAATCCAAACTCACTAACAAAAGTGTTGCTAAGGCATCAAATCGTCCCAGATTGATCTTTGGCTTCAGTCCTAGACAGACAGTCTTTACTTAATGCTTAATGCGTTCACGTTTTGACCCAGCTGTGCTTCTGCATACGCAATTCACTTGAGGAGCTGGTCATAAAACAAAAAGTAGAAAAAAACATTTCAGCTGTAGCAAAAAATCTGTGAAAAGTCAGGATGAATCCTGCGTTCTCCTAAATCAGTGTGATACACCAACATCTTTAAAAGTGTCTCCTGATAGCAGTCTTGCTATTCTAACTGGTACTCACTGCAGTTTCTGCACAAATTAAGATTTTTCTTTTAAATGATCATTGCTGTGTGGCTCCCTCTGCAGCGATCCAGCCTGCGGAGTCAGTCCTCCAGAGAAGCTGAGTCCCAAGCACCTGCAGCGCCTGAGAAATGCATTTACCTGTCCAAAAGCTGGACTACACATACATGAAAACAAACCAAAGAGAAGAAGTGGAAGGAGCCGAGAAGGAAATGATGAGTGTGGAATGAAGTTGGAAGAGTTTCGGGAGGCTCTGAGGTCTGTGATAGGTCCAGATATTGAGGACACATGGGTTGAGAGATTCTTCAGTGAGGTAAGGAGAAATAAAGATGTTTTTCTGAAAGTAGTGATAAAAAAAAAGAAAAGAATATACATTGAAATTTATTTTAAGGTGGCTTCTAGATGACTGCGTGAGGCCACTGTTTCTTTTAACTGTTTCACAGGTAGACATCAGCTGTACGGGGCAGGTGACCTGGCAGCAGTTGTGTTCCTACCTGCTTCTGGAGTACACTGAGAGAGAGCGCGCCTCCATCCCCACCGTAGCTCTCCTGGACTCCCAACCACTGATCAGGCACTGCTCTAACAACAAGGTATGAATCCACCTCCATCAGTTTACATCTGGGCAGACGAGAAAGATGGCGCATCTTTGCAGGATGCTCCAGAGTGCAGGGACGGGAGATGGTTAAATCTTAAAGCATCCCTTGCTTTGTCTGCGCTCAGAAAGTTGTCAGTCGTTTGCTAACATGTTAGCCTGCTGACAACGCCAGCTTGCTGATCGGGTATGGTAGGTAATAGTTCATTTATTTTATTTAAGTAGGGACTCTGGTCCATCATGTGCTAATGTGCTAACCTTCCTCTGCAGAAGGTTGGTGGCATAGAAAAAAACATGAGAAAAGAGTTAGACATGTGAGTTGGGGATGGAGGTTGCTGGTGGTTGTGGTTTTGGAAAGCTTGTCTGTTTTTATAATAGCTTCATGGTTAATCACAGTCAGTTAAATCCTTCACACGGGATTTAACAAATGAATATTGTGAAGTATAAACTTATAATATTCAGCATATTCAAGTTTAGTAAGTCCATTTCTCCATCCTTCTGCACTCCTTTTGTCCATTTTCTACACAATCCTGTGCATTTTTTCTCAAAGTAATACTTTTATTACTCCGATAACCTTTTTTATTATTTATACTTGTACTTATTCTTCTGCAGCGTGAGCCAACAGTGCGTGTGGTTGCTGTTTCCCATCCACCTCCACTCCGCTATGTTAGTGTAAGTAAAGGGGGTCAGATCACCGTCTGGAACAGCAGCCTACACATCCTCAAAAGTCTCGGGGTGAGTCTACAGTCTACACTCACACATACACACACACACACACACACACACACACACAGTTTTTATATGTAATCCTCTTTAATCCAGCTTGCTGGAGACCCAACAGAGGAAGTGGCCAACACGAGGAGATTCAGAGGCTGGACCACTGATGCTGTCTACATGGACAACAGCCACAAGGTCGCCATAGCAACCGACTGCAGGGACTTGCATTTTGTTGATGTCTCCGCGGCCAGTGTGTTTGAGGATGTCCACCTGTTTGGTAAACTAAGCTGAGCTTGTTAACAAAAAGCAGTTACTGTACAAAAATCTGAAAGGTCTAATATCTCTCTTGTCATTGCTTCAAAGGGTTTCATAGTGTCCTGACTGCTCTTTGTTACTGGCATGATGCTCAGGTACGTCTTCTGTTCTATAAATGTTATTTCCAACTGGATAAATTCACTCTGAAAGCAATAAATTCACTTTAAGCTCTGTGGTTTATCCCTCCAAGTATCCAGACCGACCTTCCCTGCTGCTAATGGGGGATGAAAAGGGAGGAGTCCACCTCATGTGGTTCCTGAACCTGACTAATGGCCTTTTCAAAAAGCTGTCCAAGAAAGAGAACGGCCCACAGAGGATCTTTTTCTCAGTAAGCTCGTCTGTTGAATTACTGAACCCGATCACAGTGACGCAGAAAGGACAGGCACAGAACAACACTCAGGCGTTTATTTTGTTATCCATCCTGACAACAGGACCTCGGTGAGCACAGTGACACGGTCTCCTACCGTCACATCCCCAACATCCACCAGGAATCAATCAACAGAGTGATGTTTGAGCCCGACACCAACGTCATCATGACATCATCAGAAAGTGACACCACCTCTGTGGTTTTTATGAATGTGGTGCCGAAGCGGGAGCCTTATATTTGGAAATTTAAGCAGGTAACTGACTTCAGCGAATGATGTTGAATGGTAATTTATTATTATTATTTGCCACATAGTCTCATTAGTAAGTAAGTTTTTATGTGTTGTATGTGCAGATGGGTATTTATTCCTCAAAGCAGTAGTATGAAGTAAGAAGGGAGTGTGACGATTTAGGTCATTATCCACTTGCGACGTGGATCGAGGTCAGCTGGACACGTTGCGGTCACAGTACTCTGGTTGAGGTGACGCTGACCTAACTGGGTGGGTCAAGGACTGAAAATCAGCTTTCACTGCATTAAAATCTGTAGTTATTGTCGAACAGAATGTGAACAGCCGTACACTGTACGTGGCAAATGCCATATGACATGACCCATTCAGTGAATTATCCATAACCCGTCTTATCTAGAAGAACAAACATGAGTCAAGTTACTATTCCTGAAGTTGACTTGCATCCAGCACACAGAGGCAGACAGTCACTGTGGAGAAAAGAAGTAATGCTGTTGCACAAAACATTATTAAAGTGGGTGGTGTTGCTTCCTGTTATTCACAATGACTTTTTACACTCATTTTATACTACTCCAATTAACTGTCTGGACATTTGAACAATAAAACCACCCTCACAGTGAGAGCGGCCAACTTGATTTGTTTGTTTTTTTTTACAGTAGATCTTTTCGTCTCATTTCAGGGAGCCAAATGTTTCGACTACAATGCGTCCCTGCAGCTGATGGTCACAGGAGGTTGTGACCGAGCAGTCAGACTGTGGACTCGATTTGTGACCACGCGTCCCGTAGCCACACTGCTGGGTCATTGCGCCACTGTGTTGGATGTTGCAATCTACCAACCTGTTGAGCAGATCTTGAGCTACTCCAGAGATGCTGTGAGTCATTAAGGAAATACATTTAAGGAAATGTATATTTTTGTTCGCCATATACAGCTGTAACAGATCTAGTTCATGTTTGTGTCTCGGTCAGGAGCTGAGGGTTTGGGACATTTCCAGCCATCGCTGTCTGAAAATCGTCTGCCTGCAGTTCCCCTGCCAGCAGCCAGGTCGAATCCCAGAACACGGCAACTTCCCCTTCCTGCTGCTGAGCCCTCCTCATCTCGAGGAGTCTTGTTTAGTGGTGGGGTGTAAAGATTACCTGGCACTGCTCAGTCTGTCCAAAACAAGAAGGGGAGGGGGCGGATGGTTGACGGATGAAGGACCAAAAAATCAAAGTGGTCCTGCCGTCTCCTGTGCCTTGTACAACTCCGCTCTGAGACAAGTGGTGACTGGATATGCTGACTCGTCTGTGTGTCTGTGGGATGTGGAGACAGGGAGGAGGAGGCTTCAGATTGTAAATGCTCATGGAGAAGATGGACTCACCTGCATGGCACTAGACTCCTCCCACAGAAGGCTGATAACTGGGGCTCGCAATGGGACCATTAAGGTTCAGTTTGTGAATTCGATACCACTGCTGTACATAGATGTGTAAAAAGACTGCTAATGACTGTCGGTGACCACTCCTACAGGTGTGGAACTTACTCAACGGCCTCAACTTGCACAAGCTGGAGCCTGTTACCAACTCTGAAGTCACTGCGTTGACCTGTCTCCATGGCAACCAGCTGCTAGCTGTGGGGTGGAGCCAGCGAATCGTTCAGTACGACATCGCAGCCGCCAAGGTAAAATGCTTTTGCCGTTTTTGTTGTTGTATTTTCTGGCCGCGGTGGACTCAGTGGAGCAGCATAAAACCATCAGCAGGACTGTGCCTCATGGGGACCCACTAAACAAACGCTACCATAGTGCTACTTCTCAACAAAACCTCCACAGGATACCTTGCACATCCAACCTCAAGTGGTGTGGAGAACGTTCAGCATGATTTGGACAGGGAACAACACAAACGAAATGAAACAAAAATGCAGGACATTCTTAAATTGTTGTGCATGTCTGGTACGTCTTTCAGTAATACCACCTACTGAAACAGAAAATCACCCAGGATTGACAGGTGATTCTGGGAAGCGCGGCACACACATTCACTAATGACCAAATAGCTTAAATATGTCATGGTGTACACATCAAGAAGTCTTAGCCTTCGCACTTGTGCTCATCCACAAGTTCTTCCCCAGATGTTGGATGCCGGATGATGAGTCCCACACAAACAGCTATCACCATAGTGACTAATCTGGTACAGACTTAAAACACAGTGTTATTTCTTCAGAATGCTGTCAACAGTTTGAGCTTAAGAAGAATTTTCACCTCAGGAAATATTTCCTGCAATAGTAGCAGACAATTTATCTAATTAAATCCAAAAAATACACACAGTTAAATCTGTCAAATCTTTAAATCAGACCTTTTATTGCTGGTAAAAAAAAAAAAAAACACATCTAGAACTTTTTCAGAGCATAAAAACACATCCACCTACACATTTATACACATACTGACACTCAAGGCCTCAAGATATAAACTTAAAGTGCAGCCAGTGCCAGTATAAACACCAGTATGAAACTGCAAAACTGCAAAAGTCCGGGTGTCCAGGCATATTTTCACACCTCAAATTCTAACATTACATTTTACCTCTCAACCTTTAACTACCATCTGCTCTGCGGTCAGATTCATCCCCCGAAGACTACAGTAGTAACATTCAGTATTCATGCTTCTCCAGCAAACTCTGGATCCTGGTTTCCCCTACTCATAATGTTTCTCATTGTAAAAGCACCCCGTGCTGGCTGAGCCAGGCTTTTCAAAGAACACGTCAAGGCAAAAAGAAAATGCAAGGACTGTCTTTTGAGAGTAAACGATATCGGCGACTGACGTAAATCACGTTTACTCGTGCACCTGGTGAGATCAAATAAGTCTGCATACAAGACGTCTGCACCAGTATCCCTCTGACGTCCGCCATGCTGAGCTTCCTGCATTTTAAAGAGCTAACCGCAGCATTGTAGCCCAGAGGTGTAAACAAAATCAGTAAACCGGAGAAGGAAATGGAGCTGCTTTCCACAAGGTAGTCCAAACAATTACAAGTTATTTCAGAGCATTTGTAAACTGTCCTATAATGGGAAGGGATGTTTCACAATTTCAACCAACATGCATACAGGAGAGCCTGAAGACAACATGGTACTCCAGCTAGCGTAAAATCTGCTAAAACATTGATGTTGTTTAACATTTATGTCTGTGTACATACTTTACCTGTAGGATTTGTATGTAAGAGCAGACATGTCGTGGAAGTCCAGCGGAGTCCACAAATCAGACATCCTGGCTGTGAGACAGTGCTCTGCTCTGGGGGTCGTTGCCACGGCGAGCTACGATGGAGAGATCATCATCTGGAGGATGGAGATACAAGGACCAGTGCTGCGTCTGCAGAGGCCGAATCAGAGAGGGTGAGAGAAGTCAAAGCAAAAATAAAATAAGTACATTAAGGTTAAGCACTGCTCAACTGATGTGAGGGAACTTGATGTTTCCACCTTGAACAGTAAAATACAACTTGATGCAGCATTAGCATTACCAATCGAATAATATATCTGTTAAGGAGAACAGGAGCGGACTCAAAAGTGCAAACACAATGAATCAAGTTTAAATAGAATTCACAAAGGGAAGGTGCAGTGCAGGTGGAGATCCAGTGACAGGGTTTGCAGAATGGTGGCAGGAGTCCAATAGTGCAGGTGTGGAGACAAGACAGGGCTGGACGTGACAGGTGAGTGTCAGGGAGGGATTTTCCTGGAACACGGGGGGGAAATCACAAATGAGAACGGAGTTGTTACGACAAGGGAGGCTGAACGATGTGGCGGTTGACTGGCAGATGAGGCACAGGTCGTGATGTGATTATGCAGGTGAGAGGGAAACCGGAGGCTACGCCCAGCTACACACACACACAACAGGACGAGACAGAAGCACAAAGGGAAAGGGAATACAATAGGATAACACAGGGAAAGGAGGAGGCGAAGAGCCTCCACATGACATTAGTCACAGAGCCCATTGTTCTGCGTATTGAGAACTCTTGACAGTTTAAGAACATTTTGCTGATATTACTTCTGTACATTTTGTACATTTACTTAAGAATCCAAGGACTTGGGCGACATTATAGCGAGAAGAAACACATTAAACAACAATATCATAATCAATAAAGTCACCAGTAGTCAAACATCCTGAAATAATGGGATGGTAAACTAACACTTCATGTTTTAAAAGTGTGTTACTTATTGTTTTAATGTGCAAAGCGATTCATTATTATCATGTTTTTCTTTTCTGCCTCTGTGCATCCAGAGTGCTGCCCCCTGTGGACAGCCTCTTGTTCCTGCAGCATCGAGCTGGCAACAGAAAGCTGAGGAACAGAGGTGTCCTGGTCTCATCGCAGGGCGGCTGTCTCTGCTTCTGGAGCATCACTGGAGAGGCACATACTTACGGTGAGTGGGAGAGGGAGAAGGAGAGATAGGATGGAGGCAGAGAGTATCATCCAGGAGAAGTAAGAAGTTAAAAGACCCAAATTTGAAATCGAGCTCTCACAGTACGACCGAGGTGGAAGCACCAAACCGTACTAGCAGTTGACAAGCAGCCGTCAGTTTTAATGATCCCCTCCCTCGTAAGATGGATTTACAAACAGCCAGAGCAGTGACAGGCTGAACTGTCGACTTGGCCTCCCGCCTGTACCATTCCTGGCAGCCCACAACTATGTCTCTTTCCAGATACCATCTGTGTTTAGTGGTGTGGGATTCATGCACTGTGACCGCTGCATATGTGTGTGTGAGCATGCACCGGTGTTTGAGCGTGTGCTTGTGTGTGTGCATAGGTCTGTATATGTGTCCATTATTTTTTCTAGCAGGGAAGAATTTGAGCGTGTGACATAACAGGGAGACGTGTGACATAACAGAGAGTGGTAAAGGGTAGCAATTTGTCTCAGACATGCATCTATCATTTAGTATTGGCACAAAATCTGACTCTAAAGAAATTTCCTCGCATGCAACTTTGAGTGAAAGAGTTGTTCTCCCTGTAGACCTTCTACGGGACACTATTGTTAGATTTTACTGCTTCATGTTTAGAAAATTGCATGTGTACATTTCTGTACATTTCCCTCCTCATTCCAGGCCAGTTCTACGCTCCAGAGCAGGCAGGTGAGCGTGTGCTGAGCCTTAACTCAGATCAGACTAAAAACACCATCCTGGTCTCTGGAGACACATCAGGCTGGCTTCAGATCTGGGAAATCTGTCATTTTGCACTAGAAATCCAACATGAGGTAAGGACATGTGTGTACTGCAACATATGGAGTATGTGTGTTCTGTATATCCCACTATATGGTATACCTTTTCTGTCTTCACAGCCAGGGTGTGAGCGGCCTCCTATGATGCGGCGCTGGAAGGCTCATAAGACAGCGATTGTAAGCGTGGAGGTCCTCGAGGTGGCTGACAGATTGTTCGTCCTCACAGCTTCAGCTGACGGCTCTGCTGGACTGTGGACTGTGGACGGAGATCATGTGGGTTGTTTCGGACAGAGAGTGACTTGGAATATGACTGAGCCAGCTACTTACCAGAGGTAAGGCTCTGTGTTGCACTAGAGCATCATTAAATGATAGAAAAACTTCAAAACCTTAATAAGGTTAGTGCATTCATGACCAAATTCATTTAAATCTCATTAGTATGGAAACAAAAAAAAAGCTAAATCTGAACAACTTTTCTGAGTTGAAACATTTCCTACACCCACTAAGGGTTAACAGATTCACTCCATGGTGTGCTAACTCTTCCATGATTGTTGAACTGGAAGCCATAAATGCTAAAAACGACTGCGCACACGCTGCCTGTGAAGCATATTGGATTGTACAGGACAAATTTTGTGGATGACGTGCATAAACATGGCAGCCTTTTTGAGGTTAAATCAGGCAGCTCTGCCAACACATAGTAGAGTGTATGGGATATATCCAAGTAACTAAGGATGTCAACAATGAGCTCTATTCGGCCTGTGCCAAATTTAATCTAGAGAATGTTCTGTAAAGGAGCACGTCATTGTGGAGCGCTTCGTCCAAAAGAAACTTCCCTCGTTGTTTCCACAGACATTTAAGTCTTTAATAGAAACTTCAGTTTGGTTAAAGGTCATAAACTCTGGCTTGGCCGAGGCCCTTTGCCGTGTGCTCGACTGTATTTCTGTCACATGCTGGGTAAAGGAAAGAACAGCCCTAATTTAAGATTTAAGATGAAGTGAAAAACAGAGTCAGCACACACTTAGATACACAAATACATATATGCATACATGTAATATTTAACGTTATGGTTGAACTGCTGCGGAGACACGTTGCTGATGACTTCTTGCCGTGTCTTAAGTCATACCACATGGAGGATTGTATTGAAATTTAAATGATGGGTTGTGGTGATTTAGTGCGTGTGTGTGTGTGCGCGTGTTCAAGGAAGAGATGGAGAGAGAAAAGTTAATATTTTAAAAGTCCATGTTTGTTTCATCTTCTCTGCCTTACTCTACTCACTCTCTGTCTGTCACTGCCTCTGCGGCCTTGGATTGGTCAACTACCCGCAGACCTCTAGACAATATTTCAAAATGTGCTCTCACACAAGTGTTGTATAATTGCATAATTAGAGCCTTTTTTTAGAGGCATGGCTCTAGGGACGGCAATGTTGGTCAGTTTACCATCATCACTTTGGTCCAGAATGAAAATCTCAACTATTGAATGGGTGAAATTAAATTTGGTGCACACAATTGTGCCCGCCTTAAGATAAATTGTAATAACTTTGTTGATCACTTAGCTTTTGATCGAGCGCCACCTTCAGGTGAGAATTTCATTTTGACCAAAGACCAAATCCCTGTAAAATTCATCCTGTATCCCTGTATCATCCCTGTAAAATCAGCCGGAGCTGTGTTAACTAGCAAATGTTAGCATGCTAACACGCTTGAGCATGGTAAACACCTGCTTAGCATCAGCATGTTAGCATTGTCACTGTGAACATGTTAACATGCAAACAACACAGACGCTGCCAAACTTTAAACTTTAAAACTCTCTATAGTCTAATTTTACCACAAATGCCTGTCCAATCAGTCTAAATTTGTTCTGCGGGCTCTTATTAGCTTGAACATCCATGTAGTTGAGACGTTGCATATGTTGAAATTATAATTAGTCAGTTTTAATTTATATAAAGCAGTCCCACATGCTCAGACACACACACACACACACAGAAGTAGCACACAGAGTACTCAAGCGCAGGCCAACCGCACCACAGAAATGGAGAACAGCTACAGTTCTGGTTTAAATCAAATCTAACAACACACACACACACACACAGGATCAGACTCTATGACAAAATATCATCCAGTAGATCACTGATCTTAGTCCTATCTAGTTCAGTGGCACGAACAGCAGTGGGAAAACTGTCTAATCTAATACAAGCAGCGTTGTGTTTGTACAAGTGGATCCCCCTCGGCAAAGAGCAATATCTTTTCTGACATCCAAAGGACGACACAAAGGAAGCTGACAGGAGGCCCGGAGGAGAGCACTGAAAGTGACGACATTGAGCTCAGCAGGGTCAAAAGTCAAGTACCTGACCCGACCAATGGGGGTCTAACTTCACAGGAAGAATGCCGGTCTGAAGGTAACCATTCAGTGCAAACAGGTGTTTTGAAGTGCTGTACACACACCCACACACACACACACACACACACACACACACACACGGCCTCTCCCTGACCCAGGCCATCTCCAGTCACATTTGGCCGTGCGTCGGGAATGTCCCTTTCAGAAATTACCGCTTTCGTCAGAATCCCACCGCACACGTGTATTTGTATGTGTGTGTGTGTGTGGCTGTCCCTGCAGATACTCATGAAAAGGAGTATACGTGCAGGTCAGGATGGCCTTCCAAGCTAATTAAACCTGATACTCTGATTAAATCATGGCCAATTTCACCACGTTATGAAGAGAAGAGTCAGAGCATTCTTCACATTCTCCTCCCCTGAAGTCTGGAGCTCAGCTCAGGAACATTTGGGCAATGTTCTGCTCCAGAGACGCAAGCCAGATAAAAGAAAAAAAAATTAAAGTGCACAAATGCTCAAGGTTTTTGTGTTTGTGTCTGTGTGTGTGTGTGTGTGTGTGTGTGCATATATCTGCAAGACATTTCCTACACTTTCCTTTCACTCTCTGCCTGCTCACTACTTGCCAAAATAAGCGATTAGCTGTGCTTTCTCAGCAACCACACCCAGGCAGACACAGTTATGTACACACACACACACACACACACACATATATTAACTGAAGTTGTCTCTTGTTATCCACTTTAGCTTCATCCACCAGCCCACAAGAGAATGACCACGAGCAACCTCAGCAACCCATGGTAAAAACAATCAGCAGCTGATGAGTGTGAACACACACACACACACACACACACACACACTTGTCATCCTCATCTCAGTTGTTTTCTTTCCTTTCCTCCACAAATCCAACCGTGATTTGTGCGTGCGTCAGTATCTGTGCGAGGACTTTTGCCAGACGGTAGCTTCGTGTCACGAGAGGAGACGTCTGTTTGATGACATCTGCCACGGCAATCACTGCTGATTGGATGTTTTCGCCCCATCAGACTCTGGTCCTGCAGGTGAGTTTCTGTACTGATTACCGGATCCTTTCCCCTCATTGCTGGCTTGATGAATACCTGCTTTTTGTGATCTGTTGGTGCCCAGGGACCCGTTTTTCACAGCACCGATGTTCAAAAAGAGCACACCAACGAGTCAAACTTAAATACACAGTTTGACAGTGCTGATTTGCTATCTCGCCAGCAGCTGAAATAAATATAAAGCTGTAGCGAGCAGCCAATTAGCTTAGCTTAGCACAAAGCCTGGGAACAGAGGGAAACAAGATCCACCCACTAGGAACCTCTAAATCCCACTAATCAACGTGTAATTTATTATTTGTTTAATCTGTGCAAAAAATCAAGAGTAAAAATGACAGCTTGTGGTTTTACGGGGGGTTATGAGGTAGACTAAAGCTTTTCTTGGCAAAAGCCTGGAGACTTCCTAGAGTCTTGTCGTCACTGTGATGTTGCTCTTCTAACAGTGAAAAGACCTGAGTGTTTGGTAAGTGGATTTTGTTACCATTGGACACAGCCAGGCTATTTGTTTCCAGCTGTTATGATAAACTAAGGGTGTTTTCCAAAACTCCAGCCTTAAAATATATTTTTAGCCACACGTGTTTCTCTTGTATTTGTGAAACAGCAGCTTAACATTTTCCCCTGATTGTTGTGGTTTTATTTTTATCAAGCAGTGTGATATTTCCTGACATTTGAGTCACCTCGAGGCGACTGACCCTGTACTGTCATCACATCTAAATCGCACAAGTAGTAACTCAATGCCCTGTGTGTCTTTGTGCTAAGCTAACTAAACGGCACCTTCAAAATGAATGGACAGATTTGGCAGTGGACCTGGTTTCCAAAATGTCAAACTATTCCTTTAGCTATTTGATCTGTAGAGCCGAAATAATGCAAAAATCTGATCTGGCTACCTGTCACGGGGAGATGGCCTATTTAAAATAACATGTTCTACCAGCATGAAGGATGTTGACTTAAAGGTCAATTTAGGGGGCTCTATTTAAAGAGTACAGCAGAAGGTGAATATAATATGCATAAACCTAGTGTAGAATCGGCTGTACGGTGAGCCTTTCATATCTACAGAGACAGCAGGTCCTCTCTTCCACCGTGTCCACCATGTTGAACTGCCATCATTGTACTGTAGCCTAGAATGGACAAACTAAACATTGGCTCTAGACAGGGCCTTTCACATTTTTAAAATATCTTGTGGTCACCATAGTTTCATTTAAATGGTTTCAATCTGTAACTTCATCGATAGATGCCACTAAAACCTACACGCTGCACCTTTAAAGCAACAGTATGTTACTTTTGAAACAGGAAATGACACATCGTTATTGTTACACACAATATGTTCCCCCTAAAAACACGCCCGTGGTTAAGTCGATACACTCAGGGGATTTGCTGTCTGGTATGACCAGTAGCTTGTAGAGGCTAATGTTTAGATTAGCTAACAGATGGGTCACTTTGTTGACTTGCAGTACACTTTACACTATTGGTGCTAATATAGAGCTACATTTTAGCATTTCCCATAGTTCCACTGCAATTTTCAAAATGGCTCTTTGCTGCTGCAGTGTCCGATTTTCCCCTGAACGATCAATAAACTTTATTCCATCAGCTGTCCACCGACAGTAGTCATTTTGCCTGGCTGGTGTGCTCTGCCGACTTCTAGACAGTGCCATTTTATTTTGGACGTGTTATGTAAATACTCTATAGTGTTTGTTGTCGTCTGTGGTAGTCTAGGTTTGTAGACATTCAGTAGTGGCCAGCAGAAAAGTATGGGTCAGCACATGTGACTATAAAAGGCTCGATCAATCCTAGAGGAATGTGAGGGCACAGTTCCACTTCCTTCGTCCCGGAGCTGTGGCTGTAGCGCACCATGGTCAGCCTGAAGAAACGTTTAAAAAAAATGTGATTGATGGGAAGGGATAATGAAAGAGGGATGAAAAATGGAGGAGAGGAATACTTTATTTTAGGAACATCTGATGGGAAAAAAAATGATTTCTTTCATTTGAGTGTTTGCATGCACGTCTTTCCCACTTTCTCCTTAACTGCTTTAAATGTTCCTCTTCATCTCTTCCTCTCTTGAGCTTCTTCATCCTCTTTCTGTCTTATACTCCCAGCTGCGTCCTTATCCCTTTATATTGTGCGATGCGCTGCCACACCGCATTTGTGGCCTAGATACGGAAGAGGCTTTTCCTGTAGCTGCCGATTCACGTGGAGTGATTGTTGAGAGGTCAGAAATGAAGTTAAAAAGACTTCCATCCATACACCTCGCTGTTTTAACTGTTTGTCGAAGGAGGAATGTCAGAAACGCCTCAATTATGTTGCTCTGTGATATTATTTTACAAATCTGAAGTTGTTCTTCATTGTAATCTTTTTATATATATATATATATATATATATATTCTTTTTCCAGGCGACATCTCCTTCACTGAGGATTTACCCACAGTCCTCTGGGTGCAGAATCAGAGTTTGACTGGGAGCAAAATCGGCTTCCTACCTGTTCAGTCAGATATACACCAAGATGCAGATGAATGTTTTTTCTGCCAAGTCATATTGAAGCTGTAAATTGAATATGTCTCTTTAAATGTCACATGAATGCTGTTACCTTCGGACAAAGCCAAGCTAGTTGTTTCCCCCAGTTTCCAGTATCTATGCTAAGCTAAGGGTTTAAAATCATCCTTAGCCATGCATGTTTCCCTCGTGTTTGTGAAACAGCAGTTTTACATTACCTGACTGCTGCAGCCCTGATATTTGAAACATCTGGGTCATACAGACATCTGAGTCATCTTTATTTGAACACAAACCCACCCTGCACTTATCGTCGCAGGTCTGCTGAATTGCACAAATTGCTGACACGAGACTCAATGTCCTGCTTTGCCTCGCTTTTTTTTTTTTTCCTCCCCCATATTTGATTTTTGCACTTCTTCACATGTGCTCATCCTTACAAACCGGGTTATTTTAAGCACCCGTCTGGATGTTTTTAGCGGGGGAGGAAAGCGAGAGTTTGTGTCTCAGGGATAAATACAAACAGACACAGCTGGGACAAACAGGGTAAGTCATCTAGTCTGCACTTTTGCCCCCTCAGGCATGTAAAGTCAACACAGCATTACTGAATTCCACCAAATGTGCTGTTATATATCTGTGTTGTCAAGAGTAAGCGATTACATTTTTAACCAAAAGTATATATATTTTTTTGTGCTGTGGAATAAAAACTAAATGGCATATTTATAGATTTCTCAGTCTGTTAGTATATAATCTGTATAGTCTCAGTCTGTGGGATATTTTGCAAGAGACCGTGTACAAGCAACAGAAACTTAAAATGGAAAGCCAATTCAGCTGAGAAAATCCGCTCACCTAAAAGAAGATATTTTTTACAGCATGCATTTGGGTCAAAAGAACAAAAGTGTCTCTTTTTTGTTTTCATAGCTGTGGTCTTTGAAAAAAAAAAAAACCCTTATAGGACGCAGTCATGCCCGCTTAGCCTGTGCATGTGTGTGTGTTTGCGTGTGTGCGCGTAGATACAAAACAGGACCTCTTCTACAATCCAGCAAAATGGCACTGACTTCCAACATCAGACTACTTTCAGTCTATTTTCTCTTCATAGTATATAAAAGACCCTGGAGAGCAACTCCCAGACATTAATGCGTAATTTCACCAGACTTACACACACACACACACACACACACACCCAAACAGACGACAGATGTTCCAAAATACCACAGTAACAACATCGCAGTCGCAGCCTGGGAAATGCCCTGTGAGATCTTCATTGCTCCTGTATAAAATCTGCTCAGGGCTTCTAGAGCCGAAACGGGGCAACAAGCTGCAATGGGAATTTATACACAGTGTGTTTTCATAGGAACGAGAGAGGGAGAGAGTAAAGAAAAGGTGGCCTGTGAACAAGGGGAGGTGTTATTTTTCCCTGCGTGTTTCCTCATTTGAAGTTGTGCAAGAACTACTTTTTTTTCGGGGGGGGGGGGGGGTTGCCTTTTGTGAACTTGCGTCTTTTTGTAGATCAGCGTGACAGGGAGAAAGTGAGGGATTCATGTGTGGGAACTGCAGGAGGAAGGAAAGTGCAGCTGGGAATTTTCGCCTGGAGCGAGACAGACTGGAGGTCTGTGGCGAAATAAGGCAGAGACAGAGAGAAGAAAGGAAAAGAGAGGGGGAGAGAGAGAGAGAGGGAGGTGGAGAGAGATGACAGAGGAGCAAAGAGGTTTAAAGCAGGGATGACGAAGCGTGGGATGGCAGGAGGAGAGAAGATTTGATGAGATGGAGGAGGCGTAAAAGTGGACTTTACTTAATGAGGTGGAGCGAGGAGGAGACTAGAAGATGACAGAAGCGAATCTTGTCTCCACGCCTTCTTGGGGGAAAAAAAAGGATGTCAAGGCGAGTTTCACACACACACACACTCACACGCGCACACACACAAACACCTGTAAATCTACACTCACAATCTTCCTGCCAATCGTCTCCCTTTTGCTTTAACCCTCCGAGAGACTGTCTGTGTGTGTTTCCTCCACCCTCATCTCACTCTCTCTCAATCTACAAACCTGTCATTTAATGACTGTGTACATACCTGCACACACACACCTACACACCCACAGTGTACACACACACACTGTCCCTCTCTCTCACACACACACATTCTCGCGCTCTCGTCCTCAGAGCAGCAGGTCCCTGGAAGCAGCCAAACTGTCAGTGACTGTTGCAAACACATGCTCGCTCTCAGCTCGGCTCTCTCTTCAGCTGCTGCCAAGGAAGGAGGAGGAGGAAGAGGAGAAGGAGGAGGAGGAGGAGGAAAAGAAGTGAGGCTGGAAAGAACAGACTGAAACACACAGAGAAAAGAAAGAGAGAGACTTGGACCAGCCTCTCACTGCTTACCTCTCGCCTCTGCCTGGCTGACTGTGTGAGAGACTGGTGGCAGCTGACAAGTGATGCCTTGCACTCTCCGGAGCAGCGCATAGACAGGACTCCCTTCAGCTTCAGAGTCTTCCTCCCTCTGTGACAATGATGAGGAGAGACCGTCTCTTCTTGGCCGTGACCCTCACAGCCATCTTCTCCGCTGACCTCTACTTTATCCTGTTGCCAAAGCTGCGGAGCGTGGGTCAAGGATCGGGGCACTTTTGCTCATGCGGTCCCAACAATCTCACCCTTCCCAGACATGGAGGTCTCGCCACCCCGCAGCTCTCCAACTGGACATCCCTGCCACCCCTGTATGGTACCACATCCGAACCCACAGACGGAGGTTCAAAGCTGGGGAGGTTGTTTGCTCACCCTCTGTACAACATCCAGATTCCTGCACTGGGGCCGGAGGAGAGGCTGCTGCATGCAGAGCAGCTGATGGAGTACTACAGGAGGAAGGTGTCACGCTGGGAAAGGTCAGTTTCTGGCGTCATTTTTTAAAATTTAGGCTTTAAAAATCACACTCGTTGCTTATTTTGTCTGCTGTGCAGTTGATTTTGCAATAGCCGACAAATAACTGAATGTGACTTTTGCCAGTGTTACTCAACTTTATTGTGAAAGAACTCCGTTTGGGCTCAAAGATCTCACTGTGAAAGCACGTGTTATAGGGCTTGACTGTGGTCAAGGGGCAGGGTCACTGACACTGCGGCCAAAACCCGCAGCAGATGCACACAAAACACACACATTTGTTGATGATAACAGATGTACACCCACATGCACACGTCAGGATGTGTAGACAATCCTCTGCGTCATAAAAACCTAAACGCCGAGTGGGTTGGTGGCAGAAAAAAAAAACCCTCGCAAACATGTCATTCTGAGAGCTCGCGCCTGGACCGCTCTCTTTAAGGTAAACAAGGATTTAGAGC
This sequence comes from Nibea coibor, assembly GCA_023373845.1. Classification (NCBI taxonomy): domain Eukaryota; kingdom Metazoa; phylum Chordata; class Actinopteri; family Sciaenidae; genus Nibea; species Nibea coibor. The sequence continues at coordinate 12,593,698 of CM041728.1, forward strand.
CGCTAAAGCCCATCTTAATCTGTGGGAGCCGTTGCTGTCTTGGCTCGTGAGGCTGTCTGTCTGTTCCGACACAGTGCACTCCCTCTGAGAGATACAGACTTTGGGCTCCTATGGTGGAAAATAAGAAGAAATATGAGCAATGGATCTCCTCTCTCTGCTGCCTTGTAAAGAAAAAAAACCCCAAAACAATGGATAGCCCAAAGGCTTGTTTAAGACTTGCAAAATCTTGCAACAGCATCTCTGCACTGCAACAAACACGCATAGGAGAGCTTTAAGGCTGCTCAAATGAACAGTTACATTTCCTTGATCCTTGATACTAATTTAGTTTTAGTCATTTTCCCAGTCAAGCTTTTTTATTTGTGTGTTTTGTGCGTTCTTCCCGGAAAACGTTGTAAGAAAATGCCCCAGAAACACCGTCTCCTTCCTCTTTGCTATCTCTCATGTGACTCTAAACTCTGTGGTGTGCACTTGTCTAATTTCCTGATTACCCTGATATGTCACGTCAGTTCGCTGGGTGTGTGATGGCTCAGGAAAAAACTCGTATTTATAGTCCCTTCCTTTATTATCACAGACTCTTTATCCAGACCGTGATGGACTGTGTTTGGGCTGGTACCCACTCTGTGTGGTCAGCTCTGGCAATGTGGTGCCCCCTCTCACCACAGACTTATTTGTTCTGGTCTTAGATTATAGGACAGCAGGGAAGAGAGGAGGCGGTGGAAATTCAGAATTTTGTTACAACTGCTTCTAAAAACAATAAAGAACCTATGAGATAACTAATGAAACAAGGCTACATGTTAAATTATTACATAAAAAAAGGTCTGAACAGAATGAAACTCGTGAATTGACTGCAGAACGTCTGTATCCTCGTGCAGTCCCTCACTTCCTATTTTGTTTTAAACACATTCTTGCGAGACCCACTGTGAGGAAAACCTGTTGAATCCACTTTGCCATGGATTTCTGGCACCGAGCACCGCTCCAAATCTGTGGTCTTTCCAAAATAAAATACTGCCTTTACAAAATGTTGTTAGAAGTGATGCCCAAGCAGTAGATCTTTTTTAAAAAGCTTGGCAATCCAGGTTTAGCAACACCACAGCCAGATCCCTGGCCTCTTTCAGTCCGATACCTCATTGTTGTTTATGTAACATGGCATTCAAATTGTATGCGAACACTTTTGCATATCCCAACTGTTTCCTACGGTTAACCTCTAATGGGCCTCTCACTCCTCAGACATATGAAACTCTACAGTGAGGCAGCGGCTGTGTCCAACATCACTGTGACTGAACACAAAGTGACCTTTGACCCAGACGCCAGCTGGCTGAAGTTCCACCTGGGAATTAGTCGCTATGCTCTGTACTCCCGCGATGACCTCGCTGTCCCACAGCTCCTCAAGGAGATGCAGAGCATGACGGTCATTGGCGCAGGTGATGGATGGATGAATGGATAGATGGATGGGTCTTTAAAACATCTGTATGACAGCAGCGGAATAACTGTAATTTCTTGATGTGATTGGGAATAAAAAATTGTAAGTCAAGTCAAAATTGAAACCAGGCCATACAACAATCGAAGAAGCAAATATTCTGGCTACATGTCCAAGTCCTTTTGGTTATGAATTATCAATGTTATAATGCCGCATTTAACACCTTTAATGCGCCAAATGATGAGCTAACAAGACTTTATCTCTCACAGATTACACTCAAGATGAGAAGGCGCTGAAAGGAGCTTGTGATTGTACCCAAGGTAGAGTCAATACACCACTGAATCATGAATTATGAATCTGATCTGTTGGGTTTTGATGTTCTTCGTCTCATGTTGTGCAGCTCTATATTTTGTGTACAGTGTGCAGCATGGGGCAGCATGATTGTTTCGATCTCTGACTAGCCCCTTTGTTTCTCCCTTTTTGTTCCCGTCTTTCCCCCCTGCGCTCAGCGGTACACTGCTGCCTTTGTGATAGAGAGGATTTTGTTTTCATTTGGCGCCAAATTTCAGATTTGCCTGTCTGTATGAGACACTTGCTTTGGGGCAAAAAAAGGCGTTTGTTAGCGTTCAGAGGCAGAGCTCTTAATTAAATGTTTGATGTCAGAATGCTCTGAGGGAAGCCAGTGTTTAAACCTACACAACAGCCTCCACCTACACTGTTATCTCTGACTGTACCTCCGAGCAGCACGCGAGCTAGAACTGCAAATGCATGGGTGCATGGAAGTGAAAATCCTTTTAAAATACTTTTATTAGATGTTATTGTGGCACAAAACTAGCAGATATGGTGGATGCGGTAGTGGTGCAGCTAGCTCTTGGCTAAATGGCTAACAAATGCGTGTGTAAAGCCAGTGGAATACCAGCAGAAATATGCACATGAAAGCTCATTTGGATGGCAAAAACTGCTCTAATTTTTCAGTATTTTCAGACATTTGCTTTATGTTCCACAGTGAACAATGTGCACTGCTCTCTCACTTTCTTTTGTCCTGCCTGTGCTCACCAGCTCAGTGAACTGGCTGACCACGCAAACATCATTCACTGCCAAGAAGAAATGCAACAAAACAATCCATCCCTCTAGTTTAAATTTAACCTCTAAAGACTTTCTCATTATTTCAGTAACCAGAGACAGTGTTCATCAGCCGCTGGGGGCTGTTTTCCCAGTTTGGCCCTTATTTCATTCATTTCAGAAAGGAATGAGCGTTTGTAAACCTTTAAATGATTGTTAACTATTAATAACCCCAGAGTTTCACAAAGATCAGCAGGCGGGAGGCGTGTGTGTGGTTAGTCTGGCCTACTGCTGTGACATAATATACAGCCAGACGGAGAGAGAGAGGAACGCAAGTGTGCTGAAAGAGCAGAGTGCAAGCTGTGTGACCAACCCCCAATTACTTTATCACAGGGAACAGGCAGATCTAGAAAATGTTACAGTTTGAACCGGCCTCTGGGGCTTTAAGCTAAAAAAAAAACAAACACTGACTCAGTTACTTAATGCTCAATATTGACTTTTGTCAAACTGAAAAGTTTAAACAAGGCAAACTAGTCATTTTCTATATAATCGTTTGATAATCTCCATTGGTGTATGTAACGTCACCTGACCACCATAATGTGTCTTTGTGTTTCTGTCTCGGCCGCTCTAGTTGTAAAGCCCAGTGGACATCACCTGAAACTGGCTTTGAAGATGCAAAACTTTGCTAAAGCCATGTTCAAGCCAATGAGGTGAGGATTGAAACCACTTTCAGTGAGTGTCTGGTGCTTATCAAACAAGTCATTTGATGGAAAAACATAAAGCTGTTGTCTATGAAATCTTCATGAAAGGTTAGCTGACATAAAATAATGTTACAGGACATTATCTCACGTCATGTTCTGTGTCAGTTTATGTTATCGAGTATCTGTTAAAGAGGGAGTATTTGTTGTGTTGATTATATACTGCAAACTATACTGTATAGTACTATATATACTGTTGTAACTGACAGTCGATCACTGTGTATGGCTTGTGTGTAGGTGTGTGTAACTATGCACCTATCTAACCGTCTATCTGTGGACGTCGTTATTACGCATTCACCAACACAGGACCGAAAAGCCAACAGTGGACATTTTATAGATCCCTTGTTAGATATGCTTTTAGTCAGGCTAAAATTATGTCTAAAAACACTCTGGTAATGTGGGCATGTATGTGTGTTCGTGTGTGTGCGCGTGTCAGGCAGCAGAGGGACGAGGAGACTCCAGAAGACTTCTTCTACTTTGTTGATTTCCAGAGACACAACGCCGAGATTGCTGCCTTTCATCTGGACAGGTGCAGCCCCCCTCTTCACGCATAATTCCCTTCTTCATTTAATTGTTTTTCCTATTTTACTGTCATCTCTGTTACACTCTGTTTATTTTAAGTGGTCGCTCAGTGAATTTATGTGGCAGCGCAGCTTGGGGTTATTTTAGTTTTTGTTGCACATCTGTCATTTTATTGCTTCTAGTTATGGTTCTGGTGCGTATTGAAGTGCTGCAAATGGTTTTCTTAGGGCCCTTTATTTTAAAGGAACGATCTGTGAAGCAAATATAGAACTATAAACAGCAAGTAAAGAAACAGTAAAAAAAAAATATATAGTTAATAATGGTTCCAGTGTTGTTAAGTAATTGTGTTGTATAACGTTCTTATATATGAGATTATGATTAGCTGTAGCAATGACCAGTGTTGGTCCACTTTGGCCCAGACTGACAACCTCAACAACTTTTGGATAGACTGCCATGAAATTTGGCAGAAACTTTCATAGTCCTCAGAGGATGAATCCTACTGATGTTTGCAATCCTTTGGCTTTTCCTTTTATTCCACTATGAGGTCAATATTTGTGGTTCTGAGTGAAAGAATCTCAACAACTATTTCATGGACTGCCATGAAATTTAGTTCAAACTTTGGATGAATTAACTTTACCAACTTCTTTTCAAAATCATCACCAAGATCTGCAAAACTAATAACATTCTCATGATCCATTAGCAAATGTTAGCATGCTAATATGCTAAACTTAAATGGTAAACATAGTAAATATTACATCTGCTTTGCATCAGCGTGTTAGCATTGTCATGGTCAGCATGTTAACAAGCTGACACTAGCATTTACTCAAAGCACCACTATGCTTACATAATCATAACCACTAGCTGTAAATCCTTAACCTAGTTGAAATGTATATGTCTTACAGGAGTAATGATGAAATTGGACAAGGAGGCAACATTCTTGCCGTAGCATACCACTGTTGAACAGACACAAAATGCAATCATTTAAAAAAAATGTAAATGGTCTCCCAACAAATAGATGTAAATTAAAAATGTCTCTTGGTGCCAACAAATCAGCCATGCAGCCTACACAAAGATTGCAACATGTTTGCCCTGCCCGGGATTTCAAAACTAGCTGATCAGCATAAACCGCAGACTATAGACAAACAGACACACACACACATCTTTGCGTAATTGCACATTAGCTGAGGTGAGGTGATTCACTCTCATCTGAGCTAGACGGTATCATTAAGAAGCCACACAGACACACTGAGAAGTCATCATTTCACCACCCAAAAAAACTGAAAATAACAGGAGTGGCGCGTCAACAGCTCAGTCATTCGCTATAATTCCACTCAGTGTTTATTATCCTGCATCTGCTCAATATGCCAAATATCAGTTAGGCTTCAAAATGTAAGAATCGTCAACAGTTTCTGTCACCAAAGACAAAAAAGACCAAGATCATGTCTTTGGGTTTTTCTCTTAATTTATGGCAGTGTGTTTTTAATCTGTGGCAGTGTGTTGTCTCTCTCTGTTGTGTCTGCGTTGGCTGCCAGAAGCCCTTATCATTATCGTTAGCAATCAGCAGTTGGGGAATGCCGACAATTTGAGAAACAGTCATTCAGCTTCACACACTGGTTGTTGTTTGATTACTGTTTGTGAGACATGACTGAATAATGGCCCTCGGGGGAAGCATAAGCTCTTGATAGCGTATATGAACGCAGCCAGCTAAATTATGCAGCATGGAGACTGACAATAGGGTTCATTCATTGATACGAATCAGCAAAAAATAAACCGCAGGCTCATGTGAAAAGAGGTGAGGACACGGAGATAAGAGGGATCACATTACATTTACATTGAATTTATACGAGCGTGAACTGCATGAACCGTAAACCTTTCCTTACACATGAAACTGAGATGACTGTTATCTAAAGGGGGTTTCTTCTGAATCTCATCAACCTGTTTGTCAGGATCCTGGACTTCCGGAGGGTCCCGCCGGTGGCCGGCAGGCTGGTGAACGTCACAGGAGAAATCCTCCAGGTCACCCACAACGAAGACCTCCGAGCTGTCTTCTTCACCTCACCAGGTGAAGAACAAGCAGGCCTCTTTTAAGGCCTGACATTTTCGTAAACACGCTATTTTCCTTTTTTTTTTTACCAAGCGTTAGATGAGAAGATACCACTTTCACGTCTGTGCGCTAAGTATGACGCAAACAGATACAGCCAGGAGACAGTTAGCTTAGTTCAATAGAAAGACTGGAGGCAGGGAAAACCACGCTGTAACCTCCGTGGCTTGGAAAAGAAGTCAATGCAGAAGGCGGAAGAAGCAGTACAGCCAAAGTGGCGGCAGACAGTGCCACAGATTTTGAGCTTTGGCTCTTCAGAAACCTATGGAGTGACATCACGCTTACACTGTCCATTCTTTTGACTGTCAGTGGGGTAAAGACAACAAGTTGTGACCTTACATTTTGGTTTTTGTATGGATTAAACCAAATATACTATGTTCCTCTTCTTTAGCTGGAATTTTTTAACCTTCAGACTGAGTCAGGGTGGCTGTTTCATCCTGTTTCCTGTTTTGATGCTAAAGCTGAGCATCTCCTGGCTGTAACCACTAGCTTCATAATTACGGACTGACATGAAAGTAGTATCGAGCAAGGAAGCTTTCCAAAATGTTGAACTGTGCGTGTCCCGTAGTTTGTTGTTGCATCTTTTGGTTTTCTTTTTTGAGAATTTTGCTCAATGAAGCTGTTCTCACCTCAGCAGCAAGGTGACGTGTTTATTTTCTACCTGACTTTTAGTCACACTTTCATACCTAGAGTATGTCCCCGTATCTTTGCAAACAGCACATATCAGTGCGAACCCTACCTGTGAGTCATTTTGGTTCCAGTTTGATGTTTTTTCTGGCTGTGACAGAGTTGGCGGGAAAGGCAGAGCTGATCAAAAACCATGTAATTGCGTGTGAGCAGGAAAACTCATTTTGTATTCCACCATTTTGCTCTGCTTCCCAACAGCAAACAACACATGTTTCTTCGCCAAGTGCCTATATGTGTGCAAGACGGAGTATGCGGTGTGCGGTAACCCCAATCTGCTCGAAGGCTCCCTGTCTGCCTACTTACCCGGCCTCAGCATCGCTCCCCGCATCTCCATCCCCAACCCCTGGATCCGCTCCTACACCTTCACTGGACGAGAAGAGTAAGCTCTCAGACCTCTGTACACTATTACAACACTTTATAAACTGTTGTGTTGTGTGGCTAAGTGGGAAGTTATACTACTGTCACGACTTATTTACCGCCATGTCTTTTACTGACTACTGCGGTCGAGACTGTTGGTGGCCTCCAGTCAGAATCCAGTGTTTTCAGAATGAAATAAAAGACCAGATTTCCCATAAATCCTGCTGATGCTGAATCAAAGTGGATGTTTACCTCTTTGATCAAAGGCTTTTGCAATCAAGGATAAAAGAGGGTAAAATTTTACCCTTTCTTTCTTCGCTGCACACATCTGCTATTTTTATAATCTATGAAGTCAATTTGCTCCAGACCTCCTGTTCTGTGCCGTAAATCTCCTGAGCGGGTTTCCTCATGAAATCCACCTCAGTGACACAACATAAAATGCAGCGGAGAGGCTGGGAGAAGTTCAGCTTTTGAATGATGCTGATGAACAGCGGCATCTTGAACATTACATTACAGTCTGACAAATATTGCCAGTGTGCCAGTGGTTGTACGTGAACCGATGGGTGATTTTAGACACTTTGTGTTGTCAAAAATCAGTTCCTGGTTTGAATGATGTCTGTTTTTAAAGGTGGGAGGTGAATCCTTTCTTCTGTGACACCATAAAGCAGCTGTATCCTTATAACTCAGGAAACAGGCTCCTCAACATCATAGACATGTCCATCTTCGACTTCCTCATAGGTATTTTATACCATTACCTATTATTTACTACTCACACGAGCACTAGAACTTTTAGAGCCAGACAGTGTCTATATATTTGAGTGTTGAGTATTTGGTCCTTTGTTTCAGGCAACATGGACAGGCACCACTACGAGATTTTTACCAAATTTGGGGATGAGGGATTCCTCCTCCACTTGGACAACGCCAGAGGGTGAGATAAAAACACAGAACATTGATTATTATTGTTGTGATATTATGCTTTGTGCTTTAATTTCCTTATCACATCTTGTGCTCAGGTTTGGGAAGCACTCTCAAGATGAGATGTCCATCCTGGCTCCACTGTCCCAGTGTTGCATGTAAGTGTAACGTTATAGAGGGCCGTTTGTGGTTTTATGATGGTGAGCTAGTGTCACTTTGGGAGGAAAATGACTTTCTCTTCTCGCCTTCCTCAGGATAAAGCGCTCCACACTGTTGCGGCTCCAGCTCCTGACCCAACCGGAGTACAGGCTCAGCGACGTGATGAGGGAGTCCCTGGAGGGAGACTCTTTACAGCCAGTCCTCACAGAGCCCCATCTCTTAGCACTGGACCGAAGGTTACAGAAGGTCCTCCGGGTGGTCCAGCGGTGTGTCCGGAGGCTGGGCGAAGACGAGGTGATCACCAAGGACTTTATCAAATCCACAGTGAAGCCGCAGACTGCCACAGATATGGAAAAGGACAGGTAACAGAGGACTTAAAGGGCCGCCGCTCCTCCTCGAAGAAAGTAGTAAGACTTCATGATGAAGCGCAAACAACGCTCAGATGGTTTCGATTTAAGGAACAAGCCATAAATGGAAGACGCTGTGAAATCTTCAAGAGGGGTTTGTCAAACGAACGAAAGGAATCTTATTGTGGAGGTTCAGAACATGAATCACTGCAGGCCTCAAATTCCTATCACACAGGGAGTCTTGCCTTTATTATTATTATTTTTTTTTGTTTCTCTCTTGGTCATAAATTCCCCCAAGGGTGCATTTTATGACCGGGCTTACACCTTCAGGGTGAATTTGGGGTTGGTACACTTAAATTAAGACCTTTTAAGGAACAATTAAAGACCATTTTGATGTGGAGAATTCATTAGGAGAGTAAAAAAAAAAGGCAGCAACCGTATCAGGGAATATTTCATTGATACATGAAGCCATAATTAATATTCAAAAGGAGAGAGCTGCCATGCACTGGATCAGTCGTTTATCATATTAATGCTGGTGAATATTGTGATTATGGAAAAAAAAAAAGATTTGTGTCCATGTGATGTCATAATTATAAAATAAAGTGATTTTACGGTGGTGCAAGTTCAAAGGTCATCACCTGCAAGAAAGTGTCTAAGTGTGTGTCTGAGTGAGAAAAGTGCTACCTATTAAACAGCCATTTAGTTTACTCCACCCCGTCTTCCAGACTTGTAATCCTTCTGTCTCATGAGAGCGTAACAGCTTTACGACGTGACTGTCAACTAAAAACAGACCGAGACAGAGAAACAACTAACCTGGAGCGAGTGAGAAATATATATCCTATAATAGTACTGTAACATTTCTGAGCTCAGCCATCTTTCATCATTTTAATGCGTTTTCCTCTGCGAACAAGTCTGAGCTATGACCTTTTGTTATTCTCTTTGTTCGTACCCAACAAACCTGATACGTTCCAGCTCTTTGTCTGATGTAAAGTGAGACGGATAACCACAAATATTTTTAAGAGTTTGCAGAGCAGTGCCAAATAAAGTCAAGTAACATCAGCCCCACAGAGCAGACGGGGAAGGCTGATAAGCGGCAGGATCATAAAATGTTATCTCCACCGCAGGTAAATTCCTTCATACCACAGCGTTTAAACGGTTTATATTCATTAAAGGACAGCAACAGGAAAAAACATTTAAAACCGCGGTTGTAAATAAAGGGTGACAGATTAGGAAATGAATGATCAAACTGGACCTTTCCAGCTCCAAAATAACTAACAGCAACAGTTTTAAAGCAGCGGATGATGGTTCTTCCCAGAGCCAAGTACTGTTGTTAATAATTAAGTTTAGAACCTTCGCTCATTATTTTAAAAATAACTGCATGGAAAAATGACCTAAGTTTTCTAAAGTCATAAATAAATCTCTTAAAAAGGAAAAATGTATTATAAAAATATGTTTAAAAATAAGAGAGTCCACAAAAGAGGAACGAGAAAAGGTAAACACTTAAATGAGGGTATATATAAAAACATAACTGATATTTATGTAGGTTTAGGAGCAGGGAAGATTATTATGAGGCTTTTCAGAGCAACGACATGTCTCCCTCTGGTGGACAGATGTCATGTTACATCAGAGGTACACCAATATTAGTGTGACTTCAAAACACAGAGCACATCATTTAAACTAGTTAAAAAATCTTTTAAAAAAAGCAATGTTACAGTAACAGGAGACTTTACATCACTAATAAAAGAAACCCGAGACGACACTGAATCATTTTTACTTTTTTATTGCTTAAACTGCCATCTGGAACAATCTATACCAAAAGGATAAACATCTTTGCACATACAGGAGGTCAAACTGAATACAGGGTAGAATAGAAAAAGAATGGTCCTCTGATCGCCTGCAGCTTTCTGCGCTGCAGGCCTAACAAACTCACTGAAGGTCGGGCTAGCAGGAGTGACTGACTACTACTGTAAGCCCAGGTTAGGTAAGCTAAGGCAAACCGGGACGATTGCAGTGTGGTTAAAAACAGTTTGGACTAAAACCAATGGTGCGGCTATTTACATGAAAACAATATTTCAACAAAGTCAAACCCCTCGCCTCTAACGGAGTCATTTCCTGCAGATGAGGATGAATAGGAGGTGTTGTCGATGGACACAAATCCACATGATCCACGAGGACAGCCTCAGGGTTAGGACGGGGGAGAGGGGGGGGACAGATGAAGATGATCATTTAAAACAGTAAAGAAAAATACGCTCATGTCCACGTAACAAAAACTCTTCTCACTAACCTGACTACCCTGCAATCGGCACCAAAATCAAATCCTTTTTTTTTTTTTTTTTGGACGTACAAACACACGTCACGATTCGAGGCGGGTGCTCCGAATGAGACACAACAGAAACAGACACATGACTGGTTCTATGTCATTTCTGGTAACAAACAGTGAGGCAGGAATGAAGAGTTAAGCCTATAATCCAGAAGTCAACATCGTGTGATTTGGTAAAGATCTTTAAAACAAAAAAAACAAAAAAGAAAAGAAGGAAAGAAAAGAAAAGAAAAAGAAAAATAAAAGACAGTAAAGTCGTAACATTTTATGCCATCTAAATAGTCATGAAGCAGTTAAGCTAGGGAGTAACAAACCAAATATTTGACAAAGTTCCTGCGTCTGCACGCAGCTGCAGGGCACGCTTTTTCAAACGCGTGCTTCCATTCATACCGGATCACTGGGTGCCTAAAAACATCATGCCAAGTAAGCATAGAGAACAGATCACAAGCTACTCTGATGAAAAGACAGCCACCTTTTCAATAGGCAATAAGCAATGACACTAGTTTTAAATAAATATCTGCTCACTCTGCTGTCAGCTCACCTGTGATGCTTTGATACATAAATACTTCAGATGTCCTGAAATCCATAAACCAACCGGGTTTTCTTTTTTTTTTTCTCTCTCTTCAAGACTTCACTTCAATAAACCTGTATTTTGATCTATTTTAAAAAAAAGGTTGAACCCATGACGTTTTACACAATACAATTACATACTGTTTTGTCAGTTGACAAGAAGAAGCATTTATTTACTTTGTGGCACTGGACACCTAAAATAGAATTTATGGAAAAATAAGTGTTTACAAAAGACAGTTAAACGTTTTTTTTTTTTTAAGATCACCATCACTCCAAACCATAAGTTTATCATTTAATCAATGATAATAATAGAACTATGATCATTTTAACTATACTATGATAACATTTTGATTACAAACCATAGCAGAAGAGTGACCAAGTTATTTGGTATATACTAAAAAAAATTGAATACTGAAATACACTTAATACTCTTGTTTTTTTTTTTTCCTTTCTTTTTTTTCCTCAGAGTAGTCAAGGCAGTTCTTGTATGGTCGTTCTACCGATTAAAGAGGACAGTAAGGGTAATAACTACTTCCTGTTTGGAGCTCCAAGGGAACAGAACACGCACTGCATTTCCACGGCTATGCATCGTTGCGTTGTGACGATAATCAAACATTTGGCACTAGCCTGGTAGCTGCACAATAAAACAAAAACCTTAAGTTGCACAAGCTCTCTCAAACGAAGCAGAAGAGACTCGCCGCCGTCTCGTCATACCGATCGAAAGGGAACCAAAAACAACAAGTGGAGCGCAACCGTCGTACAGCTGAAACCTAAAAACGTCGGACAATATTCGGATGCAGTCATTTTCTTCCTGCCTTCTACGGTTTCTAGATTCTGCTCTACGCTGTATATCTAATCAGACTAACTGAGGTCACAAAGGAAGGGGGGGGGGGGGGGGAGAAGCAGTCCTCTTTTCACTTCAAACTACAACATAAATCTGTTACAAATTCACCAAAAAGCGCCATGTAAAGGTTGATTGTCCTGTCTCGTCAGTCCCTAATGTCATTCAGATCTCCCAACAATCCTGCATTGTGTTTAAGTCTAAAAAGAAAGCGTAACCAGCAAATACATATATAAACATAGGTAACATGTGATGTAACTGTGCCTACAAGGTAGCGTACAGCAGCTGGTACAAGCGCTGGTGAATGGCTGAATGTCACCTCTGCGTGATGGGCAGTAACAACAAAATGATCTGTGTGTGTGTGTGTGTGTGTGTGTGTGTGTGTAAAAACAAAAAAAATGGGAGAAAAGCCAACAGAAAGAAGAAGAAAGTGACAAAAAAGCAAATTGCATTGGTGGACCCTGGGTCTAAAAGGAGAAAAAGAGGGGAGAGGGTGAAGGGGAGAGGAAGGAGTAAGGGAGAGAGGGAGAGAGGGAGAGAGAGAGAGAGAGAGAGAGAGAGAGAGAGACAGACGCCCCTTCAGACAGACAGCGAGACAAAGCTGTTGTACTGTTGGATGTTACGTTTGAGAATGTCTGAACAGGGACCCAGGACGCGCTCAAAGCGAGGCCGGTCCAGCTTGACGCACTTCAGGGGGCCGCGGGCGACCACAGTGGCAGCGCGGGGACGGTTCATCAGCAGAGCGATCTCACCTAAAAGAACACACACACACACAGATAAATGCACACACAGGTTATAACCTCAAAAAGCAACTAACATCAACGCTTCAATACCAAAACAATAATGCATGCAAAGCAACTTTGGAGATCTTCTGATTACAATTTATTAAAAAAGGAAATTCAAAATATTTAAAATAGCATATATATATATATATATATATATATATATATATATATGTGTGTGTGTGTGTTTAATGGCACTACAATAGTAGGACAAAATCATATTAGTTATGAAATGAGAGTCTGCTGTGACGATGCTAGTTCTTACCAAAGTAGTCAGATGGTCCTAACCGCCCCACTTCCACAAACTCTTCATTCTCTGAACGACGCTGCAACACAGCTGCAGAACCCTGAGAAACGCACACACACACGCACAGGTCAGGTTTACCTCGTTCATCTCTAGACTTTAGTAATGTTTATGGACGCCATCAAATGATAAACAGATTTTTAAATGACTTGTCGTACCAACTTAAAAGTCAATTGATAAATTCTTGATGAACTTCAATCATCATCTTCATCATCATCAACAAGAACTGATGATACGCTCTGTACTCAGTCATTACTTAAATGTTTGTATGACGTTTTTAACTGAAACACTTTTATGAAATCTAACCATTTCATTTCTTTGTCACCATGCTCGACATTTCACAAGTTTAATACCATAAATACCATCAAATACCAGCAAGAGAGAGAGAGGGGGAGAGATGGGGAATGACATGCAGCAAAGGGCCGCAGGTCAGATTCGAACCCTGGGCCACTGCGGCACGGACAGAGCCTTTGTGCATGGGGCGGATACTCTACGACTGAGCTAAACGACACCATAATAATGTTTTATTTTAAACATAACACTTTGATCAAATTAAGGGTGCATATAATGATTATTTTTTTATCACCACCAGAGGGCGTGTATGTGTGGATAACAAGGTGTAAGAGCAGAAACTAAGCCACAGGTGGATCCAACAGCTCCCGGACTGTTTGATGTAACTATTCAATTATAGAACTGATTAAATTACAACTGGTGTAAAACACATGACAAATATTTAAAGTTCAAAAGTTAAAACTCTGCTATTGTGACCTACACAGCATGCATGTGAGAGAGAGAGTTAGTATTTACCTCTAAGATGATGAAGAATTCATCTCCAGGCTCTCCCTGCACTACAATCTTCTGTCCGTCCTCGAACTGGACAGGCTCCAAGGCATCAGCGACTGTCAGACGCTCCCATTTGTCAAGAGACTCTGAGGAGGGAGAGCACAGAAGAAAAGATTCAGCTGAACTGACGGACATTTCTGGAAATAAAAATGCTGAACACGTTATTGGTTTTCTTTTTAGATGAGATATTTTTAAATGCTCTTTCGTGTTATTTTGATCACAGCACCAAACACTCTCTTCTCTTCCTCTATTTTTAAGTTTTGAGGCTGATTTCTAATACAAAAAATGAACCCACCTAAAATGGACACTTTCCTGAGGAATTCCTCATACATCTTTCTCTTTCTCAAAGTGCTTCCCTGTAGAGAAAATATTTGTATTGGTCAAACAGAAAACAGCAGCAAGGAAACAGAATACACACAAACAAGCAGCCGCCCCGCGGATACAGTGATATGTCTCCTCACCATAAGTATTCTCCTGTAGCTGTCTCTGTCGATGCCCCACAGCTTCACATTGGTCTTGGCTCTAACTGTGGCCGCCCTCGGGGTGCCGTATATCAGGGCCAGCTCTCCGAAACTGCCTCCTTCCCCAATGCTGGTCACCCATTCATTGTTCACATACACCTGTCAGACGAGGAGGCGAGAAACCGAGCTGTTAAAGTCTGTAAAAATCTGCATAGCACTGTGATATTTTTCTTCGTAGTTTGACCTCTTTCTAAATGACAAGGATCAGACACTCACATCCATCTCCCCTTGGTCGATAACGTAGAAGTTGTCACCTTCGTCACCTGGGTGCACACAACAGTCCTGTTAGCGTCACGCAAAGCTGTGCTATGATTTGGATAAATGTGCTTTTAGCTGAACTCTGAAAATATGTGATCCTACCCTGCAGAATAACTGTTTCCCCAGCGATGTAGGTGACTGGAAACATTGCATCAAATATGTCACTGAAAAAAACAGATTTGTGAGTTGATCAGCTGAACATGGTTACACAACGATCAAAAAAAATAATAATAATAAAAACAACACCGCGTTTAAAGGCAGGTACCTCCTCTCGTTGTCGTCCAGGTGTGAGAAGAGCACGTTCTTTTCAATAGCTTTGGCCAAGGCTGCCATCGTCTTGTAGTCTTTTGGAATGACCTTTAAAAAAATAAATAACATGTTACGTGTTGAGACTTTTTCACTATCTGGAGTCTGTGAACTTTGCATCAGATCGGTGATGCAGAAGTGTTGCAACGCTTGCTTTGCGGCCGCTCGTCTACCTTTCTGACATACGAGGCTGCGTCCTCCTCTGTGTAGACCTCTGCGCTGAAGGCTCCTCTCCGCCGGCGACCCTTTACCACGGGGTTCATGGGTGGGGACACCTCTTCATCACGCGAGTCTGAACGGGAACTGGCCTTCTGCTGGTTCTGAATTTGCTTGGCCTCCTCCTGAATGGGAGGCAGGGGATGGACAAGGTTTACAACTGCTGTTCAAAGTTACAGAACTCAGACACAAGGAAACACAACATGCAATAAAAGAAAACCAATAGATATAAATATGAAATTAAAACAGCATTCCAACAAGTGATTAGATAAAAGCAGTACTAAAAGTGAAAAGTCTGAAGGTCTTGTTTTAAATTATTTTGCAGCCGGCAGGCTACAAATATGTATATAAAAGCTATTACCGGCCAAAGTTCTCAGTTCTGTATGTTTTGGCGATATAAAGGTCACTGTCAAATGAAACTGCCACATGAAAAGAAAAATACATTTAAAAAATTCAGATAAATAAACTATAAAAGACATTTTATGTTATAGAATATTCAGTAAATTCTACACTGTATCAAAAAGGTAGCTAGTTATGAGTTCATCTTTCTGATTCTATACATCATGCAAACAGTAGTAATAGTGATAAACATAGACAGTACGGCATGTTAAATAGTAGATAAATGTTTGCAAATAATTCACAGTAGTAGTAATGTGGAATTTTATTTATTGTATAGTTTAGTTTATGCCTAAATTCAATCCAACAAATTGTTGGAATCAAAGATGACTAACTTTGCCTCACTAGTTTTTTAGATTTAGTAAATGTAGCATCCAGTTTTGAACCTGGCTTCTGCAAGCCTGTTCCACAAGTGTACATAAACACTTGGGAAGTCCAAAAATATCTACAAAGCGTGTGTATAGTGTATACAAAAATCCTGCAATCTAGAGATTTGTGCACTATGCACAGCTGCAGCAAAACAAAGCACAGAAACAACTCGGAACACCAAAATGTTCTGCACATCGAGGTCAGCATGAGAGTTAGAAAGCTAATTAAATAGCTTTTAATGTTACAAATATTGTTTAGCAATCTGTCTTTAGAAAAAACTCAAAAACAATCAAAAAATAAATAAATAAAAAACTTTCAGAAGATTTCATGAGCATCATAAGGAAACTTATTGAGAACACCAATAGGAACACAGAGCGCTTCAGGCTAAATGGCTGATAAACTGCTCCATCTGACATCCTCTGTGTCAATAATGTGCTGACGTTTTTTGCCTGAGAAATAAAATATTAAACAATATAAATAGAGCAAAAAAATGTATATAAACATAGCTTATGGTAGTTTATAGCTGGTTTATAAGACAGTAACATGCAAGGCTTTAAATAAAGACAACCGAAACACACACACACACAAACCTTCTCCAGCCTTTCGAAGTATTCCCTGAGGAAGGCCATAGGCCTGTCTGGCCTGGAGGTGCACAGCTGGACAATGCAATCCTTCAGCAGCTGTTGAATGTTGTGTTTCTGCACGTACTGCTCACACTCCCTCAGGCTCCGCTCCTCCTCGCTGCTCGTACTTCCAGATGCCATGACGACAACCGCAACCCTGCTCTGTGACCTCTAACCTTTGTACTGGAAGAGCACACAGAGTGGACAGCGACAGGAGAAAAAAATAAATAAATAAAGAAGCATAGTTTCAGATCATCACTGTACATCATGGATTCACTGGACGGCCAGAGATAAACGCAACAGTCGAGGGTGTCTGTGTGTCGTGATGAGGAACGGACGGACAGAAAACGTGAGAATGTGAGAAAAATAGAGGCAGAGTGAGAAGGCACTGAGAGGTGGGGTGTTGTTTTGGCACTGTGGAGCCTGAGTGCTCCTGAATGTCAGGAGTGAAAACCGGTCATATGATGTGATCACACATATCTGACCGCAGACAACAAACTACGACAGGCACACTGTCTGTCTTGGGTTACTTGGGTCTGCCTTGATACTGAAAACAATGTGAGTTTTTCACCAGCCTGAATGAAGCCCTCTATCATACATACACAGGGC
Organism: Nibea coibor; assembly: GCA_023373845.1. Taxonomy (NCBI): domain Eukaryota; kingdom Metazoa; phylum Chordata; class Actinopteri; family Sciaenidae; genus Nibea; species Nibea coibor. The sequence continues at coordinate 12,610,981 of CM041728.1, forward strand.
CTAATTTTAGAGCAATGAAGGCCAAGTGAATCAATCCACTGTGAAAACACACCAAACCATACAAGCAGATGCACTTGCTTGGGGTTTCAACGTTTCAGGTCACAATGCTTCTGCCGCGCAAAATAGCCTGACAGATCCCAGATCATGTGATCAGCCTGTGTGATATAAGCTTCTTCAGATAGCTCTGAGCTTGATCTAGCTGTGTAGCCTAAAACAGGAAGGCCTCCGAAACCCTGCTGTAACCGACATGTGCATCTCAGATAAGTAAATGGTTTTGATCGTGTCTCGTGGAGGCCGATGCATCCTGTCCCCCCGCAAGTGTATCATGCATGTGCATCGCCATAATAGGATTCAGATAATTTCTAATCTGACAGGGCCCAGGGGAGATTACTAGCCGTGTTATCAAAGATGAGGCTGGCAACTCGCTACACTCATGGTGGAAACTTGGCAGACTTGTTTTGATCTAAACCACAGGAATAACTAAGTGATAAATGATACTGTTTTCAAGTGCTGAGACTATGAGCAACAACAGGGCTCATCAGCCTTAAATTATCAAGCAAATCTTATTTCATTTGAAGCATCAGAGGCAGTGTCAGTATGCAATTAACATGTTAATTCTCTAATTCAGGTACTAAGCTGCAGCACCACCTCGGCTGTCTACTAAGAAGCGGGCTGTCAATTAAATTAGAGAAAACACTGCGATGCACAAATGACCTTGCTGAACAAGTGGCAACACGGTATGCGGGATGATGCATTAGAATGACACGTTTAACAGCTAGTGGTCTACAAACTGGGTGAATGTTGTCGCCTTTCGAGGCTGCGTGAGGCAAATGCCCTGTCTGTAACACCGTCTAGGTCAGGAAGGCTTCATGAGGAGGCTGACGGCTGCAGCCAAGTAACTTACAGCAAGCGGGCTAATGCTATAACACTACCTACCTTACGCTATAACAACCAGCAAACACCAAGTACAAACGAGCAACAGACGTTTTATACTTTTGTTTGGATATACTTGGCCTACGTTGTGTAGCAGAGTGTGTCTAGTTTGATGCCTAGCTGGCTAGCTCCGTGCAAAGGCAAAGCTCTCCTCCAATGACGCCATCTTGAGTTCTATCATAAACAAACGAGAGACGGAGGAAACAAATTTCACCTATCCAGAGGTCATATGATACACGAACTAGAAAACGCAAATACTCACAAGAAACTGTAAATTCCTGCCGAGCCCTTCGATAGAGACTCGGGATGGATGATATTTCTCAAAGCGTACCGTTACCAGATCCTCCTCGCTTCGATTTTTTTCCCCGAGCCCTGGACCGCTGCCCCACCGGATACGGCTGAGAACCAATCAACGGCCGCTACTGACGTCAATTCTCCTCGTTCTGACATGTGAGCCAGTAACCCCTGGCAACCTTAAAGGAACCGCACGGAAACCGTGACGTCAAGGAAATAGTTTAGAAATGAAAAAAAAATCGATTTATATCACATTAAAAATGAGCCTGATAACGGGAATCTCTTTATGTGGTGTCTTTATTTAGAGGAGGGGAAAAAAGTTGTGGTTTTTCACTGCAGTGTGCACGCAGTTCATTTGATTTCCAGCATTTATTAGTACTCCGGGGACATTGGGGAATCTTTGAGGGAACTGAAGAGGCAGAAGTGGGCTCCCCGGGTAAATAAACTTTCATAGGAACATTTAGAAAAAGTACAGAGGTCACTGTTTTTCCTGCAGGCAGAATGTGAAGAAACATTAACTTATATAAGTTATGTACGTATGTACGTTATGTAGTAGTAATACCAGAAAGTGAAATTATTAAACTATAAGCACATGTACTCATTAAGCAGAGGCTCCTGTGAGAATTTTATATATATATATATATATATATATATATATATATATATATATATATATATATATATATATATATATATATATATATATATATATATATATTAATTATATATTACATTATAACTCATGTATTAATGTTTAAGCAGCATTTCAATGGTTTAGCTGGTCAAAACACAGCTAATCTATATCCTCTTGGGTAGTACAATCTATCATATTGTAGTATCATATTTGATAAGTTGGTCATATAGGTATGTCAAATGTTTAAATGTGGTGGAATAAGACTATAAAAATGAAATGTAGTGGAGTATAAAGTACCATAAAACGGAAATACTTGAAGGTTTAGTGTGTAGGAGTTTGTGACATCTAGTGGTGAGAATGCAAACTGAAAAAACTGAATACTCCTCACCTCACTCTTTTATCTCAAGCGTGTCAGAGTAACTACAGTGGTGTGAAACTTGTGAACAAGGCAAAGGCCCTATCTAGATCCAGTATTTAGTTTTGTCCCTTCTGGGCTACTGTAAAAACATGGCAATTCAATATGGCCGACTATATCCATCTGTAGATTCTAAGGTAATGAAAATGCAACAGTTCTGATTTTCAGGTGGTTATACACAAATTAAGTGATAGTTATGAATACTATATTCCATTTATGCCAATAAATTATAAATCGTACATACTGGACCTGTAAGCAACTACAAGTACCTCACAATATTAACTTGTAAATATAAAAAATACAAATACAAATACAAAAATACAAATAAAAGAAAGTGTACTTAATATTTATACTGTCAATGTAAAAGAAGACTACTTGGGATTCTAATCTTGACCAGAGAACTGAAAAAACTAACTGAAAAAGATACAAAAGTTGTCCCAAGCCTGTTTGTTAATGAAAAAATGTTTCAGTATTTAACATCTGCCTCTTTGTTTAAAAATGTAAGCTGTGCAAACATGTATAAATAATAACACATAATAAATAAACAAACAATACAGTAAAATTACCTAAGCTAAAAAACAAACAACAACACAATATTCCTGTTAGAATATGATCAAATGACATCATTATGGCTTTCTTTGGAGGGTTGTTGGTGTAAAGCTGTTATACAGTCTATGATCTCTGCACTGACAGGAAGATTAAAAAAAAAAAAGCTTGATGCGTCTTTTATCCAATGAAATCATCAAAACATTTCCTCGTGACGAGACAGAAAGTGTAATTGGCCAATCAAGCCTTTTTTCACCTAAATAGGCGGCTCTCATTTGACTGACATCCGTGGTGTCAAATGAAGTGGAGGCTTTAAGCAGCTCGACCAATAGAAACGACGGAGCGAAGGATTCGACAATGTTACCGCCAGCCAATCACGACGCCCCTCAGAGTGACGCATCCACCCATCAGCTGTTTTTGTTTTGCTGTGTGGATATTGGAAGTTAATAACATAATAACAACAGTGTCGACTGAGTAAAGTGAAACAGCTCATTGAGGAGGTGTTATATCGTTGATCTGTTATCCTGATCAGAGTCGGGAGTTCCCTCGGTGTGCGTGATGTGTGCCATCTGAGCCCAGCCTGCCCGGACATTCCTCTCCCTGAAGAGTGTGAGCGTGGCGCTTGGAGTCGGGGAGCAAAGGAGGGGAAGCGGGTTCCGACGGGGATTGACCCGAGCCCAAAGGCCTCCGACCTCGGCCAGCGAGAGGAGAGAGGGATTTGGCCGCTCGGATGGAGTCCCAGGACGCGCCGGACGGCCCCGAAGTGCACCGAGGCTTCATCTGCGCCTCGTTTAACCAGGACACCACGTAAGCGACCTGCGGGTTGGGCCCAGTATGAACTCAATCTCCTTGATGCACCTGACTGTTGCATAATTGTTTTCAGTCGTAGTTTGCACACTAGTAATAACGACAACTATCACACAGCTGTGTGCGCGCGTCCAAAATGAAACTACAGGCGTCTGTATGCTTCATTAAAACTTCGAGATTAGTCCCTGTCAGCTGAAAGTGAAGTAGGCCACTGTGTTAATCTTCAAGGCCTGTTGCACATTTAACTTGTCAGTTAGTAAGTAAGGAAACTTCTGGTCATTGTGTAACAAATGAGGTATATTCTCAGGTTATAGAAAAATAATCGTAGCAGCTACAAACAGAAGTTCCTGTGTTATTTTTACCTGTCACACCTCTGTTGCAAATCTTATGGGGATTATTAGAGGGTAAACTATAACAGACACACCACTGACTTCTTCAGTTACAGGTGTGTCGCCTAACATAAACATCTCCTGTGTGTCTGATTGTAAAACTAAGCAGGTGGCCAAACAGTCTTCTTATCTCTTTGTCTTCACGTTTTTTTTTAAACTACACCCATGATAAGATAAGATGAGATTCTTTCTGGGGAAATTAATGTATTTTAACGGAAGCTGTGTAATGATGTGTCCAAACAAGATAAGAGAGTCTGGAAGACATAGTGTCATGTGAGGCTACTGAGCACCTCCTCAGGTGAGGTAAAGACAGGTGACCTGGTAACTGCCTCCTCATGCTATTATTACAGCTTGGCCAAGGATGGTTCAGTTACCAGTAGTAGTGTAAAGAAGTCATTTATATGAATTAAGTCTATGATTATCAGAGAAATTTTACAACAATATTTTACAACAATAGTGTACTTTATCTACTAAAAATGTTATAATGGTGTGTGTGTGTGTGTGTGTGTGTGTGTGTGAATAGAGCCAATATAATGCATCAGATATGCTGAACCGTTTCAGGATAATCTTTTGAAATTATTGTTATTTAAATCTGTAATTACATGTTATTAAAGTATTTAAAACTGTAACAACGGTGGATGTGGCTGGTACAGTAAGATGTGTGTGTACTTGTGTGTGTGTGTTGTTATTGTAGGTCTCTGTCAGTGGGCACCAAGACTGGCTACCGGCTCTTCTCAGTCACTGCTGTGGACAAACTAGACTGTATACATGAGGGAGGTAAGAGGGATTCTGTCCTTGTACACTCTTCTATGGAGTAAAGTTCACAGAGTTCAAAGGAAGAGGAAGTGCATAATGTCACATGACAGCCTCCCCGTCACGGTCATATCTAAATTTACAAAAATGCAGTCAAGCATACAGTAAATGTACTGAGAAACAGCAGCATCCCATCCCTAGGGTGATATAAGTGACAGAGGTCTGTGCAGTATTATTTGAGTTGTGATCAGGATCAACTTGAACTTTACAACAGCTCTGACCGGCCACAACATGTTTGCTTTGGTGCTTACAGAGTAAACACAGGAATGCTCATTTTTCTAATCCTCAAATAGCAGCAATGAAAGAGAAAGTTTCAAGTCGGTTTGAGGAAGTCTGAGCTCAATCATGTTATCTTTGTCTGGGAGCTAACAGTCTCCCTGATAGCTGTAAGGACATAGTCTTTTTTATCTAGAGGGAAATTGTAGAAGATACTGTATTTGTCTTTATAAATACAATATACTGCTGATGTGAAGCATTGTAGCTTCTGCTTGCTAAAACATGCAATCCAATCTTTTATCCCAGTGGAGTGTCCAGATGTGTATATAGTGGAGCGGCTGTTCTCCAGCAGCCTGGTGGTGGTGGTCAGTCTGTCCATGCCACGGCGAATGAACGTCTACCATTTCAAGAAAGGCACAGAGATTTGTAACTACAGCTACTCCAACAACATCCTCTCCGTCAGGCTCAACAGACAGGTAAGAACAGGAAGCGGGTCTTTCCGTACCTGTAGTCCTCAAAGTTGCTGCTTCTAGTTTGTGCTGTTGGATGTCATGTTACTGAAACTCTGTACCGTTACCTCAGCGGCTGGTGGTGTGTCTGGAGGAGTCGATCTACATCCACAATATCAAAGACATGAAACTACTCAAGACCCTGCTCAACACGCCCGTCAACCCCTCAGGTATACCCAAGCTAGACCATACAAACAGCGTGCACATTGAGTCTGATGAAAGTCCTCTAAATTACTTCACTTTAAAGTGACAGTGTGCAACTTTTGTTGAACACCCATCACCTAGTTTAGCTGAACAATACCTATCTAAAGTTTGCTAAAAAATTAGCCACAGAAACTATTGGTCTTGCCAGACAACCAGAGACTGCAGGAGTGAAACCATCGTCTGTACGGGATTGAGCAAGAGTGTGTTTTTTTTTTTTTTTTTTTTTTTTTTTGCTTCTGAACTCAGCTTTCCATTGGAAAGATTAAGAATGTGTTATTTCTTCTTTCATGTTGTTTTAAGCTGTGTGCCAGGGTGAACACTATCAATGTAGTATTCACTGTGTCAGTGTATGCTCAAAATGCTAGTACTCAGTACATACTGCACTACAAATAGTGTGTTTTATATGTTATTTTCACCGGCTTCTTTTTACTTTACTTTTAGCAAGTTACATTACAAGTTTCCATTGGTCCAGTAGGATGATACTAGACAAATAATAGACCAGGAAACAAAAAACACATATGTAGGTAGGGTGAAAAGAAACTGCCAAGATTAGTCCAGCGAATGTGACAGGAAAAGAAATACAATAGAAAACTGTTTAAAATATCCTCTGTGCTTCCTTCCAGGTCTCTGCGCTCTCTCTGTCAACCACAGTAACTCCTACCTGGCGTACCCCGGCAGTGCCACCATCGGAGAGATCACCGTCTACGACGCCAACAACCTGGTGAGGATGCATTAAACTCGACTCATTATATTATATGCATTGAACTTACTCTAAATATAGTAACAAAGGAAACATCGGCGCTGTTGTCATGTCTCTTGAAATGGGGACAAGCAGTGTTGTTGGTGCTGATGTCATTAGAAAGCACTTGTTTGCCCCTTTAGAGCACTCTGACGCTGATCCAAGCCCATGACAGTCCCCTGGCAGCCCTCACCTTCAACGCCTCCGGCACCAAATTGGCCAGCGCTTCAGAGAAGGTGAGTTAAATATTTTTTTTTAATTCCATGCTTGTGTTTTATCATCCAGCAGCCTGTCTGACCACATTCCCCCTTACAGGGAACCGTTATCAGAGTCTTCAGCATTCCTGAAGGACAGAGACTGTTTGAATTCCGCAGAGGGATGAAGAGGTCAGCACATATTTTCATGTCGGTTTTTTTTTTTTATCAAAAAAGTATTTGGCAAGCAAACTGTGAACAGACAGTGGAGAAAATGAGTCATGGTGGTGATTAAACAAAGGGTTCGTGACTGGAAGGTAAGCAGTTCAAATGACCCTCCTGTTACTCAACAGTTAGTGTTTACATGAATAAGACACTTGCTACTTAGTAGCCAGTGGTAGTTGGTTGTTGTTGCACTGTGCAGCCTCCAGTGTCCAGTGACCGAGAATCTGTGATTAAGACCGCAGTGCAAGTAGTTAAACAAGTGGAAACACTAGAGTCAGACAGACTGGACAGGCTGTTTTCACGCACCAACATTTGCAGTGTGGCGCTAGACTAAAAATGTGGCCACGTTTGGGCTAATTATTTCTAAAACATTAGTTTTATCCGGGTATATCATGCTTGTGTTTTCCGTTTTCACTAAAAATGTACACGTAATCCTGACTTTTCTGGACTTTTCTGTCTGTGTGTGTATGTCAGATATGTTAGCATCAGCTCATTGTCCTTCAGCGCGGATGCCCAGTTCCTGTGTGCCTCCAGTAACACAGAGACGGTCCATATCTTTAAACTGGAGCAGCACAGCCCCAGGTAAACACACTGGCGCACACATACGCAGGTTCTACAGTAGCTGATGAATGAAACCAGTGGTTTGTTTTCTATAGATCAAATAATTAATGCATTGACTTGCCGGACACAATGTAAAACTTAAACTAAAGCATTATTTTTTGTCAAAAGCAACTTTAAAATGTTTTCCTATTGAGGATTAACATTGCATGACATTCATTTTGCATAGACTTGTTTCCAAAGCAACTCAAGTGACTCCTCTATATTAGAAATCTCCATTGTTGTGAACATTGCATGGTTCAAAGAATGAGCAGCACCCTCTGCTGGTCCAAATGTCTCCTGTAATGATTTATTAGTGATAAAACACTTCATCTTTCCATCTTTAACTATCTTGTTTCCTACCAGTCAAGATGAGGAGTCTCCTACATGGTCAGCATATGTGGGAAAAATGTTCACAGCGGCCAGCACCTACTTGCCCGCGCAGGTGTCCGACATGATGCATCAGGACAGAGCCTTCGCCACAGTGCGACTCAACATGTTCGGCCTGAAGAACATCTGCGCCCTCGCTACGTAAGGGAGGGAGACAGGAGAGGGATGTGTTTTTAGGTAGAGGGGTGTATTTATGTTCAGGTTCATTCACAGCTTGTGTGCGTGTTGTGTTCTGTCAGGATTCAGAAGCTCCCTCGCCTGCTGGTGGCGTCCTCAGACGGGTATCTCTACATTTATAATGTGGATCCACAGGATGGAGGCGAGTGTGTCCTGGTCCAAAAACACAGGTGTGTATGTGTGTGTGTGTGTGTGTTTCTTAGTGGGCTGTATCATGCATAAATGTCTGCATGTAAACTTATACAGATACATTGCAGCTTTGAAATGTAACAATGGTCCATGCTTGTCTTATCATGGTGAATTTGGCATTACGATGAGTTAAGTCTTTGTCTGCTCTGTTCGTGCAGGCTGTTTGACTTCAGCGAGGAGGTTGAACAGAGTGAAGAGGATAAACCAGCGGAGGATGTCTCTCCCCAACCAGCCAGCCAATCGTACGCGGCCACTGTGGCTCTCCCTTCAACCCCTCCCTCCTCCACCACTCTCATGGGTACAGTATTCCTAATCATAAACTGATTAAAAGCTTAACCGGAAAGCTTTTTGACATTATTGTAGCGTGTATAATATATGTATGGTATTTCAACCCTTTCTTTCATGGAGCTCTTTTGTTTAAAGGTGAAACATTCATTTATATATCATCTTTAAACTTTTAAAGTTTAAACGTTTTAAACGTTTTTATCTCAGAAGGGGTTTCATCAAAATCTTCTCAAATGGATCATATGAGGCAAATGTCAACTAATACAACATAACATTAGCTCACTGTAATTATCAGTTAGGTATTAAGCTTTTAAGTTTTGAGTTTGGATTATAAATTTAGGGAAATATTAGGCAGTGTTTAAAAATGTCTCTGTTCAAGGCAAATTAGGATTAACAAAAACACATTGTAGATAATTAGTGTCTCTTACAAAATCTGAAGTCTAGCCTGAGCTGACATCCTAAATCATGTGTCAAAAAACAAAAAAAAAGTTCTCGGTGGATGAGGATTGCCGTCAGCTCTAATGGAGTTCAAAAACGAATTTTTTCCCCCCAGGTTACTCTGAGGATGGAGGAGCCCAGAAGGGTGAGGTGATCCCAGAGCACGAGTTCGCAGAGGGCCCGGTCTGTCTGGATGACGAGAATGAGTTCCCTCCAGTCGGCAACCAGAGCAACTGACCGACCTCCCCGCAAATGAAGCAACCAAACCCTGCATAACAATCAGACTTACTTGTTTCAAGCAGGGAAGGTGGACGAAAATATTCCTGTATTCGAGACCTTGTGGCACCCCCCCTCCCCCTTCCACGTGTACCCCTGCTGGCCTAGGGTCAAATCTTGCCAGAATGTTACTTCCTGGTGTTTCTGCATCCCTCTAACGTTTTGTAAGGAATTAAAAAAACAAAACAAAACACTATAACAGAGTGGAAGGCCCACTCATCATCATCATCGTCATCATCATAAACTCTTTTCTCAGTGGTTCTCAACCTTTAAGTGGTATTCAGTTCAAATCAGACAACAGCTAACAGTTTGTGCGACAGTGTAGGACCTTATCTTTTATTTCTGCAATCTTTCCCATTCACTGTCTGGGTTGGTTAACCACTGCCATCTCTCTCAAACGGACACAAACCAAAGCAAACTTCTTGGTATCACTATTTTGCAGCATAGACAGTGAGCCAGACACAGACATTGAAGCTGGGAACACAAAATAAACCAAACGAGGACACAACTGGAAGAACAACTGAATTCTACGCGGATAACGCCTGATTTCAGTGATACTTCAAGCTACCACCATTCAAATAAATGGGAGGACTGGAAATTTTGCCACATCACGTAATTTGGTCTGAAGCTGCCATTCAAGTCGTGCCACACAATAATCACGACATCCCCTCCATTCCACCTGCCCCAGACTGTTCAGGGATTACTATAATATAATACATGAAACCTTCAGAGGTTGAGAACCACTGGTCTAAGTGTCCCACTGTTAACTCCCACATTACGCCATTAACAAACAGTGTTAATCTTTTTTTTTTAAATACTGACTGTGCAGAGCAAAGAAACCCTGACAACACAGTAACATTATTGTTGCACAATATCATCATGAACCAGAAGAGCAAGCAGACTGAATATACAAATGTGGTAGAGGAGACGACAGGCAGGCCTCGCCTGCAGCTGGGCCAGATGCACAAAAATGCTCCTAAGAGAGATGCTAAGACGTTACCTGACAGGTAATTTTAGCGAGTCAAGTGCCATCAGACAGTGATATCATAAAATTAGTCAAATCTCGTGTCTCATGTCCTGTTTTCACTTATAAGTCTGAGGAATTAACATCTGAAAACATAGAATAAGGGCATTTTTGTCAATCAGGCCTCAAGAATTTGGAGGAGCTTATCAATGGGCATTAAATGTGTCACACCTCAGGAAAGAGGAGCAATAGTTCTCTCAAGGAAAAGTTGTAAGTGTGATACACTATTTAAATCATGATAACACGCAGTAAGTATTATGTGACTTGCAGATGCAGCTGTCATTACTAATTATGGTAGCGATAGATGAGACTAAAAAACTCGCAGAGTCACAAATGTAACCCGATGACATCTGCGGAGGAGTCGGCTCTGTGGGAGGAGCGGTCAACAGCTGAATGTGAAATGCTTGGTAGTGAGCTATGACGAAGTTACAGGTCCTTGAATTTCAGTGATATCCTGAAGACATTTTTATTTACTACATGATGCTGAATTCAGTATGTTAACATGGAAGTCGGTCATTTTTACTTTGATGTATTAAATATTCTTTTCGCAAAATGTTTTAAGTATTACACATCAAGCGCATAGAATTACCATGCGTAAAATATATTTGAGGATTTTTACTGTGTGTATGACGTGTATATATAACATTTATATATAGTACTGTTGTAATAAGTAACATGGTAATACTATTTGATTTGCCAAAAGGTGGCGCTGTTAGGACACCCTTACACTGCATTGAGCTGTTCCATACTGGACATTTACATCAGAGACTCATTAAAGCTGAGAAGTGATTCAACCTTTGCATGGTGCAGTTTTGATTTCTAAACATTTAAAAGCTGTTAAATCTTCTGCATATTTAGAGGTTTGTCCCACGAAACTTCGACTGTTCGGCCAACACTCAAACTCTCACATGTTGAATTACACTGCAACAAACCGACTGAGAACTTGTAGCACATCGTCACTAAATTACTGACCTCACAATTCCCACTGGTCAAAGTTCAGCCACCTGCCCCTCTTTGTTTGCAGTGTCTCCTGCTGCATCTGGACATTGAACCTCCCAAACAACACGTACTACAAACAGCTGAGCACATTTTAAAAAAAAAGGGAGATATTTGCCTCCACATCTGTTTGCTTAGATCTCTGTGGTTATCTTTTGAGTTTTTTCTATGAGTGTTTGTCTGTGTGATTTCCCCACTCTCAGCCCAGCGGGTGGCAGCGGCAAACAGCATGTCTCGGGTCACAGCAGGGCGCTGCTGATTTGTCCGTGGTGTAGTCTGCCGCGGACACAGACTTGTCAGTGGCGATGTCCCATAACAACTCCTCCCTCCAACGGGCAATCCTCTCCTGTACTGCCTGGTATTCGGGTGTCTGGACCTCCAGGGGTGTTTCCTCAGTCTCATCACGCTCCAGATCAAATATTAGCGGCGGGTCGTGAAGTTGCTGCCTGCCTGTTGCACCTTCACAGGCCTCAGCTGCACCTGCAAAGGAAACAAAGATGTGTTGTCCTTTTTACATATTTTTTTTTGTCTCACCAACACTGAAATGGTTAAACTTTGATTTTTTAATACTATTATGTACATTGTCCTTTTTTGTGAGTTCCTTTATGTGCTAAATAATGTAGGCTGTGGTTACTTGTTAAAAAAAATGGTTAAACAAATCTGTGTGAAAGTAAACAAAATTACACAGAATGAAATGTAGCCTTTTAAGTTATTCTCAGAAAGTACATCTGTACAACGACAGGCCACCCGATTGGCACAATGCCATGCATATCATCCACTATGGGGGCATCATTATCATCACTTGTTAGAGAAGCAAGTTTTGTTATTTTGCTGTTACACACTTAAAATTACAGTAATAACATTACATCTCTGTATGCAGTGTGAGTGTTGACACGTGATCTGTATTTGACTCGTACCTGTGACGTAGAAAGCTTTGTGTTTCCCCGTTCGAACTGTTTGCAGGTCACCAAATGTCCCTGCAGCACCGCTGTTAGGGTGGAACAGAACCTACAAGAAAGAAGAGAAGAAATATGTAACGCAAGCCTAATGCACAATGTCCACTGACAATACAGATATTTTAAGTAGGACAACACAAACTTGTTAGTACCTCATGACCACTCCGTTCACCATGTAGGAAGATATTTGTGGCGTCAATGCCATCGTAACGTCTGTCCGAGGGGGGAGTTACACCTGCCAGGGAGAGAAGTGTGGGGAAGATGTCCATACCACTGCAAGAGAGCAAGAAGAGGAGAAGAGGGAACATGTTCAATTTTTGGTACTCTTTTTTCAGATTTGGTTATGTTAAGATAGTGGTATTTATGATAGTTCAGCAGGTATTTGGTCATAAACCAGAGCATTTGTCCTGAGGGATGGATGTCTGGATCAAATTTCATGGCAATCAACCCAACAGTTTTTCACAGCCAAATGCCAGCCTCATGGTGGCACAACAGGAAAGGTCACGGGATCACCATAGTCATTAGAATTTAATGTCTGGGAACCATGAATGTCTACAAACTATTGTTCAACTGCTGTTGAAGCTAAATGGAGTGTCAGGAAATCACAAAAGTGATTCATCCTCTGAGGATCATGAATATCTGTATCAAATGTAACATGAATCTACAGTTTCTCTGAGTGCCTTGTCCTGCCCAGTTAACTATAGGCGTATGCCACACTGAACAGGATTGGACCAATAATTTCGAATTATGCACACATAGTGTCTGTAAAGTAAACACTTTGGATCTATTTTAGTATTTGAAGGATTAATATAAGTATCTGATTAGTGCTAGTGGTGTACCTGAGTAGGGCAGAGCTAGTGGTGTTTGCAGAGATCCTCCCGGGCCAATAAACCACTGTTGGCACCCTGTGGCCTCCCTCCCAGGTTGTTCGCTTAGCCGAGCCTCCACCTAATGCACAGACAAAAGATGACCTTAGAAATATGAAGACTCACAGGAATTAATGTATCTCTAACATAACAACAACAAATTGCTTTCATTAAAGCATCCATGGATAGTGTTTATTTTTTCTACCTCTGCTGGTCTGCCACTTTCCCTTGAAAGGTCCTACACTTCCTGCATACTGGCACTTCTGCTCCCAAGGACCATTGTCACCTAAACACACGTACATATGGCTGATTACAGCTCTTCTATGATAACGATTACACCGATAGTGTGGAAGAATAGATGTAGCCCATACAGCTGACTAACCGGTGAACCAGATTAGAGTATTGTCTTTGTCTGTGTCATCGGAAGCGCTCTTTACCACCCCCACCAGGTCGTCCATCTCTCGCAGGCTGGCGGTGTACACTTTGCCGTCATCTGGGCGACTGGCGGTGGCTGAAACATCTGGAGGGAGCGGAGGAGCCAGGGGAACATGCATGTGAGCCAAAGCTATGTAGAGGAGATAGGGCTGTCCTCGCTCCCTGAAGACACAAACACGACCACTTACATTGACAGATGCTTATTTGGATCAATAATTGTTCACAAGCAGATTTATGCCTACGCAAGAGTCTAGTATCCAATCACATACTGGTTTCCATGTCATGGATGTGATCAAGCTTAGAAAAAACAAACTATGAAGAGAAAGAAACATGAACGTGTGATAATGATTTAAACATAATTGTAACTGTATTGTAAGTTTATAGGCTTGCTACCATGCAGTACTGGCAACTATGACTTAATATTTATAGTTTTTAGGTTTAATTACTTTTTGCAGTATTTTTTATGGAGGCTATACACTGCAGAAAAAATGTAGCAGTGCATAACTTTAAACCTTTACACTCATGTCAAAAACAAAGTGTTGCATTCATAGGGTAAGACTGTGCACACTGCGGCATGTTTCCTACTTTACAGTCCATGTTGACATTTCATTTTTGTAGGAATGTGGACTTTCCGACTTTTGTGACGTATCAGGAACACAGCATTAGTCACTTTAAATTACTTCACTGTAAGAAAGCTTGCATGCTCTTGTGTTGACAGCACATGACTAACAGCCCGCTGTGCTCGTTCACATGACCCCGCACTATAGCATGAAGGCATGTTGCTTTTCACAGACAGCTGCAAACAGCAGGGTACCGCCTCCTCCTATCCCTCCAGACAGAGACATTCTGTACTGTACTACCACCAGCATTCTCACTGCCACGGAGGCAAATTTACAAAGCTCCTATGGTCTGTTTGGAATATATACAAACACTGCAGCTACAGTGAATGTACCTATTTGTACCTGAATGATACAATCTAATTAAACACCACAAGATACAGCAGAATTAACAGCTCAGCACAGAAAGGACAAAAAAAAAAAAAAAATCAAGCCTCATAAACATAGTACTTGAAGTGCTATTGTGTTACATTACATTATACTGTGCTGGCAGGTCATCCTGTTAAGCTGACCTAGGATTTGGTCAGTAACTATTTTGCTTAACTGAATCCAGCTGGCATTATGTTATCTTTTTGGTGTCAAGAAATATAAATACAACTCCATAAAACTCCATTGCCGTCTACTGGTTGCAAATGTTATCACCTGCTGCTGAATTACCTGATCTTTCATTCTCACAGAAACAACAGACCAAACTATTTCCTTTTGTGGTGTACAGGGTAATGGAGTATGAACTGATCATGGAGGATACGGGCCTTGACTTTTACTTCCAGTATCATAGCCTTCAAAGCAAAAATGATTTCTACCATGATTAGGTTACCAAAGTCTGACTTGACTTTAGAGACGACAGTGCAAAATGGACTTTTTGAGAATTCTTTTTCATTTTCCTCAGCCGTCACTTCACATTTGAGGTCTCAAGTTTCACCTTCCTACACACTGTCCGTGGAGAGAGAGACAGACAGACTTGGCTCAAACACACAGTTGGCATACTGTGAGGCTCAATAAAAGCTGTGCTATTCATCCACATCATATGTACGCTGCAGCAGCATGTCTGTATCTAATATAACTCAAACAGAACATGTTTAGAACCCATGTTTCTGTCAACATGATTAACAGCTACATCAAGTATGTTGAATTTAATCTCCCATAAAGACACTGAATCGATGCAACTGTGTTATTTTGAATATTATTATATGTATATGTTTGTTGGCACTATGATAGCATATATTCTCAGATATATGATGACATTAGAGCATCAACCCTCTTGATTTTTGGACCTCTGGCTATTTTATGCGCACACACACATACAGGCACACACACATCCCTATTTCCACTACTACTGTAGTGTAAAATATATGAAAATGCTTTGTTGCTTAACACACAGAAACAACCAGATATGATATTTTTAATGTACATTTAATGTATGTTTGCAGCTGTATAGTACCTTGCATTTTGGATGATCCTGGTCGCAGCAGACTTGTATTGTTCCGTTAGTGTCCACAGGTCAAGTGGCTGCTCCACAATGCTGCTGTTTTCAATCAGAGGAAGCCCCACTTTGGAGTAACACCCTCCATGTACACTCCTCTTCAGTCTAGATCATGAGAACAATAGAACATAAGGACATAATGAATGGGATGTATCTATGTCTGTGGCAGTCAAATGTTTACAGGGTAGTTGGGGAGGTGTAGGGATCAGAAAGAAAGCAGCCAATACTTTTTACCATACCTATTGCTCTAGCTCTCACTAGGTCAAGTAGCAGAGTATGTATGTGGTTGAGCTGGTTTGATGAGCTGGATATTGCTTCTGATGCACCATCCTAGTAATCTCAAAACAAACTTCTGTTTTGAGATTACTTATTTACTTATTTTTTGCATGATCTTGTAAAGTCAAGAAATCAGCAACACACGCGTTGTTTGTCGTTGTCGGCAGGGAGTGTAAATGTTTGTATAAGTTAAGCTAGTAGGAGCACAAAGCCACACCTGATTACTTGAGGTCCAGGTGAGTCACAGGGAGGACACTGTGGCAAATTGTATCCAGGAATGTCAGTACAGCCCATGTCATTGCTGTATGGAATACCGAAGTAGTAGTCAAAACCTGCCGAAGACACAATAAACATAATATTCATAAACACAGCTGCATCTGTACAGCAGACAACGACGCACTATGTTTTGACTGTGCCATAAACCAGAATATAGAAGAACACATACATTGTTATGAACAAAAAAGATTTCTTGATGAATAATATAGAATATTTTATCAATATAAAAATAAAAAAATGGGAATGGAATCACTTGGAAAGAGTAGTTGGACAAAGAATTAAATAAGAGAGTAGAATTAAGACCTCTAACTGCAGTACAGATTATAAATGTCTCAAATGTTCTTCAGCTTGGTTCAAGGTCTGCCAGGCTGGTCTCACAAATGTGAAACCGTTGATAATGTGGTGTTTATTTTTGGTCTGGCTCAAAATGATTTTATCATAAAAATACCTCTGTGTCTCCAAACAACACTGTAATCTAAATGACCTGTATTAGCATTGTATTAGCATAAAAGCTAACATGTCCACTTATTAATGATCAAACTGCCATTGTAAAGTGGCATTTGGGGCAAATAACTTTACTGAGAAGACAAAATGTGTGCAGTGAGCTCTCGGGAGCTTCCCACCCACCACAACTATAAATTATGCCCAATGCCGCTCCCACCAAACTGGAAGCACAGCCACTTGGGATCAAACCTTATCTCTATGGTAGCATGCAAGTGCCTTTTCCCTTCTACCAGCTGTTAATCTCTTTTGCTATATATGAACTGGAAATCCTCTAAACACAAGGCCAAGTACAGCATATTGGTTGAAAGCTTGGCCAGTAGTGTGGATCACCTGTTGGTATCTTGCTACACGGCTTACAAATGTATTGAGATTCACAGGCTGAAGATGTTTGAGGTGAGGTGGAGTGGGAAACTTTCGGTGAGAGGGGGTAGCTGATGGGTTAGTGGTAGTCGCGGGTGAGTGTTGAGTCAGCTGCAGGCTAAAAGTCAGGAGCGAGTCTGTCATCTCACAAGACACAGCTGCAGGAACTTTTGTTGTGTATAGTCTGTTTCCTGCAGCGAGGCCAATGGATTCGCTCACACACTCAATGGCACTGGAATGGCCTAGAAAAACGGACGCCACAACACTGAACTGGAAAGATACAGTGCTACACCATAAAAAAGTATGTGTGTTATCTCATATTTCATTGTTTTAGGCCTTTAAGTAGTTATAAATTTTATTATACTTTATATAACTTCTGTTCTTATTTGCATTTTACTCTTCTGTGAATTATCCTATTATAGTGCATGGCTGCAGCAGCTTTATTTTAGATTTTTTTTTTGGCATTTTTGGCTTTATTGGACATTGAAAGATGGATAGGAAATCCAGGGAAGAGAGAGAGCATGACATGGCAACATGGGTTGCTGTAATAAGGACTTTAGCCTTGATTTATGGGACACACGCTAGAAGGGTATTTTTTGAAGAGAATTTCTCAAATGTTCATAATTTAGGCATTTTTTGTGAACAAATATTGGGTTGAAAAGGTGAAGAATGAACCCAACCAAAACTTACACATCTGTTTGGATATTGGATATGGCTGTTACAAATTTGTTTAAAATTTAGACAAGTTCCTACTTACCTCTGTTAGTTGGACCGTATGGTCCATTGTGGCCGAGATGCCATTTCCCAATCATGGCTGTGTAATAACCCGCTTTCTGTAGTAGCTGGGGCAAGGTGACTTCAGACAGAGGCAGACCGGCTACCGAGCCCACGGCAAAGTTATGAGTTACCCCATTTCTTAGGCCATAGCGACCTGTAAGGATGGCAGCACGGGATGGTGAACAGGTTGAGGCAGGAGAATGGAAGTCTGTCAATCTGGAAAAGATATTTTAAAGAAAAATTACAGTTTAGAATTAAACTCAAATATCATTTGTTTCAATACCTTAACAGCCATAACAGATCAGGTATCAAATAAATTAATAAATGATCTACCTTAGTCCTTGCTCAGCCATCAAGTTTAGGTAAGGGGTATTGTTTGCCTTCTTGTCAGGCTGGTTAACATCCAGATCTCCCCAGCCTATATCATCTGCCAGTATGACTATGAAATTGGGCTTCTTACTGGGCTCATCAACATGGGCTCCATGTTGAGACACCGTGCGGAGAAGCAGACCACACATCAGCATCCCAGAGAGAAGGAACAGAGAGAAACCCACCTCCATTTTGGGTCAAAATCTGTAAAAAGTTCCATATGTTTCATTTAAACCTTATCTGGCACTATTATTTAAACCATGAGGAACAGAGCATACTAGCATGTGAACATGTGACAGTGAGCGAAGGAGCGTGAAAGGAGTTTAGCCAAAATGTGAAACAGTATTCTGTAGTTAAACAACAACATTATTCCAGTCTCTCACTAGGAAGAAAATTTTAAAATAAATGTCTTATTATTGGACTTGTCTCTTGTCTACATTGTGATGACTGGATGACTGGGTCAGAACATCTCCGAAACTGCAACTCTTGTGGGGTGCTCTGAGCCTGCAGTGGTCAACTGGTCCAAGATAGCAAAAGCAGTGAACCACCAACAAGGTCATGGGTGGCCAAGGCTCATTGATGGACATGGAGAGCGAAGACTGGTCGATCTGACACACTACTGTAGCTCAGATTGCTGAACAAGTTAATGTTGGTTCTGATAGAAAGGTGTTTGAATACACACACTGTTGTATATGGGCCTGTGTAGCCGCAGACCAGTCAGGGTGCCCATGCTGACCTCTGTCCCCTGCCAACAATGGGCACATAAGCATCTTCAGATCTGCACTACAGAGCAATGAAAAATGTGGCTGATGAATCATTTTTTCTTTCACATCACATGGATGGCCAGGTGTGTGTGGGTTGCACCAGGATACACTATGGGAAGAAGACAAGTCAGCATTCTTGTGGATGTTATTTTGACACGTACTGGCTACCTATGCAAGAAATCTGGTGTCTGTGATCACAGAGAAATGCATTAATCCATATTCTCCCAACACCATTGTTTCTTGAGGGTAAGAAAACATATAACCCAACAGTGTCAGATTGCATGATCTCACAAGTCAAACTGCCTCCCCAAGTACTGTAGGTAAACACAGTGTCAAAGAAAAAACCTGAGATAGATAGGAATCTCTAGTGAGGCCCTGTGATCCATTCTGCATTTCTTCCCTCATGCCAGTACAGCAAGCTAGACTTGTATGTCAGCCTGTTGTGTAACAGATGAATATGACTATAACTGACTTGGGCATACAAGTAAAGGAAGAGATGTCATAAATGAAGTAACCTCAGTGCCTCAGTGCAGTCAAAACAGAGAGGCAACTGTGGCAACCTAAAATTTAAAAACAGTTTCCCTACCACTTTGTCAAGTGTAAATATTAAAATAATAGCTGCATTTATTGTTATAGATGAAAGGTAGCAAGATGGTCAGATTAGAGAGACATTCCAAGGACATGAAACTACTCAGCATGTTTTTTTAATCTCTCAAAAACTGAGTTTAAGTTTCAGATTTATTCATCATGTGTAAGTGAACATGTTAACGCCCAGTCAGCAATACAATGAAATGTGTTCGGTCAGCTCAGTATTAAGAGCACTAAACCGTGTAACAGCACTACACAAAAGAATAATAACATACAAATTATACCAAATTAGAAGGGGGAAATATGAGAAATATAAAACGTACTAAAGCAGAACATGAAACCAAGAACCATGAACCATGAAACCATGAAACCATAAAAAAAATATGCAAGCATGCAATGAAGAGACAAGGTAAGGTCACAAATAAACTATAATGCAGACTGTTTAATGTTGAATTTATAGTAAAAAATACAAAATGAAATTCAAAATATGGAGAAAATTCCCTATACTGGAATGTGTCGTAAAAAAGAGACTGACTTCTCACCACATATTACATCCTGAAGCCACAACAGCATTCATAAAAACAAACTGACCCTCCCTTTAGCGTCACACACACAGAGGTCATGAACTCAGACCTCTAGTAAACAGCTCTGCACCCCGCAGTCAAAGGCTGGCCGGTGGGGGACGAAATGCGGGGCAAGAACTGGCTGTAACCAGATCTCTAAAACCCTTCTTAAACCCCCCTTTGCTTGACAGGGAGGAGTAATTCATGAATGCGAGCTGAGTGTTGGACCGTGTGTGTCCGTGTCTCCACGTGTGAGTGTTTGTGAACATAGGCACGTGAGAGTATGTGTAACGTAAAGATCAGCGTTTAACCGACGCGGCGCGCGACGCTTGGGGTGGGGGGGCCGGGGACTACCAACGGTCGAGCGAAGACGGACGGACTGTTCGTGCCAGAAAAGTAGCGACACACAGGTGAGACACACGGCTTCAATTCAACTTTATACGTTTATGTGCTTTGGTAAACGAACCGTACGCGGTAACACACACACACACGAGCACGTGTTTAAATAAAGGTATGGTTCAAACCGGCGACGTACGAGTACTTACAAAGTGTGTGCGGTTATTAAAGTCACATTGCTCACCGACAGACCGCATGAGCCGCCGCTCCGCTCAGTACATTGCGTCAGCCGCATGAGGATGGACCATATGGCTCCAACTACTCCCCACCCCCTATTAATTAAAATAAAGAAGGCTAATCTTCCTGTTAGAAAATGACTTAACTCTTTAAAAGTTGCTTATCGTGGCAACACATTCAAACAAAACGTCTCCTGTCTATGTAAAGTTATGATTATAAACATTTAGAGAGTTAAGTGTATGGGGGGCCAACCATGTAACAAAGTAGACATTGATTTGCAACTAAATGGCTGCAACTAATGTTTTTTTTCTGACATTTAGATAAATGATATTGATGTGAACACATGTTAAAGGTATTTGCTTCCGTAACACGTTGTTTTCCTTCAAAGAAAATGAAGGCAAATCCAGATTGTGTACTGGCAGTATTCAGTGTCCATCATGTGTCTGTTGCTTAGTCTCAACATGTTGATGAGTTCAATTTAAAGGACTCACTGTCTGTGGTGTGAGTTAACAAGTAGAAACAAACTGTGGTTATTAACACTGTTAAATAATGCCGGAAATAGTAGTTTCACATTATGACCTGAACTCAAGGGCCACTAAATAACCTTTTATTTGATAAACTTTATTTAAAAAATCATGTTTTAGGTATGGGTTTATTTCATTCATATATTTTTAAATTTTTACACACACAAGTTTGCACACACTTTCTCTTTCTAGGAAGCCAATAGGAAGCACACACACACACACACACACACACACACACTGTTCATATATCACTCTATTATAGATAATATGTCTTATAGTGTTCACCAGTAAAGTGTGGCTTTTAGTTTTGTCATGTAACATTGTAAATAAAAATAGTCTTATCTCAATCTCTGTGTGTCACGTGATTGGATATGTTGTGATCCAGCCTGTTTTGTCAGTTTGTGACATAATTACTAGAGAGCTGGGTGTGATTGTTTTAGTTACATTATTAGAGCCCCACTGATATATTGGTCAACTGATATTGGCCTACCACAGACATATTGGTAGCGGTGTATATGTTATGTGATATTAAAACAGTTTTTTTCTTGTACATAATTCAGAAAAAGAAATGTAAATTGATTTAACATGTTAAATGTAAATATTCTAAGCATGTTTATTGTTTGTTTAAGAAAGCAGCCCTGTGGGTACTAGTCGTATTGATGCACAAATGGTGTTTAGCCAAAGTCATGGCCAGAACATTTCTACTCACAAAACTGTATTATCTACTAAAACACAAAATGGTGTCACATCTGACTAATTACCCACAGTGTGCTTTTTTAAAATTATTAATAATTAATTAGGCCCAGCCTTGTGCTAAGAGGGGCTGAACCTAAAACCACTGCTGCGGTTTCCTCCTTACAATCTTTAGTCACAGCTCTTTCAGTGTTTGTATATTAAACAGTAGCCTGGCAGAGATGCCGAGAACCACGTTATTTAACAAGGCAAGCTACTAAACATAAAGAAAGGGAATACGGAGCATCTTATCTACTAGCCTACAGGTCAGCATTGTTCAGTTCATTTAAATAACTACAGATTAGCAGCAGGTTTATCACATCTAACCTCTGATGAGAAGAGGAGCAGCTCAAAGCCTTCACATGCAAAGTGAGTCTGCTGGTGCTCGGTATTTATTACTAGCCAATGTTTGCAGTGACACTTATCAACTCAACAGAAGTCGTCGATAAAGCGGTTGAACTCGCAAAACTGCAGAATATTTAAGATGATAAATATCTCTGTATGTTTCTGTTGGTGAAACAAAGAAAGGTCCAGTGTGTAAAAGTTAGGTGGCTCTAGTTACACAATATGGTGGAAGTGGAATATAATATTCATATTTTCAAAGGCACTATAAAATAATAATTTTTATGCTTTTGTTACCTGAGAATGAGCCTTTTATATCTACAGCTGCAGAGTCTGCCATGTTGCACTGCCATGTTTCTCTAGTAGACCAGAATCTGCAATCTTGTCCCAAGTGCATGTTCAGACAGAGACAGGCAAACCGACAACCGGTAGTGAGGTGGGTTGCTGTTGGTGTGTCTATACCTGCTGAATGTAACTGCTGTGAAACAATCAGGAAATAACTTTTTGTTTTATTTATTATTTTATAGCGCTCGCTCTCTGTGTTGTTACTCTCTGTCTCTCTACCAAAGCGCTCTCTCTCAACACACACTGGCGCCCGTTTTTTGCGGCGTTTCCACACTGGCAGCCCGCTACGCAGGTGTCGAAAAACGCAGCCAGAGTCCGGTTTGCCTGTCCCTGTCTGATTGCCAACTAAACACTGGCTCCGGATACAGTCTTTCACATTTTTTACTTGTTTTGTGGCAACCTTAGTTTCCTCCTCACACTAGGAGGGAGAGATAAGGTGACGGGGTTCCAACTACACTCACTACCTTTTAACAGATTCATGACTGCTTGATTTTTTTCCTGCCATATTTTGCAGTAAAGTTTTGTTTTTTGATTTATTTTGTAAATTGCTGACCACGGTGCCATTCCCTAAAAATGTCCTTTTCTTTTTACAGGCCATGGCACTGTGTGGAGTCAGGAGGACACGTTTCTTGGGACCTAATGTGTACCCAGAGGCTCCTGATGGTGGCTGGGGATGGGTGGTGGCTGTTGCCTTCTTCTTGGTGGAGGTTTTCACATATGGTACCATCAAAAGCTTTGGCATCTTCCTCCAGGACCTAATGAAGGAGTTTGGGGAGACCAACAGTCGTGTCTCCTGGATTGTTTCCATCTGCGTGTTTGTCATGACCTTTAATGGTGGGTACGGTTGATGAGGTGAAGTGGATGAAACACTGCAAAACCAAATAAAGTACAGACTATAGATTGAAGTCGGAATGAACTTATGAGTATTGCTGCACCATAGTGTACACTAAACAGTTCTTCATGGGTCCTCAGGTCCTCTCTCTTCTGTGTTGACTAACCGCTTTGGGTTCCAACTTGTTGTTATGGTTGGAGGATTACTCATTTCCTCGGGTACCATTGCCACCAGCTTTACCAGCTCCATCAATCAAATATACATCACCTATGGAATAGTTGCAGGTTTTTGAATCTTTCCTTTATTTACTACTTT
This sequence comes from Nibea coibor, assembly GCA_023373845.1. NCBI lineage: Eukaryota > Metazoa > Chordata > Actinopteri > Sciaenidae > Nibea > Nibea coibor. The sequence continues at coordinate 12,634,768 of CM041728.1, forward strand.
GAACATCACATGCTATTCTTTGAATTTGTCTTTTAGCGGCTTGTCTAGATGAGCTAGAGTTTAAGGATTTTTTCCGCTGTGCAGGTCTTGGCTACTGTCTGACCTTCCTGCCCACCGTGACCATCCTTTCCCATTACTTTAACCGCCGGCGGTCTCTGGTCACCGCTGTGGCTTCCACTGGAGAGTCCCTGTCCATGTTTGCCCTGGCACCAGGTGAGTGTAAGAGCTTCCACTGATGTTCCCTGCAAACATTTGGAGAAGACAGTAGGATTTGTAGGATTTAAGAAGATTTGTAGCGGGGGGTGGGAAAACCATATGATGAATGTATTTTACTGCATTGCATAACTCTTTCTTTGCATTTCTCTGAAATTTTCTGCTTTGAGATTCTCAAACGTGAATATTTTCTATATTTTTGGGTTGTGAACAAAACATGGAATTTGAGGGTGACACCTTGAGCTTTAGGAACAGTCATCGATATTCTTATTCCCACTATTCTGACATTTTATGGCCAAAACAATTAGTCGATTCATTGAGAAAAAGATCAACAGATTAATTGCTAAGGGAAATAATCGTTAGTTGCGTCTCTGGGTCCCTGAAATCTTCATGCACTCTTTCTCATGAGAATGGTTTCAAACTGTACATATTGAAAGATGATAAGACCTACTATTAAACATAGTTTGCTCCTCAAGTCCTGGTCAAACAAAAGATTTACTGTTTGTGTAATCTCTGACAAACACAACAGTGCCCACCTGTTCTAGTTAATTATTTAACCTAGACATCTGTTTTTAAATATTCAAGAATATAGTGGGAACCAGTGGGGTTGGGCTTTATTTTTTTTTTATTGGACTTGACAATAACAGAAACACTGAGATGTCCAGATGTCCATGTCCATGGTTCTCTGTATACAAGTCGGGAACACCCAACATTTAATACCACATACTATATGAAGTTTTATTAATGAACACTAACTAAATGCCCCTCTTACCCCTTAGCCTTTTCTGCACTGAGGGACCGTATTGGCTGGAGATACACCATGGCAGTGATAGGAGCTTTGCAAAGCATCATCATCATCTGTGGTCTTATGCTCCGGCCAATCATTATCAAGCCCAGAGTAAACCCAAAGGAACTAGAAGCCCTCAGCACACAACAGAGAGAAGAGGGCACAAACCCACAGGACTCTCTGGCAGACAATACCTCAAACACACAAAATACCTCCCACAGTCTGGACAATGAGCTAACCAGAGGCTCTGTGAGCACTGGAGACTCTGGTGTCCAGTCTCTAAAGGACACCGACAACAGCAGCCCAGAGGAAAATACTTTACTGGATAAAGATGCAAGATTAGAGACAGAACAGACACATGTGAACATCATAGCAGAGATGATAGAGTCTGAGGAAAAAAACAAAGATGCGGAGAAACCAGTGACAAAAGATGAGGAAATGAAATCAGATGCTGAAAACCAATCAACAAAGAATTCCAAACTTTTAGATTTCTCCATCCTCAAAGAGTGCAGCTTCATTCTCTATTCACTGTTTGGACTGTTTGCCACTCTCGGCTTCTTCGCCCCTCAACTCTACGTCATCGAACTGAGCGTCAGTCGAGGTGTAAAGCGGGACCGCGCCACCTATATGCTGTCCACCATGGCTGTGGCTGAAATCTTAGGCCGATTCTCCATTGGGTGGATCCTGACACGTAAGCAGTTCATAAAGAGGAAACTGCTTGTGCTTCTGGCATGCGTGATTACAATGACAGTGGATCTGGTGGGTTTTACTTTGGTTACCGAGTTCTATGGCCTCGCAGTGTGCTGCGCTGTGTATGGGTTCTTTATGGGAACCTTAGCGTGCACCCACATCCCCATGCTGGCTGAGGATGATGTGGTGGGAATAGAGAGGATGTCTTCAGCTGCTGGCGTCTATGTGTTCATACAGAGCTTTGCTGGGCTGGCTGGACCTCCACTCGGAGGTAAGAGTTCTTGCTATGGCTTCACTTTATTACAGCATTTATCTTCTTAACAGGGATTATTTAAATATGATGTTTGACTAAACGCAGGTACAATGTGCACACTGTAAAATCTGAAAGAATGGACTGAAATACAGAGAGCTAAAGAGGAAGAAATAATTGCAGACCATGACATAGAGCAGGGGTCTTCAACCTTTTTCAGCCCAAGGACCCCTTGGATGAGGGACGAACAGAACAAAATGTGTCATATTTTAAGCCTGGCCTATAATAACTTTTTTATTTTCTATATTAATCTTTTATGTCACCTTATTAACTATGATAAATGTATCCATTCTGCTTCATTTATTATCAAACTAGTAACTAGCATTACGTTACTAATGTTACTGATTCATGTTAATTTCATAACAAAGAACGAAGTGCTGTGTTGCCTCCTACCTTCCCTCACCTTTTTCTTTTTTTCACATAGCGGCTGGTTATGTTACATTAGTATAATTTATCATTTTTGTTATATTACATTATATACAAATTATTTCGGTGAAAATTGTCAGTTATTTTGACAAAAAATGGTGGACGCCCTGCAGTACAGGGAAGTAGACAAAAGTCCCGACAGGGAGCAAAGCACTGCTGTGGACAGGGTCATGTATTTTTAAAAGGCCCATCTGAAAAAATCAATATCTGTAAGCGTACGCTGCAGTAAACATATTCTCATATCTATGGTAGAATACGACCTGCGCAAATCAGTTGGGCTTAGGCGTAGAAATATAGCCGCAATGGAAATGACTGACTGATGGCAAGGTAAAGTGGTGAGAATGTGCTCACTATAACCTACACTTACACAGATATTGATTTTTTTTTTTTTTTTTTTTTTTTGGATGGGCCTTTTAAAAACACATGACAATCCTTTGGCCTACTTCACATGCCAGGACTTTTGTCTGTTTACAAGCTGGGAGTGCACTGACCGCTGTATACTTTATGTAACACACTGACTAGACATAAGTACCCCACTTTCCAAAAAGAAAATTACATAACTGCTGCTTTAAATATGCATCAATAGATTGAATGTACATCTGACGTTATTCCTATGACATAAAACCCAATCTATAGAACAGGCTGAGAGATTTTAGTAGAAGAAGAAGGCTTTTTAGTGGAATAGCTGTAGCTCAATCTTTTTTTATAGTGCATACTAAAATTGAGATACTAACACAAAGAATGGTCAGATTTAATGCAGCAGATGGCAAGATATCCTGACTAGAACCTAGAAATATTGGATCCTACCTTTCCCATCATGCAACTAGACTAGCATCTTTCATTAAACCCCTTCTCTCTCGTAAATGTCTTCCCACCATCAGTTTGTATGCAGGCTTTATAGCAAATATGTGAGAGAAAGTCTCCAAAGCTGAGACTGATGATATCACTATGACTTCATCATGGTTATTTTCACAGCCTCTGACAGAGCAGGTAGTGCAGGTATGAAGTGATTCTGATGTGTAAAAGTGCTCCTTTAATGCTTCCTTTTAATCCCCCTCTATCCCCAGGCGTGCTGGTGGATGTGTCTGGGAACTACGGATCAGCCTTCTACTCCTGTGCGGTCGGCATGGCACTTAGTGCCCTGTTCCTGGGTTTGGTAAAACCTGCTAAGAGAGGATTACTCTGCAGGAGGAGGAACTCAAAACACTCTGAGGAAATAGATGAAAGAAAAGCAGACTCAGAGGAACAGAATGCAGCACCTAAACCGGTCCATGGTGAGGCAGAGGCCATAGAAGATGTCCAGGAAGGCACACATTCTGCTTGAGCTTATAACATGAGATAATGGTAATAAAAGGGTCAAGCCATATGAGGGTAAAAGGCTATGTAAACACTACTGCGGGGAAGTACTATATATAGTGCTGTGGAAAGGTATTTGCCCCCTTCCCAATATCTTTGTTTTTTGCATATTTGTCAGACTCAAATGTCTCAGATCGTAAGACAAATTTTAATATCAGACAGAGATAACGCGAGTAAATAAAAATTACGTTTTTAAATGATGATTTAATTTCTTAAGGGAAAAGGGCTATCCAAGCCTACCTGCCCCTATGTGAAAAAGTAACTACCCCTCCATGTTAAATCATGAATTTACTGTGATTTTTGGAAAGGTGGGTTCATTTTCACTACCCACACCCAGGCCTGATTAGTGCCAGAGCTGTTGAATCAAGAAATGACTTAAATAGAACCTGTCTAAAAAGTGAAGTAGGCTAAAATATCTCAAAGTAGCACATGAAGAAATTCAAGAACAGACCCTTTCCAGACTTATCGGTAAGTCTGGAAAGAGTTAAAAAGCCCTTTCTAACCACTGTGAGAGCCATTATCCACAAATGGAGAAAGCTTGGAACAGTGGTGAACCTTCCCAAGAGTGGCCGCCCTACCAAAATTGCTTGTCGTGCATCGACACAACAGAACCTAGAACAACATCTTAAGACCTGCAGGCCAAACCTGTCTCAGTTAAGGTCAGTGTTCATGATTCAACAATAAAAAAGAGACTGGGCAAAAATGGGAGAGTTCCAAGGCAAAAACTACTGCTGACAAAAAAAAGAACACAAAGGCTCGACTCACAAATGTCTTGATGATCTCTGAGGGTTAGGTAGGTTTGGAGCTTTTTTCCTTTAATAAATCATCATCTAAACTACATTTCTTATTTACTTGGGTTATCTTTGTCTAAAATTTGTCTGGTGATTGACAAATATGCAAAAAAGTAAGAAATAAGGAAGAGGGCAAATAATTTTTTGAAATGTGTGGTGTATACAATGAGGAGAAAGACCAATGTTTAATGTTTGTGATCGGCCATTGTAAGACTGGGCTATGAGAGCAATCTTGAGAACATTTAGATCACGTATGTATGTAGCAATTGTGCCTTACATAACTTATGTACCAAACTGTTTTTCTATAAGTCAGTACTGTTACAATTAAAGACTACACTATAGTGAACTTTTGGTATAGTCTTACTTTAAAGCAGGGGTGTCAAACTCATTTTAACCAATGGATCACATCATTTGATCTAAAGTGGGACGGACCAATGCAACCATTGCACAATAACTTAATATAATATAATACGGTATAAATAATACCTCCACATTTTTCCCTACATTGTGAAACATTTACATTTAACACAGATGAACAAACTGAGGTGTGCAATTACAACATCTCTGTGTTTTGGGTCATCAAGAAGTAAAATACTATCTTTCCATACATGTCATTATTTATATATATATATATATATATATATATATGTATATATATATATATATATATATATATATATATATATATATATATATATATATATGTATATGTATATATGTATGTATATATATATGTATATGTATGTATATATATATGTATATGTATATGTATATATATATATGTATATGTATATATATATATATATATATATATGTATATATATATGTATATATATATATATATATATATGTATATATATATATATATATATATATATATATATATATATATGTATATGTATATATATATGTATATGTATATGTATATATATGTATATGTATATATATATATATATATATATGTATATATATATATATATATATATGTATATATATATATGTATATATGTATATATATATATATATGTATATATGTATATATATATATATATATATATATGTATATATATATATATATATATATATATATATATATATATATATATATATATGTCAGAATCTCATTTAAGTGTTTGTGTGTGAATCTAGAATGCAGTTTTGTTTTTACTGATAATCATTACAAAAAAAAGAATGTAAGTAATGCACTTTGCACACGTTTTAAAGTCATCAACCCTTTGGTGGGTCAGTCCTGGCCTGCAGGTTGTATGTTTGACACCTCGGCTTTAAAGGATGATGATGTGACATATGGCTGGAAATGAACCATGAGTCAGTTTTAGATATTCTGTCAAAAACGTGTGACACTAATACATGATGAACTAATTAGCTGTTGGTCAATACCATAATGCTAGCCAGAAAAATTGTGGCCGTAGCTGCATGAACAGTAAATTGCACAGATTCTGTAACACTTGTTATAGAAAATACATTAAGCTCAGGAGATAACATATGTGATTAAAAGTGTTTATTTTTAGATATTGCATTATGTAATATGAGATTCCAGACTATTTTTCTAATGAAAATGTGTTCAATTGCAATAAAGTAACCGTGTGATTTGAACCTCTCAATCAGATGTAGTGGGGTTTTTTTGTATAGAATTGTACCCCTTCACATTTAAATATATTTTTATACATACTGCAACTTTCATTCAAAAATCTAAACTATTTTGCCCGGAAACACACAAAGAAACACACAAAGGTCTGAGCTGCTCATGTGACATTTCCCTTTAATAATGGCTATTAAACGTAGATGAAACAGTATAAGTCAGACACCAAATTTAAACTTAAATGTAGTCAGTGTCCCACAGTATTTTCAAGGAGAATACAGTTTTAACCAGTTTTCCCCACAAATATCTTTAGATTTTTAGCTTAAAAGTGCCAGCTTAGCTCAAGTGACCCTTGATCATTATTGAACCATAACAATGCTACAATGCGAGCTCTAAATATTTTGGGCCCTCTGCAGTCTACTCAGTGGTTAGACTAAACAGGATTAAACTGATTAGTCAGTCTACAGTATGTACAGAGTTTTTTTTTTTCTTTACCAATGACTGGTGATTATTTAACTGTTGCTCAGAGGGATGTTTATCCCTATCTGTCCTTTAAGTTGTCGGTTTGATTGAACCATTGTGCAGCATTTTGTTCTCCATGTACAAAATTTGTATTATTTGTTTGCAAGCCCTTCACACAAAATAACATCTATTTGTAAAACGACTTTCCAAGACCTAAAAGTTTGAAAAACCGTCCATAAATATCGAGTAGTAGGCAGAAGAAAGCTAGTTCTGCATGCTTATGCATTTATTTCTCGATCTCAACCTGATTTATGAAAAAGTACTTCAGTTAATCTTTTTGTTCTAGTATGTTGAGGCACCTGTGGAGCCATAGTCCAGAGGGGTGAAAGGCTTCAGTTGGTTTGGTAAACTGATGGGCAGAGGCCTCTTCTGGTCTGGCTGTTTGACTCTGGCCCTGCTCCATCCAGTGCAGTAAGGCCTGTTGAACACAGATCAACATTCATTTAAATGAAAAATCTAAATTCTCTTTCACCCCCAGGCTTCTTACCTTGTATCTTTCAGCTATTTTGAAACCGATTGCGACCTGTAGCTTGCGGAGACAGATGGGACAGAAATCCAGGGGCCTACGATCAGACTCCTCCAGGTGGTTGGACCCCTGCATGACGCAGTTCAACCACTGGCAATGCTGTATTCCAAACATATGGCCAATCTCATGGGTCATTGTCTGGAAAGAAATATTAGGGTTTTCTGATAAGCACTACTGAGTGTTTTTATCAGCAGTATTGATAAAATGGACTGAAGGAACTTTGACAAAGCCACTCAAAGGTTCATAGTACCAAAAGTGAATGAGTGGGAGAGAATGTTTGTTATAAACCTTGCAGGATCGAAGCAGCAGCGTGCTGGTGATGGGGGGTGTATAATATCCATCAAACACAGAGTAGTCCCCCTGCTTTGGCCGAAGCGATTTCTTCAGCCTCCCAGCATAATTTCTGCTGTAGAAGTTGTCATCATACCTGGCAAAGCTGAAAACGCCCATTCCTGCAAATACCAATGAATAAAAAAACAACTTGAAGGTATAAAAAACAAAAGCTCTCCTGGATTACATCTGAATCAGTTTAGCACCATCTAGTGGAACCTCAACCACAGTACATCATCAGGATAGATAGATAGATAGATAGATAGATAGATAGATAGATAGATAGATAGATAGATAGATAGATAGTTGCTATGTTACTCTTAAATCTTACCCTTGTTTAGAGAAGCCTGTCCAAAGACAAAGTTCCAGGATTCTTTCGGATAGAGGTCAATCATTGTGATTCCAACAATACAAAAAGCATCTTTTGGTTTCCTGTTTTCCAGGAATCGTAGCAGGTCACCTACATTTTAAGAAAACACAAAAATAACAAAGCAATCACAATCACATTGGAGCCCATCCTCATTTCTACATGGAAAGTTGCCAAAACCTCATAATACACAATGAAGATTAGTCTTAGAATCTTACCAGTGAGGATCTGAAGGTTGTGTGAGTTACTGTTAACCCTGAAAGAGCACCCTGTTTCAGCCACAGTAACTGCTGGCAGAAACTTGACAGAAAGTCCATAAAAGAAGGCCTGGCAGTATTCTCTAAGCCACTCCACATACTGGTCTGTCTGGGCTCCCATCTCCCCAAAGGAACCTACAAGAAACAGAATTAAGAAAAAACATTTTGTGTCCAAAAAACACCTTATAACATAGTGTACATATTGTCCATATGAATAAAAATGTAACTTAAATGTAGTTTCTTGCATGTCTCATTATCGACCATTCAGTGCCATCACGTTTATTTTAAGAGATCATGGATCGTATGTTATTATTACTGATATTTAGAAATGGCAATTATGCACATTACATGTTCTCTCCTTTAAAAAATGTCCATCTTATCAGGGCTAATGCTGCGAGAACATTTTCACAAATACACCCACACACTTGACAAGGACTGAGAAATATAGAGGCTCTAGCCGCACCACACACACACACACACAAACATAATCACCTATGGTTTGAATATAAATTGTATTGTGGCTCGCATCTGGGGTCTTGCGGAAATGATTTCTGTAGAAACTCTCAAAGTCTTGTGGCTCCTCAGGGTGAGCAGGGATCCAGTCTGAGTCAGAATGTACTGTGATTGGCTGGAAAAGGGAATCCGGTTGCCCTGGCTTGAATCCTTCCTCCAGAAGATTCCTTTCCTCTTTTGTGTACTTGCTGTAAAGTTTAGCCAAGTCCTGACACTTGGAGACCAAAGCTGTTTGCAGCGTCTCCACAGAGTGCTGGATCACCTTCATCTGGACAGATATACAGCATCGACATAATTACACATCAAAGTGAAATTTGCAACACAGCTTTGCTATCCTGTATAAAATATAAATAATAATAAACTATAATAATAATCATATATTTATATTCTACTGCTGCAGTCTTCTTTGCAGTCTTCTGCTGAGGAGAGGGAAGTATGTAGAGTGACAGAAAAAAAGCTCAACAAAACTGGTCAAGCAGGCCAAGCTCTATCCTTTCTATCATTAACAACTCCTCTCAGCCCCTGCACAAGACTGTGGAGACCTTAAACAGCTCCTTCAGCAACATACTGCTACTCCCATCATGTAAGAAGAAGCACTACCAGAGGTCCTTCATTCCAACAGCTGTCAGACTCTTTAACAACAGCATGACTTCATGACTATTTTTATATACTTCTTATTTATGAGTAATTTCTAATCCACCTTGTGTATATGAGCTGCTGTGACAAGTGAATTTCCCCAGTTTGTGGTCAATAGTCTATAACTAATAAACTTAATGTGATGCAAGTAATAAGATTGATGTAATAGTACTAATAAACTCAATCTGCTTCCACTACACAGTTGTAGCCATGTTTATGCATTCAATATGAATGAAGCCAATTTGTTTGCCCAAAACCAAAAGTGAAAATGAACGCAGACATTTTGAGTTTATTCGTACTATTACAATTTATGTGTAATTGAAATGCACAAGTGCCCGACATATTTTTTGGGCTGTACATTTTGAAACCTGCCTGTAGAGGCTCTTATTTCAGATTCAGTCTCAGCATTAACACGTTGCAACGCTTCCGTTTGACGACCGGTAAGCCTGTCTTCGACACTCTATCAAAAACAGTCTTGTACGACAATACTTCCAAACTTATTTATCGGTAAAACTACAAAAAAAAGAAGAAAAGAAAGAAAGAAAGAGATAATTTCGCCTTATGTTGACAAGCAGTCCACCATGACGTTAAAACCGGAAGCCGGTCGTTTCCTGGTGACGTCAGGTAAACAGAGGGGCGGAGCTCTTCACTTGAGGCGACGTTGACGACAAGAGAAGAAGACAAGCTCGTCACCAAACGACCGGAGCGTGTCGGCTATCCTACCTCGGACAACATTAACATTTAATGTATTTTTTAACTTTACTTAGTTCGTCTCTCACGGTCGGTCGGACTGCTGTCAAGTACGGGCAACAGTTGACCTGCAGTTAACGGCGAGTGGACGGAGGACGAAAGCGGAAGAACTTTCCCTTAGCATTAGTTAGCTGAAGTAGTTAGCCTGACAAGTAGCTCTTCTAACGTTGCGCGGTAGCAGCTAGCGGACTAGCTCGCTCCCTTCTGCTGTCATGCCCGGCATCACTCGAGATTTCACTGCGTAAGCGAGTGTATCTTGTCGTTAGCTGGTTAGCTTTCAGACGCCCCGGCAGCACTTTGCACCAGCAGCCGAGGCGTAGGCAGGGCGGACTGGACTTGGAGCGGTGACAGCTGAGGTTTGTGCTTTTCCTACGGCGACCTGTGTTTCAGTCGTCTCACACATCCTCTTAGACTTTTTTTCCCGATGAGATGAGATGAGATGAGATGAGGGGGGGCTCGCCGTACTGAGTGTCTGTCGAAATGATCGTGGAGCTGTAACATAACCAAAGCTTTAATACATCTCAATCCGGCTCTCAAGGAGTGTCAAGCTTTCTCTTTGCCAAAAAAAAGACGTCCGTGTCAAGACTGCAGAAATGCTGACTGACAGCAGGTAAGACACATTTACCTCACCTCATTACATACAGGATTGCATTTAGTGAGCGTCTCATATTCCAGCAATCAAGCTAGACTATTCAATCTGACAGTATCAACTGTTTAATCTCTGTATACACCTCAGTGAAGGTATGTTAATCGATGTGTTCTCATAACGGGAGTGCCACATGTCTGATCATGTAACTGTTGCTATTTTTGGTTTCCCTTCATGTTTTCTCTTTCTCATACTCTACCTTTCTCCGCCCAATCTCTCTCTCTCTCTCTCTGTCTTGCCTGCATTGTTTATGTCACACTATCTCATTTCACTTTTATGTTCACTCTCCTGTCTGTTTTTTTTTCTTTTTTTCCCATTGCTCTTTTGCACAGGAAACGACATCGTAGCTGTGACAGTGAGGAGGACCAACAGCTGAGTTCTCAGGCCAAGAGGTCAGGAGGGGGTCCCAGCTTGCTTGTATCGGATTTGGACTCCGAGGTGAGGCTGATTTAATGTTTACATTCACCGCAGAGAGGTTAAATGTGACTGTGGGATTGAAATCTTCTCTAAGGAGAAGATGAGTCTTTCTGCTCGGGTTATTTATTCTATATCTTTGAAATGATCTGAGCGTCAACATTTATAGATCGAGCAAGCAGCCTGGCTTCATGCTTATAAATACACGTGACTCTGCATTGCACATGCATTGCACCACTCTCAGGGAAAGCTCAGAATGTTTTATTTAAAGCCTCTGCATCCATCCATGAAACCACACTTCTGAGTCCATCTCTGTTCTCTATTTGCAGTCTTCCAGCAATGACAGCAGTAACGGGATCAGTAGTCCAGAGAGAGCAATAGTGGTCACCACCAGGCCGTGCATACACAGCCAGAACAACCGCAGCACCCAGTACTCGCTCAGCCCAAAGCCTGAAGACTCTGCTAGCTCCTTGCAGCACGGTTTCCATGGCGACAGCAGCAGCAGCGTCTCCTATGACTACATCAACAGAGTCCTTAGGGAGGCGCACTTTAGTAGTCTGCAGACCAGAGGCCGTCCTGGCTCAACATGACCCTGACCTCTGACCCCTCTCCTGACCTTTTTGTTCCTCGCCCATCAGTGCTGATGCCGCTTGGCACGGTGGCTCCTCCTTGAAAGCCTGCAGCGACACAGTCGGGTCGGGGGGGGGGGGGGGGATGACGTGTGGGGAGGTTTACAGATTTTGGGCACAAAGGCTCATCCCCACCTCACCATGTACCATTTGTCAAGACCATAAGCACATCCGCCTTTCCATGGCCCTGCCACTGTGGTTTTCTGTGCAGTGTTGATGTGTACATGTGTTTGTGTGTGTGTGTGTGTATGCGCGCGCGTGTGTGTACGTGTACGCACCCTATGCACTTTATAAAGAGTTATCGTTCTCTTTACATGCGTGCGTTGATGCGTGGACATTTTTCATTGGTGCTAATCACAAGAAAAGTGTGATGATCCAAAGTGCTTGCAAAACTAAATAAAGCTAAGCACTTTACTCAATAACTCCTCATTTTGTTTACTCTCGAGTGGGGAGGTCAGTCGCATGTTTGCATCTGTGGAGTGGGGAGTTGTAGTGATCCCATTCACAAAGAGGCCAATAGATTTACTCCCAAGGAGCATTATTAAAACAATCCTTAAAAAAAAAAACTATTTTTAGGCCTTATTTGTTTTCTCTCACCAAAGTTTAGTGCATTTGCAGTTATTTTACTATCTAAATGAATCCATAATGTTTTGGTGTGGCAGGTCATTGGGTTCAAGGTAATGGAACATGCATTCCTCATGAGCCTCACCACCAAAATCCAACCTCAGATTAGACCCTGGCTAATTATAGAGCTGTGAGAGCACTGGAGTCTGCAGCTCGGGCAGAGTCTCGCTCGCCACAGTGTTTCTAACAGCCTCAAGAAACTCGGCTCTCAATTTGTAACCACGCGTTTACTTCTCTAACATTTTACACATCATGCGTATGTGTGTTGTAAGCCTGTCAGCCATACTTGGTTTTTGTATGGTTTAATACGACCAGCACACTGTGTTGCAAATAAAATGAGAGATGTGAAAGTGATTCATATTTTATGTAATTTTCCAAATCATTTGACATTGAAATAAAGCGTTGCTGAAAGTCCCGTCTGCAACATGTCACTGGTGCCACTTAAACTCCTGCGCGGATACAAGACTCGTTCATGTAGTAGTTGGTGCTGTAGCGAAAAGTACAGCATGTTTTATTGTTCTCCAGCATTTGCAACAGCATAGCTCGTGTTCACTGAAACAAAATACATCAGTAGCGTTCATTGTACGCATCGGTAGGCTGGATTACCATCTGGGCTTGTAGTTTGTGCTACATTCCAGAGTCTTCAACACCACGGTACAGAATGTAATCGAAATAATGGTGAGATAATGAAGGTAATCTGCTTTTTATTTGGTTACATGAGCAACCGTTCGTGAAGTCACAGATATCTTGCGTTACGCCGATTGCAGACGTTTCATCACACATTATTCCACACGTTGATTATGCACACAGAATATGACGATAATGAATTCTTCCGTTAGTTCTCTGTTTTTTTTTTTTAATCATAGACATGCACTCTACAAACACTCTCATGGGTCTGTTTTCATCAATACGGAGTAGACTTAATAAATAATTTGTAAACTAACACTCAGATAACATTTATTGTACATTGACATAATAGCTTAGTACCAAAAAATATGGAAGACAACTCTCATTTGTAGGTTTATGAGTCCTTAAGAAAAAAAAAAAAAGCAACAGTAGTGCAAATTACAGATTGAGGGGTTCTTCCCTCGGAGGTGTAGGGCGTGCTGCAGAGGCGTCAGAGTTGTTTCAGTTAGCTAAAGGGAATCCTGAGATAAAGCAACTGTCAATAATAACCTGTAATTCAAGACGACCATTCTTGGTAAAACACTTCAGAATTCAGACCTCAGCCAACAAACGGAAGAACAGCTTACACACCAGCCCTCACGTGGGAGGGTCGAGAGATTTCACGTACCATCGGTGGATTGCGCTCGTCTATGATCTCGGGCTCTTGGCCCAGTCTGCTCATCGAATGCTTCTGAGGAGGCACCATACACATGTGAGCAGAAAACCCAAACGTGATGTGAATCTTATATAGTGTATCTGTCTGTCTATATAGTGTCTAGTTATAACCTTACCGGTGAGATTTGTTTATAAAAATTAAATAGATTTTCTGAAAGGATACACGTGATGACATCATTGGTTTAACTCTAACAGTTCCAGCTGTCAAAAGTTGGTCAAAAGTTGAGAAATGAGAAGGCCGACACTGGTTGGCTGCTGTCAGATGCGACTGAATCGCACACTGAAGGAGCATCATCACTGCTTTTACTGATTTCACCAACACTGTTACGCACAGCTGGATTCTCGCTTAGGCTGTCGTCCGCCGTGTCTGTCTCCGTTTGGGATGTGTCTCTTTCGCACAGGGGCCTCCCTTTGGTCACCAGCTCCATACCGCTGAACAGGGACAGTCTGCCCAGACAGGGATGGGGCTCAGCCGACAGAGAAGAGCACCTGTCTGCGTTAACATCAGATTCTTCAGCCTCCGATTCAGCCTCGGGAGTCCTGACTGGCTCCACCTGGTTTTCTGGTAACTCCTGCTGAGTTTCAGCCTCATCGCTGTTATTTAACAGCTCCCCCGAGGAGTCATGCTGGGCCAAAGCCTGACCAGAAGTGGATGATGGGTGATTTTGTGGTTGTGTGACACCTGGGGGTGAGATGTCAGGCTGATAATGGTTGAGGCTGGTGTTGTCAGCAGAATGGGTTGGTAGTAACGGGTCTGAGTATGTAGATGTGGGAAGCTGATTAGCTATTGCCTGATGGCTGCTGTTTGCTGAATCCTGCCTGGGAGCTTGTGGAGATCCGCCCATCAGGGCCTCAAACTGTCGCAGGATCTGGTGAGAGGAGATAAGAACACAAACACACACCGTCGTTTTGAGGATTATTTAGCTCTGTCCTATCAGGTTTCGCCATGCGTAGCTTTCTCTTTTGTGTCTCTCTTACCTTGGTGGCCTTGTTGGCCACGGGTCCCGGGGCCCCGTCACTCAGCTGACGAAGCCTTCGTTGTGTAGCTCCGAACATTTGTTCCAGAGAGAGGAGGTCGGAGGTCAGGAGGCACGACACAGCACACAGTGCCCGCTGCAGGATTGGATGAAAACATAGATATGTATGTTAGGATTGCACAGTACTCCAAAGAAAACGTGGATCTTACTGAATCATAAACATTGTTACCATCTTAACAGTGTTTGAGGGATCTTGAAGCTTGCTTGAGAGCAACTCCAGCACGACCTCACAGTTGAGAATGGAGCACCTGAGAGATTAAACAAGAAATCGGAAATCAGGACACAAAAAAATTAAAAAATATAGTTGATAGAGGGAGAATCTTCCCATACAGCTGTCTGATTTTAGATGTACTGACTCTTTGATGAAGTGCTGACTCTCCTCTCTAGACAGGAAAACTTTAGACCCTTCAGTCAGCCGGCTGATGAGTGCCATCTCCTGGCCACAGTCCCCCAACTGCAAGGCTTCCACCCTGGACAGCAAACAGTGTATGAGTGTATAATGTGGGGAAAGTGAGATAAGTGGGGTTCATCTTGTGCTAAAACTGCCACTCACCGTTCTGATAGGTCCCCGCTGCTCTCTCTACTGGCACCCGATTGGCTCCCGGTGCCGGCTGACTTGCTGTCTACAGAGGCCCTGCTGTTAGCCGCGATGTCCTGAGAGGAATTGTGAGAGGAGCTGTTGCCACTGTCGGTCTCTTCCCAGCCGCCTCCTACCTGCCCCGGGCAGCGCTGGGTCAACGCTGTGATGAAGACCACCAAGTGTCAAAGTGAGCACTGTAACGCTGAGCCTTCTATTTAGAAACATAAGCCCATGTTTCCATCACACCAGCTATATCTCTCACCCTTTGGTCTGCGAGCAGGCAGGTTATATGCACACGCAGGCACCGCGACCTCTATGGGCGCGGACGGCGCAACTACTGCCCGGTAATGGTTGTCATGGAGACGGATGCCCTGGTGTTCAGTTGGGGGAAGGACAGCACTGGCCACTACCTCTGCAGCTTTCTGGATTTTATCCAGCAGTGAGTCACTGCCTACTGGGAGGCACAGGTAGAGACATAAAATTACAGAATTATACACACAAGATAATCTTAATTGGATTTATGTGCAGTAAATGTGTGTGTGTGTATGTGTGTGTAGTGGTGTGTCACTCACCTGTCCCTTGCTTCCCTGGACTGTATCCAAAGCCCTGCATTCCTGACCTGTGGGAAGTTCCTGAGCCCATACCTGGACAGAAAGGCAGCTATTGTGCTCAGTTCACAAAACACAGAGGACCTTATGTAACCGTAAAATTCATTAAGCTCCTTATAGACACTCATGCTCTCTCCAATATGTCAGACGACAGCAGAGCTCCACATCTATAACCCCAGTGCTGCGTGACAGTGTAATTATTGATGTGTGTGCACTATGGTCCTTGTCCTTATTAAATGAAGCGTTTGTTATTACTCACCCATTGTTGGGGGGGCCAGGTTGAGCGGGGAGACGCCTCTTTTGATCAAAATTGTGTCTGTGAAAAGCAACCTGGCCACTTCCTGCAAACAGAAGAAGCATTAATTGAGTGTGTTTGCCAAGCGGTTATAGGTCATATGACAGATTATTAAATATATGCAGCGGCGTCTCACCTGTGCTGTATTTCTAACTTTCTGGTACAACGCCGTGCCATGGATAGGATCAGGAGGGCCGCTGTAAACTTTATAAAACAAACGGGCCGACAGCAAGTGAATATTCAGGTGACGGGGAGTGAGATGAGAGAGCTAAACGTAGCCAAAAGCACAATGTCTAACCTGACGCTTGCTGGATGAAGGTGGAGTTCCTTCGAAGTTCTGTGAGGAAATGGTTCGAGCCATGGCCGCAGAGATGGACAAAGATCTTCAGTACCTGAGACACCAGATGCAGGAACGGAGCTTTGAGTTACTCAAAGGAACGTCGCTGATATTTAAAACATAATCATTTATGTAGAAACTTCAATGAAACACTGTTCTCACCTTGAGTTTGACATTACAGGACTCCACCTGCAGCCTCTCCAGAAGATACTCCAGCAAACACTGACCACAACCTGAAGACTCATGGGAGATTTCTACAGTGTGACGATGGTTAAGGATAATAGGAGACAAGATAAGATGAGATAGGATAGACTTTACTGATCCCACACTGGGAAAATTCACTTGTTACAGCAGCTCAAAATATACAAGGTGGAGAAGAAAAACACTTAATAGGGGCACCCTGGTGGTTCAAATGGCCGTTCCTGCAGCATCTCCGACCTGGGTGTCATTCCCCGTCTCTCTCGCTGCTTTCTTGTCTGTCTTCAGCTGTCAGCTCTCACAACTTGCCTAACAACATGTCTATTAGCACAGTGTAGCAATGTACAACAATACACGTCATTAAAAAAGCTGATCTGTCACTGAGTTTTGCTATGTTGCATATCGCTGAGCAATAGATCAGAACGCTTTGAAACATAATTTCAAAGTCTCCTCTTAATAAGCTCAAAACCGATTATAGATTATTGATGACGTTTTGAACCGTACATCAGCTAGACTTAGTAAGCTAAGTCAGTTTCTTTGCATGTGTCATGTGAGCTGCAGATCACATGTATATGATCAGTAGTTAGTTAGCCGGAGCTGCTGGCTGAACCACAATAAACGCTGTCAAAGGATACTTCCAATCTCTTGGAAAAGGTAGCCAGGGCAGGGGTTTTCATCATCTGCTGTAGCCTTCATCAGAGTCGGGACCTTTAGTTGGTGAGAAACACAACGTTAAAATAAAGTTGATTTCTCAATGACAAGGTCAAAGGTGACAGTAAAGGACTGTGAGAGTCATAAAGTCCACAAACCATGTGATTATAACCCATCCTGTGTAAAGATACTAACATGACAGAAACACAAAGCTGGCATGAATCCAGAGTCTTCATACTAGCTTAATATCGGCCAAACAGGCAGTTATAAAAGTGTTATATATACAGCTGCTGCTTTTAGACTTCAACTAAACAAGCTGTGAAGTCAGCTAACAAATGTCATGACATGCAATCAGCTACCTAATGTGTTTCTGTTAGCTAGCAGGCTGCTAGCAGGCTAGTGGTGCCACAACTTAACTGCTTCAAACAGACACGTACACAATACGCCATGTCCGCCACGCCCACCTCAGCTGTCAGCAGTTTTCACAACTATTATTGAGTCTAAATATCACTTACTTTCTGAAGAAAAGCCAATCGTTCCATGAATGTTGCCATGATTTAGCAGTCCTGGCTGCGGGTTACTCATCTTCCTCCTGTGGGTACGAGGGGAAGGCGGGGGCTCGAGGTGACAGCTGGCCAATCACGGGACAAGCGAGCAGCGGTCCTAACGTCTTATTGGTGTTCTTGTCGCGCCTGGGGACGAACATTAGCGAATTAAATTCAGGGAAGCTAGAGCTGACATTTTGACTGACAGTGAAGCGAGCGAATCACGTTACTGAATACTCTGCCGTACGTTTCCTTGATGACAGGGTCAACAATATGGCGCTGCCCAAGGGTGACAGAAATGCTTCGTCTGCCGCTTGATGTTTATTTTATATTTTATATGTTTAACAAACTGTGACACAGCGTCAGGGTCTGAGTTATCGGCTCGCCCGTATCAGCTGAAGGAGCTCTGACGCCTGAACAGCAACCATGTCTGGGTCAAATGTTTGGAGTCGCAGTCGAGAGAAGATGAGACTTTTCCCTGAACTTTTTGCTCAGTGTTCAGGAGAGGTAAGCACCGATAAAGAAGCATGGTTTGGTTGTTGTAATAGCTTAGCCTGTGAACGTCTTGTGCTGTTCAAAACCAGCTGACAGGACACAAAATACAGCTACAGGCCATCCCACCTTAACAACCTCTGAACGCCATCATTCAGGTGGTTCGTAGCAATGTCGAACCACATGTAAACATCTATTATGCGGCTCATTATATCCTGCACTTACATTTATTTATGTTACGGTGCTGTGACAAGTGAATTTCCCCACTGTGAGATCATTGAAGTTTATCTTATCTTATTAATATAATACAGTGTGCAGGTTACAACATACCAGTTATGAAATTGAAGGCTCCTGGTTGTTTGTATGTCTTATTTGATGATGATAAAAAATAAATAAACAGGATAATGGTTGTAGAATTAGTAAAAAACAAAAACAACAATTATATTTTCCCTTGTGTAACTAACATCAACTTCCGTGTAATTCAGGCAGCAGTGTATGGGAAGTGTGTGGCAGCTACCACAACAGGCAGACAGGAGCTGAAGAAGGACCTGTGTGCCAAGGAATTTGAAGCACTGAAGACCTGCTTTGTGAATGCAGTAAGTCACAAAGTCAGCAATCCTCCCTCTGGTGATAGTCATCCTTCAAAGGCTGCCATTTTTTTTTTTTGCAGGCCAAGAAAAAAGCCAGATGAATGGAAACCGTCACAGCTTTGTCGGAGTGGACTGACCTCAACTGTCAAACTGTTCAGTGCTGTGGGAGAAGACGCGAGGTGTTGACCTGTAGCACTGGAAGCTCATTATTTATCTTGATAAGGCGGAACTGTAAATGATAAACTGAATGCGTCGTCTTTATTTAATATTTTTTTGAAATGGAGCCATGTAGTACTAATACTGATGTCTGTAATAAAGAGGTGATGAAAACATGCTATTATCTGTCCTTATTCTCTGTACATAGACCAACAATACACAGCAAAATGTACAGAAATACAATGCACATAGAAAAATAGCATCTTGTACAAAGGACAGGTCCAGCATATGTCAAACTGCTAACCGATTGAGGAATTTTGTTCATCCCCAGCCTGAGCCTGATTCTGGGTTTCTACACTGGCACATTATTTAGTTATATGGTAAAAACACAAATGAATATACATACTGTACATTTATATAAAGATCTATTAACTGATAAAAGGCCCAGCGAGTGAACGACAGACCAACACCCATGGATATCATAGAGATGTTTTTATTTATTCTTATTAGCAAAATGTACAGAAATACAATGCATATAGAAAAATAGTCATAAAAATAGCATCTTGTACAAAGCAAAGGTCCAGCATGTGTCAAAGTGCTAACGGATTGAGGAATTTTCTAAAAAGTTGGATTACTAAGAAAGACTACAAACATATTTCCTTCCAATGTCGTCAACACAGTCTGTATTTACTCATAATTACTGTAACGTTTACAGTAAGAGGTCCAGCGGAAAGGAAAAAAAGACCACAAACTGAAACTGAGAACGGCCGCGTTATTTTTGTTTTGACAAAAGATCACAGCTGCAGCATACGGACTGGAAGGCACTGAGAAAACAACGGGGAGATGGAATGATTAGTAAATAGCCATGGATGAAGCTGCTTCGCCGTGTGCAGTTTATCAAAATAGTCAGGCTACACTCAGTACCTCGTAGCTCCAGCGTGAGGTTGTATTCAGTGACTTTCACTTGAAAGTACAGTGAAACAACGCTTACACCAAGGCGCCTGAAACCACATCGCATCCAGTATGTGGCCACTGTAGGTTCAGAGAAAACTTAAACATTGATCGCACAAAAAAAAATGTACAATATTTACATCTTAAAATAACACAAAGGAAAAACAAACTGAGCAGAACTTTTAACACAAAATGAGCACAGGAGATACAATAAAGCACGCATCCAATGGAGAGGCACACTCCACAAATCTGATGGATGAAATGTTGCTAAGGTGACTGAAATACAAACATAACAATATATTCACCCTGTCTGAACACGCCATGAAATGGTATTTGCATAGTTTTATATACAGTACATTGACAATAACTCTCCCCTTAAAACAAAAATAAGTTAATATTTACATACACTTTGCTCTTTGATAAAGACTTTTGGTTATAACACAGTATCAAGAAAAAGAAAATGCTCCTCTTTGTCTGTAACATTTCTGAAGGCAAGAAAGAATGTAAGGCAATGTTATCACGGTCCACAGTATTAGAAGTCGTCTGCAGGTGTGTGTCTGAAGTGTGTTATTTCGCTCTCTCGTCCTCTGAGGCCTGCTTAATCTGCCGTGAGTGCACCATCGCGCCAGCCAGCAGCTGCTCCTCCAGGGCGGCGTGCAGGTCGGAGCCCCCCAGCTCCAGCAGAGGCTCCAGGCCCGGCACCCTCCTGGGTCCCCCGTTCTCCTCTGGAGGCCCTCCAGCCTCTCCCGGTCCCAGTGCCCTGCGCCTCCGCCTTAGATCCATCTCTCCTTGGTCCCTGACTTTCTCCGGGGAGCCCTGGGGGTGAGCCTCGGCTTTGACGGCCTCGTCTCTCACACCTTCTCTGGGGTCCGCCTGAGCAACAGCTTTCACTTTGAGGTCTCGTCCTCCATTCTTCAAAGGTTCGAGGTCTTCTCTCTCGCCCCCCTGCGCAGGTTTTGCAGCATTTCTGACTTCTAGGTCTCGCTCCAGCTGGGCCAGCCTCTCACGAGTCTCCTCCAAATTCTTCTCTTTCCACGCTCTCTCAACGATTTCATTGTCTGTCTGTTTCTCTTCTGCAGCTTTCTCCTGTGCGAGTTTCTCCTTTTCCAGCTCCTCTTCTCTGGCCAGCTTCTCTCTTCTCTCCCTTTCCACTCGCTCTTTTTCCACCCTTGCCTGCACTTCTTTCTCTATCCTCTCTTTGTCCAACTTCTCTTGCCTCTCCCTCTCCAGTCGCTCTTTTTCCACCCTTGCCTGCACTTCTTTCTCTATCTTTTCTTTCTCTAGTCTTGCTAACTCCTGTTCTCTGGCCATTATTTCCTTCTTCTCCCTCTCGAGCTGTTCTTTATCCAGTATAGCTTGGACTTCTTTCTTTATCTGTTCTTTTTTCTGACTTTCAATTTTCTCTTTGTCGCTGTCCAGGCTTCTGTCTTCTCCGTTAGGTTGAGCTACCTGATCATTTGGTGCTACAGCCTGATGGTCGTCGGGTCTTTTCTTTCCCAGTGGCACTCCCCTCGCCCCCAGATCACTCTGCCGATGGGATTCTACTACAGCTGCAGCATGGACATCTTCTTTGTAAGCCGCTTGAACAGCTACTTTAGGAGCCTCAACCTTAGCAACATTATCCCCGGCCTGAGCATGATTCTGGGCAACGGCATGAGGCTCAGCTACTCCACCCTGTGGAGCTCCAACCCCAGCCCCAGCCCCAGCCCCAGCCCCAGCTCCAACCCCAGCCCCAGCCCCAGCCCCAGCTCCAACCCCAGCCCCAGCCCCAGCCCCAGCTCCAGCTCCAGCTCCAGCTCCAGCTCCAGCTCCAGCTCCAGCTCCAGCTCCGACTCCCTCCTTGGGCTGCTCCTTGGGCTTTGCTGCACCACCTTCCTGTTCCTGGATGTTTTTCTCTGGCTCACCTTCTCCAGCAGCGCCTTTAAGTTATAAACACTTAGTCACATTTCTTTCTCAAGTTGAACACCACCATCGAGTGCCGTGTCTGTGGAACATTATGTGTATACGCACCTGCCGGTTGTTTCTGGTGGATTTCCTTGTGTTGCTCTTCTATGACGGCCAGTAGTTTCTCCTGCTGGTCAAGAAGTCTCTTCTGTTGCTCTTGCTGCTCCTTGATCACCTGCAGCAGCACGGCGTGGTCGAGCTGGCCTTCTACATGGCAAAGATGTCAAATTAAAATAAGTCACAGCCTCATCAAGTCAACAAGCTCAGTTAGGCTGATGTGAGGACAGTTATCTAGGTGAGAGGGGAGGGGTCTAACTGATCTATTCAAACACACATTTCGCTAAAGGTTGTAGGTTGTAATGGGCAGCTGTAGACACAAACAGACTATGTTAGGGGGCAAGGTGAGTGGGTCTCTACACTGGCCACATTCTTTAGTTATATGATAAAAACACAAATTAATATACATACTGTACACTTATGTAAAGATCTATTAACGTATCTGATAAAAGGCCCAGTGAGTGAACGACAGAGCGACAGACGGAGATAAAGAGAAGAGGCAAGAGGGAATTCATACCTGAAACCAGCTTTTTTATCACTGTGATAGGAGTCCGGAAGAGAGAGAGAGAAATAAAGAAAGAAAGGCGGTAAAGATGGAGGAGAGAGGGAGAGAGAGAGGGAGAGAGAGAGAGAGGGCAAAAGTGAACAGAACAAGAAAGTCAACAAAAGCCAAAACGACTGCGTAGTGTATCAAGCCAGGTCAAGAAGCAGAAGAAAGGAATGGATCTGCTTTATGTCTGTCTTTTACTGTCAAAAAAACAGGCACAATAAGCAAGAACAGATCGCAGAGATCAGATCACATGGGATAAAAACAAGCAAACTGAGATGAAGAAAAACAGCATGCAGCAGACCACTGTGCATTTATTGCAATATTCTGTGATGTGGTAAACCTTCTTTCCCGCAGCCTGCCTCCATTTGTTGCATTTTAGTTCCTACATTTTTTTCCATGCGTCTTTTTGGTTTTCTACTCTACTTACCATCCAGCTTCTCGTCTGCTGTGTCTTTGCTGTCTGCAGCCGGAGCCTCCTCAGCGGCAGCATGATGCTCTCCTTCAGGAACTGCCGCTGAAGGATCAGAAAATATCAGCAGGTCATCATCTTTAAAACGGTTTTGCTACCCGGCTGCGTTAAACCACAGCGTCAGATACTCACGTTTCCCTGCAGCGTCTGGAGCTTTAGCCACGCTGTCGACTTTCGCCCCAGCCGCCTGGTTTTCTAACGCGGCCGCATTCTCAGGAAGAGGATTCTTCACAGGATCGAGCTTCTCAACTTTCTTTAGTGCGGGAACGCCCTGCTTTTTGTCTCCGTCCGCAACCGGCTTCTCCACCACCTCATTGGACTGGCCGGCCTCTGCCGGCTTCGGTTTCTCTTCAGCGCTGTTGTCTCTTTTGTTCTCGAGCTTCACAACGTGCCCTTGCACTTCGTCTTTTATGGGTTCTTCTTCGGGGGATTTGTTCTCCTCCTTTGGCTCTAGGTTTCTTGTGTCTACCTTGACCTCGTCATGAGGGATGGGCGGTTCGTGGCGGTGGGCCTCCACCTCTGGCACAGCCACGCCTGGGGGAGAACAGACGAAACATTGTTCATTAGCCACAATTCATTCACGGATCCCCGGTCAAGAGTCGAGCGCCGGTTCAGTTTGCTTACCGGCATCAGGGCGGTCCAGCTGCACCTCTTCCTCCTTCTTCTTTCTTTCAGGTACTTCCACTGGTCCTTTAATCTGCGGGGGCTCAGCCCTGTCTACAGGTGCCACCTCCACAGCAGGGACGTCTGCTTTTCCTATGTCCACTGGCTTCTTGTTTGCAGGATTATCTACACACAGAACAACCTTATTACAACACAGAAAACTGCTACTGGATGTCACCTCTATGAACAGAGGTGTTAGGTTAGGTTATCAACATATTCCCAAGATCCTTTGTGCAACAACATACAATTTATACAACCATAAAAATAAACTTTTAATGCTATGATGTCTTGTTTAGTACGGCTGCTGGTGAGCTTTTTAATTTGCCTTTGCAGTGTTTTTTTTTCCTCCGCACAGCCAGTATATACAGTCAGACTGAAAAAATATGAGACACATTACTGCGACTAAATTAAGAAACCATAAAATTGACACCTCGTTTATTCCACTATTTTTCTCTTGTCTGAGAGAAGTAAAACGACTGTATTCCTGTGCATTGCTATTTAACGCCGGCCCTGACACGCACTCCTTATTTTCTTGTACAGTTGTGTTTATGACACACATTAACTGCTGGCGTTCGAATAAATTAACGCCCCTGCGTGTCTCGCACAAATCGTGTGCGCTGATACGCTCCGCAGTAATTGATTTCAAGCCATTTCTAAAAAGGAGCAGATCCACTAGGTGGCAGCAAATGCCGGCAAAATGAACGAGCAGGAGAGTAAAGATGAGAGAGAGGGATTGGGGGGGGGGGGGGGGGATTTGAATTCAAATTCAAAGTGACCAACAGGAAACAGGTGTGGACGTCGGACTACACCTGGAGTCAAAAACGTGTGGAAAGAATTCGGTACAACAGAAAGAGGAGTTTGGACTCCTCACAAAAGATGGAGACGGGAGGACTTTGTTGGTGTCTGTGAACGCGTTAGAAAAAGATGTTGGCGAAGAACCACTGGGTAAAAACAGGAAGTGAAACTAAAAGCCCTCCTGTTTAACCCACAAACCGAGAACTCAAAGGGTTCCCCTCAGTCTCATCTCCATTTGTCTGCACCCCTCCCCAAACCTGTATCGCCCTCTTGCCTTTATGCAGCTAGAGCTCGCAGGCATTTTATAGCTGCCACAGGAGATATGGGAGGGTGGGGGGGTGCGACAGAGGGGTGCAGACAATGTATTTTGGGGGGGGGAGGGGATGGCAGGAGAAATGAAACAGAGGTAGAGGGGTGGAGAGAAATTACTCGAGTTTGAAGGGCATCACTCTCGCTCCATCAATGTCAACCAGTGAGCGCCGCGCTCAGATATTATCAAGAGGTTATCTCCTCGCTCTGGCTGTCTGTCTATCAGTCACTCTGTCTGTCTCCATCTTTTCTTCTCGCAGAGATGAAAGAGCTCCTTTTTCTGCTGTGGCTTTGTGCCTTTGTTTTAGTCTCGCTGGCTCTTTGCCACAGCCTCGTATTCTCTTTGCGCCGCCGTTTTAGGGCGCTGCAGATCACAACTTTGAAAATACAAGAAATAAACATATTCCCGTGTGCTGCCGGTGCCTTTTGCGTGAAATAATTATATGCAGCACTGCTGCCCACTCTCAGACATCGCAGACAAGCCTGGGTCTGGCCCGTTGAGGTAAGTGCTTCCATGGATCATTAGTAAACCACTTTAATCTACATTCCATCAAGTAGATAAGTGACTGCCATTAATTCATGCCATGATCTTTACCGTGCAGGTCAGGGAGGTCTGGCAGCAGGTTGTTCTTGTCAGGTGCTGGTGGAGGAGGAGCTTGGACCTTGATGCCAGGACTTCTGGCTGAAATTGAGAGGGTGGTCAAGGTGCTGACCAGCAGAATGCCCAGACCCACCCAAAGCACCAGCTACAGGACGGAGAGAAAACAAAACAGAGCAGCGGGTCAGAAACGGTGAAAAGTTTCACTCAGCAAATGAACGGAAAGTGAACTGGTTCTGTCACCTGAGCGATGATGCCATTCTTCTGGATCTTTCTGTAGATGAGAGCAGGACATATGAAGCAGATGAGGCTGCCCATGGTGGCTCCAGTCAGACCCAGAATGGTTTCCACTAAAGAGAGGAAAATAATTAAACAAAAGTAATCAAAGCAACTTCTGCAACTCCAGGTGGTAGTAAGAGTCACCAAACCAACCTGAACGTACACTATCGAGCGTGTGTGTGATGTTCTTTAACATCCACATTCGCTGGGTAAAACCCGGCACTCAGTTGAGGAGGTTGCGTCCGGCTGAGCGCACCGCTCCGTATCTCCTGTGCTAAAAATACTCCAAAGCGATTCCTCATATCCCGACTCTTTTTCCACCAGCTCCATTCATACCTGCCTCAGCCATTCATAACCAGCCCCAGGCTCGCATCCATGACCCCCTTCTCCTGGCAGCAGCCAGCCCCTGGCCCCACCCCTGTCTATCTCTGTGGACCGGGCCGGCTGGGCGCCGGGCCTGGAAACCTATCGTTCATCCAGAGGACGGACACCATATTGTCTCCCTCAGATTTAGTGTCCATTCTCCCCGGGGTCCTTACCTCCCTTCTCCTCAGTCTATTAGTCTGATTAGATACACAAAGAGCTAGCCAAACCCGCTTTGTGTGTGTGTGTGTCTGTGTGTGTCTGTGTCCACCCAATCAAAAGTTTAACAAACAAGCACCATATAAAGGATGAATAAAACATAAACTCATGCTAACCTTTACATCTCCACCATTTTGGAGCCGGTTGTGAGGGGGGACGGACAGACTCAAAGAACCTGACAGAGAGCCAATATTGGTGTGTACATGGGTTTGTGCATGTGTGTGTGTGAGAGAGAGAGGCTGGGAGAATAATAGCCCTATCTTCCCGTCCGCCCGTCTAAAAGGAGATAAAAGTTAGGGCCCTGATTTAAGGACTGTGTTAGAGTGTGACAGTCACTGACTCGTAAAGTCACATTCACACACGTCTTAAAGCTCCCCAGCTACTCCGCCCACATAAAGGAACACATGCACCTTAAAGACCTCCAGTTGGCGAGCTGTACACATACGCGCACACGTGCAATTTCAATCCATGCCTCATTGTTCTCACACACACACGCAGGTTGTACCGTTGGGGATGAGAATGCCTCCCAGCATGGTGCCAAACACAATGCAGAGGGTGATCGCCTTGAAGCGGAGCGGAGGCATGTAACCCCCGGCTGCAAACGTCCCATCCTTCTGCTGTAAGACAGAAACGGAGAGAGAGCGAGATGAGAGGCAAGACTTTTGTACGATCTGCGCTCCAAGTGCTGTGGCCACACCGATCCTTTGTACGCAATACTGTTTTATTTCTCATCATCATATTGCCAACAGTCAGTGCTACTGGTCAGGTTTTCATCAAAACCTTCTCTTCCCTGCAATAGATGTTACCTATAGTGGAGTTTAAATCACCAGAAAATGATGCAACATCTTCTGAAAAATGATTTTTACATCCCTGATGTGTTTATATACTTGTAATGTTTGGATAGGATAACAATTCAACTGACATCACAGTTTACCTGGAGCGACATGCTTCTGTTGTCATTATTATCCAACTGTATAACAGGATGGGAGTGCCGGTCCCACAATAAAATGTACATTACATTTAAATTATTTACTTTAAAAGGAGAAGAAATATGTAGAAGTTAGGACTAACTTCTGTCTTTGAATTCGTATCTAAATCTTCGCAGCATTTGTCTTTCCCCGTCCATTCAGGCGGTTTATTGCTAGCAAAATCGAGCGCACCTGCTGCTCAAAAAGCATGGTGTTGATGGCCTGGCGGCAGGGCAGGATCATCATGGGGAACCCGACGGCGACGGACATCATGAAGCCCACGCGGATCATCTCTGTCACCAGGTTGGACGGGAAGTTCATCAGCACGTTGCCTGCAATGTTCTCCGTGAAACTGACGTAGCCGAAGAAACCCACCTGGTTCGGAAAGAGGTTGGGGCGGAGGCGGATACAGGGGATGGGAGGAGAGCAGAAAGAGGGAGACGTGAATATGTAGAAGGTTGAAATGAAAGACATCTGCTGTGCTGTCTGATGGAAACACCTCGCCATCATGTCTTAAGATTCTGTTTAAAAGGGCAACTTTCTGCCTGACACAAATATAAAAAATTATCTTCTTTTTCACCAGAAGGAGAAAAAACAGAATTCAATAACTTTTTAGGCATTCATTTGAGGACATCTGAAGAACAAGCTGACAGGTTTCCATGTGACAGCACTGACAGTGGCAAAAAGTAGCCGGTGTGTTTGGCGGTGGCAGATGCTCGTGGAAGTGCTTTTTCTTCCCCCGACTCACAGTGATGTAGAAGATGGTGACCACGTTGAGGGCCGAGGTGAAGATGGTGCTCATGCGCTTGACGGACGGCTCGTCCAGGCTGTCGTAGGTCGGCAGCACCTGCCTGTGAGAGACAAGCAGCCCGACAACAACACAGTCTGCGTGCTGAACGACACAGTGGTGGTGCTGCTGCTGTGCATTCATGCGCTGTCTGGATCACCAGACGGACAACTTTTATTACGGGAAGTCTAGCAAGGGAGTCGAGGAAAGTAGTCTCCAGTGTTTTTTTTTTTTTGTTTTTTTGAAGATGTGCGGCCATTTGGGACCCATTTGTGCCAATCAAGATTCAAATTAATAAAACGATCCATCTCATTAAAATTTAAACAAATCAAATTAAGATTTGTCTACTAGGATGTAGTCAATACATATTTCATGATTGTTATTCGTGTCTTCTTACTAATGCAAATTAGCAGATTATCTAGATTGTTTGTTGATGTAGCTCACTGCCGACTAAAAGTCCCACAAGCAAAGAATGAGGTATAGCTTGATAAATTATTTTGTTTGGAGATAATAAAGCAGTGGCTTCACCCTCCTGCTGGAGCTTAAGGTGGGTGACAAGTTTTGAATCGTTAGTTTTGAGTCATTAAGTGTTGGATTTGTCCCGTGAATTATCAGTTGATTGGTTGATTAATACCTGCAAAAATGGGGCCCCGGACCAACACGGCCAGACATAATTTAGACGCTCGTGATCCAGACATGAAGCACACCGATATACAAGTTGTACATGCACATGAATGCAGCAACATTCTCAGCTTGTAGAGTTTTTCTTAATATTGACTAACAATTCACAAGTTTTTAAAAAAAATTGCAGTCCAATTTTCAGATGGCAGTAGATGGAAGTCATGGCAGTGAGGGTGGAGTGCGTGGGAAGTGTTTTTGTGCGTGAGTGTGCGCCTGTATGTGTGTGACACAGAGCGGGCAGTAGTCAAGGCTGTCTGAGACTGAAACCTAAGACTGTCTGGTCTGTCTGTAAACCCACGTATCGGTCTCCCTCTGTCATTTTCTACCCTGTGGCGTACGAGAGTGAGGAGGAGTGGAGGGGACTATTGCCACATTACCCAGTGAATTTACAGGCTTTATATATATATATAAATAACAACGAGTGCCTGGCAGGTTTTAGAGCATTATAAACTTTCCTGGCAGACTCTTTGTGCTCGCCTCTTCCCTTTCTCTCTCCCCCCTCGTGTAGACGTGAAAGGAAGGAACAGAGAGGAGGAACGAGAGAGCGGGAGAAAGAAACCATAACTTTCTCGGCCTCCTCGTTCTCTCTCTTTGCCTGTCTCCCTTTCACACACTCCGGTTTTATGAGCAACCACTGTCCCGTGGTGCTTTTTCTTGACGCTTGTTTAATCCGCAAACCAGTAAATCTCGTGGCCAAGGTTAAATAAAACGGCATATTGTAAGTGGGGAGCTGAAGCATCTAATGGTCACTCAATAGTCCTGACTCAGGGGCTAATGTGTTTTTGCTTTAACGCTGCCCTTAAATGGAGGAAATATGACGGGGAGAAGGTCTTCAGAGCCAACGTGAGTGTGTGTGTGCGCGCGCTGTAGATAATATCATTGACTTGGAGCTGAGAGCGTGCTGACGGTAGCATCGCAGAGGGACATTTTTCGCTGCACATGCTTCTCTTATGTCCTCTCCATTATGAGCTAACGGCTCCTCGTCATTCAAAGAGGCGCGCGGCCAAAACAACAACGGGGCCAGCTCCCATCCCGTCATAATGGTGATGTTAAGTAATGTTTTAACTGAAAGTAAACACATTTCATGAATGTAATAAAAATCCAATGTGCTGAGAGCTGTTTAATCAGCCTGTGAATACATCAGTGTGTGTCTGTAAGATGGCGGCGCTCCAATGTGTTGATTAGTGGTTTGGCTTGAGCTGCCTGCCGCCTAACGGAGCGCTCGCCTTGCTCGGCCTGACCGCAGGCCAAGAAATCACCCTGCCAAATATCACTCAGCACCGCTAGTGGGAACCGACGCACAAAACACACAACATAAAAAAAAAAAAAAAACATACACACACACACACACGCACACTTTCTTCTTCCTCGAACGCGCGCACCTCACTTGCTAATGAACGCGCCCCGACATACCATAATGTTATGTTGGCTTTGTGCGATTACATTCATTTAAATCTCGTTTCAGTCTCGAAGGCTGCAGTGGCCCGCTCCCGCCACTTACCTCACTCTCTCACACAAACAAACCCATACAGTACCACCACCACCACCACCCAAACATCTGGCTGTGAATGACCTCACCCTAACACTCCCTGCGTCAAATCAAAAGATAAGACTTTGCGCGCCCAGATCCCCGCTAGGCCTTCACGCGCTCTCCGTTCACCCACTCAACTAACCGCAAAAAAAAAGCCCAGAGCAAGCAGTGAAAGCGTGGAGGACGGGACAGAGACAGAGAGGCAGTGACAGAGCATGCAGATGGATGAAAATGGAGGAATGAATAATTACGGTGACGTGGAGGAGCTCTGATTAAGCTGTGAGGAGTGACATGTAGTGTTTTTCTGCAGTCACTGTTGATGGAGTGCCAACATTAGCAGGAAAAAAACCTACCCAGTGGCAGAAAAAAAAAAAAATTTATGTATGTGCAGTGTTTGCCACACAGGCTAGGTCTGCATCTGTGTACATTTTGCTAATTTTAACTTGTAAATGGGCATAAAAAAGTTCACTGAAATGTTTTAAATTCTTTGAGCTAACACTCAAGAACTTCTGAATCAAATCCATTTTTAACTGTTTGACTAAAGTTTGCTTTTCATAACGGCCAAATTGATGATAAATCATTGTTTTTGTCTGAAATCCACCAGCCACTTTCATATTTTACCAGCATTTGGCTCGTGACTGCTGCTAATTGCAGCAGCGTGCACAAATAGCAGTTAAAGTCTTCGATTATTTCTAGAGAGGGCAGACCTGTCGGTGGAGCAGAGACGGATGAGCCGACTGTGAAAAGCACATTAGCAAAAAAAAAAAAAAAAAAAAAAAAAGTAAGCGGCCTCCCTTTGCAGCTTAGCAAACGACCTCACCTCCACCACAAATCTGTCTCTCTCTTCACATGACCAAACTCACTCCGAACCCTCCACTGTGGCTTAAAAAGGAATGATGCAAGTACACATGCACTGACTGTGATGTTTGACCGCTCTCTACGTGCGGCAATGAAAGATTCAATTCACTGCGCTGCTGCAGGCCGTCTGATCGTCTACCCGCCACGTGATTCCAGGACTAATGTCAGATTTTTTTTTTCCCCGTATTCTGGATCTTGTTTCGAGACTGTTAGTTTCTTTGCGTGGATCCCGTGCGGTGCGGTGGGGGGGGTGGAGGGGGCGGGAGGAGTACTTACGACTGACAGGCGAAGGCCATGCCACAGATGGGGAGGCAGCGAAACACACCCTCCCAGCGCACCACATTGACCTGCCCTATCCACCAGCCGCTGAGCAGCCCGTGTTTGAACGAGGACAGCACCATCTGAGGGGGGAAGGAGGAGGGGGGAGGGGATGGAGGGGGGAGTTACGGCCCGAACCAAATGAAGACAAGTGGGGAGGGGGAGGAGAGGACGAAGGAGAGGGAGGGAGGAAGGGGGGAGCTGCACCCATGCTGACGGCTCACAGACAGATAATGAAAGTAATGAATGAGGAGAGAACACCAGATAAAATGAAGAAAGGGAAACAACAAAGAGACATGACAAGGAACCTCATGCTGGACTAAAAACCTGTCGATGCTGACAAAATTGAGTCACGGAGGTGATGCGTGATGAATAAAAGTGAAATCATAAGTTGGATTTTTCTTTAAAAATTGTGAGGTTTGTGGAAGGGCAGAGGCCAAAAACTGCCCCGCAGGTTTTCGATCAGCATGCGTTTCCTACGTCTTGCTCCTTTAATTACCTGATTAAGTCCCAGAGGACAGCAGAACACTCCGTAGACCCTCCAGCCACCCGCGCCCACACCCAGGGCTGCTCTGTCCTGAGTGCGGGGCCGGTGGTGAGAGGGCAGCAGAGATGAAACTTTCGCTTCAGTTATGTTGGACTCCTCTGCCTTGCTACTTACTGCCACCATAATCCCAACCCCACCTCCCACTCCCCCACACACACACAGACACACTCACAGAGCTCAAATGGCTCAGACCAAAACCCGAATTAAAAAAGGTGAAAAAAATGGGGTTGACTGCGAGGAGCGGGTGGAAAATTCAGGTAGGCGGGAGAGGGGGGAGCAGGGGAGGTTAAGGAGCGTAAAGTCGCAGGGGGAAACATCAGGCTTCCTTCACTCTCCACCCCCCCGCCACTGCCCTTACGGTGGTGTTATTTCGGGGGTGGTTTCCGTGGTTTACTTACGGGTGACAGCAGAAGGTTGTGGCGATAATGGGCAGGCACTGAATGACGCCCTTGAAGCGCCACAGGTGAACCCGCTCCACCCAGGAGCCCGAGATTATGCCGTAGCGCAGAGACGACAACACTATCTACAGCACCGGCAACAGAAACAGCAGTGGGACAGAGGGGGAGTGAACAAAAGGTGCAGAGGAGGAGAGGAGGTAGTGAAGGATAGCAGAAGGACACAAGGGCACAAGAGGAAGGGAAAAAAGTAGAGTAGGTACAATGAGCAGAAAGGAGTAGGATGAAAGGAGGGAGGGAAGGAGGGAAGATACATCACTGTTAGAGGGTTAGGGGTCTGGACTGGGCCGGGCCTGGATCTGAAGCCAGACACACACCACACAAATGCTCCAGGTTATCACCACGCTATGGGACTACAAGTCACATCACACAGAGAGTCTGTAAACAGCAGCGAGGAATCTGTGGACGCAGCACTACAGGTCAGTAAAACAGAACGACACACACTCACAAACTGTGTGTGTGTGTGTATTTAAAGAGCAAATTAATTGGATCACATGAGGCAGAAAACCGCCGCTGGAACGTCACTGAGGTTAAAGCTTTTAGTAGGTCACATCTCTGACCACACTTCAGTCAGCTGTGAGAGGGCCGTGTGTTCTCAGCGCTGCTTGGCGTTGCACCGGGTTCTAATTTAGTGGCACGCGCTGTGCTCTGTTAAATGAGCCGGGGCGAATGCTGATACCAAAGGTTGCAATGTATGTTGAGCAGCAGTCAAAAAAGTGTTTCATGTTGTGCTGCGTTTGAACTGGAAATGATTTATCTGTTTATTGATTTGATGATGTTTTGCAGAGCAACATTTTTTTTTAAAAGTAGCTGGTTCCAACTTTTTTCCATGTGCGAACTCTGCTGCTTTTCTCTGTTTTATAACATAGTTTAAATACATATTTTGGTTTTTAGCTGTTTGTTGGACAAAAACATCTGTTCGTAGATATCACAGAGGTATCCAGGAAACATTTTTCAGGATTTTCTGACATTTTTTAGACTAGTTTATTCAATTAATTAATTAAAAAAGTCAATATATGAATGGATTGTGACAACATTTGTTGGCTGCGGCCTTAGTTTGCACTGTGGATCTATAGTTTGTACCTTGCACAATGCATTTAAAAAGCTATGGTGGAAAGAAAATGTATCTTTCAGAAAGACCAGAGGGAAAAAAAACAGCAACATTATAAACAAGTAAAACCTGTTTTATATTAAAGAGTCTCACTAGTTGGAATGTTGCCAGAAGTGCAGGATTATTTAAACGTTTGGAAGAAAGGCGCAACCCCAAAGTCGTCATCAAAGTGTTGAGGCGGGACTACAGTCAGCATTTCACCTGGAAATCCTTCAGCGGCTAACTGTAGCGGTGTTGCTAATTAAAGCTGATTAACTAGGGCAGATATATATTCAAATGGGAATGTCAGGCTGACTCAGGATCAGAGAATAAATAATATGAGTCATCTAATTTAACATGTGCAAACAGCGACAGATAAGTCAAGAGGAAGTCTCAGGCAGTATAGTAAATACATTTGACGCATTTATGCCTGGCAACAAATGAGCAAATACAGAAATATAATTCCCTCAAGTTGCAAGCGTCTGTGATTTAGTGCCGTTGACGAGCTGACCTCCATTTACTTTGCACTTTACAGTGCTTAAATGTCTCTAGTGGCCACTTCCAAGTGGTGCCTCCTTCCCAGGGGAGAGCCTTTGTTTCAGCAGATAAAGAGCAGCGCGGCAATTGTTTTCTGCCTGATGTGATTCAGTGTGAATTTGCTCTTTAAAAAAAAAAATAGTAAGAGGAGAAAGACAACACTGTGCTGGTGAGAAACACATAGTTTGTATCACAGAGCAAATATCAGAGAATTAACACAGAATATCACAAAATAACATTTATCTTAAACCGCAAAATCGAATGAGTTTCATGTTAAAGCAGACAGCGCCGTCAGTTAACTATGTTCAAGTTTAGAAATGTGTCGTAACATCGATGCACAGTATGCATTTGTGAACTACAATTAAGAGCTCAGCGGCTTCAACAGCAAATTTAATATTTAAAATGCTGTTGGAAAAAAAAACTGTCCTCTTCACTGTGAAACATTTTTAATTGATCTTCTAGATCCGTTTGTGAGATGCGTGCACGTCTGAGCAAAGTTGTTTTTGAGCTGGCTGATACTTTGGACCGCTGATGTCAGATTATCAGTGCACTTTATGATAAACCTTACATGACCTGTTTTGCTGTCTGCACTGCACCGCTGACTCAATAAAATCCTTTCATCTTCATCAAAAGCAGTTCTACTTGCATGCATTTTGATTTTTTCGAGCTTTGGGGCGCAAAGAAAAAAACGTCTCTTCGGGTGAATCGCGTAGCTCACCGTGAACATGAAGAGGGTGTAGAACATGAGAGCCATAGCTGAGAAGGACTGGATGGAGGACATCATGTTCCTCTGCAGGCTCAGAGGGAGGACGATGAACAGAGACACGGTGATCAGCAGCAGCACGCGGAAACTGAAGGTCACCTATAGGGGGAGGACGATGTGACATGGTGCCGATGAGGAACTTGAAGTTACCTACTGTTAGTTTGTGCCTCAGTCTAATTATTCCAGCTCGTAACCAGTTATGAACTGGTTTGGTTGCTGAATAGAAAGCAAAAAGCTGATGGGGATGCAGAGGAGAGCAGTGGGTGTGTGAAAAATTGAGAGTAGGAAACAGCAAACAATGATCTCAAACCTGTAGACCCAACAGCTGAGCGAAGAAATTTGAGCCCAGATCAGCTATCACGACGTAGAAGGCAATACATGTGCCCAGCATCAAACCGATCATACTGCAGGGGGAGAGAGAGGGGACAGGTGATTATTATTAGTGCCTGTGATTTTTTCAACTCATAACACACGTCAAACACAGGATATTGTGTGTAGGGAGTTAAAAAAAAGACTCGCCTCGTCTCCACCAGTGTTTTCCCTGCTTTCCCGTACGCGTGGAAAGCTGCAGAGACGAAAGTGACATCAGGGTGAACGACATGAGGACTAACAGATGGCGGCGTCCTAAAATTGCTTCTGTGTCGATAATACCTATCAAACCACTACAGCTGACTTCATTTTTTTTCTCTTTGCTGATTGTAATGTTTCAGTCAGGTTGATCAGCGTAGCAACTTCCTCCACTTACAAAAAAAGGCAGTAGTGGTTGCTGCCATAAAACGTAACACCAATCACTTCCACCCGGGATGAAAGTCTAAGTACATTAGTGTTCAAACTCACCTAATCCTGCATAAGTCCTTCTTTTGGTGTTGCTCGCCGTGTGGACCAGGAACATGCAGGACTTGTGGGTCATCCACGAGCAGAAAAACAGCAGCAGAGTCCCCAGCACGATCCCACACTGCAAGAGGAGAGCGGCATTTAAACACAGCATTCACTCATCCGTACAAATAATACCCCTGTATGTTAAATTATACAGGCATCTGGTCAAAGTGGACTTGATTGAGTCTTGATGCCCTAGATTGGATTAAAACCTCAAACTATCGTGACTACATTTAGTCTTTAAAACGTATTAGTGCCACACACACACGCGCCTCACACACAAAATAACAAACGGCTTATTCACATAAATTTAATCTCCGACTTTGTTTTTTTAAAAGTGTCACCCACACTTCTTATTGCCCAAGTTCAGTCTTTACAGGAAAGCGTGTAAATGCTGCAGACATTTTAAGTTTGCAACTGACTTATGCACACTCGTGGTTAATGACCACACACACACAACAAACACGGAAATGCAGTCATGCAAAAAGTAGGACGGCAGCACCGCACCTAAAGATCAGTCACGCCTTCATTCATTTGTTTCCCGTTTACATCGTTTGGTTTTAGCATCTTCATGCTAAAACCTGCAAGATAACGTGTCCAAATCATTTAAAAGACTCTTGGTTCAACCAAAACTTTATTGATCTCGCAAGGAAGTTGCCTGCCTGTAACAGTAACACTTTCACGTGTTAAGGAAACGTCTTCTTCGCAGTGATGTGAAGCACACAAGGCCAAAGTGAAGCGCGGTGTCATGGAGCTGGAGGCGGATTCAACTATTTGTGGTCAGTTCGTGGTAAACAATCAGAGAGGTCTGACTGAATATTACAAACACCTCTGTGCAAAATGAAACATATTAAAGCTTAAACTACCCAACAATGATATAAAATGAGCCCCAATTTCACAAACTGCAACATTAAGGTACAGCATACAAGTTAATCCACCAATAATACTAGTCTCACATCATCTAACTGTACTTTAAAGTTTGAGTGCACCGTTTCTAATATGTTTGTGTGTTTGTGCGGGGGGGGGAAACATTTCATGGTCGCACCTGGCCGTCCGCAGGTGACCCACCTGTTTGAAGCAGAAGGGCATGGTGAGCACGCTCACTCCCACGATGCTGTTCACCACGTTCATGATCAGACCCCAGTTGGACGCCGTCATTTTTGCCTGTTGACGGGCTCCCCTCCGGAAAGAAAATATCAAACAACGCGCGGACACAGTAAGTAGAGACGTAAGGTGTGAATGCGTGTGATGTCCGGTCCTCCGCGGGGAACAGGGACTCAAGTCTCGGGTGTGTGTTTCCGACTCCTCCGCCGAGCAGTGACGTGGCGCTCTGAGAGAAAACACGTAAACAACTGAGTTTGGACACGCTCGGACCCTTTTATACTTTTAAAAAATATATAAAACACCCACTAACTAAACAGAAACAGGAATATAAAGTATATTTAAATGAAGACCAACAGGTTGTAAAGATTACACTGGAGCTAACGAGCTAACCGTTAGTTGTTTAATGAACTCACCTCTCTCTGCGCCCACCGCCTCGCCGCCCCGCTTTACGTTATCATCGGTAATTTGGCGACATGAAACAGTCACAGGTGGCGTTCAAAATCAGTCTCGGCGTGTGTGCTTGAGCTCCGGGTCGGCGGGGAAAGTCAGTATAAGACGATAAAAATCTGTGTTTTTCTGAACGCGTATCCAGGAAGCAGGGCTCGGAGTCGAGGAGGAGAGCGAAGAGAGCACAGCCTGCAGGTTTGAGGGCGGCGCAAATCCTCGGGCGCCCACCAGTGGCCACAAGTAGTCATGACCAGGGCGCCGCTGGACATAGATCATTCCCCTCTTCGAGTACAGAGGTCTTCAACCTTTTCAGCCCTTGGTCGACAGACAGACACTTACAAAAAAAAAAAAATATCACAAGTCACATTTTAAACATGGCCTATAATAACTTTTATATTTACTTTATTCACCTTTTATTTCACCTTATTTATACACTGAGTTATCAGCCTATATGTGTTTGTTTTTTTAAAAAGTTGTTCATGCATAATGGAATAATTTATTTTGTAAATAGTTTTAGTCAAAATTAGCTTATTATTACATATTAATGCTTGCAGTTTATCATTTTTGTCATATATATATATATTTTTTTAATTCTTTCACAATTATTTCAGCAAAAATTGTCAATTATTAATTGGCGGACCCTCTGCAGTCCCTCTGCCGGGGTCACGGGCCCCTGGTTGAAGACCCCTGTTCTAGTATACTAGTCATCTTATCGTTTCTTGTTGTGTACTTGCTCTTTTTAATGCTGCTTTGCCTAAAATTCCACTCCGCTACATTTCAGAGGTAAATACTGTGCTTTTTCCTACATTGAGCTGACAGCTATGGCCCGTTGTTTTTTGTCCTCATGGTATTATGCGTTGTAATGTGTGTGTGCTGAAGTCCTGTCTGCCTGCTTTATGTTTCATGTAGCACCGGGGTCCTTGGCAAAACACTGGTTAAAACCCACAACACTTAACTTGCCTTGACTTGGCTGCAGGTTCCAGACAAAAGATTGTGGCTTAGAAAATAGAACAAACTGATAAAGATTAAACCAAGCTTCTCAGGCTTTTGACCTCTTAAAAAAAACATTGTATGCGTGGGGCCTTTGTTTCAGATGTCTGTGAGCAGCTTATCAGTCCCACCAAAGAGTAATTTCCCCTAAGAAGGTTTCCTTTAGATATAACTCGAGGCCCAAAGTGGTCAAATATTTCCCCCAAAAAGGAGAAAAATTACTATAGATTTATGTAGCATTTCTTCTATAATCATGTCATGACCCGTCAGATTAATCTTATGACCCTTTGTTGGGGGTCTGAACCCCAGGTCGGGGAGTTAAAATGAACTCACAACAAGAAAATGACACATCGATGCATCAGGACGACCCAGTAATGTCATATTTAATAATATATTGGCCATGTATCTGCAGAGTACTCATAGTTTTGACACTTTAAGAACCTTGTAATCGCTTATTGCTTCTACATAGTTTTATTCCTTAATTAAAGGCCATGGCTAGTTTGTCCGCCACAGATGAGCTCTGCAATCATAACAATGCCAACAGACATGCACGAATCCTGTTTTTCCAGATGCCTCAGAGATTCCCTTCAGGAAAGGGAAACAGGCAACAGAGGGATGGAGGGCTAAAGGTGTGAGGGAGGGAGGGAGGGGGGAGGTGAACAAAAAGGAAAAAAAGAGACTAAAACAGAACAGGCCGATCGAGCATGACGTCAGAGAAGATCAGCCCGAGCACCTGAAATGTTGCATGTGGCAGTGAGTGGGTTTATTCCTGTCAGACGAAGCGCCTGCCCGGTGCCCTCTCTGATAGATGACTATTGTGTTGTTTGACCAGGAAAGAGAAGAAGGAGCGAGGGGGAGTAGGGGAGGGAGGGGATGGAGGGGGGCGTGGGTTGACCTGGGAGCTTTCCCCCAGCCGGGTGTGCTTTCCCCCGGGGATGGAGGATTTTCAGAAGCAGGGATGTGATGAAGCTTTGAGAGGCAGACGGGTTGGAGCGGGGGGATTTTGGATTGTGTAGACGTGTGAGTGTGTGAGTGTGTGTGTGTGTGTGTGTGTGTGTGTGTGTGTGTGTGTGTGTGTGTGTGTGTGTGCCTTTGTGGCAAGTCCTGCCCGAAGAAATTGTGCATTCGTTAATATCATCTCTTAAAACAGACTTTCACAGACTTGAACGTGTAATGGTTTTTAATCCTGTGCGTCTGCGTAGCTTCTGTCATTACCGGATTTTCCTTTTTTTACGCACTTGTTCAGTCTTATGTGTTCTTGCGCCGTCTATTTTTACCTTTCATTGTTTTGTATTCTTGCATCTTGCCCTCCCGTTTTAGCTCCCCCCCTTTTTACGTCAGCGATATAAATAAAGTTTATTGTCATTACGTGCGCGCGAGCGTGCGCGTCGCATATGTGTGTGATCAGAGAGGTTAAGACAGGAAAACCCTGGCCATTGTGCGCCAGTGACCCCTCAAAATCAATGTGACAGACCGGTTGATTGGCTGGAGGGTCCTGTCTCTCTACACCTAATCCCTCAAGGTAGACCCTCAGCCAGGCGCTCGTAAGTGTGTGTGTGTGTGTGTGTGTGTGTGTGTGTGTGTGTGTGTGTGTGTGTATCCGTGCTTGTATGTGTGTCTTTCTGCACCTAATCCCTCAAGATAGACCAAAGGCCATAGGATGGGGTATTAGTGCAGTTACAGGGGGTCAGGCCTGTGTGTGCGAGTGAGACAGAGTATGAGAGAGCTCGAGTGCAGGCACTGCTTCACAGTAGTCCAATTAGACCGCAGTACTTCTGTGTATTTCTATGGTACTCAGCCATGTGTGGACGTAGCCGTGGGTTTCAGTGCGGAAGGAGGTGGGGGGGCAGATTTTAGGCCAGATTTGGTCGGATAACCCGGTTGGGGCAAAATTAGACGCAGGCATCTGGATTTGACCTCGGGCCCTCGCGGTGACCCCCGGTCACTCAAGGGTCACGGGGCACAAAGCAGAGCACTGACCCTGCACAGGTCAAGCATGCGGGCGGCTGAAAGGACGCCTTTGTGGGGCCTGGCATGCTCACTATTTCCCATGAGCACCAGGGGACTGTGTCTGCCCAGGAAACTGGACCGGAGAGCGGGCCAGACGAGGTGTGTGTGTGTGTGTGTGTGGAAATCATAATTGATTTTTGTTTATATTTCTTGGTGTTTACTTTATGATTATCACTGAGTGAAGGTCATAGTTTACCCTGATTTTTATTTATGGTTCGTTACTCGGGTCGGTGTTTGTTTTTTGTGCGTTTTGGAGAGACTCCGCCAGGCTACAAACTGTCAGGTAAAAACCTTGCAACTCTAATTCATGTTTAAACTTCACTTGAAGGATTACATACTCCTCGGTTTAAAAAACACCCAGCCACCCTTGGGCTTATTCCCTTTCAAATCCAATCCCGCTTTTCTTAGCTCTTAAAAAGTTGACATTTCGGAGATACATGATTTTTTTTTTTTTTTTTTTACTCCTGTTTATGTTTGAGTGTCGTGGAGAGAGATACGGCTTAGATTTGTAGGTATGCCTGTGGTCGTTGCTTGTGTACATCTGTTAGCGCCTCCTTAATGAGCGCATGCACGCTGCCTCCAGTCCTGTGTGTGGCCCTCAGAGAGTGAGGGAGGAGCCCTCTGCTCCAGTAATCACATTTAATTACGCACCAGCATTAGACGGCCTATGAATAGGGTTTTTAGGCAGGCCTCTCACACAGAAATTGGCTGCATCCAGCTGAACATTGCCCACCTTTGTCCTGCCAGTCCCACTATATTCTATTAAGACTTTGTCATTTGACCATCAGCAAAGCACTACGGTCTAGCACTAACAACTGCTGGACTAATGCAACACATTAAAAACGGGAAGGTAAAGGGAACAATAGGCGTTTGCTTGGCTGAACGGCTCGCGTCTGCCCCATTAATGAAGCAAATGGACCACACATTAGGCTCCATCCACAATTGCATAGTGCCTAGAATCACAGATAAAGGATGTATAGTCTCAAGAAAATCCTCCACGTCTGCTTATCTGAGGTTTAAGGAGGGGAAAAACATTTTTGTGGTTGTTTCTTTGGGAGGGAAGAAGTGGAATTTACTTTGTTAATCTCCAGGGGGGCTCTTTGCACTGCGAAATCAATTTGGAGGCAGAGAGTTTTTTAAGATGACGTGGGATACTGCGTCGCAGAGAGAGAGAGACAGACAGAGAGAGAGATGTCAAGTCGCCATCTGCACCTCTCGGCTCTGTACGTATGCACGTGTGACGTGTGTGTGTGTGTGTGCGTGTGTGTGTGTGTGTGTGTGTGTGTGTGTGTGTGTGTGTGTGTGTGTGTGTTAGTGTCAATAATGACATTCATCACCGTGTTTACATGCAGGATGAATTCTGTTCACTTACTCACCTGTTTTTGGGGTCAGCTCACGTAAACATCACAACTCGGGAGATAGTTTACACACAAAACTAAACACGTGTCACCCTGGACACATTTTAGAGCTTTTATTTTGTTAATACTTGTAAAAGCATGCTCCAAAGCGTTTTATTTTCTGAAAGTTCAGCATCTTCATGTCGTTCTTTCTGCTGTTTTCATTTTTAAATCAGACACCTGAGGAGGTCAGGATGATCGCAGTGCTTGGTTTATTCCTCTGTCTGTCACTTCTTGCACGTGAACTCGCACTATGAGACAACTCAGACTTCATATAAATATCCCATAACTTATCTTTCCCAGTGTAGCGTTCTGCACGCGCTATTAACCCTCTCATCACTTCCACTGTTTATGTGTTTAACTCCTCTTTTGACAGCAAACGAGGCTCATTTTCTACATTAGTGTCGGCGTTTAGGGGAGAAAAAAAATCTCACACTCACTCTCTCTCTCTCTCACACACACACAGACACACACACACACACACCGTGTCTGAGATTGCGCCCAAACTGACCATAAATCCAGTGTGTTTTTAAAAGGCCAGACTCATAAAGAGAAGAGGTGACAGAGCAGCACTGATGGGTCAATATGGCCCCCATCATACCACAAACACACACACAAGCACACACACTTTCTCTCTCTCTCTCTCACTCCCAGATGCCACAGATACAGTACATAAATATACTCTCATACCGAACCTCATATGTAGCACACACACACACACATTTGCATGAGAACACACGCGATCACATTCATGTATGCATATTGTATACATACTAACCACACACACGGTGCCGACTGAAGCACATGATGTACAGTATGTAGCGACTCGTATGTGTGTGTATTAATGCACACACACACACACAGGACCAGTGTGTAGTGAATGGTGTGTTTGACTGGAACAGAATGACTGTGGGGATTCATGCTGGCTTTCCTCTATTAAACTCTGCAATAAGGCTCACTGTGTATGGGAGTGCTGACGTCCCTGCCCACCTCAGTGATCTACGGCCTGTGTGTGTGAGCGTGTGTGTGTTTGTGTGCGTGTGTGCGCGCTAAACTCCTTACCTGTTCTCAATGATCTATAGCTCCAGGGGATTTTATATAGCATATACGAACATTTGTGTGCATTTGTGTGTGTTTAAATCAATGTTTGCGAGTGAGCGTGTCCACATGGGCGTGCAGCTGCATGCTCCACAGCTCCGGTTTGCAATGGTTTTGGGGTTTGGCACACAGAGGGAGGGAATTCCTTAAGATTCGGGCTGAGACAGAGGAGGGTCTCACTGGTGACTCCAAACTGCTGCAAACCTTGGACGGGGGAGCGATAATTTACAGTCCGAGTGGGCTGCAACTGAAGGGGACTCAGTAAAGTGGTGGAAACGGGCCGGCCCGTATATCTCCCAGTAATTGACGGCGCTGGAGACCTGTGCAGAGTTCAGAGCCAGGAGAGACGGTGTTATCCCAGGTTCTCCTCAGGCTCCTCCACTGCTCCTTTCTCTCTGGCCTGTCTGCGGCTGCTCAGCCAGAAAACAGGCCTTTCATTTGAAACCGGGCTTTATACGGCTCTCTGGTGCCAGCAGCATCATTAGGATTTTAGGAGTGGCACTTATCACATGAACAGCCAGGTCCTTACCCAACGAATATTAGGATTATTCCTGCTCTTATTTATTTATTTATTTATTTATTCTTTATTGCTTTTCTGATTTATTATGGATAGAGACAGAGTAGACGGCATCCTGTACGCCCTCAACAAACGCAGTAAATAGCCTTCTATGATACAGCCCAGACTAACAAGCTTTTAGAAAATG
Organism: Nibea coibor; assembly: GCA_023373845.1. NCBI lineage: Eukaryota > Metazoa > Chordata > Actinopteri > Sciaenidae > Nibea > Nibea coibor. Next base: position 12,678,343 of record CM041728.1, read on the forward strand.
TTTATGAAATGCACTTAATGTGAGAGGAATTTTCCCAACCACAAAAGGATTACATAGAAGAGACATGACAAGAAACAGGCCGTGGTTTGACATTAAAGCAGCGAGGTGAAAGAGTCTGGAGGTCTGGGGCGGACATTTTGCCACATTTGTTTTTAGCTCCGCTGACCGTTTCCAAATCCTGCAATAACTTTCTTTTTTCTTTTTTTTCTTTTTCCTAAGTGACATTAAAGCTTTCTCACGGTCTTGTGTGAGTCTTACCACACGGAGGCGCGGGACGTTGTGCGACCGGCGAAGGAAGCGAGCAGTGAGGTTGATTTTTTAAACAACAAAACTGAACTTCAGTTACGTCACTTTTTTTTTTTTATCCATCTGTGCCAAGACGCCATGGGTCACATTTGATACTTGTTTGTGCACTTTATGTTATGGTTTGATACAGTTTTATTTGAAAGGGTCAGGGTTTTTTTAAATTTTGTCCCCCTGGGATTTAAGATACTTAGAATATATAATATATAATACTAATTTCAGTTAGATAGACAAATTTAAAGGTGTCTTTCCAGAGGAGCCTCAATGAACAGTATTTTTTTAAAACTACTTTTTAAACTGTTTTTTAACCGGAAAGGTCTGTAGCTGTGAGGACACAAACTAAATCCCATTCATCTCTAAATTCATCACAGTGGAGGCAAAAATCTCAGAGACAGATATCTCAACCACAGAGTCAATGAAACCCAAACTATCTGCAAGGAGAAAATGTGCTCTTTGTCGCTCTAATTTGGGTGAACTGTCTTCATTTTAGAGCAAATTAAATACTCAGGCTAAAAGACGGAGGGGAAAAAAAAACCTCAAGCAAAGGTCATAGGTCACCGCTAAGCCCACAATTTGGAATACATGTTAACATCTCACCTCATAACATCACACCAGGACAGAAAAAAAGTTGACTGATGATATAAATCTCAACATACAGCTGCTGTTTTTCTCCTCCCCTGTCTCTTGCCATTTTCTCATCGCTCTTACCGAGTGTGATATCTGTGTGTGTGTGTGTGTGTGCGTGTGTGTGTGTGCGCGCTGATGCAAACACAGCAGATTCCCCCCTAATAAACAGGAAATATCTCTTCAATCCCAGCAAATACGACACAGGCACAGACATTCACTTGTCAGCACAAATTATGGGCCGATGCTCACAGTTATGGATGTTATCTCAGTCCAACACACACACACAAACATGCGCGAACACACGCATACCTCAAACTACACTCGTGACGATTCATTGTCAGGGATTTTTAATTTCAATTTATTTATTTTTTTTGTCTGATTTTTAGCGTCAAGTCTTGCAAAGCTCACTCGCACTCCAGTCTTCTACATACTTTTCCACATTCCTCCCATTTCTCTTTTTTCCCTTGAAGGATATACTATCCTCCTTCCCTCTTTCTCTCTCCCTTTTCACATGCCTTCCCCGCCTCTACTTGTTCTCCCTTCCTCTTCCTTTCTTCTGTTCTCATCGAAATTCAGCTGTGTAATTCCCTCTCCGAGGACACCATTGATCTCTCCCTTCCTGCACGTTTGAGGAACACTGGGCGGGCAAAAGCGAGACAGCGCGGAGGAGAAGGACGAAGAGGAGAGGGATGACAGAAGTGAACTGGAGAGAGAGAGAGAGAGAAACAGGAAGCAGAAAGAGAAAGCTGAAAAGGGGAGAGAAGAGAGAGAGAGAGAGGAGAAAAAAAAGGGGGGGAGGAAGGGGGAGGAGGAGGAGGAGGAGGAGAGAGCCAGACCCCGTCTATAGTGGCTGGAGAAGAAAAGACACGGGCTTTCCTCGTGATCGCATCTTCCGCCCCTCTTTTTGAAGCACAGAGAGACAAGAGAGCAGCTATTTACTGGAGCCCACACATAATGGCCACTTTTATTTACTTTCGTCCATTTAGCTTCTGCCAAGGACTCTCTAGTGTGTGGGCCAAAAACAGAAACCCGAGGTGTTTTACAAAGTACCAAAGCCCCCCTCTCCACCTCCCCCTCCTCTATATGTGTGTGTTCTTTATTTATTTGCTGATACGCAACTCCAAAACCACCCACAAAAACAAGAAATCTCAAAGCAGAGGCGATATGTATCCCCGGTCTCAACATGTGGGCACATTTATATATGACCTGCCTTCAATCCTCCCCCCAGGCCGGGCCACATTCACACACAGACCCCTGCTCTGACATCAGAAAGGTCAGCAGTCCCATCCAGGCTGTGACGGAGCTGACCCTCCATCCTGAGGCAGACACCCCCCCCCCTCCTCCTCCTCCTCCTCCCCTCCGAGTTCAACGCTGACCTTTTACAGAGAGCTTCATTGCTACCAGACCTCAGACAGACTTGCAGCTCATCAGGAAAATCAGACCTCTCCTCTGCTGTTTGTACATCCGACTCCCCTCCTCCTAGATTGATCAAATGCGCTCTGGTTTGTTTATGTTGAGCTTTCTCATTTATTTCCTGATGTTAACTAATCCCAAAACCCACAAAAAGTCATTTGAAGAGGGGTTTTCTGAATTTCACCAATTTAACGGATCACATTTGAGGAAGCCCAAATTTTTGTTTGGTCTAAATTTATAATAGTTCAAATAAAAACTCACAGTAACCTCACAATGTGGATATCACAACTGCTTTGACTAAATAAGTTTGAAATATGCTATCAGTCTGCATTTGGATTTAAGTTCTTTTTAAAACCACGTCTAAAATGTCAACAACTCTTGTATTAAGTTTTATGATAACACCTTTTGGAGATAATCCAAATGATTTTTTTAAAGAGCTTTAGTGGCCAAAGAATAATTTCTCAACCCTTTGATCCTTCAGTGTATCTTAAAACACTGCGTGCTGACGTTATCAGGACGGTATCCAGGATTTTTTTTTTCTTAAAGGTCAAAGTAAAATCCCCCAAATGCAGCCACACACTCCCTGAGAAAAATTTGATAAGCAACCAAAAAGAAAGTCTGTAAAATGTTCTTTATTTGTCCATATTTTATTTATTTTTGTTGAGGACTTTTTCCTGAGAAAATAATCTGGAATGTCCAGATAAAATTGTGATGGAGAAATACTTATTTAAAAAATCAAACGTGGACAAAAGGCAGACAAATCTGAACATTAAAAATACTACAATTGGTGTGTAAAATAACCACCACGCGTTTGTTTCAATTGCAGAGTGTAAACTTGACCCAAGACCCTAAAACGTTCAACTGCTCAGAAAAAATACAAAAGACGGCAGCTCGGTGTCCGTGCTGTGTTACTTTTAGAGGCTGTATGGACTTCCTTCAGTCTTAATTTTATGTTCCAAAATATTTGAGGATGTTAATGCTTTAGGAAATCCTGACACAGCTGCCTTATCTGCTCAAGTAGAACACGAACAAAATCTGAGCAGGCAAACATTGGCCTCTCTCTCTTCTCTTATCTGTGTAATATAAGAGTGTGATCCCGGATCAGATCTTCGCTGCGCAGTTCTCACAGACTCATCGGACTCTTTACCGTGCTTGTTTCCTCTTTGCAAAACTAAGGAGCTGTTTCTTCTCTAAAACGAAACTCACAAGGGGGCTGATCACAAGATGGGGCAGCTTGTGTGTCACTCGCTCTCTTGTTGCCTTGTTCTCTCTCTCTCTGTATGTGTGTGTGTGTGTGTGTTGACAGTACAGTGACGGACGCTCCTCTTGCCCTGCGCTTGATGCCTTTAGTTAGGGGCCTCTGAGACTCGTGCATTTAAAAACAAATAAGCTGCCACATAAAGATCATCCCTCATTTCTTCTCCAGTCACTCAGAGCCTCACCCCCTACTGACACACACACACACACACACACACACACACACACACACACACAAAGATGCACCATCACTTAACATCCACTGGCCTCCATACCTCACCAATCACTGACAAACCAACCTCCTTTTACAAGTATTAGAACGTAGTATTTCCTAACCATGCACACACCGCGCACCAAGCAACACACACACACCTACACACACACACACACACACGCACCAGAGGCTAACATCTGTAAAGGATTTGTACAGTGAGATGATACCCAATAATAAATAATGTGAACATTTGAAACTCATTTCAGTCCCCCTCTGTGTGACCCCAAACAAGGTCAGAGGAAAGTGTGTGTGTGTGTGGGTGCATATGTGTGTCTGCTCTTTAAGTGTGTGTGTGTGTGTGTGTTTGTAGCACAGAGGAAGAGGGAACAAGAAAGAGAAAGACCCCCGCGTGCACGCTTTTAAACGGCATCAGTGTTATTATTCATGCATGTCTATGATATGACGAATCCCAGAATCCCACAGGTGTTCCCAATTCCCAGTTACCGCGGCGACCTCGCCTCGGTGTCCCCTCACTCACCCTTCACCATTTCCCTCTTTAAAGAATTAAAACCAAAAAAATACACTCTCCATCAAATCTCACCTCCTCTGCTGACTTTTAATCACATGGATCCTTTAATTGGTTTAGTTAATCAGATTCAGATGATTCGGGATCAGACCTCAGCACCCCCCCCCCCCCCCTCGCCCTCCATCCCGCCACCCTCGTCTCAGAGCGGCGTGTGGTTTGGTATGCGGCCAGTAGAGGAGGCTGTGGCTCATCCTTTGAGACTCTTCCTGTCGCTTCCCATAACACAAAACCAGCTGATCCTGCTGGTCAGAGGTCAGCAGACCGAGCCTTGAAGAAGGAAAAAAGAAGCACCAGGCGATTCCGAATTTAAGATCAGAAAAGAAAAAGAGCTGGAGGGGAGGTGCGATGTCGCTACGGTGGCTGAAGTTTATCCTGACAGAGGATGTGACTCCTCATCCGTCCACCTCCTACAGCCTTTGACCTCCTCCTCCTCCTCTTCTTCTTCTCTTCTCTCAGGACGGCCTGTTGCATATATTTAGTTGTTGTCATGGCAGCAGCTGTTTGTTTGAGACCATGACGGGATCATCTGTTATGTCACCTGACCTCACTCTGAACCCACTCACACACACACAATTGCAGCGTGATGTCATCACCAAACAAGACACCTTTTACTTAACGAGAAGCTCCATCTTCTTCTTCTGTGGTGGTGTGGGTGTGTGTTTGCATGTGCGTGCTTGTTGCGCATATATACGTGTGTGTGTGTGTGTGTGTGTGTGTGTTTAGAGAGTGGATGATTTGTCTCGAATTTATGTAGGTGAGGATAGGGGAGAGAAAAGGAGGGAGGTGGAGGTGGCATATGACATGTATGTCAGCTACAAGGGAGGAAGGGGGGGAGGGAGTAACTCTGACCCTACGACACACCCTGCCACGCATACACACACACACACACACACACACACACAGAGGGAAACATGCACACCTTCACATCTGGTTTGGCCATCGGCCCCATTCTCAAATTGACATGCCCCTCCTCCAACACACACACACACACACACACATTAATTCTCCCTGTAGTGCTGCTCCTCACCCCTGTCTCTATCACTGGCAAAGTAAACCCACCATGTGAGAATGATGAATGGGCTAACCTGCACCGGAAGCACACGTTAGAAACCCCCTGCCACCCCGGCCCTGCCTCATTCTCTCTCTCTCTCACACACACACACACACACTCCCTCCTCTGCCTTCTCTCACCCTCTCTCGTCCACTATCCTCTCTCCTGGTGACCTCATAAGCCTCCTTCCTTCCCGGTGCACACATCAACCCTCCCTCTACACACACACACACACACACACACACACGCACACACAAGATCCTGATGTGTGTGCATGTGTGTGACTAATACAGAGAGTGAAGTGTCTTGTTGATGCTGTCCATTGTGGCGCGCACACACACACCTGCAGGTCATTGCGCTTGTGTTTATTGTGTGCTTTGTGGTGAGTAGGTGTCTTTAAGTACACTGCAGGTCCGCGTGTTTGTGTGGCTACAGGATTATGCGTTCCACAAATAAAAAGCTCCGACTTCAAAGATTTCCCTTTTTAAAAAAAAATTCTTTATTCAGTTTTTCACGAAACACAAATGGGAAAAAAAGAAGAAGCAGAATTTAAAACATAATCCATGCAACATTACACCAGCTTAGCATTGCAAATGACATATTTCATCTGTCTCCTCTTCAGCTATAGACATCACATGTATAGTTGACCTGAGGGAGTCTGAAATCAGCCAGGGGAAATGTTGAAACTCCAGGTGGTCCACAACCAATTAAATAAAGCATCACTGTGCTTCTTTTTGAAACACACACACACTCGAGAGAGAGAGAGAGAGACGAGTGAAAGAGGGAGAAGCCCTCTAGATGCAGAGAGAGAGAGAAAGAGGGTTAATAATAAAAAAAAAAATCTGTTTTTTCCGCAATGTTGAGAAAAAAAGGGGGGGGGGAAGAAACGAGTTTCATTTGCTGTCAAAACATTTGTAGTGGAATTAAACATATGGATGCCACAGGCAAAGTGAGGGGCTGGAATATATTAGAGCTGCACGATGTTACACTAACCCTCCAGTATCTTACACTGCTCCGAGAGATTAATGGAATAAAGAGGGGGGGGGGGGGGGAGTGAGTGAGTGTGTGTCTGTCTTTCTCAGGCCACTGCAAAATCAATATTTTTCCATGATACACGGCTCTCGCTGTGGGCCATATAGGTACAGATACCCCCCCCCTCGTCAAAACTTAAATATTAGCCGTCCTGAAGTGCAAGCTGACGTCTGAGTTAATTAGACAGGTCTGTTTGAAATTGTAGTATTTGGTTTGTTTATGAATCTCTTCCTGGGGGTTTTCCATTTTTTAGGATAAGCTGACGTCCGTCCCTCAATAGTTTCTCCACACCTGCAGAAGTGCAAACGGCTCGTCATTCCTCACTTCCCAAATCATATTTTTGCACCCAGTTCCAACACGTTTGGTCCCATCATGTCAACATGCTGGTAAAAAAGAAGAAGCCCAAGGAGTGTAACACTGCATCGATTTCTCCGTTCTATTAAATTAGTGCGTTTCAGCACGGTGGGGGTAATTGTAGAGAGGAGAGAGGGAGAGAGGGAGAGAGGGAGAGAGAAGAAGAAGAAGACGGAAGGGGGGAAAAAGGAATGTGCAGATACGTTCACAAATGAATAGTGGGCTTGTTGTTTTATGCCCTCAGTAAGGAGAGAATTGAACTATGCGTTGAATGTCTCAAAGGGAATAGAGCCTGATGGGAGGAGGGGAGGGGGGGGGTAACGCACCAGATGCAGTCTCTGCTTTACAGATCCACAAGTTTCCAAGACTGGACTGACTCCTGAGGTGCGAGATGACTTTAAAAATGACTGTTAATACGAGTCCTATTTTCAAACTTCTGCACAGTTTTCGCTTTTTCCTTACGAGCTCATATAACTGACATCAGTGTGATACCACTTACTGTGATATTTGCCATGAATGTGAGTCATAAAAAGAGTTTCAGCGGTTTGACCCCTCGACATATTTACACGCTCACCAGGCGACTCCTAAAATCTGTAATTTGAAATGAATGTAGATGGTTTATAAGCAGCACGGCCACGTCTTCTATAACCTGCAATTGTTTATGTTTTTAACATTTAATGATGAATTACTGTTTATCTTTTTCATATGACACCCTCTGGAGGGTTTATCCTGAAGGGCGCTATGAGTGAAAATTTAGGTTGTGATTTAACTTCAGTCTTACTCTACATGCTGTTTTGACCATCAAATACAATTTTAAAGTGACTGGCAATAACTGCATATTAGATTTATATAGAAAACAGTTGTTTTATTCAGATATGTGCTAAAAACACAGACATCTTCAGCCTCATGTTTAAGAGTTAGAAATAAAAGTACTACATTATGTATAAATCTTTATTTTTACCCAGTACCAAGAGGTCGTTTTGGCCCAGATGATCCCCTCCTGCTATATTGACCCAGCATGGGTTCATTTTTTTTCTGTTTTTAACAGCAAATTAAAAAAAACTTCTTTTAAAAAATTTGCCTTACTATAAAATTAGAATAAATGCTCCCTCACATCCTGGTTGTCTATGCAAGTCTATAAAAATCAGTTTAGCCTTATTCTCCACTAAGTAATGAACACTTACCTAAATACCATAAACATAAACAGGCTCATAAAGCAGCTAAACAAGATGAAGTCGGAGAAAATGTAATTATTTTCCTTAACTTTAATTTAATGCTTACATCCTCGTGCGTCCCGTGACATCTTAATGAGCGCGCAACAAACGGAGACGTTTAAAACGGCTTAACGCTCGCTGACTCCTCTGCGATCCCCGCCGCATAACTCTCTGTTTGCAAACACGTGGACGATTGTGAATTTAAAAAAATATGTTTTGCGCGCTTCCGTTCTCCTCCCTGCTCCAGAGGCTGCAGGTAAAGAGCCTCCCTCCCTCCCCTGCTCCCCCCCCCCCCTCCCCCCCCCCCCCCTCTCTCTTTGTAATTATTGTTTACACTGTTTACTGCTAAACCATCTTTTGCCATGTACTAATTTCACGCTAGACATCCACAAAATTATTCAGCATTCTCGCAATACGTGAAAGTCGTGGATTCATTTTTTTATTTTTTTTATTTTGCAGCGGGCCGTCCTCTCTCACGGATAACAATGTGGCAATTTAGCCCGCGCAGCAGTTTGACCTTAAACACGCGCTTTTTTAGAGACAAACCTGGTTATTTGAGCAGGAATTTTCCTAACAAAGGGCGCGGACAGACAGTTGCCCCTCCTGGACTAAATTTGGTAAATGTGGGGGCCTTATGCATATTTTACAGAACGATTCTGCCTATTATTGCAATTTCGGAGATCCTACAGTGTGAGAACGGCGACCAATTTATCATTCATTGCGGTAAATCGCAGCGGAGACTGCATTTAATTGAGTTTGTATTGTATTTCGTAGCTGGGTGCCTTCTCGCTATAGGGTGGGGCGGGTGGGTGGAGGGGGGGGGGGGGGACTCTCTCTCAGGCCATCCCAGTGCAGCGGGGGCTGAGGAGAGGAGGTGGAAAGGGGGGGAGGGTGGGGGGAGTTGAGGAGAGAGAGAGAGGGGGGGGGGTCCACCACTACCCCACCTCGTCTCACCCCTCCTCCTCTCAGCTCCGCCCCTGTCTTACCAAACAATCAACTGGTAGCGAAAACCGGGCATCCTTCACGTAAAGCAGAGGCTGCACATTCACGTGTTGTATTCTAGAAAAATAACTTAAGTGGCTGGATTTGTGTGTGGCAGCATTTGCTGGTCCGTTTCCAGTGACAGTGATGGGTAAATATATATATAAAAAAAGGGAGACTCGGTAAACAATTGTAACCACCGCTCCGATGTAAACAAACATCATGAGTGACTGTTAAAAGTGGAGGGAGAGCATCCAAGTCGCGTAATCAGCCTGATTTTCCTGACTTCATTCGGTCGTGAGGGGAAGGAGCCGGGTTTACCTGCACGTCCGTCTGATTTATGGAAGCCAAACTTTGTGTTCCTGCCAGCGTGTCCGGGTCTGATCGCTGTTTGAGTGATCTGCACTCTGTTATATTCCACTTCCCAGGCCCACCACTTTGTTCATTTGCGTCTTAATTGTCTGCGATGCAATTATGGAGATATGGATGGTCTGCATGAGGCCCATCAGTGCTGCAGGAGAACCGTGCGGTGCATGCCGGTAAATCAACTCTTTGACACCCCCCGGTTTGAGGGGGAATAAACTTGTATCGTGGCCTCGACTGGCCGCTAAAAATCAAACCTCCGAGCGCCTCGCAGCTCAGCGCGGACGCATCCCAGCATGCCCCGCTGCTGTGGCCCATCTCGACCCTTTCTCCTCCTCTGACAGTGAACTTCTTCTTCTTCTTCTTTTTTAATTTAAATCTATTTGCACTTTAGGCCATAGAAGTTATCAGCTGCAGCCTGCTTTCAGGTTTGCATAGATTACACACGTGAACACGCACTTATGCACACACACACGCACACACACGCGAAAGCTTGTTTGTCTTGCAAATTTTTTCAATAATTCAGGTAGACCTCAGACGCACGTGCACGCACGGGAATCTTTTTGTAAGCAAATAAGCTACAACTGAAAAAAAAATTAAATCTTTAGCTGTTTTACTTATCAAATGAATAATTATGACTTAATTATTATTTATTAATACAAAGACGCCAGCAGGACGGCAAACACACGCAAATGTCTAACACAGTGTGTGTGTCATACAGTCAGTAAAAGGCAGCAAAAGACTAAAGAAACTGGAAAAACTCCAATATGAGCAAAAGTTTTATAAACATGCACGCCATAAATAAAAATAAATAAATAAAGCCTACAGCTGTCAACTCTCTATTCTGATAAAGTGAATATTTCACTTTATTATTTCATATATTTGCCAATATAGTTTCTTTAACACACCATTAACACTGCGTGAAATGTGCTGAGTACACAATAAACCTAATTAAAATGTATTTATTTATTAATTTATATTTATGTGCACGTCAAGTTTGGAACGTTTCTTTTATTTCCAAGCTAGTTTACAAGTGTGCTGAGAAATATTTTTTTATTTTCTAATATTTAAACTTTTCAAAACTTTTTGTTTATATTTTTTATGTATCATTTATATATTGTAATATGTTTATATTATATTTTTAAACTATGCATTTATGTACATGACTGACACTTTTAATTTAGTAACTGAAGCACCGAAGAAAACGCATGGCAGACTATTATCAGTATTACAGCTGTATAATATCAGTATTGTTGATTTTAATGTTATCATAATAATTATTACTTTTAGTGTTATTAGTGTTGTTGTAGTTTCACGTTAAACCGTCTCAGTGCAGCTTCAAGTATTAAACACACACACACACACACACACACACACACACACAGGAGTATACATCAGTGCGCCTGTTGTATCGCTCATATTCGGTCAGTCTGTGTCTTGTTATTGTTATTATTGCTATTATCGCCTCATCGTGCTGCCACAGAAAAGCTGGCCGTCCTGCTGCAGTCACTTTGAATTAACTTCACCAACACAGAGAAACTCCTCACTGACTCCAGCAGCCCAAAACACACACTCACAGTCTCATACACACACACACTCACACGTACAGTATGGTTTTAATTTTGGCCAAACGCAGCACTTGTTTACAGTTGTTTTCAAATCTGAGATATTCTTTTCAGCCAGACTTGGGCTAATGGACGTGCTGGAGCTGAAACAAACGAGCGGACAGAGGGAAAGTGAACGCAGCCTTTTGTCAAAAATGTTCAAACCCAATGACGAAAAGTGCGAATAAGATAATAAGGATAATATGTTTGCATTTTAATGAGCTGCTGTTGTACACGCTGTGATGATTAGTAGAACTAAAAGCGTGTTCTTCAAAGTGAGCAGACTAGTCCACCGTGTGTAATTATGTAAAGTAGGCCTGCTCCGGCAGCCAGCCTGTAATTTTACACTTTTCTGAAGACTGCCGACTTTAAAGGAAGATACAACATCAAATCAGACTACAAGAAACAAGAGAAGTCCCTTAAATTAAACCTTACAGCATGAAAAAAAAAAAACATTCCGATGAAATCACTGTAAAATAACAAAAACAAACTGCTCGGACTGTGGTGTCAGATTCACTCAGGCTTTCTGTTTAAATCTGTTTTATGTCGTACAACAAAAGTCACTCAAATTTGTTCGAATTAATACATTTTTATATTTTAAGGCTCTATATTTAATCAATAAATAGCTCTGATTATATTTTATGTTTTGGGTTTAAAAAATAAAGGTCAGGGTAATAGGATCCCTGGACACACACACACACACACACACACACACACACACACACACACACACACACACACACAAGGATCTCAACATGGCGATTGTGGCTGGCCCACCCCGCCAATGATCGATTTTTTAGGTTTTATTGGTTTGGATTTGTGCGCCTTGAACGCACCACGGCGTTTCTAGCCTTCTTTAAATAAGGCCGGAAAAAAAATCCAGAAAAGTTGTAATATTATAAAATAATTACTCCATAATTATATTAAATTATATCTCAAAATAAAATGAACTAGCCTTCCATGCATCCTGCACATTACATTTATCTGTGTGCCTTTAAACTGGTGTGAGTTTAGGCTGGCTGTGTTCTTTAATTGCATAACTTTGCGTAGTTATAGACCTGTTCATAACTGTAATACGTTAATGCTTTTACAGCATTAGCAAGTAATGAGATCTTTTTGTTTATATTTTTTACTCAAATAAAATTTAAATTTTATGAAAATCAACGACGAGCAAACAAAAACAACAATATCAGAGTCCCTGCTGCTAACCCACAGCTGCATGTGCTTTAAATAGAAAATATGGAAAATTGCTCACCTTTGCAATAACAACAAAAAAAGATGTTAAAAAAAAAAAGAAGAAGAATATACGTTGACGTTTGGTCCACTTGTCCTCGTTTCGGTCCATATTTTTCTCGGGTGGATAGATGTGTAACATGAGACGGCAGGACGGCCGCAGCCCTCCTGCAGCAAAATAAATCTCATATGCAAAGAAGGCTTTTGAAAATGGCGCCCTGCAGCAAACGCCTCCCTGTCAGTGAGGAGGAGGAGGAGGAGGTGAAGGGAGAGAGGGGCAGAAGGGGGGCGTGCCATGAGCGTCGTGTTACGCGCAATGGGGCTGTAGCCTCTGCTCCCGTGTCGGTTGTAGTATCTGGATATAAAACCGTCCCGGTATTCGCCGGTGTAGCCTCACACGTTGAACCCCCCCCCCCCTCCTCCTCCTCCTCCTCCACCTCCACCCCTCCTCGTCTCGTCAACAGCACGTCGGTACAACCGTTGGAAAACGCGTCGTGTCATTACGCACCGAATAAAAGCGCACTTCTCAGGCTTCCGCGGCTCTCCAAGCTTCCCCATCCCCCCTCTACCACTCTCTCTCTCTCTCTCTCCCTCTGTCTCTCTCTCTCTCTCTCTCTCTCTCTCTCTCTATCCCTCCCTCTTCAAAAACACGGAGCCGTGTTTCCCGTTTTCTTCTGCGACTTTCCGCGTGAAAACGAGCCGCGGCGTGCGCGCACACCACACTCTCTCTTTCCACTCCTGTCTTTCCGTCTCCATCCAGCGCTTCGCTCCGGTGGTCGCTTTGGCGCGGAACGGACCGTCTCCACATCCGCACACACCGCCATTCCGGTGCGCAGGCAAGGCAGGCAGCCCATGTAACCGCGCAGTCTAGCCAGCAGCTGGGGCTTCCAGGGGAGCGTTGTGAAGAGGGGATCTCTCTCTCTCTCTCTCTCTCTCTCTCTCTCTCTCTCTCTCTCTCTCTCTCTCTCCACGGCGGAGCGGCGGCGAGGGAGAAGAGGAGGAGGAGGAGGAGGAGGTGGAGGGAGAAGGAGGGAGAAGGAGGGGGAAGCCCACGCTGATAGCTGGAGGGAGCCCCAGCTCGTTGAGCTTGCGTGTGTGTGTGTGTGTGCGTGCGTGCGCATTATAATCGTTGCTAGGAAATCCTTTCTGTGGTTGAGAGGATCTACAAGCAGCTGCAAAACGAAATCAACTTTTATCCTCTTTCAAATATAGATTTTGTTTTTTTGAAGTTATAGATGTGTTGAAGTGTGTAAGTGTGGGTGTGTGCGCGCCTCTGTTTTTATGTGCATTGTTGTTTGGATGTGAACGTGCAGCTGTGAGTTAACCTACACACACACAAACACATGGGAAGTGAAATAGGCTGCTTCATCCATAGTGAAGGAATTGATTCAGAGCTCTGTGTGTGTGTGTGTGTGTGGTTACTGGTGGTATTTTCAGATAAATCACTCTCGGCTTGCAGAACAGTCAGTCCTCACCTATGTAAACGCACCCCTGAGGGCAACAGATTTATCTGCAAGAGGACGGTTCACCTCCCTCACACACTCACACAAATGTGCGCGCATCCCTCCCTCCCCCCTCCCTCCCTTTACCCCCTTCCCCTCAGCGTTGAGATGGATGGCCCATGTCCCTTTTGTCTAGATGCAAATGGACTTTAACCCCGAATTAATGGATAACTCCCCAGAAAGGCCTAATAATGCTCTGCTCACATGATGTACACACACACACACAGACACACACACACACACACTTCTGCTGGCTGGCAGGCCTCAGATTTGATAACACATTCAGACATGTTGAGTTTGTCTGCAGAGCCCTGACACTGCAAGGTATGTGCGTCATGTTTGTCTGAGCCGGAGCACAGCGCGGGGATCTTGCTGCAGTCGTCCTTTAATGAGCATTAGTTCATTTTTATTTCATTTGATATGTTTGTGTGTTTCCCCCCTCCCGATGGAGTCCTTTCTAAATAAAATCACGCCTTACGCTGAGATCACAACAAACCGCACCACCATTCTCCTTCCACAAGACTTAACAGAGATCCTCCACTGACTGTTCCCCACCTTCTTTTATAACCTCGATAACGCAGAAATATCACATTGTTGTAATTCTATTTTCATTTTTATGTGCGGACGTTTGAACTTTCGGGGGCCCGTTGCAGCCCGTGCTGAGGCGTACAAGACGATGACAGACGTCGGGGTTTAACGTGAAGCTGGGTGCAGGAGTGGGGATGTAGATACGATCCCCCCATTAGCTGTGGCGCCATGCTGCTCCGCAACATTACCACGGCACTAAAATTTTATTTGAGCAGCCCGCTCACTCAGGTTGATCAAGGGGAGAGGGGAGGGGAGGGGAGGAGAGAAAAGCAGGACGGAAAGCTTCAAATTGAGTGTGTTGTGTATTTAGGCGCAAGTGTGTGTGTGTGTGTGTGCGCGCGCGAGTGTGTGAGTGCTTGTTATATTTTTTGTGAACAATAAACCCACTTCCTCCATGTATACCTGTCACCCCTGAGCACAATCAATGAAACGCCACCATTTGCTGCGTGTCAGGAGCAGACTGCATTACCACGGATGTAAAAATTCATCTGGGGAAGAGGCCACTTGTTGCTGGAGATGACGATGGCTGGCTGGGGAAGAAGGAGAGGGGGGAGTGGGAGAGGGAGAGGGTGTGAGAGGAGGGGGGGGTTGGGGAGTAGGAGAGGTGGAATAATTTCATCCAAGTAAGATGGATGTTTTAATGCATCTGCTTTGTGTAAAGTCCTCCACAACATGCCACATAAACATATCTGTCTTTATGGATGCGGCTGCCGGGATGATATTGGAGGAGCGAGGTGGCGAGGAGTTGTCAGTTTTGCAGGGGGAGGTGTGTGTGTGTGTGTGTGTGTGTGTGTGTGTGTGTGCGGGGAGCCAGTGTAAGCAGCACACATATACAGTAATATCAGGCAGAGTTTTGGACCTCTCTTGCTGCTGTGCACACCTAGAAAACAATCAAAAGTTCTGCATCATCTTGTAGCTGGATTAGCGCTTGGCTGATGGAACCAAGCAGCAATTAAAAGGGTTTTCTTAGAAGCACCAAATAAACCCAAACACACAGCCCAGTCATGATTACAGCAACTATGAACCCATAAACGATCCAGTTCCCCCCCCCCCCCCCCCCCCCCCCCCCCCTCGTCCCTTTCATCAGCTCAGCACATCCTCTGAACTTTTCCACTCAGCCACTGGTATCGCCACATTCACTCAGTCCCATGATGAGCAGAGGGTGTATACACGAGCTATTGTTGTCGGGGGAAGATGGCTGTAGTCAATGAAGGAGCTTTGTCAGTGGACTACAATGCGCCCATACTTCCTGACACTACACCTGCAGCTGCATCGGTTTACACTTTGCATTACTGCGCCTCCACCTGTACTGACGTCGATGATACTGATAGTGAGTTAAATGATTGATGTTTTTTTTTCTTTCTGTCGCATAAAGCCTGCATTAAAGCTTTACGCACGGGTTTAGGCTTTCCTCACTTGATTAAATGTTTAACCGCGATCCAGATTTGGAGCGTTTCATGAAAACAAAGTGAGTTGATCCCAAGTTCTTGTGGCTCCGTTCGCAGGTCGAATATGGAGATCTTGTTCGAGGCCCAAATCAAAGTAACAGAAACAAAATCCAGCGTTGTCTGAGTGCCTTAAAGCATCAACAGCTTCGTCCTCAGATTTCACATTTACAAGGCGTGACACTTCGCCGCTTTTTTTTTTCTCCTCCTCCCCACATGATTCACAAGAGTGAATGGACAGAATTCCTCAAAATGTCCAGCTCTGAGCCTTGTTGTGGTGAAAGCGCCTGATATCCTGGTGATGTTTAGAACCACATCTGTGCATATTTAATCGTAGTCAACCTCAGGCTTTGAAGTGAGACATTTGGATCAGACCAGAGGCCAAAAAGCAAAGAGTAAAAAAAAAAAAAAAAAAAGGAAGGAAGGATAATGCTAGAAACAGCCGAAAGAGGAGAAGGATGGAGCAAAAAGTGAGTGAGACCTTTTGTGGCTCGAACTGATTGGATCAGCGTTGAGTTGACCTCTGACCTCCCAGCTGGGCCAAAAAAACGTGTCCTGACACACACTTCCCTTTTCTTCTCCCAGGCAACAGCCACTATGGAGATCACATGACTATCCGGGCCTAGCCATTGCCAGGCCGCGTGATGCTGCTGCAGATGTGGGGAGGAAAGAAGAAGAAGTAGAAGAAGAAGAAAAAAAAAATTATAAAAGGAAGAAAAGAAGTTTTTAGTGAAAGATTGGAAGGGGAACAAGGGCTAGGGGGTGACATGGAGAACAAGCAAACGCGTCAGCAGACAGCGAGGAGGGGATGGGAGAGGGGGGGTCACAAAGCTAGCTTTGTTTCCGTGCTGGCTGCTGCATTATAGCAGCTGCAATAAAAAGAAGAAGAAGAAGAAGAAAAAAAAAAAAAGCTCGAAGAGTAGAGGATGGAAGGACGATGGCATGGAGGGGTGAATGGCCTGGCATGACGTTTAAGAGATGTCTCTGTTTGTCACTTCAGTACACTGCGGTTTAATGCGGCTTCATGGAATATGCATACATGCCATAACTCATAGAGAGAAGTGAAGACCTACATGGCGGACTCCAGATAAAGGCACCACTGTGCATCCAGTGATGTAACACTCTTTTATGACTGATATGAATTACAATATGAGAGCAAAGATGAAAGAATGTAGTGCTCTGGCAAGAAGTCACATCCCAAGATGCTTTGCTCTCTTAGCTCACCCTTTTGTGGCCGTCTCAGTTATGCAGCTATGCTCACCTATGGGGCCAGTGGGCCTCTATAAACTTGCATTTGTGTGCAGGCTTCTGTGTGTGTATGTGTGTGTGTGTGCTCAGTGCACTTGCCTCTGGGGCAAACAACGTCCGTTCCCCAAAAATCACATGACCATGTAAACTGCAGAAACCGGCACCATCTTTAGGTGCGGTGGCACCTTGAAGTGTTTTCCATTTGCCAAAGAGGAGCTGGCCTCAAATTGGAACCAGAAACAGGTTTAGCGTCTGATTCTTAACCTATCGCAGCTGTGTGTCACACATACATGCGCACGCACACACGCACAAATATCAAGGGGTCCACATACACACGCATGCAGCGGGCGAGCAGTCTCTGAACAGGGTTAAGAGTGAGCAACTGTATTACACCACAGCAAATGAGAAGCATCACATCTAGAGAGCAAATCTCAAACATTTGTCCACGTTTATCAATACTGCCATATGTGTACGACATCATGATGGGCTTAAAAGCTTGTCGGAAACACGCACGCCAAATGTTTTAAGGACAAGTATTGTCTTTTCTGCAGCTGCTGTGTTTTGTAATGAATATTACAGATGTTTCCTGCTTAAATGTGTTTGTTCCATAATGACATTTTCGGTAAACAACTTAGGAGATGACATTATGTAATGATGTCTCCCAAAAGCAAAGAGTGTGCTCTGCTCTGGAAACAAAGATGTTTTAATCACACGAGATGCAACTTTGTTCTGACAGGTGCTACGTATATATAACCCCACACCATGCGGAGGAATCCAGGAGAGAAAACCACCTGACACCTCTGATAGTATCTCACTGAGGTGTATTTACTCAACACAAGCAGAGCATGAAGCAAGAGAGGGGGCCGGGCTGGGCCAGAGCTTTAGCTGTAAAACCGGCCCTGTTTGGGATCGTTCTAATGAGGAGGGAAGGGTCGCATTTCAGGCTGCAGGCGAGTGTTCGAATGCTGCAGAATTGTCCTTCATCAGAGCTGAAGTAGATTGATGAGTGAGTGTATGGACGGCATCTATTTAACTGTTGGGGTCTAAGGCCGGTTTGTATGCGCAGCTGGAACTTGGGTTGAAAGACGAAGACCAGGGGCATCACGACTATGACAGGAAGTAAACCACAGAATTTCCATGAGGTCTTGCTGAAGAATTTAGACAGCCTCCAAGTTAACGAAGCTGTTCCCTGAGATCGAAGGCAGAAAAGAGCTGTTTTAAAAAGTGTTAAAGGTCCAGTGTCTTAAAAATCTATTTACAGAATATGGCTGAAATGTAATATAATATTTGGAACTCTGTTTTCATTAGTGTATAATCACCTGAAAATAAGAGTCTTTAGGTGTTTTGTTACCTTAGAATGAGCCTTTAATATCTATCCTCTGTCCTCCATGGAGTCAGCCATGTTTTTACAGTAGCCCAGAACAGACAAACTAAACGCTGACTCTGAATAAAGCCTTTTGCAGCTTTTCACGTTGGGTTTCAGTTTCTTCTTAACACAAAGAAATGGAATTGGCAACTACACTGGCCCAAAAACGTGTTGTATAAATGAACTGCAACGTGATATGTACTCCTCAAAAATTAAGAAATTCCAACTTTCTATTCTATTTTCCCAGGCAAGTTTTAATCATAAGATGACACAAAGAGGCTCGGTTTGTAAAAGACTGATGATTTTATTGGTCATGGTTGAATGGATTTTATACAAACCAAAAATACTTTCCTTGAGCTGATGGAAATAGGATTCTGAGTTAAAATTCTTCACAGAATGGTTATGTAATTCTGCAGGTGCGTGTAAAAGTCCTGATTTTTTAAATAATAAAAAAAAAATCATAAAAACATCATAAATAATTTGATAAATCTGAATCAGATTCAGTGCAAAAAGATGAAGATATCCTTCCCCATTGTGACTCTATTGAAAACGTGAAATAGGGTCTGAACATATAACTGCAAAACCCACAATGCAACAGTAAGTCATTACAGACACAAAAGGTCATGGTCCTGAGTGGGTGGGGTCTCCCTGATCCTCCTACTTCCCTTTCCCATAAATCATTTTAAAAGGCAAAGCCAAAACCATACTGGAAGGATTTATGTTTGTATTGTTGCTTTTGGTCTTGAGAATAGTTTCTATTTTTCAACAGTGCGATGAGGGCAGCAATGGTTTGGAAAAGTCATAATAGAATTACTTAACTCAAGCTTTGGTGAGTTTGTTTAAGTGGATTTGCCTGTTGGGGCTGGTTAAAGCATATTTCTTGTTGTTAGATGGAAACGTCTGATGTCACCATCCACTGACCTCCAGAATATATTACATACCCGGGGAAGAAGCTAGTGAGTTTATTGTGCCATCAGGGTATTTGGATTAGAATGGCGTTTTTGCCTGCCGCGGGAATAATCACATGCAGTGCTGTGTGTTTGACAAACAAACCATTTTTTCATACTTTAAATGTATCACAAATGAGAGTTTTGACTCCTCTGCTCTGTTGTTGCTGACTTCATTAGGATTTTAAATGGAGTTCATTTGTAGTTTTTCAGGATGTCTTGGAGAAAACACCAGAGTAATCCCGTGCAGACTGATTACAGCAGCTTTTCTAATATAAACCGAATTTCCACCGAATTGAAATAAATTAAAAGAAACCTGTTCCTCGTTTTGCCGAGACCCCCTGGACCCGCCCTTCAGGGCGCCTGGAGGTCCCCGCACCCCAATTTGGGGGGGATCCCCCTCCTTCTCCTCCCTCCCTCCCTCCCTGTTCAGAGCCCCACAGGGCTCTCGGCCCTAGCTTCTGTCACCGGACGCGGTGATGCAGGGGTTAACGTGGTGACGTGGTGCTCCTGAAGCGGTGACCCACGGGGGCAGCCAGTGGGGGCTGCAGGCAGGGGGAGACGAGGAGAAACCGAGGCTGAGGTCCCGTTTGGGAAAGAGGGAAGAAGACTCCCACAACCGCTGCGTTTCTTCAATTATTTCCAAGCTGCAGCTCGTATACCCCGCTTCTTCCGCATTCATCTCCAAACCTGCGGCTCATTTGTTTTTACGCATCTTCAGTAAAACGCCTCCCCGGCTGGAAACTGTATGTGTGTATGTGTTTTTTACTGCCACGCTTGTTTGCAATCATTTCTTTGTCTCTTTAGTCCAGGGCGACACATCGAAGCAGACCGAGCTCCCTTTTCTGTGGAGCGAGAACGGGGAGATAAATTCACTTTTACGCACAAACTTGTCTGGACCGTTTGGACTTGATCAAAGGCTGCGGGGTAAACGCGCAGAAATACCGTGGACTCTTTTAACGCCTGTGCTAAATGTTTATAGTCCTCTTACAATTAAAGCCGTGTGTGCATGGAAGTGTTTTTGCCTGCGCCGGCCGGCCTGCCGGTCATCCTCAGAACAAAATGCCTCTGAAAAACGGGAGGGCAGCTATATAGCATGCATTGATGTATAACTGCTGATTTTTTTTTCCTTTTTTTAAAAAGGTGGGTAAACTGTGACCTCCAGGCGATAATTAGGCCTATCATTTGGCAAACAACCGCCACTCTAAACAAATATCAACTGGATTTCCAGAGAAGGGCTGATTGCTTCTTTTCATGCCAAACTCGAACTATTCCAAATAAATAAAAACTGAGCAGTTTGGCACGGCCTGCCTTCCTCCACATCACGGTTATAGATTCAACACATGCTGCATGGACAGAGGAATGGTTTCCTGAAACCTCCTCTTTTTTCACTCTGTTAAAACTTTTGGTTGAAAATCTCCTGTTATCAGAAGGATGCACGTGGAAGGAGTGATAGGCCTCCTTTCCTGCTCCTCCGCCTCCATGCGCATAGATTCGGTTCAGCACAATCACAAATGCAAACACAACAACACATGAAAAAAAAGGTGTGTGTGTGTGTGTGTGCGTCTTGGTGCCTAAATGTGTGTGAACCCCACTTGTAGTGTGTATCTCTGTTTGTGGGGATGGACGTGGGTGTATTCTTGGTGTGTAACTCACAAACACGCTTGATGATGTCCCTTTGCCCCCTCCCCTGATTAAGAAAAAATGCAAGAAAGCTCCCTTCTACTCTTCTAGACAAGGCAAGAGAGTAAGAGAGTGTACATGAGAGAAGCAGCGAGAGAGGGAGAGAGAGAGAAAGAAAAGAGTTTCTCCATCAATTTTCTGTTTAATGTCAGCGCTCCAGCTCCATTGTGGGAGAGAGAGGACGCGTCATCCAGACATAAATTTGCTATTATACAGCCTCATGGAGACTCACATCTACAGGATCCGGAGCTTGTAGTCGGGAAAACCCCTCGGTGGATAAATTCAGTAGAGAGCGAACGTGTAAAGGAAGCGGAGCGCTATTTAAGTCCATACATTGAATGCGCATTGGTTTGGATGAAGCAAAGATTTTTTTTGGCTCCGATTTGTCAAGTTTTGGGAAGAAGTAAGATTCTTTTTGATTGTTTATTTTTCAATTTCAAAGTCTGTGCTATATGGAGACGGACGGTTTGTAGGTAGGTGTTGTATTTTGTGCTCTGTTTCATCGCTGTCAGTATCATTTGTCCAGCAAGGATTTAAATAATAATAGTTATTGTTCGCTGTATTTTTTGACAGTTTTTAGTCTCTCGCGAAGATTTTTGGGAGAAGGCTAAACATCCCCGAAGAGAGTTCATTACCAAGCGTTTTTTGGCTCCTGTGTCTAAGAAAAAAAAATGTTTATTTATTTATTTGCCTATTTAGGTTGTGCGTTTTTGGACACTTTTTTTTTGTAAATCTGCGTCTTTGACGTGCGTAAAAGTTTGCGTAATCGCCTTTTTACGCGTCCAGAGACTTTTAAAACGTGTAATCACAGCTGGCATTTTATATCGTATGATGTTTATGAAACAAACTGAAGAGGTGGATTTTTTTTTCTTTTTTTTTTTGAGCGAGAAATCTCGATCTCTCTCTTGAACATTGAGTGGGAAGTTCATGTGAGAAGGTTTATCAGTTGGGGCCTCTCGGAAAGGTGGAGTGGGGGTGGGAGGTAGGGGGGCATGTGCCAATGTAGCGGCGAGTACGCACACACACACGCACGCACGCTCCACGCACACGCTGATTCAACCATGTAAAGTGGAGTTCGCTTTAGTTGATCGGCTCCACAGTTGGGTGTTATAGTTTGTCAGGCTTACTGGTGTTATATTAAGTTACACGGTAACACTGTATAAGGATACTGAGTTGCTGTTGATCTCTCCCTCTCTTTCACACACGCACACACACACACACACACACCAGGAGCTTTTGGCAACATCGTTGGCCATATCGCCATCCATGCGAGATGACACACGTCTTTTTCAGGTCACATTTCTTTGATTTCTGACTCAGTTTGTGGCAATAAAGAGAGAGGAAATGTAGTTGATGGATACTGACCAAATTTCCCACCGTAGACCCATAATTCATCACCTCGCTCAGCTTTCTTTTTTTACACTAACAACTCTTTATTTATTTCATTTTTGTCGCGTTTGTCTGATTTATGAAGAATTGTGGTTAAACATCCCGGAGTCAGGTCAAATCTAATGCTCACACCGATACAAAGTTTTTTTTTTTCCTGACCTGTGCATCTGAACGCACACATTAGCACTTTAGCTGCAGGAAGGAAAAATAAACTTCTTCTTAGTGTTGTGCCACATGCAGGGCGGTCTACATTAAACACCTGCTTCGCTTCTTAATCTCGGCGTTCAAACACACATTTATTGTGAGATTGGGTTTATTTTGTTTCGGAGAAACAGCTGAAAAGATACAGCACATTGCGCTGGTGCTGTCCGGGCAGGTTTTAATATACGTTTATTAAAACATTGTTAAATATTATAATTTGCTGCCCTATTGTAATCTAGTTTGACAGTGCATAGATCGCAGTGATAAAATGTTGTCATTGTGGATCATGCAGTGGTTATTGGACACATGATTGGTTTATAGTGGAGTCATAATTGTCCTCAGATTTTCTTTTTCTTAGCAGAACTTTGTCTGTTAAGCCCCAAATGTTTCTGGCTCATCTGCTCACACTCTCGCTTCTGACACGAAGCTTTAAATTTTAAAATATTTTTATTTTTTTTGTTGTCGTTGGATGGGTTTTAGTTTTGAGAAGAGATCCAGAGGCAGTGATGTGTTCGGATTAAACAGTAAATCTTCACCGACAATCCGGTCAAAGTATGACCAACACAAAGCAGCCAGCAAGAGAACAAGATGACTGAATATTAAAAATGCCTTTTCTTAGAATTTTTTTCATCTGATTCATTTGTGGTGCGTCACTAAAGCACTTTATGGGTTACCCTTTAAAATATGAATCAGGCGCAGATTTATGTTGCAAAATAAGTCTTTGTTTTTTGGTGAAAGATTCACTTCAGATTTGGAGTGATGAATTGCAGATGGTCAGATGACCTGTTGACCCCCATAGCCCACACCAGAGAAGCTCAGTATTACATTTTGATTTTCCAATCAAACGATATATGTTTTATGACATTATTGCTTGGAACAGGCATAAAAAAAAAACAAAGTCTTAAATCGTCATGAAAGTGTGTGTGTGATCAGGGTGCGCGTTCAGGCAGAGAAGGAAGTGAATTTCTGGGGAATACAAACAATGAGGTGGAGCTGGGTCTGTCACACGTCAGGCACACGATACATTCAATCCCATTATTTAACATTTCACTCGCTGTTAAGATTCAATTCTCTCCCCCTGCCTGGATATAAGCTCCGCATAAAGCTCACACGGTGCAAACACGCGCAGGACGCACGCTATGGCTGTTTATGTTCAAATGGTAATGATAATTAAAGCCTCCACCTGCGTGTTTTGATGGCCTATAAATAGATGCTGGTGCTTTCATCTCATCCATACAGGCCGTGGTGGTGGTTACAGCCGGATATATGGCTCTGTGACAGGTACTAATTTGGTGCCTCCGTCACCATCATCATCGCCATCATCTTCTTCTCCTACTGCGCCACCATCGTCTTGATCTCAAGGTGTCTGAAGACATGAGCCTCGTAATTCAAGCATTTTATATAAAAGGGTGGAGGAGCAGAGCGTTTTTATCCCTTTCTTTCTTTTATTTTTCGTGACCGAGCTCCTCTGCGCACTGTCTGTCAGGATGATCAGCATCTGTCCTGCGCACGCAGAGAAGAAAAGGTCACGTTGTTGTTTTGGTGTCCAGTCCAAGTTCTGACTCCATCATGTCTTCTTCTTCTACTTCTACTTCTAAGCGGTCATGGATGCCGTTGTTGTTTGTTGAGGTTGATATGTGCTGGTCACCACAAGGGGAGGGGAAAAAGGTACCCACACCACCGCTGTTACACGCCTTGTTTTTCATAACATAAAAGCTTGGCAGCGCTACATTTCTACTCTCTAATATGGCTCTATTGTCTCATTGGTTTCCACCACCACCACCTTTGGATAGATTTAGATAGCCGGGGCGTCTCCCTGATGGACGTCCCCGTTTGGAAATTCGCATCATTAAAGAGCTATCAGAAATATGTGGTGAGAATAGGATGGTTGGCCTGTATGGAAAGCCTCCCGTGGAGACAGCTCTCCATTTGGACCTCATTTAAAACCAGCCTCCGCCAATGTGTTTCCCGTTGACTGTGAATTATGCTTTTTTTTTTTCTTTTTTCATGTGGTCCTATTTAGACGTTCAAAAGTTTATTCAATTAATGTTGGGGGGGGCTGCAGCGGAGGGTGTAGCACCCACTTTAAACGTACTTCATCCACTTTTTAATGTGCGGAAAATAGCTTATTCACCTTTTTTTTCCCTTTTTAAATACGGAGGAACAACTCCTCATGAGGTGAAGTTGCAGTAGAGTTCATATTCACAAAAGCAACGCTGAGCTGCTGCGTGTCAGGTTCCTCCAAACCGAGTTTGCTCCGCGTAAAGGTGGAAACAAAAGCGCCGCCAAAACCCTGAAACGAACCTTTAAATAATTGTTTGCATGCTTAATTTATTTGTTGATTTATTTAATTTTAGATTCATTCACTTGTGACGCACTACATCTCCGGAGAGAAGGGGGAGTAACTGCTTCAGTTTGTAGCCGGGCTGGACGGCCAGGAAAGCGGCCGGGGGTGTGTGGCTCCTCGCCGCGGAGGAAGAGTCTCGCACACCGCGTTCAGTGTGAGGGGAAGAAAAGGGGGGAGAGAGGAGAGGGGGGGGGGGGGGGGGGGGGGGAGGAGGAAGCGAAGAAGGGAAGGTGGAAAGTGTCAGTCAGGAACGCTTCATTGCTCGAGGACAATCCGCGCGCAGGACCGGTCTGTTTCAAGAGCAATCAGTCAATCCGCATTAATTATCCGCGCGCCCCCCCACCGTATAGGGTAGCTCGCGCTGGCACACGGACCAGAGGAGGCTGGGGTGGGTGTGTGTGTGTGTGTGTGTGTGTGCTTTCTCTCTCTCTGAAACACTCTCTCACACACACACCCAACCCCCACCTTTTAAGTGAAAAAGAACCAATAAAAATCAAGCTATAAAAGGCTTTTCCTTGTCACTAAATAAATTAAATGCAGATTTCTGTTTTAAGTGCCGGACCCCTTTTGTGAGCTGCGGAACAGGATTCTTTATTGTCCCTCTGTCATTAGTGCTGAGGGCAACACTGTTGGGGGAGAGAAGAGGGAAGTCATTTCAAAATAAATATATACTGTAGATATATATATTAGACTACTGTACATATTCTGCCTTTGGTTTTGTAAGATGTCCAAAGCAGCTGGGATCAGGAAAAGTGACCGCACGAATATTTTCTAACTTATTGAAATGGGCGATGCAACCCAATCCTGAACATACAATATATTCATTGCTCTAACCTCATCATTATTTTTGCAGTATCATCAGCCTTTGATCTGTGATCAGACTTGTTGGTTAGGATAAAGTAATGGTCATATTCGGATCCAAACTGCCTGGCTGTCTCAACGCAGTCCACGCGCGAGAAAGAGCCCATTTCAAAATAATCAGATGTGCACATATGAGTATGAAGCCTTTACATGATGGACGTCCAGCAGCAGTTTATGAGTTTCACAGGAACTCCACAGATGTTTATTTTTGTCATCTTCGTGGATTGTGGTGCATTCACGTGTTGTCTGTCTTGACTGAAGAAACGTTTAAACCAGTGAAATATTGACTTTGAGCAACTATGGAAGTCTGCAGAATATTGAATGTGTGTGTGTGTGTGTGTGTGTGTGTGTGTGCGGACACGTGGTGGCTGAAGCTCATTGGAGAGCGCAGGGCTTTGGAATGCAGGCTGCTATGTAAATAGGAAAAGAGGGTAACGATTATCTAATTACAGATGCGATAAATCAGCTTCTCTTTGGCGTTATTTGATTTGAATTATATTATGTATCAATTAATTCTACTGTATAGATGAAAGTCTCGTCTTACCTCCGTGCACACACGCGCGCGCACACACACAGTTTATAAGCTATCTCTCGGCTGCACACCAGCTTGAGTCTCCCTTTGTCCAGTGTGTTTTGTTGGAGGGGCTGGACCAAACATAAGAGAGCGAGGCTGTGTTTTAATGTAAAGGGACATCAGCTCCAGCAGTGTTCATATACTTTATGAGGTGCATATTCACTGTTGTCAGCTCTGGACAAGTTCAGCTGAAAGACAGAGAGAAGTCTTTAAAGGTTTCCTGCAGCCACGTGAATGCTTGCTGCGCTGTTGCAAATACAGGAAAAAATACGGGATAAATAAATGTAAAAAATATAATATATACTTGAAATAAGTAATGAAACAGCAATATGTATAAAAAGAATATATAACTATATATTCACCCAACACATATAGATTATATTTTATATATATGACATTTTAAAAATAATTTTAAAATATTTTCTATATTTTATTTTATATATACATACAAATTGTATAAACAGTACATATAACTATATAAAATAATAATACATTTACCACTTATATGAACAATATATACATACAGCATACAGTTTATATATATTGTGTTCAATACTTCAATATCTATTTATATATAATTTATTTATTTTTATAATTTATTTATTTTTAATTTTTCTATTTTTCATATTTATTTTCTTTAAATGCCATTTTCTTTTGATTAGAATAATAAAATTAGTTTTAAATAATTAATTATCTCTATAGCACCATCTTCTTCTGATCCCCTTTCCAAAAACAATTAATACCGTAATTTATTATTATAACCGACCTACCGTTTATGCTGCTGCATAAAAAGCGGAAATGTCCACTTAATTATTGAACAGTTGGCAATAAAAAAGTTTTAGTCAACATTTTAGGCGGAGCAGCACAATGAGAGCAGAGTCCCGGCGCTCAGTGTTTTACCATGTGGGAGAAGATCTGATAATTTCGTCTTTTAGCAGATCTCTCGCTCTCTTCTCGCGTCCCCCCTTTGTCGACAAAACTTTTCTCTCTCCGTGTTTGCGAGGAGAAGGAAAAAAGGAGCTCCCTCGAAGCAGCGAAGCAATAGCTGTTTTCCGGTCCTTCCTGCCGTCCTTTCCTCCATTTTCTAAACACAAAGTTGTTATTGCACCATTCCGCGAATCTAGCCTCTACATTTAATACAACGTGTAATTTCCCCCCTTTTACCGTATTCCCTTTGATTTTAGTCACTCTTGACTCTCCTTTTGCTCTGGGGCCAACGGGGTTCGCCGTGGGGGGCGCCTTGAAACCGCCCCTCCTTATCTCCTTTCATCGTTCAGCGCGGGGCCGCCTTGAAACCGCAGGGGCAGTAATTGCTTTTTTCAGGCAGCCCAGTGCGGACTGGCCAGCAGCCAATCAGAGCCTTGTTTACACTCGGTGATTGACAGCACTCTGGCAACGTGCCAGCCAATCAGGAGCCTCGCAGGGACGAAGCCCCGAGTTTTAACCCTTTGCCTCCACGTATAAACAAACCTGGACGCGGGAATATTAGCCTATAGCAGCTCATATATTTCGACATGGAAACACACAAGCCCGTATCCTTCCACTTTTAATTGGCTAAATTAGTGAACCGTGCGCTAGGCTAACCCCGGGGACAGTAATGCTTTCAAATTACGCAGTGATTCAATTTGCCCGTGTGTGTGTGTATGAATGTGTGTGTGTGAGACAGACGCAGGTAAACAGACATACAGCCA
Organism: Nibea coibor; assembly: GCA_023373845.1. Lineage (NCBI taxonomy): Eukaryota > Metazoa > Chordata > Actinopteri > Sciaenidae > Nibea > Nibea coibor. Next base: position 12,706,417 of record CM041728.1, read on the forward strand.
TAAAAATAGAAAATATTGAATCTCTTGCAGCCTATGTTGTTTAAATTTACGTGTACCTTCTAAACCTTCCCCCAAATGCACATAAACATAAAGCAACTTTATTAACCCTTTCTCCATAATAGGCCACCTGCGTTCAAGTGACGTTTGTAATGTTATTAAGTGGCAGCTTTTTATATATATATATATATATATATATATATATATATATATATATATATATATATATATATATATATATATATATATATGTGTATGTATGTATGGCATTCTGGTGGATTTAAGTGAGCTGATACAGAAGGAATGCATGTTCATGTTCAGAGCGGAACACGCACTATCAGAGCAGGCTTTGGCTTTGTGCAGAATTAGATTTGATCAAATCCTCCTTTAGATTTACTCCCAGCATCCCAGTGGACACATTTTATATATCAAACTTACACTTTTTCACTCTTTTTTGTGGGAGTTTTTCCTTCCTCGAATAGGAACGGAGAGTGTCGCGTATAAATAAAACTGACTGAACTTAACTTTCGCCTATTAATTACACCCTCAAACCGTCTTCTTATCTTTATGCGGTTGCACATATGTGCGTTTGTTGCATTTGCAAACACAGCCTACACACTTGTCCAATAAATCACACACGGATACTGCAAATAAGGATTTATTTAGCAAAACACATGCGGTGGTACGAGTGAGAAAGAGCGGATCTCCCTAAAGGAGCATCAATAAAACTATCACATCATCGCTGTCACAGAGCAAAATAACGAAACACTCGGAGCACATGCAGCATTTGAACCGAGCTGCAGTGGGATCACACAGAATAGGCTAGATGCTGTTTGCTCTCCACCAGTGATCAGAAAGTGCAGGCAAGCGCTGCACGACTCCCCGGCTCCTCTCCTCTCCGCACACTGAACAGCGCCCGAGCTGTGCCGCCTGTCTCCTCGCATTTGCTTGTGCACGCAGTGCGCCGAGGGCTGCAAATCAAACGCCCGCCGTTTCGCTCCGCGGCTCCTGCGGCTTCCTCATTGGCTCGGCGCGGCAGCCAATGGCGGCCTGTGTTTACCGTCGAAGTAGGGAGGGAGGGGGGGTTAGGGTGGTTGGTGTGTGTGTGTGTGTGTGTGTGTGTGTGGAGGAGGTGGGGGTGTGTGTAAGAAAAGGGTAGGGTGGGGCGGGGGCGGCGGTGGAGGGGGCGCCTCACGGGCACGCTTTCACATTGTCGTTCTCAAACCAATAGGCCTGCGCGTTCACCCCTCCCCGCGCACACACACGCACACACCCCTCCATCCTCCTTCTCCACCCCCTCCCCCTCCTCCTCCTCCTCCTCCTCCCGGCGTGTCTGAGTCTCAGGCTGCATGAACGAGCCTCGATTCACTACAAGCCCGAACTTCTACGATGCGTCTCTCCCATACCTCAACTGACTGCACAGCACAGTCTGCAGCAGCATAGGATGTAATCAATCCCACATGTTTCACCTCCGCGACTCGGGGATTTTCACTTTGAATATTTTTGTACTTTTTCTTTCATTATACCCTACTCGCCATGCAGTGGATATAACTTACGAGTAAGTAGAAAATGAATTTAGAGCTGTGTTTTCTGATCTTTACTGGCTTGTGCTGGATGTCGATTTTTTAGCTCATGTGCTACATGCAGGAGGGGATGATGAAAATGTAGCGTCTTATTTACATGAAGATGCGTCTATTTTTATTTATTTTTTTCAGAAACACTTCGCGGTTATTCACTGTCACACCTTTTTAGAGAAGTAAAATGCAAGCTGATATGTCCCTGCAACCCTTTCCAGAACAATGTCTCTCATTCTGTAATTATAATATTGCCATTAAAGCAGAACATACCTCCCGTTTTGACAGTATTTGGAAGGATTTGTTGCGGATATCTCATTGTTTTCTCTCCTGTCCAGTGTGGAGAGCTGAGCTGAGGTCGCTGTGTGTGTGTGTGTGTGTGCGCTTGTGTGTGTGTGTCACTTTTTGATCTGACCTCTCTTCACAGCCAAATTACGTGTGTGTTTCTAATTCATTCAGAGGACTATTCAAAACCACTCGCTTTTCAGCGCGCTTCCTCACGCCTGTAGTTTTATAGACGCCAAATTGTAGATTATTCTTTGTTAGTTTCCTATTGTGTGTGTGTTCGTGTGTGCGTGTGTTTTGAGAGGGAAGGAGACAGGGCAGTTTATTGCAAACTGCAGTGCTCCCTGCATCCCCCCTTCGGTATGAAGGCTGTGCAGACGCCGGGCTGTCTTCGGCTCCGCCGGGCTTGTCTCTCTTATTTAGCCGGGCTCTGAATATCCGGGTTTACTGTCCCCGGTTATGTTTTGTGACTTTACTTTATTGCAAAATTGTCGAGGTTAATGAGCTGGCCTCTGAACGAGACCAAAGTGGATGCCTTTTTAAATTCCTTTTTATCTTTTGTCCAAAGGTCCACACACATATGTATTTATTACATGTGTGTTCAAATCGCACAAAACGTGATTATATTTTTTCCGAAAATCACAATTCTATGGGGACTTGCTGGCTTTCGTGCTAAGTTCAAAGAATGTCGTTTTGACCAGTGTTGGCTACTTTTGTTGGGAGGATTTTCGTCTGGCGATAGTTTGACCCTTTGCAGGGCAGTGATGGTGGAGGTGTGTGCGCGTTTGGAGAGGTGTGTGTGTGTGTTTGGGAGTGTGTATGGCATTTGGGAGAGTCTGAGTGAAGTGGAAGGAAGTCTGAACGCCTTCCACGTACACACACATATACACTCACGTACACACATGGACACACTACAGCAGATCCAAATGATCATTTTCTCCCCAAACTGTTACGCGCGATCTGCTCACGTCGTTCTGTTTGCGTGGCGTGCGATAACATGGGATTTAGATTCAGGTTGTTAAATGTAGCCTGAGTGGCTCTCTGTTGACGTGGAATGTAAACATGTAGGACGTGTGTTTACGGCCTGAAAATTTAAAAATGTATAGACAAATGTCAGACGAGAGTGGTTTATGATTGATGTCCCGTAGAGAAGGGCCATTGTTTCTCACAGCCTAGGGGACAGAAGAGAGTCCATTTTGCCTTCCCAGTGCGCTTGCAGTAGCCTGCATTTCTCTCCTTTTTTTTTACCTTCATGTTTTCCCTCATGCTGTCGACTGGATGTACTCGTCAAAATAATATCATGGTCCTCACAAACAAAAGGGGTTACTAAATTATTTAAATATATTCGCACTATATTGCAAAATACCCGCATGGGAAACATTTGGATATTTGCATGCATTGGATATTTTTGTGTTTGGACGCACAACACACACATTTATTTGCAGGCTCTGTCAAAGCTGCTGAACTTTGGAGATCCCCCCCACCTCTCTCTGTCTCTCTCTCTCTCTCTCTCTCTCTCTCTCTCTCTCTCTCTCTCTCTCTCTCTTCTCAAAACACAATTCCTGAAAGTTGGGAGTCCTTGAGCAGCTTGTGTGTGAGAAAGTGTGTGCGCGTAAAAAAAAGGGAGACTTGAATATCCGAGCTCATGCAGCCTATATTCTTATGCACTTCATAAGCCCCTGGTCCACCAGAGCATTTGATATTTTCTTTGTTCCTTTATCGTTGATTCCTGGGAGGTGCTATCAGCATCTACAGAGCGCTAGATGGACGTGCCATGCATTGAAAGGCCTAATAGATGGACTACTGAGGTGTGTTTGGCGAACACAGGCACCCAGCTCTCCCTATCTGAACGTCACATGGAGCCCTATTTAAGTAAATGACCTAGGCTATAAGGCATACATATAAAGTCGATGATTTCCTAGTCTATTTCACTGTTTATTGCCCCGCTCTTTCGCACTGGAGCATAAAGGTGATTTGATTTGTGTTTGTGATTACAGTGTAGCCTACATATACTGTATATGTAGCAGAGATGCATGGTGTTTGCCATTGCCAGGAGGCGAGGGGCCATTGCTGCTGCTGCTGCTGTTGCTGCTGACTCCGTAGGAGTTGATAGAAATAGCTGCTTTATCGCCGGTTTCATTAATAAGCAACACCACAAACGAGAATCCTGGTTACGACAGCGCTAACTATAAAAAAAAGCCAAAGATTAAAAGGTGAAACAAGTTAGATAAATGCGTAAAAAACAGCCATCAGTCAAGTCAGATTTAATTTATAAAAGCTATACATCAAACGCTATTGATCCAAAGCAGAAATATGTGTGTGTGGTTACTGGATCCTATATCAGCACCATGTTTCACTGCCTTTCTTTCTTTCTTTTCTTTCTTTCTTTCTTTTTTTTTTTTTGAAAATTGAAATTAAAGAATATCTTCTAAAGTGTCACAACCACGTGTTAAATGTGAGCACCGTGGATCAGATTTTATGACAGCAGAGCGACGAAAGAAATCAAACTTTATTTACATAAACAACAATCATTTCTGTTTGAGGCACTGTGGGGGTCTCCAAGGTTGTTTTTTTGTGGAGGGGGGGGGGGCGACTTTGGTCGTCATAATTTAGGTAAAAACAATTGCCTTTGTGCGTTCTCGCTCAGAAGTGTTGTGCAAATGGTTTTCTTCATATTTTAGTGCAAGAGCCCCCGAGGTCCAGCTTGTTTATGACCAGTCCTTGTTCAGTCTAAAGACTTAACAGCTCGTCCTTCATCGAGAAAGGCTCTTTACCGCTGCGAACTCTTGTACATGTATATGCACCATTTGTTTGTACCTGAGCCAAATCTCCCCCTTTCCTTTCCATTCTTTTCGCTGATAAAGAAAGCTCCCGTGTGCGTTATTTGCATCGTGTTTGGTCACAGGATGAAGCGGGGGGGGGGGGGGGGGGGGGTAGCAGGAGAGAGGGAGGGCAAAGAGAAGGGGGGAGGCAAAGACTCTCCACTGTTGGGGCCAACGATGTAGTGAAGGGTAAATCCACATAAACTCAGTTCAGCCACCTTTTTATCTGCAGGACAGACTTTACTCACCTCTCCGTGCTGGCATAAATCGACCTTAAATGAAACGCAGAGACAAAGCAGTGAGGATAATATGTAAATGTGGTCTTTTCAAAGGTTTTTTTTTGTCAAATTTGAATTGCTTTTGTAAATGCTGCTTGTTTGTCTAAACATGAACAGCGACTGTCTCTCAGTTCAGCCTTTTCTTCGGCACTACATCCCTGGTTGGCTCATTATTGTCAGCGCTTTGACGTGTCTCCTGCTCTCTCTTTTGTAGGACATGACGGGGACTCAGTTTCTACCCTGCAAAGCCAAAACTCCGCTCAATGCGAGGGGAGCCCGAAGTTCATAAAAGGGATTATTTGCATCTGGGTGCCTGAGACCTTCGGTGCCTCCGGATTTTACTTTGGATTTGGGATTTATCGGTTCTCACCGGGATGGAAAGCCGAGATTTCGCTCCTCCGCACCACCTCCTGACGGAGCGGAGCGCGTTGGTTCACAGCGCCGCGTCTCGGATGGCGCCAGGCGGCCACGGCTCCGTGCAGCACCCCGCTCACTTCCAGCCGGGGAAATACTACTCGTCCCACCTCTCCATGGGTCCGCACTCAGGTCAGTTTTGAAAGCAGCTCTTTTCATGTGTATAAATGACAAGTATGGACATAGAAAAAAAGTCAGTTCCCCTCTTTTGTCTGAAGCATATGTTCTCCATATTACAAACTTGGGAAGCTCTGTGGGACGAACTAGAATTTACTGTGGAAGGAAATTGCTCAGATTTTGTGAGGCATTTAGAAATTAGCAAAAAATTTCGCGGGCATGTTAAAGACTTTTATGCTTTTACTTAATTTAATGACCTGTTTATGACATAGCTGCTTTCTGCGTGTAATATATGGAAATAAATATCTGTCAGGTTAGTGTTTCAGCCTCGCGTAAAATCAGAATATACAGACATTGGTGGGAAATTTCCGCCTTAAAGAGGAGAAAACTTCTCTGGCAAATTAGATTAACTAAATTTACGGCACACCTCCTTTTTTTGTTTTAAACCTCTCACGATTTTAGACATATTCCAGGATTATTCGACTTTATCACACAGGGATTATTAAGCGTTTCCAGTGGCATAATCTTGTCATAGATTTATATGCTTTCATCAATTAGTAAAGTACTAATCATTGTCATTTGATGTAATTAATTAGAATTGGGTAATTCCACTGCTTATATTTCCCATTAAACAATAAATTAAAGCTATTAGCTGAGCACGTCCCTTGTTTCTTGCTGTTGTGTGTGTGTGTGGCTCCAAGGTGCATGGTGGTTTGGTGCTGGTTGGGTTCTATACGCACATGCTGGTTTGTGCTGGTCACAAACTGGGGGTCGAAGTTGTGGTGGTGGTGGTGGGGACTAGATGGGGAGCTCTGGCTAATAGAAGTGCGGGTAATACCAGAAAATCCGGTTTCTATATTGAGCGGGGACGTGACGGGGTGCGAATGGGTTGACAGTGCATGCATTAGATTTAACAAGTAGCTTTGGTATCCTGTCTCAATAGGAGGGGGGCGGGAGGGTGGGAAGGTGTGTGTGTAGAGAGAGAGAGAGAGAGAGAGAGAGAGAGAGAGAGAGAGAGAGAGAGAGAGAGAGAGAAAGAAAGAGAGGCTTGAAATCATACAGTGTCCATACACTGGACTCGCTGGATGAATGCAAACGTGCCCGATGAGAAATCTCATTAATTATCATTTGCAAATGCAGCGGGTTCTTTAAACAGACGCTGAGATTCGGGCCTATGAATGATATCGTCTGTTGTGTGTAGGATCCACACATCCCCTGTCCCCACTTATCTGCATATTCATTAGTTTTACAACACAACAGCAAAACCGACGCAGACATCCAGTCCGGTTTGCTTTATCTCTTAAAAAAATAATTAAATAAATAAATAAGGACAAAATAGTTTCCACATTTCACGTGAACGCGTGAAACTGGACGCAGTGTTCGCAGACAGAGCTGGGTCAGTTTCACATTTGGTGTGCTCGTAGGCGAGGTTCTGGTTCTGATCTGGAAATAAAAGGATTAGTTTTATTTATTAGTTTGCCTTCAGAAGTGTTCTCACCTGCTTCACGACTCTAAAGAGAACAAAGCTGCCATTTTTTGAATGTACAGAATATCTGTTTATATTTCCTGTAATCAATTTACAGTGTATTCAGTGTATGTAAGAGAACAAGATTTATATTTATTATTTCCTATAATTCATAATTTTAAATATATATATATTCTAAAATGTATTATATGTGTATATTCTAAATAATATTTACTGCATATGTCTAAGAAATATGTTAATGTCTACAACATGTATTGTATTATGTATTATTCTACAATACAAGTAAGCATCATGGTATGATACATATTAAATAATTAATATAATTATAGTTCTACATGATGATATATTTAAATATATTATCCAATAATTCAAACAGTATAATTTATTCTGAATTGATAAAATATTTAATATATTTCATGAGACATTTAGCTGCACGTCTGCTTTAAATTTGACTAAAATGATTTTTGTCATTTTTAACATTTTTAAAGCTATAACCGAGGCTCAGGCTGCGTTAACAAACATCCAGCGTGCGCAACAATTGAAACAGATTTATCCTCAACTTTGACTGATGCTGCTCCTCGCTGACATGTATTATGGTCTAATTTAAAAACGATTCTGTAATGTTAAAAAGGAGGAGGAGGGGGAAAAAAGTGTAGTAATGCGGGGTGATAATGCTATTGAAATATATTCAAGAGGGCCTCTCACTGGGTCTCAAGGTGCATGACACTGTATTGAGATTCCAGATATCCAGACTCTCCATGCATGTCCCTGATGGGGTTTTGACTGACATGATGGGCATAGAGGATTGTTGTTTTGGGATGGGGGTTGGGGTACGTGTGTGTGTGTGTGTTTGCTGGGAGGTTAGGATGGGGGTTACCTTTGTGCTTGCCCCCCTTAGAGATTCAGAAAGCTGTATGCCTGGCCCTAGGCCTCGGCACAGGGGGTAGATATGATGTGGGGCTGGCCATACCAGGGCAGGAGAGGGGGGTTGTGATGGGGGGATTGTTTCAGATCTTTGGAAAGAGAGAGAGACACACACACACACACACACATTTTTTTTTTACCTTCTCACAAGACCAAACTGGGTGTATCACTTGCAGAAATTCAAAGTTAAAAAAAAAAAAAAAGCTCTCATTCCCTGTGTTTCTTCATTCCCGGAAAACCTGCAATCCATCAATTTGCCGAAGCCTCTTATTTAGATCAGCATGGTGTCTGCTTGAATATGGTCGCGCTTGACAAGGTGATGGAATGACAGCCGCATACCAACGCCATAAGACGCAGCCTCCATTTGATAAAACCCCACAATGATATTACACAGGCGTTTAGATTACTGATAGGAGCAGTGGGAAAGCCTTTGTCTCTCTCTCTGTGTCTGTCTGTCTCTCTTTCCCCTCCCTGTTTCACTGCTTTGCTTTTATTACAGTCTCTCCCTCTCTTTCTTCCCTTTTTTCTGTGATGTTAGCCCCCTGGGCAGTGCTTGTGCAAGTGCGTGTGTGTGTGTGTGTGTGTGTGTGATTAAGGTTAGGTTTAGCCTGCAGTAGCACAGGTGTGCAGTATTATGGAGGGCGTGGCAGAGCTTGTCATTGAACAGGTGTGTTACTTCCCAGACAGCAGACGGTTTTTGTTTACATGGCTGTGTATGTGTGAGAGAGTGTGTGCGTGTGTGTGACCTAATAATACAGACAGAAAGAGCTTACATTCATGTTACATGTGTGCACACTTGCACAGCTGTACACACACACACACACACACACACACACACACACACACACACACACACACACACACACAGAGTCCTTAAAGGGTTTCTCTCTTAAGCTGTGTGTGTTTCGTGCTTTGAAAAAGTAATAAACCATAATCAGAATGTTTTGGTTAGACTAGATAACCTCTCTGCTTTGTCTCTCTTTCTTTTCTCTCAATCTTTCCTCTTTGGCCTTCTCCCACTGACCTTTTTCTTCTTCTTCTTCTTCTCCCCTCGCTATCATTCCCTCTCCTTTCTTCCCGTTCAGTCTTGTTAGTGAAGCACAAGACTCTGCTCTAAATGTTTGTAGCAGCATGTGTGTGTGTGTGTGCGTGTGTGTGTTGCATACAGCCGCCCTGTCCATTCATCATGATGCTGTCAGTAATGTCGCTCCTCTCTTGGAAGTTTCTCAGCTTTGGCTTTGATCGTCATGGCAGCGCAGACGAGGCACGCCCCTTCACCTTCCTACCTGCGAGTGCACACACACACGCACACACACACCTTCACACACAAACAACTCGCATGACGTGTAGAGAGAAAGATGTGTGTGTACATGAGTTTGGAAGTTTCTGCTTGTGCAATTAGAGACACAGAGCTCTGTAAGTGAGTGTAGACATCCATTTGTGTGTGTGAGTGTGTGTAGCTTACTGGTTATGTTAAAAGACAATAGTGAAGGAAGGAAATAAGGAAGGACCTATATATGAAGTGAGTGAAAAGAGAATATAAGCATGTAAATGATAGATGGATAGAGAGGAGAAAGGAAAGGAGGAGTAGAGGGAGTAGAGAGGCTGAATGTTTCCACCTGGTTGGTAATCCAGTCAGATTACCACCGCCTGACGGCACCCACTGGCCGCCATCCCCGACTCCTCAGCCTGCCGTCTCCGCTGCCTCTCAAGAGTGAAAGCGAGAGAGAGAGAGGAGACGCTCGCCTGTGTGTGTGTGTGTGTGCGAGATGAGTCAGCAGTGGATGAGCCTCAGACAGACTCAACCCCCACCTCACCTCACCAACGCTACCCAGGGTACAAGGGGCACATCCTGGGTGCAGCGTGCAAGACGACCCCCTGTGTGGAGGAGACAGCTGGTGGAGGCTGCAGCCAGCCGAGCTGCGATTGGATGCAGGAAGGAAGGAACAGAGTGTAAAATATCCATTCAGATTGAGAAAGGAATATACTAAATATCAAGAATCAGATTTACCTCACACCCATGAGTAGAAAAACACCCCAAATTACTGCTGGGTTATTTACCCAAACTAAAATATGGTACAGCTGTGACCTTTTCTAAACTTACATGTCACTAATATCTGTACCCTTTGCGGTTTTACACGTTGTGTGCACTTTTGTGGTAGTTTTAAGATAAAACACGAGCGTGTCGTGTCTAACACTGGGTCAAAATTATTGTACTTTAGTTAACACTTGAATAGAGACTGAGCAGTGATTTTTAGTATTAGGATTAGTTTTCTAGTTTTCATCTAAAGACATTCAATAAGTACTCACACACCCCGTGGACATTTTTTTTCTTTTTTTTTTAGAAAAATCACGTTTTGCATAAACACTATTTTGTCTGTCAACCTCTTAATATTATAAACACGGCTTTACACCCACATCAGAACTTTATTACTCTAAAGTTGAAATAAAATATGCAGCAAGGGCAAAGAAATCAGTTAAATGAGTCTGACTGTTTGAAATTTGTTGATGCATTAACAGCATTAAGTCATTAAGTCATTAAGTAAAGTCATTAAAGTCATTTCCATTACAAATGAGACTCCTGTGTATGCCTTGATATTTCAAGCAAACTGTGGCACATCTTTTAAATATATTCCTGAATGTTTCACTGCATCTAATCAAATTGACCTCAGAGTGACTGTGACCGAGATTTGAGTAAAAGGTCACATCAAATGGAAAGATATATAAAAAAAAAATGAATATATTAACTGGAGCTCTTTTTGATGTTGGAGTTTTGAGTGAAGCGGGCGTTTGTTCTGGAGCACATTTGCTGCAGTGACAGAAGACTTTTGTCTCATCTCCAACTCTCATCCAACATGTGAACAGCTGCTTATTGTCGGTAGCAGTGATTTGAAGGGAGTGGGGTGCGTTTGGTTGCGACATCTCCGGGGTGTGAACACACACCACCATCTGATGACTTGGCATGTGAATGGAGAGCGCCAGACTTCCTGTGTCCATGTGCTCTTTCTTCTCTCAATCTCTCCTCCTCTTCCCCCTTTTCTTCTTCTTCTCCTCTCCTTCTTCTTCTTCTTCTTCTGTCCCTCGCTGGCCAGACCTCCCCTCCGCCCGTCTTCCTCACTCCTCTTTAACCACATGCTCACCCTCCCTCTTCCTCCTCTCCTTCTGCTTTCCTCTTTCACTTCCCCTTCACTCTGCGTTCGCTCCTCTCGGCTTTTTCAAGTGGTCCTCCAGCACTCCTCCCTCCTCCTCCTCCTCTTCCTTCTCACAGCCATGTGCCTCCCCACTCCTCTCTCTCTCTCTCTCTCTCGCTCTCCCATCTATCCTCTCTTCTCAATCGATCCCCCCCACCTCTTATATCCAGCTCCCATCTCTAACTCCCCACACACCCATCGCCTCCTCGCGTTGTTAGCAGACCAGCTTCTCTCAGCACTCCTCCTATTTCTGTCTCAATTTCAGCCTGCTTCCTCTCCTTTTCCACATTGCCTCATTTGTTCCCCCCCCCCCCCCCCCCCCCCCCCACCCCATACCCTCCTCTCTTCTTGCCTCCCCCCACCATTCGGCCGGTTGTTAACGGGCCCGTCCCGGTGCTACTCGGCCCATGGCCAACTCACTAAATCAGAAACGATTGGAGGATTTGGCAAGAGGGAGTGAGAGCTCAGCGCGGCGCCTTTGAAGTCAGAGAAACGAGAGAAAAATGACATTTTAAACAGCCCGCAAAACACAAGGCTAAAACAGCTTCTTACTCTGTCCAGGAGGAGGGGGTGCCGAGTGTGTGTGTGTGTGTATTCATTTAAGAATACGATATAGGATGTTTTATGTGAATATGTGGCTCATGTGGCTACTATTCAGGATACAAATGCATGAAGAAGTCACAAGATATGTGAAAAGAAAGAGTGTGCACAAATGTGTGTGTGTGTGCGTGCGCATGTGTGCAGACGCTATAATTCCCTGCTATTTTATGGCTTTCCACTTCTTCAGAGAGGTCAAGGCAATCCCCTGTTTACGCCATGTGACAGAGAGGTGACATCACTTAGCAAAGGAGGGGGGCAGACATGATGTCAGAGTCTCGCCAGATCCACAGGTCTGCACCCCCTGAAAACAGCGACGGTGCAACCACAGCAACCCTTATCGCGGCAGCAACCGACACCTGAGACTGACCGGCTTTTATTCGTCTCAGGGTCACATTTATGCCTGACTCATCGTCACTCGAGCTGACTTGTTTGACTCAGCCGGGGCCCTTTCCTCGGCTGTTGTGTTTTGGTCCTCTATTCGATTCATTTCAGCTCTGTTTGGCTCATTCATATTGTAATGGCCTCCATTCAGGCGGGTCTATGTCCAGTTTGTTTTGCTGTCAGGGGCTCAGATGGATGGAGGGGGCCGTAGGTTCATCTGGAGGTGAGGTTAAAGAAGGCAGAGTGGTTGGACTGCCCCCTGAATCCCAGACCCTTCATGGTTTTTCAGAGTCATGCTGCTGCTGTCATACAGATTGAGCAGATTGAGTATTTGGTGTGAAAGACAGCTAATGTGCTCTTAAATAGGAAAGAGGTTCATATCTGTGTGTGTGTTTGCGTGTGTGTGTGTGTGTCTGATGGGGGGAAAGAGAGTAAGAAAAAGGGAGAAGCAGCTGTGTGGAACAGCATGGATCGTTACACAGTGACACACATGAAAGCATTAAGTATATTCAGGAGCCTTCGTTGAATATACATGGAGCTGTGTGCAGTTTTGTATGTGTGCGTGTGTGTGCATGGATGTGTGTGTGTGTGTGTGAATCCCCTCCCATGCTCTTGCCGGAGCTGAGAGTAGTGAGAAAGAAAACAAGGAAAGAGAGCACGAGAGAGAGAGAGAGAGAGGGGAGAAAAAAAACAAAAAAAAAACAACAACAAAGATCCGTCATCAGTCATTCATGGCTAATCAGTCTCGTGGGACGTACACACACACACACACATACACACACACATATCACACCACACTACACTACACCACACCACACCACACACACACACACACACACACACACACACACACACACACACACACACAGTCACACAGTCACACAGTGCTGAGGTCCTAATCCTACTGGGACTGCTTGTGCCTCTGTGTGTGCCTGTCTAAATTTTGGATCCAGGCTGATTAGAAGCAAACTTCCTTTTTCTACGTCTCTCTCTCTCTCTTACTCTCTCTCTCTCTCTCTTCTCCTCTTCCTCTTTGATTGCTGGTAAAGTGTCTCTTCTCCTTCTCTCCATTTTTCTCTTTTGTCTCTTTAATAACCGCCTACTGTCTTTTCCGGTCGTTTTGATGTGTGTTTTTGTAATGTTTGGAAGCATGTGTGCATGCAAAACATAGGCACGTCTCCCTCTCTCTCTCTCTCTCTCTCTCTCTCTCTCTCTCTTTCTCTCTCTCTCTTGCTCTGTGTGTGTGTGTTTGTGTGTATATATGTGTGGTGCGCACTTAAGTCTGCTTTTGCATGCGTGTGTGTGTGTTTGTTTCATCAGAACCTCTCAGTGTTGTCTGTGTTTTATCATCTCTTCCATTTGTTTCAGCGTTGTCTGTTTCTGAAATCAGACAAGCTTTTGTGGCGTAGATGTGGATGTTGTTAAAGCTTAATTACATATTAACATAATAATAAATAATCACAAAAGACAAATATCTTGAACAGCATGATCATGGATATGCAACATGCAGACGAGAGCAGTTTTTGATCAATCTTAAAATATCACCCAGCACTTTGTGTAAAAATTGCCCTCTTAAGTCTGGATGTGATTGTTGCATCCAGTCATGAAGTGAAGCTCTGTCTCTGTCTGTACTGCGTGCGGTGAGCAGCGAAAACGCAGTTTGTCTTTTCTTGGTCGCCAGTGCTCATTATCATAATATTAATATGGACATTTCCCGATCTTAACATAAATCACGATACAAAATTACATTTATTTCCCAGACTGCGTCTACCTGTCTCCGTGGCCGGGCTGTGTCTGTGCATCCTCATGTTTTTTAACAGCTTGTTTTTTTTTTTTGTTTTTTTTGGCTGTATTATTAAGGTGTGGTTTATTACCAGATAACTTAGTATGTGTGTGTGCGTGTTTTGGCAATTTCTTTCGAATAGGTCAGGACATGGCCATGGATTACAGTTATCCGTGGCTACGACGGATTTCCGTCATTCCGAGTTCACAGAAGCGACTTACGAGATCGACTTAGATCGGAGGAGAACAAAACAGTGTTGGCTGATTTATTGGCAGATTGACACACGCGGCAGCCAATGGTATCGTGTACAGCGTGTACGCGCTGACCAATGACAGCACGACGAATCACAGGGGGGCGGGATCTAAACGCGGAGCAGCGGCGCTAAAGTTTAGCCGCTCAGCTAGCACGGAGTCCGTTTTTTGACTGCGTCACAGGGCTGTGACGTCATTTTGAGACCCGGTTTGTAAAGTTTAGTCAACGTGTGAGGACTCGTCTGACACAGAGAGCCTCCTGTTGTTGCTTCACGTGTGAAATAACAACTATAAGTGTGGACTTTGTCTGCAGTGTTTCTGTGTGAACGGCTTCATCCAGCGGCTCTCCCTCCCCTCCGGCACCGTGAGTTACCATGGTTACGGGAACGCCCTGAAATGACGATAATCAATAAGAAGTTTTTAATTAGTTTGACGGTACAAAACAATGAATGAAACCTGATTGTACCTCTAAATCTTGTATTATCCCATATGTAACAAATGTGAAGCCTCAGAGCTTAGCCCATGTAGTGATGGCAGAAAGGTGATAACAAACCACCAGACTGAAACTGTCACAAGTTGCTCTCATTGTTATTTAATCCCAGTGCTGTTTGTTTGATGTATTTCTCCGTTAAACGATAAGAGGCTCACTGGAAACATCATTATTATTGATAATAACAAATAATGATGAGAAGAAGAGGTAAAGGTTGTACTGTAGATGGTTGATTATTTGAGTAAAAGTTGAGACAAACTTGGCAAAAAATCAGTATCAGTTTGATTTCATATATTAAAAATTACCTTGAAAAGACACTAAGTGTGAATAGAGCAACTCTTTGAAGCATCAACCTGTAAAACACTGTCGGCCAAGTATTTAAACTTGATGTCTGCATTAGAGAACGTGGTCATGAGGAGTGGGGCCGTAAACCTTATCTTATTTTCTTTTAGCACGTGTCAAGTAACGTTACCTGTAGCATCTTTCACAAACTGCAAATGGGGAATATGACTTGCCTGCAGCTCAAACAATATTATTTGACTTTCTTTTTTTTTTTTTTTTTTTTGCTTTAATCCATACATGGCTATAATTTTTTGTGCGCCAATTTGCATTTTATTTCAGTTAGTCAATCAACAGAAAATATAATTCCGCTATTGAGCATTTTTTTTAAAGGCCAAAAATGCCAAATATTTGCTATTTTTTCCTCCTTCTTTTTAATATCCTTATCAAGTGAATATCTTGTGTTTTGGAGTGTGAGACACTGCATGGGGAATTTCTGATGGACAAGTTTCACCATTTTCTGACATTTCATAGACTAAATGATTAACTGAATAATCGAGAAAATAATTGGCAGACTGATAGACAATGAAAATAATTGTTAGTTGCAGCTCCCCCCTAAAATGATTTTTTTCTTGCTCTCCATCAGCCTCCTTTTCTTCGTTCTTTCTTTTATTTATTTTCCTTTTCTCCCCCCTTCCCATCCTCTTTATTTCATCTCTGTGGATCTCTCCAATAATCTTTTATTCCTGTGTAAATATGACAGCGATGAGGGAATATAAAGAATGGAAAAGCCATGCTGAAATAAGGTCAGACTAGGTTATTCTCACCTGCTTTCTCCCTGTCTCTCTCTCGCTTCGTCACCAGGTCCCATCCTCTCTCTTTCTCTCTCTCACTCGCCCTATCCCTCCCTCCCTCCCTTTCCTCCTTCCCTTCCTCCCTCCCCCCTCCGCTCGCTCCCTTGTTGCCTCTCTCTCGTGTTCGCTGTCTGCTGATCCCGCTCTTCTCTCTTGTTCTTCCCCCTCACACACACTGGCACACACTGACTGTCTGACGCCCACACACGCGCACACATACAGTACACGTGCAGACACACACACACACTGACAGACAGACAGACAGACATACACACACACACACACACACTCACACTGACACCTGCATGTCGAGCCGTTGAGGGTCTAATTTAAGTAAAGTGCTTCTCTAGGAACCACAACCCCTCAGCTCACGATGATGGAGGGTGATACGGAGCGGCGTGGTTGAACACACACACACAGTTATACATAGACGCACACACACATCCTGCTCCAGTGATATGGAGATATGACTCTCCGTTGTGTGGGATTGAAGGAAGCACTGTAGATGTCTTGTAAGTAGCATACTGTAATAATTATGTGATATTTGATCCCCGTTGGGAAATTCACCTTTTCTTGGCTGCTGGCAGATCACACTGCAGGGTCAGTTACAGTGGTGGCAGAGCTGGGAGGGATTCAGTGTCTTGCTCAAGGACACTTCAGCAGGTTGGCTGCTGGCTGACATGGATATGCATGAATCTGGGTCTGCTGGTTAAAGGATGTTGTCCTCTTTGCTGCAAACGCCCTGCTGCTTCGCTTCTGTTGCGTAGGTGTGTTTGTTTCCACTGGAGTTTGGAGCTAACTTTAGCTGAAGCTGCACCGCTGTTGCAAATCTGAGGCCGCATTTACAAACCTTCATGGAAAAAATAGCATGAAGTGTTTTGGTTTTGGTAAGTGTAGTCCACGATAAAAGTTAAGTCAAGACCGACAAAAATACATTTCAATTACTGTATGGCTTATCCTACATTTCTTAAGTTACAAAAAGAAACTCTTGAAAGCAAAGCATAATCTAAATGTCAGAAACTTTCCCTTTTTCCTAAAAATATTGGAGTACAAATGTATAAAAATACTCTTAATACATTTTGAACTATAAATTAAGTATAGACCATAATTTTGTTTGCTGTAACTAGGATACTTTGTGGATTTGTTGAACATCTTTAAGCATTTATGGAGCAACATTTGGAGCCCTATTTGAGTCCACGTGAGCAATGTCTTTTAGCTCTATTTTTGGTCTCCACCAACCAACTCCTGAAATTTTGGTCTCTTTAGCTGCTAAATGCTCCACAACGTTCAGGTAGTCAATAATTTTTTCTGTCTACCCCGGCTGGAAATGGTGCCATGAAAGTAGCGAGCCTGAAATGAAACTGATATGTTAGGAGGCAGAAAACCAAAACAATGAGCTCAAAGATGCTAAAGTGCTCTGTAGAGCTGAGGGGGACTCATATATAAAAATATTGATTATATCTGCTTTAGGGGATCTGCGGTTGGATTTAAATTGACAAATCAACAAAAGTGTTATTGCTGTGACCTGCAGACAGCGCAGTGCGGCTATTGAATTATAAATAATTTAAAAAAAATGAAACTGCAGAACATAAAGTCAGTCTACTTTTTCTTGTCTACTTTGCATGGCTCTGTTTTATGTTAGCTTGTCTCACTGGAGGAGGATCACAGAATTAAACAATGTCTCAGCCAAGAAAAAATATTACTTTTTAAAAATTTCCACTGCGTAGCAGGTGAGTTAATTCAATTTAAACTTGTTTTGTGGAAACTGGCCTTGTGTCCTATAATTTTCTCCTGGCTCTCTTTTACTATTTCACTATTGGGGCCAAATATTGAACCATTGCACCACCCTGTCTCAACACCACCCTGTCTATGGTTTTGAACCATAATTATAATCAGTAATAGTCAGTTAATAAGTAACAGAGTCACATAATGCAGCTCTAAAGAACACGTGTTTAATAGGGATTGTGTGCTAATGTACCATAGATTGTAATATGTAACCATAAAGTAGTAAAATGTTGATAAGTGGTGAACTTGCATTGTGTTTGAACTTGAGCAGATCATATTTATGATTCATGAAGAAGCACATGTGGACCCGTTCATCTCTCCGTCTCCACTTTGCTCTCGGCTCACGGTGACGTGTTTTCTGTTAGACTCACTTTGTGCTCTTCCTGGTGTCTTGACCCCCAGGTGTATTTCATGCAGCGGCAGGCACATGCATCTACAAATCACTGAGTCTGTGTGTATAGTGTGAGAGTGTGTATTTGCTGTGGCTGCACAGTGAATGGACCACAGGGGCGTGGCACAGGCATGTTGGACTACCAGAACTCCCAGAACAGGCTTCCTCACTTTTAACCAAGAGCTGCAATGCAACTGTGGAGTGATGGCGAGGGGGTTGCCAACACACACACACGCACACACACACACAGACACACACACACACACTCAAGTTAGACGGAATTGCATTATTGAGTCTCACCGCAGGCTTTCCTGAAATATCAGCAACCTTATGCTTTTAATTAGTGTGTGTGTGTGTATGTGTGTGTGCGCCTGCACATACCATTTGTGTCTCATTCTGACCCAAGCAGGAGAACCAGTCTCGTATGACCCCTATTCCCCAAATTCCCCTGTTTTCTTTGGTGAAACATGGAAAAACTTACTCTGGCAGCCCCCTCCCTCCCTCTTCCTGCTTCCTAAGAATCTCTCATGTGTTGTGAGTTCCTGCTTTCCACAACCATATATGGTCCTTCCTCTTGTCGTGGGTGGGTAGGTGGGTGTGTAGTGTCCAAAAAAGTCTGTGGTCAAAAGAAAAGCAGGAACATTTTCCTTCTCACTCACAGTTTACTGGTGCATCTTGTGGGCCACGTTCGGCGATGGAAAACAACAGCGGAGCTCTTTTTTTTGTGGCTTTTCAGGCTGGGTTGAAACAA
This sequence comes from Nibea coibor, assembly GCA_023373845.1. Taxonomy (NCBI): domain Eukaryota; kingdom Metazoa; phylum Chordata; class Actinopteri; family Sciaenidae; genus Nibea; species Nibea coibor. The sequence goes on from CM041728.1 coordinate 12,725,070, forward strand.
GGTGCAATGTTGCACGTTTTCTTCGCTGTCCTTTTAATTTCCTCCTGATTTTATTTCCTGTGATTTAGACAGAGCCGTGGCGCCGGGTAGATGATGTGCCTTTTAAGCATCCTTTACTGGCTTTTGATGGCACACATGTAGGTGCAGTAAGATTGGGATGTAACTACAGTAGTCTCATGCATGCAGAGAGATGGTAGTAGAGACTGCGTGTGTTTGTGTGAGTGTGAGTGTGTGGATGGCGAGGCTCTGGTCCGCAGCCTGGGAGTCAGGCTTTGAGCTGTGCTGTTCATAGTCTGCTGATTTATGCGCCTCACAGGGAAATCTCTCATTTGTAGCTCTTTCATCTCATTTTTCCCCTCCACTCTTTCTCTCTCCCTTTCTCTTTCACTGTCCTCTCTCTTCTTTCCCGCCGTAATGTGATTCAGTACAGCCGCTCATCCCAGGCGACATGCCATGCTTTGCTTGCACACCCTGCTCTCTCTAACATGAATGAGTCAATTGATGAATAATAAGATAGAGCAGAAGGAAAATGCTATCTGGATCTAGTCGAGCAAAAGAACTCCTTTTTTCCCCTGAACGTTTTCTTTGTAAGCACCGCTCGGGCGCTTACTCACACATTGAATGTGTTTGTGTCCCCAGTGCCATAATGCTTTTATGGACCTTTGTGTGTGTGTGTGTTTGTGTGTGTGTGTGTGTGTGTGTGTGTGTGTGTGTCTGTTTGTGTGTGCGTGTGTCTAAGCGCCTTCTACAACCGCCTTGTTTGAGTAGCCCTGTCACTTGTGCAATTCCGTGGTGTCAAAACAGATCAGAAAGGTCTGGCTTGACTCCTGCCCTCACATACACACACACACACACACACACACACACACACAGGCATGCACACACACTCTCCTTCTTTCTCACACACTCTCTCACACACACACAGATTGAAGGCTCAGTGCCAGGGCCCTTGGTGGTTGGAGGCTTATGAAAGGGTCGGACTGACGAGAGGTTGCCAAGTGTACGGCAATAAGCGTAACAGCCAAGCTAACGAGAGTCAGAACCTCTGACACACACACACACACACATACTGAGACCGTACTGTCAGACTCTCAAGCTCTCTCAGTCATCACCACCAGTGGCAAACAGAAAATGTGTGTGTGTGTGTGAGAGAGAGAGTGTTCAGTATATCAGCGTGTGGACAGAAGCTTTTGTTAATTGGCAAATGTGACAATGGAACACGAGAGGATATTGATCTTCAATCGGATGCTGATCGATTTAACTTGTCATCCTTCCAGGTGTGTGTGTGTGTGTGTGTGTGCATATGTGTGTGTGTGTATTGATCAGCAGCCGTCCATTCAGAGAGCCACAGCGAAGAATATCACTCCCTGGCTTTATCTGTGTTTGCTTGTGACATTCGTTACAAGCAAACTTTCCCTCCCCTTTGGTGTCTTCCTCTTCCACTCTACTGTTTGCTTCTGCCTCCTCCTCTTCCTCCTCTTCCTCCTCCTTTTCTCTCTTTAGAATAGTGAGCAACCTTGGGACAGTCTGGCCTGTTATCGGTTGTCTCACTGCTTTGTTTCTGTAGATTTCATCAAGCACTCTTCAGCGGCTTCTGAGACGAACATACAAAAGAGGGTGCAGGGTTATTTTATTTTCATTTTTTTTTTCTTCCACTTTGGATCGTGCAACACACTGCACCGCACTGAACGGCAGTTGATTTCATAAACGCAAAAACAAACTGTTATAATCTAAAAATGTGAAAATAACCTTGATGGGGTTTTTTTTTAGGTGCTTTTCGTCAACAGACACTTTAGATTTTGCATGAAAGCATTTCTAACGTTAGCGTTTCTAAGCACGAGTGCCAAGCGTTTTGAGCCAACCTGATTGATCCATCCTTAATTAAAGCTGTCACGGTGTGCCTTAAAGGTGTGAAAGCGTAAGTGCACTCGTAAAAAATGCAGTATTTCTTGCATAATTGAAGCCAACTTTTTTTTTTTTTTTTAAGCAACTTTTATCTATTGGGGTTAAATAAAAATTCCATTCTAAAATAGTCCCACGCTACCACAGGTGTTATTTCAATCAACCTTTCATACCAGTAATAGTGTGACAGTTTCCACGGTTAAAAAGCTACTTTCTATGGAGGATTTAGTATTTTTTTGTCTTTTGCAGATAGATTTCTCCCTGTATGACTGTTAAACATCAGTGTAAAATGGCGCCTCTGAAGCTCCGGCTGCTAAATTCTGAAGCGCTGACACAAAATCCTGACGTTTATACTGTTGAATCTCCAGATTTGCTGCTATCAAACTCCATTGTGGGCTGCACTGGAAATATAACAACATCCCAAAATTTATGTTTGGCCCCATTATCCATGAGAATACCAAAAATATGCCAAGCAGCGGAACCTGCCCAGAAAAGCAAGGCACATTTCCAGTTCTTGTTTTTTATAAAACAGTGTTTAAGTGTTTTTGAGTGGATTTTCCCCTCAGCAAATCACATTACAGTCAATCATAAATAAACTAAAGCAGATTTTGCTCACTGTAAGTACAGCTGACTGTATTAGTATGAATAGAAACTTGGATTTTTATTACCTTGGATTGTCAACATTGGAGGATTCGCTGCTTGTGTGTTGACACACTTTTCCAAGCCATGATGCCAACTGGGAAAAATGGGAAGCATACAAACACATTTTCTACTTTAATTACCACTACAGAGACTGAATGGAGCTGTTTTCTCAGCCAGCAGCTTGTATTTATGGTAAATAACATGTGCACATATAGTAATCAGCTACGCATAATCATAATGTCACTTGGGTCAGAGTTGAATTTTTGACATCTGATCAGAAGCTCAAACCCGCTGATGGGTAGACTTTGTTACGCTCGCGTTTTCATCTCGCTCACTCTTTCTCTGATATACATCAGCTCTGGGTAATTCGGTGTGTTTGCAGTCATCATTTGGCGTTTGCGCTCGGAGTTACGGGAAACTACGAGAGGATGCAGCGGTGACAGATGGAAAGGGAATGTGCGGATCAGGATAAAACAAAGGCGGAAACAGAGGGCAGGAAGAGAAGAAAGGGAGGAGAGGGGGGAAAAAAACAGGGACAGAAATAAGGTTTACGTTAGTGGCTGGCCTCTGAGATGATTTTCCATATCAGCAGGCCAGAGGGAGCGGGCAAATATGATTTTCTCCCCAACTCGCCAACAGAAAACAGACAGAGAGGGGGGGTGGGGGAGGGAGGTGACAGGAAAGAGAGGGGATGGGGGAGAAAAAGAGGAGAAAAGGAAAGGAATGAGTAAATGGAAAAAGATGGGGAAAGGGGGGTCTGAGAGGGTGAGAGATTAAAGAGTGGGAAGTAAGTCAACAAGGAATGCCAAATATTTACAGCACCGAACATACTAATCAATATCACTACTGTTTGAAATCAGTGTAAGACATTTTTTAAATGTCTCCTTTAATACAAGTTAACTTTTATGGCCGCTGGAGACACTTCAAGATGCCTTGTGTAATTTCAAAAATGCATGGCTGCTCAGCTGAAAACCGGCTTTCTTTTCTATTGTCTGTTGTAGATGTGGTACAGTGAGCAGCGTCTGTGTGTGTGTGTCAGTCTCTACTTGACGTGTGTGTGTGTGTGAGAGAGAGAGTGCGCAGTGCCAGGGGGCCTTGTGAAACCAGCCTGAGTCTTATATGAGCTGTGTTTTATTATGACTGGCTGAAAGGCCACTGATCTACAGTTGTACACGAGAAGAGGATTTGGAGGAGAAGAGGGGAAAAAAAAGGAAAAGAAAGAGAAAAAAAATATACTGTGAAAATATCCTGTCTGAGAGAGAGAACGAAAGAGAGACAGAGAGAGAAAATAAATGTCTAGAAGGGGAAAGTTTTGGACAAGCCTTTTTTTCGCCGTCCTCCAAATTTATTATGACAGCAGAGAATGAAAATATCAGCAAAAGATGGAGGGATTTCTACTTTTAAACTGAGTACTGTGTGTGTGTATGTGTGTGTGTGTGTGTGTGTGTGTGTGTGTGTGTGTGTGTGTGTGTGGGGGGGGGGGGGTTGATGTTGATGCCTCAGATCCAGCTGTATAAATAGACACACACACCTCTTTCTGATTTGTCTCTTAATACACACCGCTGCTCCATCCTCCTCTTGATTCATCCCATGCACTCTTTCTAGTGTGTGTGTGTGTGTGTGTGTGTGTGTGTGTGTGTGTGTGTGTGTGTGTGTGTGTGTGTGTGTGTGTGTGTGTGAGAGAGAGAGAGACAGATTGGCAGACAGTTGAAGGCACTTGTGGTTGTGGTTGTTAGGGCGTCGGGTCGTGGTTGAGGTGAGGGTACTGTACATATGTGTGTGTTTGTGTGTGTGTGTGTGTGACTTGAATACGGACTGTTGTGGTTGTGGTAATTGTCTCTGATGCGAGGCAGCATTTATGGGTAACGGCCCAACCCACTACCTCCCTCGTTCTCTCTCTCCCGCTCTCTCTCTCTCTCTCTCTCTCTCTCTCTCTCTCTCTCTCTGTTTCTCGCTCTCTCTCTTGCGCTTCATCCATCCAGTCACTAATTACCTGATTCCCCGTGGATTTGTTTCCTCCTTCCCCCTACAACTGTTCGGGTTGTTCCACTAAATGAGAGCATGCTGATAAGTGGAGATGCATTCGAACGGAGCCAAACTGAACCGAGCCCGTTCACTCAGTCTGCTGAAACTGTAACAGGATGACTTTCAACGCCTTTACTAGTTTCAAACGCGTCAGTTTCAAGTTTCTACTGTATTTCCTCTATTTCCATTGTAGTGTCTAATTGCCATTGGCACTGATCTAAGTCTATAGAAAACCTGGATGTAGCATCTGTTGTGGAGCTCGGTGTTGGATTTCCAGATCTTTGTCAGTAACGTTCAAACCAGAAAGTCTGAATTTGGGTCATGTGCTGCGAGGGGGTTGCAGTGGGACAAGTGGAAAATGGAATTTTGCTTCTTTGTGCTTCACATAGTTGAGTCACTGAGCTATGTTTGCGTGACTGTTTCCTTTATAATCACACGACGTGACATTTATGCCTTCATTTTTGAACATTAGAGTTAAATCGACCAATCATTTTGCTCGACCCACAGGTTGACATCTAGCTCCTCTGCAAATTATGTCTACCTACAACACCCTTATTTGTGTAGATTTGCAGATACGTGTATCTTCTGGAGTGGCATCACTCCAGCTTAATCAGCAACCAGAACACATAACACTAAATGACCAAAAACAAGTCCTGTGCTAAAACACCACCAGGTGCTGCAGTCCAGTTAGAGCAATAGATTTGAGAGTTTAAAGGCTTTTCAGATGCCGAAGCCATGATTTACAAAGTTATCATGGCGGCAATCATTTTATCTTTCATCGTAACAATTGAGAGATAAACCGTAAAAATATGGCGTTCACGTTACAAAGTAATCTACCAGGAATGTGCGCTTGAACCTACTTGATTGGCCGCTGCAGCACTTTGACAGATGATATCAAGTTGCAGTCAGACAAAAGTTGAGCCTGGATCAACATTTTTGTCAGACAACCGTGCTTTTTCTTTTCTTTTTTTTTTTTTTGCCGGAGCCTCCCTCTGCAATGGATTGGCTTCTTTCAAATGAATGAGTGCGCTACTTTCTCATTCAAGGCTAGAAGGACTTTTCAATTCAAGCAAACGGCAGCACAGTGGCTGTTACGCTCTAAAATATTCTGGATTTCAAAGTAATTTTCTGAATTTCCACCAAAACAGGATTTTAAAATAAAATTGTTGAGACCCTCGCGCAAAGTTTTGTAGCCTTCAGTTTTCTCCAGCACATCAGAGTTTCAAGCTTAAACCCTCCCTCCCGTGACCTTTGACATTCCTGCGACTGTCATCACCAGGTGATGCTAATGCTGACTGAGACAACATCGGGACATATACAAATACAGAGTTGTGGTTCAGTTGGACGCCTCAGGCCACAGTTTATACAAATTCAGATCCGATTTGAGAGGACAAAAAACCTTGATCATAATCTTAAGAGAAAGAAAAACAGCTATGTGTCACATGCAAGCACGTTTATGTCGCTTGAAGGGATTACTTTCTCTACATGGCAGGTCAGAAAATTAATAGTAATAATAACACCAGCCAGATCTGCTGTATTTCACCTCCTAACAGCAGAAAAGTCCAGACTCAAACACCCCCCGGGTTCTGAAAATGTTATATTTAAGTGATATTCAAACACTGCCTCTTGTCATACTGCTGTAGGAAAATGTGCTTCACTGCTGCTTTGTGTTGTGTTTTGAGGATGAAGATTACCAGATGTCCAAATGTCCAGTGCCACGTTTTATTTCTCAGTGTTTGCAAGCAACAAGTGACACATACATCTGAGCACACATGGAAAAAACCACAAGCAGACTTATGTTTTCGTATAAGTGTGAGAACCCGAGGCGTGTAGGAGCGCACAAAGCATGAAACATTTGTCATTTACACATTTTCCTTTTTTAACTTCTGAGGAAGTTTGACTGCACATCTGCTCTTTCTCAGTTTAACAGCCAGAGCTTCTCAGTACTCCTTTTGTGCGGCTGCTTGTTCATTGGCATCTCAGTAGCCTTCCCCCTCCCCGCCTCTCTCCTCCCACCCGCCCTGAGCTAAATTTTTATCAGCGAGCACCTCTCTAACCTCCAGTCTCTGTGTCTCTCAGGTGCTTCCTTCATGGGTTCCTTCCTGGCCAGCAGTCTGGGGTCCCCGCCCTCCCATCCTCCTCACCCCTCGGGACCTGCTGCCTCCCCTTCCTCCCCCTCCTACAGGGCTGGACCCCATTCGAGGGCTTCCCCTATCTGGTTCCCCCATTCACATGAAGGTAAGACACACAGAAAAACACACACACACACACACATGCCGGAGGCAGCCTGGAGTGCTTGGGTCTCTGGTTAATCCAGGGTCTTGGTTTGGGATTAGATAGAGATGGAGCCATTAAGTGGTTTAACCAACACTGAGCTGAGGCCAAACACACGCAGCAGTGACGCCTCAGATGATGCTACTTATAGAAACACGCACACACACACACACACACACACAAGTCAGCAAGCATGTGGCTTTGTGTTTGTGGCTGTTTTCTAGTTCAGAGCTCGAGCACCGTGACAGTTTCAAAACTGGTGCACAACCAAAACCTTCCTCTTCCTCTAGCCCCAACCCATAAAGACACAAACAAACACACACACACACACAGCACACTAATTCAGCTTCAGGCTTCGTACATTTTCTACCCTCCTTTCACTCAATCATCTCTGAGCCCCCTGCTCTCTTTTAGGGGTGAGTTTTAAGTTTCATGACCTACACACACACACACACACACACACACACACACACACACACACACACACACAGACTGAAACTTACCCCCATTTCCAGCATCCTCTCCCTCTTCACAGTGCCCTCCCCCTCTGACCGCAGCCCCACCCTCAGGGCCCCTTCTGTGCTAACCGACCTCCAACGGCCCCCTTCCTGATCAGACACACACACGCACACAAAAATGTGCGCATCCACATGCATCATGTCCTCTTTCGACTGTTAACCGTTTGTGGTCGAAGAGTGAGCTCGACTTAGTTATCTGTCCCTTTCAGGTGTGTGTGTGTGTGTGTGTGTAAGAGGATTTCTCTTTTGACAGCAAGATGGATCTAAAGAGATAACTTCCAAAAAAGACTTTGACAGTAAGACTGCTTCCGCCACAGGCTGTGTTTCTCAACTAACTGAAAACGGCCAGAATCAAAATTTCACGTTTCACCAATTTATCGCAAAAATGTGGCGATAACACCCAGTTGTGTCGCTTTGGGGAGGTATTTGACATAAAAATATTGTCTGAGGAATTAAATGGAAACCAGTCAGCTTCCAGTCCAAACACTGTATTTGATTTAACCGCTGTACTTTACAGGCCGATTTCAGCTCATGTTCAGAGCAGGAAAAGCATAGGTTTAATCAATCACATCAATAACGACTGCATCCCAGCCTGTTGCAGCATCCTGGTATTGTTCACGCCGACTCACAGGGATGACACTTGTGGAGTGTGGAGTGGAGCCATCGTTAAAGTCATGAGTTACACCTGTGTTTTTCCTGCTATGACGCGCCAAAAAGTGCGCCGCGAAAGAAATGGGCTCTTCTGTTTGTGTATACGAGCAATAGCAAGGCACTTTCCGGCCAGTTGTCACCGTTTGGCGCTGCAAATTTTTAATGCATCAATCTTTGAAGTTTATGTAAAGTAAGAATAAACGTGTGTTCAGAGTTTTTCACACCAAAGAAGAAGGTGTAACCACCCAGCCAAATTTGAATGGTTCAAGATATCAACAAGTTTATGAAATTAGGTGTCAGAATCAGTAAAAATGACTGCGGGGTGCGTGTCCACTGAATGTGCTGAAACCACATCCACTCATGGGAGCTGTCAAGCAGCCATTTTCAAAGCGACTGAAACGTGTCAGATGAGTTCAGAAAATGACATGACTAACTTTGAAACACTCTGAGGGAGATGAATGAATCTCTGTCTCTCTGCTCCGGGTGCAGGGGTACGCTCAGGGTGGCCTCAGCGTGTCATCGAGCCACCCTTTAAGGAAGATCCTGGACTGAAAACTGGTTTTAACCTAACTCCACCTTTCATATGTCGTTCAAAATCTTTTCACGTTTCCGTCAATTATTTTCCAATATATTTAATGTATTTTGAACAAAATCTTGGTATTGCCTTTCCGTGGACTTTAATTACGCTGCGCCAGAGGAGAAAGAACTTTTTCTGGAAGAAGCTGCTGTTTAGGAGCAGGTTTTATTTCCCCATCTCTACGTTTTAATCTGTCACATCCTGTTGGTGAAGAAGTGTACACACCAGAATTTAATTTGGCCAAATAAGTCGAACACGCTGCCTCTCACTCGAGGAGACAGGACACTTGTCCACTTTGGCCCAAATTTGTGATCCAGGCTCATAACATGAACTCATAAGAGCTGTGTTTTTGCGCGGAAATCCTGATGCAGCGTTAAAGCTTGAGAGGGGACAAGAGTTTTGTTTGTACAACTGCCTCATTTGCAGCTCATCGAGCGATAAATAGCAACAGTTAAGCCCCTGAAAATGAGCGCTAATGTCGCCCGGAGTGACTGCCTTAAATCAGATTCATAGAAAGAGTCAGAGGCAGGACTCATACGTGAACGCAAGAGAGAGCAGCGCTCGTGAAAAGAGAGCAAGAATGTGTGTGTGGAGGGAGAGTGTGTGTGTGCCTATCAGACAGATTTTGTGTCTGTGTGGCTCGGCTTTGATGTCTGAACACACACACACACCCACACACATGCACGGACACGCGCACATACACTACAAATGATTGTTTTTAAGAATTCAAGCCAGGGAGCTCCGGTAGGCGGTCTGCCAGTTGGCCACGGTCCAGAGAGTGGAGCGTAGCCAGCACAGAGAGAAGAAACCTGGCCAATACGCACACACACAACAGACACACACACACACACACACACTCTACAGACACACACACATTGTCACAGATGAGACATATTCACGAAGAAATGCACCATGGTTTGAAAAACAGCACATATTCTGTCACACACACCCACAAGTATTTCTTTCACTTCTCCATCACACACGCGCACACACACACACACACACACACACACACACTTGTCCTCGCCCGCTCGCTCTCCCCCTTCCACACCTGTCCTTGTTTTTTGTCCCCTCTCTCATGTGCTCTCACTCCTCTCCTTACCTCCCTTTTTCTCTTTCCTCTCATCTCATCCATCTCAAAGCTCTCCACTTCCCTTTCACTTCCTCCTTCATCTTCCATCCCCCTTCACACACACACACACAGACGCTCACACACACACACACACACTCCCTTCTCCGTACGGCTCACAGCACCACCAGATTGGGAGTTTCATTCACTGACAGCCCTCTTCTTCTGGTGTCTCCTTTACTTCTACTGTCTTTACATCACTAACCCCCTTTCTCCCTTCTTCTCTTTCCTCCCCCCTTCACCCCTTTTTTTCTCACCATGTCCCTCTACCGTCTTTGTTCTCCTCTTCTGCTTTCTCATCTCCCCTCCCTCCCTCCCTCCCTCCTGAGTTTTATCACTCATCATTACCCAGGGGATTGGCTTTAGATGGCTGATAGAGCCTTTTGGCTAATTGTCGCCATTTAGATTCACTGGTTGTTAACCAGTCAGAGTAATCACACACACTCACTCAGACACACAAACACACACACAGGGTACACATTCATGCATTTACATTGCAGCATGAACACGCAGACACACCGAGTCCCACACACACATGCTGGGAGCAGTGAGGGGGTGTTGGTGGTTTTGCAGTGCGACTGTGGAATGCGTAGGATGAGTTTTTATGGAGTGCTGTTTACTTTGGCCACCACCGTTAAACTTTTAACGGCTGCCAATTAACGGGCCGGCAAGGACACTCTGTGGGGCATGAAACCAGCTGCTGGAGAACACACACACACACATACACACATACACACAATCCAAGCCTTTTGGTCCCATATTGTGGAGTTGTATGCCTCCTGTGCATATTTGTGTACTTGTATATTAGCTTGTGTCTGTGTGCGTGTGTGTGTGTGTGTGTGCCCCCCCCCCAGCCACCACCATGACCCAACACACATACACACCCACACCGACCCTTAGCCATCCACCCCAGTCAACACAACCAAGACCTCCTTTATCCTATGATGCAGTTCAATGTCCTTGAAGACGAGGAACAGAGTGGAACGACCATTCACCTCTCAGTGACCTCCCGGAAAGGACTGTGTGTCTGTGTGTGTGTGTTTTTAAGGGGGGGGGGGGTCGCGATGCTTCATACTATTTGTCTTGGGTTTGGGAAAAATGTGTTTTGTAGAAGAGCAAATTCCATCCAGTTAAATGCTGCAAACACTTGGCAGTAGCTGTCGGCTGTGGTTTTTGTCACCACTTTGTCCACTGTAAATAATGTCAACTCATGTGGCGTGTTTGTGCAAAAGTGCATTTATGGTGAAAGTAGCACTAACTGGGCATTTTTTTTTTTTTCTTTCTGTGTTTTCCAAAATGGCCCTATTTCATGATAGATTGTAGAGATAAACTGTTTGTTTAGAGGGCTGCTGAATGTCAACGCTTGTGGAGAAACATCAATTCTTTCTTGCTCTCCCTCCCTCTGACAGGGTACCCCAGCTATTCAGGAAGTCTTGCTTCTTTTCTCCCCATGAGTCCCCTGGATCACCATAGCAACGGTCTCTATGGACAGCACCGCTTCTATGAAACCCAGAAAGGTAGGTGTTGGTGTGTGCGTGTGAATGCAGTGAAAAAATTGCTTTATTTATATATATATAAATATACACTTGCCCAAACTGCTTAATCAGCACTCACCACAGCAGCAAGAACAGCTGGTGACTCGGGGTCTAGCTTTGCACTTTGGTGATGTCTTGTTTTTCCGCATATCATAGGAGCACATTTTAATATTGTAGTTTTAATAAAACAGTTTCAAGGTAATGCTTTTATAACAGATTCTTTGCTGCTAACATTCAAATTCTGGATTTTGAGAAACCTTCAGCTTAAGCAATCCATTGTCTTTCTCGTCCCAGATCACTTCTACCTGAGAGGACTTCCTCCCCAGCCCCCTCTGCTCTCCACCACTCACAGCCTTCCTCCCCTGTCCAGAACTGCCCCAGGCCACCCACTCGGCTCTTGCAGCCGAGAGACGGACAATGGGGCAGGAGGCGGGAAGAGCACCAAGGACGCGGCTGAGAAAGGGGTTTCATCTGTGTCAAAAATGAAGGAGCGATCAAGCAGCAAAGAGCGACACCAGGAGAGCAAAGACAAACATCAGCTTCATCATCACCATCCTCATCAAACGAACTCTGCCACCACTCCATCGGGCCTCCACCACCAAGCTTACCCCCACCATGCCCTCCTTCCTCACCTCACACCGCAGGGCAGGGAGGAGGACCACAGACACTCTCTGGAGCGACACAAGGAGTACAGAGACAGTGACTCAGGCAGTCAGGAGACAAAACACATGAGTGCCTGTAAACTGTCCAGTGGTTCGGTAGCAGCAGAGACTGGCTCAGGAGGAAAGGGGGCAGCACTAAGCAGCTGCAGTGGCGGTGGGGTGAGTAGGCCTCCATCTGGAGGTGGCAGGCGGTGCTCAAAGGATGGACCCATAAATGGGGAGATGAGGATCAGTGAATCCTCAGCCTCTTCCAATGAATGTATGAGAAGAGGTGCGGCTGCAGTGACAGCCATTTTGGCACCTCCAACCCCCCACTCTGTGGCCTCTTACTCCATGCCTCCTCCTCCTCCACCTCCACCGCCTCCTCATGCCATGCACATGGGCTCCACAGTGGCAGGAGGGTGGCTCCACCACGCACATCACCATCCTCATCCTGAGTTTTACTGTCCCCCAGCTCCTCTTACACTGACGCCCTCCAAAGATCCTGCATCTACCCCTGGAGGTTCTAGCAGGGAGGCGAAAGTCATTGGCCCAACTTATGTGCCCTCAGTTGTGCCACTGGGAGACCTGGCAGCCTCCGACTGCCGCGGAGCAGGAGGAGGTGGGAGAAAGGGAGAGGACAAGAGTGGAGAAGGACCTTATGAAAGTCCCTCTCATCACCTTAGCCGACTTAGTAGTTGCCAGAAGAAGGACAAATCCCAGCCACACCAGCAGCAGCTGGGATATGGTAAGGCTGACAAACCTCCTGACTGGAGCCACCAGACTCAACATTTCCACAAACCCGGTTCCAACGTGAGCTCTCAGCCTGAGCTGCGGTCCTGCAGCCTGGAAACATCCTCATCCTTCAGAGATGTGGAGGTTGTGGATGATGTTTATCGTCCCTCCCTACCACTAGATGCCCAGGCGGCACACCCTGGTACTGGACAGGTCGCGCCCAAGAATAGCCCAGACACCAGCACTCTCCCCTTCAGAGACTGTTCCCACTCAAATCCTGATGGGAGGGTGGGGTCAGGGGCTCACAGGGAGGGACAAAAGGTTGCAAGGATACGGCATCAGCAGCACAGCAGCCATGGAGCAAATACAGAAGAGAGGGGAAGAGATGGAGGTCAAACGGCACCTTCCTGGGGGGCTCGAGGGGCCTACCAAGAGGACCAGAGAAAAGGCTCCCATCATGCATCAGTCGCTAATGGTGAAATAAGAGGGCTCAGTAACAGAGCTCCAAGCAGTGAACACAACCAGCCCCATTCTCAACCACCTCCTCCTCTATCCCGCTCCACATCGCACCCCACTGAGGGTGAAGGCAGTGCCATGAAGAACCTAATGAACTACAGCTCCCAGCAACCTTTGCTGTTGCCACAGCGGGGCCCCTTTGGAGGTCTGGGTTGCCTCAAGCAGGGTGGAGAAAGATCAGAGAAGGGGGACAGAGGAGGAGCTAAAAGCAACACCTCCCCGCAAGACCCTCCTAAGCAGTCGCTCCCTCCTCGCCGAGGCTCCACTAACGAGGGAGAGAGGGGTGACAGAGGTGGGAAGGAGGCGGGGGAGTCAGGTGAAGGGGAGGTGCGACAGCCTCCGGTTGGTATTGCGGTTGCTGTAGCCAGGCCCCCCCATCGTTCCCCAGAAAACACCCCCGGACATAGCAGACAGGGCAGGGTGCTGCCCAGCATGAAAGGTCAGACATCATTTATGCTCCTTGCACTCAAAGTCAATTAATGCTATTTCTGTACTCTGGACCGCAGGTGGAAAACCCATCGCTAAACATTCAAGACTATTGATGTATAGAATCTTACATTTGTTGGCCCTTTTAGACATTTACTGGAGTCTTATTTCTGTGAACCAGCCAAACAAAGACAACTTTGCAGAAAAGCTTTAAGCAGACTCAAGCTGCAAACAGTCTGGATTCAATGAGATACTGATTTCTGTAGCTGTGTTTATCAGAGGCCTTCTAAGAAATGGAGAACGTGTAGAATGTAGACCTGTGGAGAATGGAGATCATTCTTTGTCATAGAAATATATGAGACATGTTTACTATGTATGTATGAAAGGTACAGTTCCTAGCATGCAAAGAACATCACTATACGACATGATGCATGTCAGTATCTGTATGTAGACTTTCACTTCAAATGAAACATTTGAAGATGTGAATATTTTTCGAAGTACGGGTGTTTGGCATCCAATGTTATGTTTGATCGGTGCCTGTAAGCATGTCACTGTGGTTTACAATCCAGGGGTGTCGCGCTCTGTGTATCCTCTCGGTCGGGAGGCAGAGGAGAGGAAGAGGCTGACAGAGGAACAGATCGGCCTTCATCACCTGGACAGAGACAGAGAAATGATCATCAGGTACACTTAAATTCGCATACATCAGCACATATGAACTCTCACACACACACATGCACACGAGGTAGCATCTTTTCATTTTTTCCTCCCGTCTGATAAGCTGCACTTCTTTTATTCTCTCGGCTTCTCTCTCTCCCAGTCTGTGGCTGTGCTTCTCTTTTCTCTCATCCCCTCACTCCATTTACTCTTCTCACCCTTTGATGTGGTATTTCTGTACCCCCTCACTCTCTCTCCTCCCCTCTCTTTCTTTCTCTCTAAGATGAGACGTGGTGCATTAATGTTATGGGGACTAATACGGATGTCTCTGAAGTATCAGGCTCTTATTATGTAGTCATATTAAGGGAAGAAAACATATAATGAGAACTCATACACCAGGCTCAAGATGATGGCTGTTCCTGTTGCCGTCATATTTCCTTTTCTTGATGATTATAATGGTAGTAGTGGTAATGAAGATGACAAGGATGAAGATAATGATCATAATGATGGTGATGATGATGATGATGACAATACGAGGGATAATGAAGATAATGACAAAGTTCACCCCGCCTACTACCACAACAGGGAAAACAAGGATCGCGTGGAGTTCGCCAGGATCCACCCTTCTAGTAGTTGCCATGGTGACCTGACCTCTCACCTCTTGGTTTCCGGAGGGGCCAGCCAGTTAGGGGCGGACCCTGCAGCACACGCTCACCCGGCTCACCACCACTGGATGCAAAGGACAGGAAGTCCCTCCCTCTGGATGGGGCATTCATACAGTGAGTAGAGTGGAATAGAGGGGCAGCAATTTTATGGCCAGTGAGCACAGTTTAACAGATTAATCTGTTTTTTTATTGTTTTGTTGACATCTAGTGTCAGTCAGTGTGGGTGGTATGTAGGCTGTTGGATATGATTTCATATTGATGAATGTTTTTATTCCTTTCTGCGGTTCAACCATGGTGCTAGTGTTAATAATGCTGAATAAATGAATACACATTTCTTGGAAACAACAAAATTCTCTCATTCCAGGTCTAGGCCACGTGGGAATGAGCCCCGGCTTCCCACCCAGTCTGCCCAGCCCTCTACAGCCCGTCTTGGGGTCGCTCACCCAAGACCCTAACTCCCCGCTGGTGGTCCTTCCTACAGAAGCCGGGCCTCATCATCACCTCGGTACACTAAGCATCCTTTTACAATAACACCGCACACACACACACACACACAAACCAGCAGATCTCATATTCACTGCTGTCTACCCGTACTTACTGCCCCCTCCCTCCCTCCTTCCCTCTCTCCATTTGTACCATCAGAGCCGCTGCCATTTCTCTCCCAGAGTTTTAGTATCATTGGCTAATCATAATATAATGCTCAACTAAGTCCCTCTGTCAGTGGGACCGTGTTTTATAGCTTTGTTAATGGGAGCAGCTATTCCATCGCACCCCCCCCTGCATGTGCCCGGCTTTATGCAAACCATTTTAACTGGCGTTCATCTCTTTTGCGACTGGTGTGATAGACTTTGTGTGTAGGTGTGCGTGTGTATGTGTATGCGGACGTCTCAAGTTAGCTGTGTTCATGTCTGGAACAACGTAAGACATTTCTCAGTGTTAAGGGTTGCGTTGTACATCTCAGCCATTGCTAGAAAGAAAAGAGTGTGCCTGTGTGTGTCAGTGTGTGTGTGCATGTGTGTGTCAGTGTGTGTGTGAACGCTGCTTTGCAAACAGGCTGTGAAATTTAATTATCTCCCGCCTCCCTTGCCTCGCTCCGTGGGAGTTCCTGCAGAGAGGGGAAGTGCATCCACTGAACCCTTCCCCTGGGAAACATTAGCCCACTCAGGCTAATCTTACAGAACAAAGGTTCCCAGCGACAAGGCAGCCAAGGAGGGATGTGTGTGTGTGTATGCACACATGTGTACCTGAATTAATATGTGGCTAGGGTGGGGCTGTGAAGAAAATGTGCATTTTCTTACATAGAAAATAAATAAATGATAGAAAGTGGAGTCAAAGAAGTTGTAGAATAGAGCTCAAACAGGTCGCAGTTGATGGGGCTTAGTTCCTTTGCAATCCCACATATTCAAGAGTCCATTGACACAGTTTCTTTTCATGACCTTCCTTGGACACTGCAGCCATGAAACTGTCTCTGTACTGACTGTTTTGCTGCTAATTTATTCAAAAGCCTTAATTGTCTGAGTCTGCCAATAGGGATGTCTTAACTTTTTTGTATTTTCATGTGATTCAGATTAAACAAAATGTAAAACTAAACTCTTTCCGTGTCTCTCTTTCTGACTCTAGACGTTCTGGAGCCGTCAGGTCTGTGGCCCCCTGTGTACGGAGGCAGAGGACCTCCATCTCACCTGCAGCATCACCCCGTCTACTCTCGCTCCTCATTCCTACGGCAACAGGACCTGTACGCCCTGCAGCATCAGCACCAGCAGCAGCAGCGAGCCATGGAGCACATGCAGCGTCACTCCTTAGGACAGGTAGAACTAATATTAATATATAACCTATAACCTATAACCTATAACCTACACATCTGGAGAGCGGTTTCACTCTAAATTTGTAAAATGCTGGTAACATTTTATTGTGAAACTCTAGGCAAATTAGGAAGTGTGGAAATATTGTTAACTCATGCAAAACATCTTCCTCCTTTGAGTAGTGAGGACTGAAATACGGCAGCACTAGTCATTTGTTTGAATATCTCTCCGCTCAGATATCCTTTCTCAACACTTTCTCAACACTAAAAGGAAAACATATGCAAACTCACACTCAGCCATACTGATTTGAGTCAGTGACTTCCTCTTTTTGTTGGCGAAAGGTTTCATTGAGGCGTTGGTGTGGCGCTTTTGCACTCTCACATTGCCAGATCATTTGGCAATCAAACAGTGTGGCTGACACTGATTCCTCTTTTTTTGTGTGTTGTGTTTAACTACCTCCATTCCTATTTATTTAATAGAAACTAGTACATTTCCTGCTTGAGATATACTAGCTCAGGAAAGATAAAGTATTTATATCATTTCTAAATGTAAAAAATGGGTTGAACATCAGTACAATGTGGCAAAGTTGAAATGTATTCATTTACATGAAATATGATGTATTTATGCAAAATGTCTGATCATTACTCAGGAAGATAATATTTTCTTCTTTTGTCACAGAGAAAACACGAGGAGCATGCGATCACCATAGAGGACTCTCCTCATGAATCTTCTGCATC
Source organism: Nibea coibor (assembly GCA_023373845.1). Classification (NCBI taxonomy): domain Eukaryota; kingdom Metazoa; phylum Chordata; class Actinopteri; family Sciaenidae; genus Nibea; species Nibea coibor. Next base: position 12,742,499 of record CM041728.1, read on the forward strand.
CAGAACTCCCTCCTCTTCTTCTTCCTCTTCTTCATCCACCACCTCCTCTCATGTGGCCAAACCCTTCTCTCACACGCCTCCTCCACCCAAGACCCCCACGCCATCTCCGGGGATGTGTCCGAGCAGCCGCCAGTCGCCCTGTTACCACTCCCCGTCCAGGCGGTCGCACCCGCCAAACCCTCTGACCCCTGCGCCGAGCCCGGCTGCAGCGGCGCCCCGCTCCCCGGCACTTAGCCCCGCTCCTTCGCACCTCTCTAAGGGACTGGAAAGGGGCAGTGACAGAGGAGAGGGGCAGCCACCTCAGGACTACCCGCAATCCTTAGAGCCAGGTGAGTTTGGAGAAATAATACAATTTCTGAATTCAGAGATTCCCAGTTGGTTGAGCAGTCAGATAATATAAATATGGACAGCAAACACGGCACAGAGTAAGAGACAAAGCAAAGACACGGAGATAGACAGACACAGAGCGAGAGAAAAAAAGATGGAGGCTGCTGCCGCCGAAATGTAGTGCTGGTCTTTGAAGCGTGGTATTCTTTTGATTTTGCAGAAATTGTTTGAAGCATGGCTGATCCCTCGCTCTGTCTGCCCTTGAGTGTGTGTGTGTGCCATTTTTTTTTCTGTGCAAGCTAAAGAGGGACAGCGGGCAGGTCAGCCATTAAGGTCAGAGAAAGCATATGGGCACTCAGTGTGTGTATGTGTGACCTGCCAGCGTGCACATGTGTGTGCGCGTCTGAGCTCGCATGTGTGTCACAAGAGGAAGGTCAGTGAAATCCTCAGACAGACCCTCCTTATCCTTCAGGGGTCCTTGAGAAGTACAAGCGGAAGGATACGCATTCATCTGGCTGTGTTTGTCAGGAGGGCGGAGGGATACCATCAATAATAAGAGTGTAGGGGTGACAGGGCCGGCGCTGCAATCACAGGAAAGCGGCAGGGTGTCATCAATATCCCACATAGATCTATACACTCACTCATACTGCTATACACACACAAACACACACATACAGTATATGCACACTACTGTACAGTTACACACGTGCACACACACTCCCTGTGTTTTCTGCACCCTGCTGTCAGTATATTATGCCAATTGTAATCATGTGCTTCATCCTGTCTGCCTGAGCAGAATGGCAAAGGGGACGACTGACTGATATTTTGTATTTTCTGTACGGTCGGTCAGATCATTTTAATTTGAGAGACTTATCAAACCTTTATTTTCTCTTCTTTCCTCCAGACCTGCCACCTATTTACACCTACCCTCCGATCACCATGGGTTACAAGGCCGGGCCCTTGCCTCCCGAAGCTCGGTTGGCCGAACAAGCCACGTTGGAGGCGGAGCCAGCACAGCCTGATTCCAAATCCCTCCCGCGTCCGTGCCACATCCAGTCTCTCACCGAAGAAGAAGAGAGGAGAAAGAAAGAGGATGGGAGAGACTGTGAAGTGGTGGCATCCCAGAGTGCAGTCGCAGAGGAAGAGAAGGAAGAGAGGAGGTTAGAAGTGGAAGGATGCTCCATCTCCGAGCCAGAGAGCAAGATTTCTGGGTCATCGCCATGCCCTTCCCCAGCCTTGGTACCAGATTCAGCCTTCCCGGCCACAGCCACAGGCAAGGCCCTAAAAGTAGAGCTCTCTCTGGGTTGTCTGGGCCAGAAGGCCAGCCTGGAGGAGCCCCAACTATCCAAAGAGCAGGAGGATGATGGGGAACATGGAAAAGAGGACATGGAGGAGGATGAGGGGGAGAAAATGGGGCCTGAACCAACAGAATGTACTGTGTCTGTGCCTGTAGAGCCCAGAGTGGAGGAGAAGGAGGAGGTGGAGCAAGAGGACGGGGACAAAGATGGAGAGAATGTAGAGGTGGTTGAGGATGATGAGGCAATGGACGAGACCGGGATGAGTCCAGGACAGAACCTGGTGGAAATAACGTGCAACTCTCCCGCTCCTTCTCCGTCCTCTGACCCTGCCCTCCCTCCCACAGCGAGCACAGCTGCTCAGCTCCAAGGGGCCTACATGTGGAGCCTGGAGCTTCTGATCGCCGCGGCTCTGTGCGCCACCAGAGATGCCTTGTACCCACCAGTACCTGCTGTCCGGGCCCCAAGCCCTTCACCCCACCACGGTATGGAAATACTGGGAGAACTTGCCGACCTGGAGATCCAGCAGAGGAGCAGGGAGAGCAAAGAGAAAGACCCTGACGGTGAGTTAATTTGCTCTGTTTTTCTTCTGCTGTGACTTTCTAACCTTACTTAATCTTTTTTTAACCACTTTAAAAACCTTTATAAACCTTCAAAAGTTTATAAAGTACCTGTGAAACGAAGCCAAAACTGCAGAAATGTCCCCAATAATTATGTATTTAATACACTCTGTGTACAACTTACATCATCTTGTCACAGTAAAAAGGACCTAAATGCCCCTGAAAAATCAGATCAAGGGAAAAGAAAAAAAATGCCCTACTTCCTTCTTGTCTACACAAACACACACACTTACAGTGAACCAAAAAAAAAAGGGTCTGGGAGACGTGTGCAACCCAGATGTGGAGACTATCAGCTCACACACTAACCACACACACACACACAAATTTCCCACTAACTGTCCTGCTTCCTTCCTCAGCTCGGACTCTCTGTTCTTGCCCATAGACCATATTTATCCCTCTGAGAAGGGTGTGTGTGTGTGTGTTTGAGGGGGACACAGCGATGGACAAACAAGTTGAGCTTCAGACACAAGCCAGGACTCACACACACACATACACACACACACACACTGCCCAGTATGTCCCCCAGGCTCTGGCGTCTTGCTTTGCTAATTAGACCCTTTCCTTTAAAACACTTCTCCTGTAAGCGCTCCTATTTTCCTCTCGTCCCTCTGAGAGAAAGTGTTTTTATTTATGCCAGCATCTGTGTGTGTGTTTGCCTGCATTTGTGTGTGCACATGCATGCTGGCGAGTGTGTGTGTGTGTGTGCGTGTGTGTGTGCCTGTGTGTGTGTGTAAGCTGTTAAGTAATCCCAGATGAATCCCTGCTCCCCTCCATCAGAGTCTATGTGTCTCTCCACAAGGCTGCCTGCTCCCCTGCCTGCGCCTCCTCCCGCCCTCTTCTCCTCCTCCTCCTCCTCCTCCTCCTCCTCCTCCTCCTTACCTCTTTGTTATTTTTTTCCTCTCACCTGCTTCTTCTTCTTCTTCTTCTTCTTCTTCTTCTTCTTCTTCTTCTTCTTCTTCTTCTTCTTCTTCTCCTTCTTCTTTTTTTATTAAACCAATGTAATCTTGTGTGTAAATCCTGCCTCTGCAAGCCTTGTTGACGGAATTAATAAGTGTAAAAATCATAAGTCGCTCTGCAGCTGTCTGTGTGTATGTGTGTGTGTGAGATGCAGCGAGTGTGTGAGTGTGCATTTGTTTACATGTGCATGCACGTGGTTAGCATGCGTAATAGGTGTGAAATCAATAAGTCCTGTCTTGGCGTGGAAAACGTTCTCCAAATTGCAACACATTTATTTAAAACCCACTCTGGCCTCGCTGCGTGGAATGTTATTAATACCGCTGATGGCGTTTTTGTCATCCTGAATGTGTTGGGGAGATGAAACCGATCCCAGACAGATGCATTTATGCTGCTCCTTGACGCAGAAGGATATCTCAGCCGTTCCCTGGAGATTGCAATTACAGATTAAGGAATCAAGAGAGACTTTCCCCTCCAGTATAAATTAGCACCATTACTTCTATTTACACATAGACAGAGGAGCTGTTTGTGTCATAGTTGGCCCTTTATCCCTTCACATTTCCTTTATATTGAAATTTCAGCTCAATAAACTTCCTTAATGGCCTCTAATGATGACTAGGCCCATATCAACTCTAATGGTTTTTAATTTTCCTCCTCTGTTTTTGTTTCTCCCCTTGAAATCCCCTCTGCTGCCTCTTATTACACCCTGCACTCCCCTTTAGGGACACAGTATGGTGTTATTACTGTGCAAAGATGCGCGCGTGTGGTATACGGTGGGCGGAAGGTATCTATTGATTGTGGCCATCCTCCAGGATACTAAACTATGCGTGGTGATGTCAGCGGTGATGTCATCCTGTCAGGGTAATCGGAGCGTGCCATTGGCTCGGAGGTCTGACAGATGAGATGGCACTGACCTCTGCGAGCCGGGACAGGACAAAGCCGCATCTTTCAGCTCCTTCACTCTGCCTCTTTCCCCGTCTGTGAGCACTTACCTGTCGTTCTCACATCCGTTTGTTCTCCAGCTCCCCCTCTGTGTTTTTTTTCCTCTTTTTATCACGCTTCACAGATGAAAACTCCATCCTTCCTGCCCTCTCCTTTCTCCTCTGTTTACCGCATTTCTGTCTGCCATCTCCCACTCACACACACACGGGTTTTAATAATGTCAGATGTCAGTGAATAGGCCTTGCAGCTCCAGTGCACAGACCGTGAGTGATCCAGTAAAACCTCTCCTCTCCTCTCTTCTCCTTTCCTCCCCTCTCTTCCCCTCTCCTTTCCTTTCCTCTCCTCTCCTGGAAGGGGAAATTGGATTCTGTCCATGTCCATAATGAGGAGATGTAGGAGAATAAATAGATAGCTCAATAAACACTTTGCCTCTTATTGCTTCTCCTCCCCTTTACTCCCCATCCCCTCCCTCCCTTCTTCTCACCGCGTTGCACTCCTCCTCCTCCTCCCTCCCTGCTTCTCCTTCTCTCCGGCTCTCTCTGACACACTCATGCAGTTTGCCCATGCCTGCGCAGCTCAGCGAAAATTCTGTAGGTGCATGTGTGTATTCAGAATGAGTGTGTTTTATTTGCATAGGTTTGTGTGTGTGTGTGTGTGTGTGTGTGTGTGTGTGTGTGTGTGTGTGTGTGTTTACGCGTGTGTGGACGGCCTCATGAATATTCTGTTTCATCTGCTGGTGCTGTGACAATGACAGAGCTAATGACAGTGACAGATGTAGAGATCGCTCTCCACCGCTCCCCCTCACGTGTGCGTGTGCCTGTGTCGTTTACGTGTACGATTTAAGCAGGAACACCAGTATACATCAAATAAACTACACAAGTAATATCATAAATATCGCCACTTTTCAAGGCATGGTTTCATCGTTCCAGAAATAAATCCGTTCAGCGCACAACGTGTTTTATAACACCGTGTCAGCCGCTGTGTGATATACCAATCTAAACCGAAACAATCCGTCTCCGTGCAGGTGAAGACATGCTGACCTTTGACCTGCACAGTCTGGCGACGCTGGCGGCTGCCCGTGCCCTGGAGATGGGGGGAGGGGTTGTGGATGCGGGGGCGGGCCAGCAGTGTCCAATCAGAAAGAGGCTCAACCTGCGCAGGAAGTGCAGCTGGACGCCTCGCCACGAGCCGGTGAGGCTTTACTGGATGCGTATTTATGCAAACATAAATCATTCATGCTGAAAATGTGGGGTTGAGTTGAACAATGGACACACTCCTCATTTGTTTTCTTTTTCCTACTAAGCTTTGAGAAACTGTTCAAGGTCACATTTTAGGATCTAATCTGATTCTTTCAAGTAGAACTGAACTATTGGTCACCCTGGTGCAAATATGGACATAAAAATCACTGTAGTGTATTCCTTAAATATCATTACCCTTTAGCATTTTAGCTTTTAAGTCAAAAGAATGAAATCGTATTTTTCATGTCACTGAATTTTGCAGATTTGTGCAGAAATTAAAAGGTATTTCATTTCAAATTGAGTGCGGTTGATTAGCATTTTCTCTTTCTCTAAATAGCCACAGAAATAAAGTTGGCTACATCAGATATATAATATAAATTTGATGTGATTTAATTTATAAAATTTCCAGTTTAATAAGAACATTTTAATATAATTGAATCTACAATAAATAACTATTTCTATAAACGTTTAATCACTTAAAGGTTAAGTATTTGTACCTTTTGTTATATACAGTTATATATTTTACATATTATATATTTACATGCAGCTGCAGGTCGATCATGCAGAAGCCTGCAGCTGGTCATGAGTTGCTGTAGTGACCAAACTTGAGACCTTTTGATTACAAGAAAGTCCTTCTAATCATCAAGCTGCCCAAACACAAGCTTCACTTCACATATCCAGTGACTGTTGAACTCAGTTTGCGTGCAGCATTGAAATACCCCTGCTTTGTGTGTGTGTGTGTGTGTGTGTGTGTGTGTGTGTGTGTGTGTGTGTGTGTGTGTGTGTGTGTGTGTGTGTGTGTGTGTGTGTGTGTGTGTGTGTGTCAGGTGTGCCCAGTGAAGGGCTCCATGGAGACGATGGGAGGGGAGGAGCTGGCCATGCGTGTCCAGCTGGCTGAGCTACAGCGCCGCTACAAAGAGAAACAGAGGGAACTGGCCAAGCTACAGAGGAAACACGACCACCAGTGAGCAGAGACAACACACACACATACATGCACAGACACACACACACACACACACCTTTTTGTCTAGATTGAGTCGTGCATTCCAACATTCACAATTCTGCTGTCATGCTGCATCCTCCTGATTTATCAGGACTTTCTGCCTGTTCATACCTAATGCAGTTTGACCTGTTAGCCGATACAAGTTTCCTCCTGATTTCTCCTGCTGTCCTGACGGCATCTTTGATCTCCCTCTCTCCCTCTCTGTCTTGCTCCTCCTCCTCCTCCTCCTCCTTGTCTTCCTCTCTGCAGGAAAGAGGAGACATCTCGTAGCCCTGCCCGCCGGGGGCCTGGCCGCCCCCGCAAGCGCAGGTCCACCCCCGGCCCAACTGCCGCAGAGAGCTCCAAAAGACTCAGGTCAGTCCACTGATATTGCGTCAGAATAATCAGTGTGATTGGCAAGCCCAGCTCATTCATCCTGATTTCTGTTTGTGTTTTTAGTGAAAGGCACGGTTGATTTTCAAGAAGTTCTTCTTCAGCTGAATTGATTCAAATGCTCTATAGCTGATGATTTGCTTGATTGGGCACTGGAAGGAGCTGCTCGCACACACGCCCGCACACACACGTACACACAATGGGCTATGCGATGGGAGCTGTGAGCTGGGTGTGATTTTAAATGAGAGAAGCTAATGGAGATAATGGCCTTCATTAATCATCATTTATCACTTTTAATCATATTTATCACTTGCATTGATTATGTCCTGATTCCTTGCGAACCTCAAGCATATATTAATACAGCTGGACAAAGTCCTGATGTACAGTTATTATAGTGATAAACGACTCGACACCACCCCCACCCGCTGCAAACACACAACCACACATTATCTAACACCTCAGATGTGCACACTTTGATGCTGACACACATTCCTACACACACACACACACACACACAAAGCCTATATTCAACACTCATAATGATAAATGTGTTTTCTCATGCTGCCCCACCTCTGTTAGCATGTGCGCTCCTCGCCTTGATAAAATGATTAGAGAAACTTGAGGTTTGTCACGGTTACCATGATTAGAAAGCGCTAATGAAAATGACAATGACAATGAAAGGTTTTAGTCATACATGCTAGTGCACCACACACACACACACACACAGAACTTGTTTAATTAGTAGCACTGGTTGCTACGTGCCTGAGCAGCATTTCTGTTGTTATTAATAAGCGTTGTATCATTTGTTTATGCTTTCATCTTCTCGTGAGAGTTGGGGCTTGAAATGAAATGGCGAGAGAATGAGAGCTACAGAGGAATAGTGAGCACACACAGCAGATTCCTCTCGATAGACACTATATAACCAAAACTACGTGGACACGTGCGTCCTTATGTGCTTACAGGCTTCAAAATACTGCTATAATAACCTTTGGCAAGCTCATCCCAATAAATTTTAATAAGTTTTAGTAAGTTTTGATAAGATCGGATGACTGCTGTTAAGGCCGGGGCGTGGAAACTAGTTTGTACGATATGTCACCAACCCACACCTTAAGGCACCTTATAGCTGTTTCCAAGAGTCACACTTGGAGGCTTGTTTTCACACATCTGGCCAGTCACTGTGGAAAGTAGACGTGACTGTCGGATTGTTGGTGTCAGAGAGTTGCAGAAATTGTTGGGTGCAACCTGATAGGCGTGGAGGTGATGTGGTTGCTTGAGGTTCTGGAAGGCACTTTAAAGCATTTTTAGCATACCGCTGCCTTAAGGCCTGACAGTTGGCATACCAGTTCATCATCAATGTTCATAATTAGCTTTTTTATGTACCTGGCTTTGTGATACTGAAACAGGGGCCTTCCCAAAACTGTTGCCAGACCAGAAATATGCAAGTATTTGAACACTTTTGCCTTTTGATACTTTTTGCCCCTACTCGGGTGTGCAGAACTTGCACTTGCACAGTCACAGTACTGTAGATGAAAACGTGACACGAGGACATGAGGGGTCAGAGATGAAGAGGGGGGATTGCAACAGACAGATGTGGTCTGGATAGATGGACAATTCAGATTTTTCTCCTCTCCTCTCCTCTCCTCTCCTCTCCTCTCCTCTCCTCTCCTCTCCCGGGAGCGGAGATGCTGAGAGCCAAACCTTCCCTCTGTGGGAATATAGGATTCACCTGCCTCATACACCAGCTGCTATCAGAGAGTGTGTGTGTGTGTGTGCGTGTGTGTGCGTGCTCTGGCTGCCTGTGGTGTGAGAGAGCATGCATACAATGAAGGAATGACAGAGAGAGAGAGAGAGAGAGGAGGAGGAGGAGGAGGAGAGAGAGGAGTAGTGTTCAATAGAGGTTAGTGTTTATCGATCGAGCCCTGAAGCTCCGGTCAACGGACAGACTCCCCCGAGACTGCTTCATCTCTCCCTCTGTCTCTTTCCCTTCCCCCTCAACTATTCTCCTCCCCCTCCCCGTCTCCCTCTGTCTCTTCTCCACTCTCCTTCACACCAGATAATTCTTATCCTTTCATGTGGTGCGTTTCATATTCGCACGGCCGCGGAATATTTCTGTGTTTGCCGCCAAACTGCGCAGTCGGTCGGCAGATCCCGTCTCTTACCTCATCAAAGTTATGAGACAGAGAAGAAGAGTGGGAAGAGAGTGAGATAATGAATGATCCCGGAGGAGAGGGAGGTGAAAGAAGAAAGAGGAGAAGAGCGTTACAGAGAAATCATTGAAAGGAATGATTGTGTGATCGGGTTGATTCCGTGTTCTGTGTTTTATACATGATAAATTCTCATTCGTGTGTTTCTGTGTTTTCCAGGGCTGGGTTAAATTTATTGGAGGAAAAAGCCAGGAAGAAAATGTCCAATCACAGCTTCAACAGCCTCAGCACTGCACAGGTCAGTCCCTCTGCGGTCTCTCCTGGTTCATCCACACGCAACCACTTCCTGCTGCTCATGTTTTTTTTTCTTTTCCTGGATATTTCAATTAGCAGGAATGAATTAGTCAATAATTAGCTGTTCCGCTTCCCGTCCACAGATGAAAGCTCGCTGTAAGCACAGAGGTCGACCCAGCGCCCTGAGCTCCAGGCTGGCCAGGCGTGTGACCCACCTGAAGCAGAAGGCTGCAGCCCAGCGTGGCGCACCATCCGCAGGCATGCTGCACTGCAGAGAGAACCCTGGTGAGGAGAATACCTCCAAGAGTCACTGCAGACAAGGAAGAAAAGGTGAGTACAGAGATGGAGTATGTATGCACCCACACATTTGTTGTCTATTTAGTGGCACCCTGAAACTAATCCTGCTGTTGATCCTTCAGACCTGCAGCAGGACTGGACAGCTGGTCAGGCTGTAAAGAGGAAGAGGGGTCGAAAGCCCAAAGTGCTGATGGGCGCCAACCCTAACAGACCTCATCACAAGGACGTCCGGGCCTCTGAGAAACAGGAAGCTAGGGAAGAGAAGAGCGACAGCGAGAGTTCAGAGCATGGTGAGTTACAGCAAGGGTCAGGCACAAGGATTTTTACAGTATGTAGTCTGCTGCATCTTCGAGCCAAACGAGCATCCTGCGGAATGAAAATGTAAAATGCCATCAAAGCAATTCTATGGGCTTTTATTTAATCATACCAGTGATCAAATGGACCATCAGTGCTGGTGAGAGATTCGTAACACAGCTTCAAAGCCCCTATGTGATTTGCACACGAGAGTTCATTGGCTCTTACACATGTGAGTCAGGCTGATTTGGCCGACGGCTCAAAGAACATCAACCAGACATTGTGAGATTTCGCTATGAGAGTACGTCTGTGTGTGTGCGCGCATGTGCGCTTGTGTTTGCGTGCGTGCGCGTGAAGCGTCTGAGAGTGAGATGTCTGCCGTCATCAGGAGGCCTTCTCTCACTTCCCAGCTCGTCTGTCAAACCATTAAAACCGTTAACGACTTGCCACAGGCATGCAACACAGCCACCCCTGCCCTCAACGCCATACGGTAACGTGAGCCCACTCTGGCCCCGTTCAGAATGTCACACCCCAGTCCTCCAGTCTCTTCTTCACCCCCCCCCCCCCCCCCCCACAACCCCAAAGCCTCGTGAAAGTGCCCTCCTCGGAGGTTTCAGTGGAGGAGAAACTCCTCCTGACTTTTAAATGCCTCAGAGGGGACGACAGTCTGATATGAAACTAACAAAACTTCAAGAAAAATGCGAGAATCTGTCCGACCTTTGTGGCCTTCACGCCAAGTGGAAAAGTGGTCGAGTGTGTGCGCGTGTGTGTGTGCGTGCGTGCCAGCATTTGTGTGCGACTGAGGCAAAGTGTTGACGTGAACGCCGTGTAAGTGACAAGTGTGTCAGAGATGTGTCGACATCCGACACGACCCCCCGCAGTCAGCGACACGCAGCTGCCAATAACAATCTGTGTGCGTGTGTATGTGTGTGTGAGCGTGCCTGTAGTGCTGCAAACGTGCATGTGTGTCAACATTTGCTTCCCATCACTGCAGTTAAAGAACAGGCCGTGCCTTATTGTGCAGATATTAAGAAAAGTTTGATCAAACATGGCGACAGTCCGCTGTTCTCTTGCATCCACGATGATGTAAATTTAGCCACGTGCTAACTGAACTGTGGGTGTTAGAGGAATATTGAATATTGAAAGTTTGTCGTCAATACATCCCATCAAGCGAGTCCCCGGCTTTAGTTAACAGTGTTTACTTTTAGCTCACTTCAAGCTTTCTGACTGATCGCATCGATGTTGTGACTCCACAGAGGAGGAGGAGGACGGCAGCTACGACAGTGAAGACGGAGCCGGTGACATCAAGATTAGCTCATCCTCTAAAGAAGCTCCTGCAAACCCTGCTGGGATTGTGCCTTTTTCATCGCAGTCCTCCAAGCTCCAAGCACACCAGAAAGCCAGGAGTAAGAGACCAGGGCCTCCCGGTGAGATCTTTATACATGTTATTATATATACTGCTACTGCCATACAAAAACTGCGTTCCTCTGTGATTTTACATCTTTGAAGGGAAACATGATGTGCTTGGGCTTTGGAGAAAAGTTTCAAAATCTAAAAGGATAAACTTTCAGTTCAGTATCAAGTTTTTCGGGGGGATAATATCGATTGTTTGCATACAACTAGTAGTGTCTTGCCGAGTGATGAATTCCCTAAGAAACAAAGTGACATGATAGTGATGCTGTTATGATAGCCAAGCTTTTTATATCATCTAGATCAATCTAATATGCTCTGAAAAGTGTGTCATGTGGCCTCCAGGACCAGAAGAAGAAAAAAAATCGACATTCTTACCTCATATTAAACAAAATCTCTTACCACATCTAAGCTTATATGAAATATTGACATTTTTACAGCGTATCTGCCAGCTCTAATTTCCCTCATGTTCCCTTCACCCTCAGGCATGGGCAGCATGTCCAGCACAGATCAGAGGAGAGCACCCAGGAGACAGAGCCACTCCAACACAGAAAGGGGACGTCCAGACTACCAGGGATCTAAAAAAGCATATCTGCCCAGCTGGGGTGTGTCGTCGGTGGGCTGCAGCTTTGGGGACAGCCGGGGAAACCAGGGAGCTCCAACAGAAGCAAACAGAGCCAGCAAGGAAGGAGCCATGAGGAGGAACTCAGCTGGACAGGGCATTCTGGGAAAGGTGAGACGTCAGAGCGCACGGTGAAGACCAGGGTTGGATGGTGACTTAAAAGCTTACACTGACGGAGCAATATTTTACTTTGGCAACTGACAGTTATTCATCCAAGTATATTACTGTCTGACAGCAGTGATTAATTACTCCATCATGGTTATGTTACACCTTCAAAAGTGGCATTTGCATTTCCCTCCCCAGCTGCCTCACCTGTGCACTTCTGTGTAAATGATCAGGGGAACCAGGCAGCATTGAAATAGCGTTTCTGTCCCCCTTGACGCCTTCTTGAATTTTTTAAAACTTTGTACGACTTAGTGGGGATGATACCTGTTGATCATGTTTCTGCCGTGCTCTGGGTGAATTCCAGTTTTAGTTTCTAAAAATATGCACAACACACAATTTGCCAATTAGAGCTGAAGGTATAAAAAAAAAGCAGGCAATATTTAGATTTAACGCCATGGGCAGCATGTACGTAGAACTCTAAAGCTGAACATTCAAGGAGAGGACAGAATCCGTGTGCTTTGCAGCTGTTTTGTTTTTCTCTGCTCATTCACATGGGAGTGCATGAGAAAGGGAATCGAGAAGGGAAAGGTGAGATGCGGTTGCCAACTTTAGAGGCATGACGGAAATCACATCCCAATAAATTACAGAGTCACAGAGTTGTAATGGATGCAATTGAAATTAGCTAATGAGCAAAAGGGGACGTGCTGTTTTTTTTGATGCAGCGAACCGAACGGCGGTCAGGAGGGGTTAGAGGCTGACGGGGCGATTGTGTGCAAAAGAGGAAAGGTGACTCAGAGACGGTCACTCCCTTTGGCCTTCTGCTGCGTGCACATAAAGGCAGAGAAAGAGAGAAGGATTTGGAAAAGCCCCCGCCTCAAGTTCACTCCTTCCTCGATGAAGTGAGCCGCACCCTGCAGGAAGTTTGAAAATCCTGCAGATTATGACTAACGCTACCTTCCAATAACTTTGACTCCCTTACAGGTAGTCACTTAGCATAACTTGTAAAGCAGTCACATTGTCAATACAGCATTTGCTCTTGTTATTGGTATGTGTTTGCAAGTCTGCCCGCTGTGCTAACACTCCACGGTATTAGCACAGGCAGCCGTTGGTGTGACACACACACATTGGTTTTAATGAGAAGTGCCCCGAGGTTGTTTTAGTGTTTGAGTCATTGTGAGGGAATGTCCAAAAACACATAACTCCAAACCAAACGGAGGAGTATAAAGATAATCATTGGCCATAACCCTTCACACACCCATGCACGCCTGCGCACACACACACACACGCACACACATACGCCGTAAACACTAAAGAGAAATAATCACCCATGCCCTCTGGTGACGAAACTTCTGTCACTAAAATATATGGTCTCCTGATGTGGAAAACTCCAAGAGACAGCACACGCACAGACACACACCTACACACACACACCTACACACACACATACACACACACACACACCATCTCTCATGCATTAAATGTTATAGTCTTTTCTTTGGAAAGCCTAAATACAAGCAGAAACCTGTTGGGTGAGCTGACTTTCTATCATCAGTCATCAGTCATCTTTGGAAAGACTAGCCTAATCCGGTTTGGAGATGGATAGTATCTTGTGTGTGTGTGTGTGTGTGTGTGTGTGTCTGAAGGTGAGAATGCAAATTAGGGTTCAAGCCTCTATATTATCAGGCGTCTGCCCCATTGAAGTGTCCTTGGGCAATGTACAAGTCCTACCAGTTCAAGAGCTGCAGTTATCACTGACTGTGACCTCTGATCTTTGAGTGAACGGCGGCAAGTGAGAAAGAAAAACCTGCAGGCTTAATTGCAGTATCACATTGCAAGAGGCGTTTGCTTTTCACTGATGGATTCACATCAGTCACACACGTCTGGAAATGACATGATTCAGTCACCCGAAGATCCGGGTTATTGTTGATTAATTTGGACAAATACTGACGTGACGGCAAATCCCGCTTTCTGCCCACTGATGTCACGTCCTGTTTGTCGTCCAGAACAAGGGTCACGCGGTGAGCCGGCTCCTGCAGAGCTTTGCGGCTGATGACGGCTTTCGGTTGGACGAGGAAACCAGCTTCTCGGAAGGCGAGGAGGAGGAGGAAGAAGAAGAAGAGGAAGCGAAGGAGAAAATGTTGATCCACCTCCCTCCCAACATGCCTTGCAGAATACCTGGTAGGCATAAGCAGTAACACATCATTTATAATTACACACACACATGCAGGTTTTAAAAGCATGTTGAATCTTTTTCACACATGCGTGCACACCTCTCTCTCTGCCCCTTTGTCCCTCCTTTTCTCTTCACATAGCAATTATTCAGCACACTCACAAATTATGTATATCTCCCCCTTTATCTTCTCCATCCATCCATCTTTGTACCACGCCCTCCTGCCGCAGCCCTGCCAAACTGTGTGTTGAGTAAAGAGATGTTGGTGGACGGGTTGAAGATCCTGATCTCCAAGGAGGATGAGCTGCTGTACGCTGCTTGTGTCCAAACTCTGGACCTGCCTGACATGTAAGGACCTGCTGTCTCACCACAGACACAAACCCATAACAGAGTTTCTCATTGTGTTTCATTGAAGGGGAGGGCTAAAAACAGAACACTCTGTTACGAAATAAACCATGAACCTTCCTGGGAAAAAGAGCAGAGTAACTCTTTCACACAGCAACTGCCATATGATCATTGTTTAGCTCGTCATCTATTGATCCCAGGACGGGAAGCATCAAAATCTGGGTTGATAACCACCTTGGCTAAACACCTTCCTGGGGGGGAAACCCTGGAGTTAAGCACTAAAAAGACATATGGCAACAAGAGTCTTGTCTGATTTACAAAAGAGGAGATGGAGATTTAGCTTAGCGCTAGTTAAATGCCTGGCGGGTGCGAGAATCTTGACAAACAAAAAGTCAAAACGACCACTAAGCCAAGACACACAGCAGTGGCAGCCAACACAACTGCCAGTGAAAAAAAATGAGCCCTTGTCTTTTTTCAAAACAGTGAAAACTGCTAAAATTATAACTTACAACTAAAAAAACACTTGATTTTTTTTTTTCCTCTTAGATTCAGAGTTGTCATCGAAGGGGAACGAGGGAATCGCCCCCGGATCTACTCGCTGGAACAACTACTACAGGAAGCTGTGAGTTTAAGTCTTGAGGCTACATAGCATTTATTACATTTTGCTGTTTTGTGGGTAATTGTGCCGTGCTTGGTAGCTTTAACTGAAACTCCTTGTGAATTTGTAATGCTTTTCCAGGTGTTAGACGTGCGGCCCCAGACCGAAGCCATCCTGACTGCAGGGACACGAGTGTGTGCGTACTGGAGCGAGCGCTCTCGCTGCCTTTACCCTGGATACGTCCATCGAGGTGAGTGAGCAAGACGCGCCAACAGCCCCGCTCTGCACAAATACACTGGTACATTCCAGGACCTTATGTCTTCCATCGTGTGTGTTATGCTTTAGGAGGTCCAGGTGAGGAGGAGAAGGAGGGCAGTGTGATGGTGGAGTTTGATGATGGAGACAGAGGAAGGATCTCCCTTGCAAACATCAGGCTTCTTCCCCCAGGATACCAAATCCACTGTGAGTAGAAGAAAAACTAAAAGAAAGAAGCAAAAGAGGAGAAGTGAGAGTGAAATTCATTTTTAACATCTCTTCTCTGTCAGGTGCCGAACCCTCTCCAGCACTTCTGATCTCACCTAGTCGCCGCGACAGACGAAGCTCCACCCAGGAGAAGAAAGACACACCCACAGAGAAACCAGCCAATGAGGAGTCAGCAGGGAGGCCGCAAGAGAAAAGACCAGGTGAGGCGTCTTTTCTATAACTCTATTTTTTTATTTAAATAAGACTGCACATCCCTCAGTCTCTGACACTTTCCTGAGAAATACAGGTCTAAGTAGTAAATGCTTTCACACGGGCACACAGTCCTTCAAGCCGTACTAAAGTCCCCCCCAACGAGGCCTCCTTTACAGTTCCAACTGTCAACCAATTATCAGATGCCTCCGAGTCACAGGAGAGCACTGAGTGGAGGTGCATAAATGGAAAGACTCGTAAAACTTAAATTCCTTGTTTGCCGCTTATTATTTACGTGCTACATGATCACATTAATCATGGCTTCATGAAGTGTCATGAGTGTGCTTTGTGTCGTTATACAACATGTACCCGTATGCGCAACTCATCACCAGCTCGGGATGACAATAAAGCTGCAAGGAGAGACAGGTTTACCGGGGTTGTTGTAGTTTGATTAATGATGTGTGTCGAAACTCACCTGGCTAGGTGAAGATCATACAGATAAAGATATTCAGTTTCTCCAAAGCTTTTAGTTTCATAATTAATCTCAGTCTGCGCTTAAAACCTGTCACTTCATATTGATTATAACTCCTCCTGTTGCCGTCTTCTTTTTCAGTTGGCAGGCCGAAGAAAATCCACTCAGTGCCTAAGACTGCCAGCACACCGGCATCAGTAACAGACACTGTAACCAAAGGCAATGCTTCCTTGTTGAACTGGTCCGCGCCCAGGAAGAGACCACCAGTTGACTTCTTCCTTTTCAATGGGACGTCGCGCAAGACCCAGCGGAGGATACGAGAGCGAGACTTGGGATTCTTTCATCGGCCCGCCTCCCACCCTTTTGCACCCCCAATGCCTATCAAAGGCATCTTTGGCTCCCCTTTTGAAGGTGACTCATTTAGTAGCATTGCCAACGGCTACTCCACCTTCGGAGGTTCTGCCGCAGGGCGACCGATTAGTGCAGTAGCTTCAATGTCGCATCGGGACTCCTCGTCCTCTGCTTGCTCCTCAGCTGTCACCACAGCGATGACAGCTGTAAGCAGGAAGCCAGTGAGCGAACGTGACAGGAAACAGTTCCTGGTGAAGCTTGACCACGAAGGGGTGACCTCTCCTAAGACAAAGAACGGCAAGGCTCTGCTTCGACTCGGGGGCAGCGGAGGGAGAGTAGGAAAGAGTCTGGCCTCTGCGGGAGCACCGCTGCGATACATCCACCCTGCCCTGCTGGTGAAGGATGGCAAAAAGGGAGGAGGGGAACGAGACAGTACTGGGGCACGATCTGAGGCTATTCTAAAGGGCGCTCCACCTCTGAGAAAGGATCTACTGTCAGCAGGTCTTGGAGTCCAAGGTGGAGAATACAATCTGGACTACCCCAGTGACTGCCCCAGCTCTTATTCTGAGCTGGATGAGGATGATGAAGACGATGGTCAGGATGCGGAAGCACGCAGAGGAAGTGCAGCAGTCCCGCCCCACCGAGGCGGTCGTTTTCTCTCTCGTCTCTCCGTCTGCTTCTCCTCATCTTCCTCCTCTTCTTCCTCCTCCGGCTCCATCTCCTCCTCGTCCCTCTGCTCCTCAGACAACGATTCCTCTTACTCCTCCGATGAAGAGTCCTCATCGGTGCTGCTGCGCCGTGCACTGCTCCAGCAGGACAAGCACAAGCACAGGCAGAACATGACCTCCGACCTCCTGAGCCCTGACCCCACCACCTCCAACTCCTCTCCCTCTGCCACAGCCCCGGCACATGGCTTTGTGGCTAAAGCCAGCATGGCCGTCTCGGGGTCAAAAGTGAGAGCTGACAGAGCAGAGGACAGGAAGGAGTTTGTGTCAAAAGGAAGCCTGGTGGCTAACAGTAGCACAGCTAAGACCCAGCTGAAGAGGAAAGAAGGAATCCCTAACAGCCACCATCAGAGCCAAAGCAGTCCTGTGAGCCAGCAGACAAAACCTGCCCCCAAAGACCCGGCAACAGCTAAGAGGCAGAGGATGTCGTCGCCTGAGCCTCTGCCTAACATGGCTCCCCTTCTGCCTGGACGCCAGCTCTGGAAATGGTCTGGAAACCCCACACAGGTAGGACACTTCCATTTTAATATCTTCGTAATAGTATCTGAGTTTGTTTATCTTCATGTCTTTTTCTTCCTGCTTTGCGTCACTGTACTCATAAATCAAATAATCAAACTTTATTATCTTGGTTTCATGGTTTCCAAATTGTTGTCTTGGGTATCGGTAACCTGCTTAAGTAGATAACTCAGTGTTCCTGCAGTTTCGGCTGTGTCAGACTTTGATTACGTACGGTACGTAATGTGATGATCAAATATGATCTCTCCCGGCATCGCTTATACTGCCTCAGACTTTGTACACATTGCTAACGCTACGAGGCTTACTCGGTGTGGCTAATCTCCGAATTTGTTATCCTGATTATTAAATCATGATCCCGAGATAACAGAACAAAACAGCTTGAGCAACTGCTGCCACTCCATTCTGCCATGTTGTTTGCTTGGTAAACATGACTGCATCTGTCGACTGAGATGTGCGGTTTAAAACCAAGCTGACCCTTTGGTGTGTGCATGCGCCGACAAACCAAAACATGGAGCAGAGATATAGGTGTTACCCAGGTTATGGTTACTGTGGTCAGAATTTCTGCATGGGTTTCATGTAGCATTGCTTTTGTCAGATTAGGAGTGAATTATTTGTGTGCAGGATCAGTGTTACGACTGGTGTTAGGCACGGAACCCTCCCACACCTTTTTATAAACCATATTAAATCTTACCATACTTTGGTAGACAGGACTTAGCAAAGCAAACAAAAATCCTAATTCATTTCTGGAATGAGGTTGGCGGTGAAATAAACCCACTGCGCTGAATAAATTGACTGAGAGTGCTATTTTTGTTCTCTTCAGAGGAGAGGTCTGAAGGGTAAAGCCCGCAAGCTTTTCTACAAGGCCATCGTGCGGGGCAAGGAGACGGTGCGTGTCGGGGACTGCGCTGTGTTTCTGTCACCTGGCCGGCCTCAGCTGCCCTACGTGGGCAGAGTGGAGAGCCTCTGGGAGTCGTGGAGCTCCAGCATGGTTGTCAGGGTCAAGTGGTTCTACCACCCAGAGGAGACTCGCCTGGGGAAGCGACACCGCGATGGCAAGGTAAAGACCAGGCAGTGCAAGTAGAATTTCTAAAACAAGGATGGTCAAAGTAACAGTCTGTGACATTTTCATATAAATATATTACCACTTTGCTTCTTTTTATTCCCTATTCCCGTCTTATATGAATGGTTGAACCTCCATTTACTTCATAAAACTGTTACCATTTGCAGTTCTGAATACTCACTGCATGATGGGACTTTCCCTGAAAAATCTCTGCTGCACAGGAAGTTATGTATTTTGCATTTCTGGCAGCAGCAATAGTGGTTTGTTTGGAATAAATAGAAATAGAGCCGGGTAGTTAGAATGAGCAGCTGCATTAACCGTGGCTGAGCAAACATAAAAGATCACCACTTGCAGAAACTCAAACTCCATCTTGAGAAAACCCACAGTAAAAGACGTGACAAAAGATGGTACGCGTAGGAAGTGCAGAATAAAAACGGCACTACATATTGCCAACGAAAACATGACAGTCCTACCACATTTTTCTTTTGAACGCGTTTGTGTAACATTTTGATTGTCAGTTCTCTTGATGATTTATCAAGCGTTCTTCCCGTCTCTCCTAGAATGCCTTGTATCAGTCGAGCCACGAGGATGAGAATGATGTGCAGACCATCTCCCACCGCTGCCAGGTGGTCAGCAAGGCCGAATATGATCACCTGATGCGTGAACGTAAGCCCGGCAACCTGATAAACGACCTCTTCTACCTGGCCGGAACCTATGAACCAACCACGGGCCAGCTGATCAGCGCGGACGGCATGGCCATCGTGTCCTAGCACCACCAGCTAGAGAGAAATCCAAATATTGACCTGAAGTCTGGAGTTGACTGCTTCTAGGATGGTCCTTCAGAACAGAGCAGGGGACAGAGGGAAAGCAAGACAAAGAGTTCTGGCTCTGCGTATTGATCTGTCCCTTGTAAAAGAAGGAGCTAGCCCATTGGATAAAGTCCGACAGAAATGGTACATAGAGGAGTCTGATTTGTTCGGATCCAGGTCAGCTTTAACCTCTTTATCAGATGTGGACTTAGGCTCCTTGTCACAGCGAGAGTCTACAGCCTTCCCTGTGGCTGAAATAACAGAGTATCTCGTCACTGCGACAAGATTTCTGCAACAAAAGAACAGGAACCAAGGACATGAGCACTTTGGAGTACAGTAGCTTGGATATGCTATGGAGGAAGGGTGGCAGACTTTGCTTTCTGAAACAAAGACTAACTCCGAGAGCAGGAGAGACTGTATGGGAAGGAGAGACTTACTGTAAACCACACTGGTTTGGAGGATTTTAATGGTCTTATACTGGTAGTTTGACAATGACAACGTGATTGGGAGATCCCCAACAGGACCAAAAAACACTGTAGTTCGGACTTTGTGTGTAAATGCGTGAATGCGTGCGTGCTTGTGTTTGCAGAGTGGCTGCGATGACCCCGTTTGGCATTTAATGAGCTCTAAGTAAATAGCGCTTTAGCGTGCATACGTGTTTGTACTGTATGTGTGGTCATGCACGCGTACACCTGTGCCCGTCCAGCAAAGATACCGCCATGACGCGCCATCGGTATGTCTCTAACACTCTTGAGTATTAATTAATCTGTTCAGTACTTAACGTGCAGAATCACGAAACGATTTCTTCTCCTGTCAAGCCATACACGTCAATACCTCTCTCTCGTATCCTCCTATTCAGGTGCGAAGACACATGTACAGGTTGTTGGATTGTTTATTTGAGCGGTGCGTGCATGTGAGTGCGTGTGCGTGCGTGCGCTTTGTACAGCATTATGTATAATATAACATGTTGTAAATAGTATACATATATATTTGTTCTTGTTTTTTTGTTGTTGTTTTCTTTTGCAGAGAAGATTATTTTATTTAGATTTTTTTAGGGCGTGTGCGGGTGGGTTCGGGAGGGTCTGACAGAGGGAGGAGGTCGGGTTAGTTTCCTACTCTCTCAATGCACTGAACAGGATCAGAGGTTTGGATTTGGGGTCAAACTGTACAACTGATGTGAAGACTTTGTGGTTGTAAGCCCCTTCGCTTTAGGCAAAGGGTGAATAATGTTGAAAGGGTATTTGGGAAATGTTTTTATAAGGAAATCAGAAAAAGGCTCTTTTTAAACATGTGTCCAAATTTTTTCTCTTTATTTTACTCTGTTGGGTTTCGAATGTGTATTTCCTGTTGGGAGTTTTTTTTTTTTTTTTTTTAACAAATACTGGAAAAGAAACTGAGTTTCTGCTGTTCTCTGATCCTAAAAGAATCTAGTTCTTCTTTATTTTAGCTTGTATTCCTATATGAAATGTAGATATTTATCTGGCATCAAAAAGAAACATACCAAAGCACCTGTGAGTTTAAGCTTCACCGCATTAGACGAAAAAACAATTTTATGAGTTAAAAAAACAAAAAAATAAAAAAACAAAAAACAAAAACCTTCAATCAAATCTGAATCCGGGATCCCTGCAATCACCGAGGTATTTTAAGTAGAGTTCCTCTCGTTGTCTGCTCGTGTTCATCCAGCGTTGCTATGACAGCCTCCGAGAAACGTTGCAGCAACATTGTCTGCACACTGCCCAGCTGATGCACTTGAGGTCTCTATGGCAACCAGAATGGCATCACGTGACTGTGAAGGACAATCAGAGCCAATCAATGGGACAATGTTGAGAGACAAAAAAAAAACAAAACAAAAAAAAACAAGGATCAAATCACAAATTATGCTTCTTGTCACTTTTATTCCTGCTTTGCCAAAAAAAAAAAAATGTCAGTGTGTGTTTTATGTTTGCTTGTTTCCTCGTTTACCATTGTCTTACTGTTTATGCAAGCCTGTGATGACTGTTGGTTGTCAGTGTATAGGATGTACAGGGGGGAAGAACATGAATGCCTTTTTCTTTTTTTAGGACATTGACTGACTTTTAACAACAATGTTGCTGTTACACTGCAAAGCAAAAGCTTTAAAAGGAGCTGTTTTAAGCTGTATTTTCTTTAAGAAACACTGGATTCAGTTCTAACCATCACGCTTTGACAGAAGCGACATCTTTGTGTTTTTTTTTGTTTTTTGTTTTTTTTTTTTTTAGACCCACTGGAACCTGCTTTGTACGGTTGAGATAGCCTACTAAAATATATTATGTAATGTCAGTCATTCTTTGGAAATATGACTTAAATATTTCCTCATGTACAAAAGGAAAAAATTATTTATCTTAATTTTATTGCCTTTTTGTGTTTCATTAAAAAAGATTCTTACAAAAAAAAAAAAACGTTTGTTTTCTTTTCCCTCTTTTTTTCTGCTGGGTGTGAGTCCTCTGAATAGTGCCTTGTGTTCATCAATGCCGATCATTTGTCTGCTGAAGGAAAATGGACCACAGAAGAAAGCGTAGAAGAATGAGAAGAGGAAGGAAAAAAAAAAACCACGAGAGGAGGAAGCAATTTGAAACTGTAGCTGCAGCTGATAGAAGGGGGAAGAATGGGGGAGAGAAAGGGGAAACTGTATCTAGCCGTGTTTCGTGGGAGACGACGGGCGGGATAAAGTCTCCTCTGGCTGTACAGGTGGGTCAGGTATTCAGAATAATAAAAACGGAACAGGACCATTAAGGGAACAAAGCGCGGATATCAGCTTCCAGCCTGCAAAGATTTCGAATCCTGACTTTTCCACATGTGTGTGTGAGTAAAAAATGTAGCCCACATGTGCTCATCAGACAGAGCGTGCTGGTCCTGTTCACACACCAATATAAATCCACACAGTCTGCATGCACTCCCGTACTTTCACGGGTTTTCTGCTCGCTTCTGTGTGTGTGTGTGTGTAACACGAGAGCTGGGAAGAACTGTTGAGATTGTCCCCTGCAGGGTGTGGAGTTTCTGGGACAAAGTGCGCAAAATTTACTGCATTTTATTTGAGACTTCCTGTGATATATTCACACCTTTTTATCGCACTGTAACCGGAGCCTTTGTGACGCGGCTCATTGCAACATTAAAGTCTGGATGGAGGGTTTACCTTTGACCTCAAATTACGGCGCGGTTGCCTCGTGGTGGCCCGCGAAGAAGAAGCTTCGAGCACAGCCTCGCCTCGCACGTCGGCCGTAAACTTTATTTTACTCTGGAGCTGCGTCTTTAATGTCAGCCCCACCTTGGATGTTCTTCTTGGCCAGCACAGCGCTCCCTGCTTTACTTGTCAATACAGGAAAAGTTGACTCACCTTATTTTTTACTGAATATCTTTGCTAATGGTCCTTGGCCATAGTCTGAAATCACACACAATCACGCTCTTTGTCCAGCGGTATGTGTGTGAACGCGTGTTTGCTTTGCTTTTGTATTCTGCGTTTAGCTGTTTCAGCAGTTTAACAATATATAAAACATACACCTGCCGGTGTGCCCACACACACACACACACACACACACACACATATAATATGCACCCTTTTTGCTCACTGTTGGTCTTTTACGTCCTCCTCATTGGCTCCTCAATCAACCCACGCCTTCAAAACACACAGACATTAAGTGCAGTCTTTGACTGCTTATCAGCGGGTTTGCATTGGGCTTATCTCGTTGACATTGTTAAACTACTTTACCCAGAATGCTGTGGGAGATAGGGGCACAATGGGAGGCTGGGGGTGCCCTCTGGGTTAATGAGAGTGGGCTTTCACGTTGGGAGAGCAAACATGGCGCGAGTTGATTTGTGCGTGTGTGTGAAGGGTCAAGGTGTCAGAGCAAGGTGTGGTAGTTTTTTATTGTGTTTTTGTGTGTGTGTGTGTGTTTGTAGTTTTCGGGTTGTTGGCTGATGGATGGGGGCAACAATGAACACCACATCTGAAGCGTATCGCCAGTCTTGAGGAATCTGACATCGTGAGCTGTTCAATCAATGTGTATGCAGGATATGCAGGTGTGTATCTGTGTAAAGGGAATGGGGTGTGTGTGTGTGTGTTTGGGGTTGGGAGGTTCGGGGTTGGGTGGTGGTGGTGGTGGGCGTACCAATCCAGAGAAAGCCCTCCATTTAGATATAGCCTGAGCCTGTCATTGAAGTGAATGAATGGCTGTCAGCTGCAGCGGGATGCAGCGTGTGTGTATGTAGATAGTTTGTATGTGTGTGTTTGTGTACAGGTTCGAGTGAGACTGCGCGCACGTGTGTGTGTGTGTGTGTACTAGGGTATATTCAGGTCACAGAGGGAGTAAGGAGATCAGCAGTCTTCTCTCTCACCTCATCCATCGTTCATATGAGCCTCTGTGAGCTCGCCACCGGTATCCATCTTACTCCTACTAGCCAATCGGACCCGTTGGTAGTTGTGCAACGTATTCTGTGGTAACAGATGGTAGGCTTACATAAATCATGGATTCTTGGCAGTGTTGAAGTCATGTCCATGTTCTCCTACATTACAACACCAACAAACCTCCAGTGTTCTTTCTATTCCCCCAATTTTATGACTTGTTTCACTTTCTGGCCCATTTCACAGACAAATATGTACGTAGTCCACATATAACTGGCCATATGTAGAGGAAATATTTTCAGGTTTCCTTTTACACTCAGTGTTTTACGTTAAAAATGTGTTCAGTGATCATCTCTTGTGTCTTAAAAGTTTAGATTTTTGGCACTGAATCAGATTTGGGTGAAGTTGTCAGACTTGTTACTTTTTAATGAGATGCACCATCAGGAAATTATGGCGCCAAACAGACACGGACATAAGACATACATTGTCTTTGTAACTCCACCGCCAGCTGTGTCTGGTACATAAAAAACAACATTAAATTAATTATTATGTTGTGATTCCAGAGTTATGTGTTATTTACAGTGGATTGATATTCAGTCATTTATTTATTTTATGTTTTCAATGGGTTTTATTTGCCACAGTGTTTTTTTTTAGTTCAATTAATTTATATTAAACTAATTATCAGGATTCGTTTTAACCAAATATAGAATATTTGTAGATAATTACTCAAAAGGCAAATCTGTTTTGTAAAAACTTTGTAAATGACCACATATTTTATGTTTTCATGTGAATGAAACAGGCTTAATGACTTAATCCACAGAGAAAAAAAAGGTTTTTAAACTTAAATTAAAAAATGTGTTTATTTTGACGTACATTTTTTGAATGAACTTTTTCAAATGAAGGTTCCCGTAGTTCCAAACATGAGGACAACTATTTGAAAACAGATTTTTTTTCCATTTATTCATGTTGTGATTTAGCTTAAAGTAAAAGGAGAAGAAGGAAACGAAGTTAGACAGCGAAGAGGAGAACGGGATGAAGAGGAGCAGGGGGACAGAGGAGGAGGAGGAACGGGGCAGGATGAGGGTTTTATAGCTGGTATGCCGGCTCTGTGTCATCTTAGGTCAAAATCCCCCCGTAACCTCCTAATTCTAACACGAAACAGAAAAAAACTTGGTGATTTCCCGTCTATAAAGCAAACACACACACACACACACACACACACACACACACCAGACTGTACATTACTTAGAGCAATTCTGGTGGTTATCGCTGATGCTGGTATTTGATATTTGGAATAGTGGAGGAGTCTTGGCCAGCTCACGGCCGCCTGCTCCGACAGTCAGAATAGGTCAAACATCCTGTAAAGTCTTAGTGGACACAGCAACCGGATCCGTGGTCACCTGATAGCAGCTCTGTGGGAATGTGTGTGATATTTATGATATGATCTGGATGCGGGGTGGAATTTATATGTGTATGGGTGTGTGTGAGAGAGACACTTGATTGCTATGCTTGCCAACTCTACCCCAGCGACAGCAGGAGAAAAGATATGTGCAGTATATTTATATAAAACAACCGGTGCAAACCCACGTACACACACACACACACACACACACACACCTCGAGCAGCCCTGTATGTTCTTTCCTCTTGATATGTTGTCAGCTACACTGCGGGGGTCATCAACATACTTGTAACCGTACACCTGTCTGGATGTAATTTGTACAGTAAATTAACGCGAAACCTGAACAGTGTGACAGCCCTTGAGGATTTATCTCCTCACATGCCTCGATCACCACTTTAAATGTGAATTGACGCAACATCCGTGATGTTAACAGGCAGACAAGTCGGGTGGCATTTCGTTACATTTCATCAGACTTTCTCAAACATATTCCACAATAAATGAATATCCAGCCACACAACCTCACCGTAAGCGCTTTGCACTCATGACAAAAGGGCCAATTGTAAATATGCATTTCTGAAAAGATGTAAATTTCCTGTATTGTAAGGGAAATGCTTTGATGTCTAAAGGGATAGTTCCACATTTTGGGAATTACAATTTGCCTTTTTTTTTTTTTTTTACAGATTCAGATTAGATCTATCCCTGCCTGTTAAATATTAAGACTACAAAGAGTACTATCAGGACAGCTTTAGCTAGAAGCAGGGGGGAAAAACAGCTAGCGTGTTCATCGGTAACAAAATCCAGCAACAAGTATCTCTGAAGCTTTCTAATTAAACTTTCTTTCTTTTTTTTTTTTTCTTCCCCCAAATCAAAATGTTTATGCGGGTTTGTGTGCCAGACTCTTTCCTAGCCAGGAGCAGGGACTTCCTGGATGGATTAAACAAAAGGCATTTAATGTGGTAATTAGTGAGCTTTAAAGGCGCAAGAATGTTGTCTTACTTTTGGACAGACTCAGGCAAGCTCTTTCCGCCTGAGGAGACTCTTGACAGACCACTACAACCTGCAGGGCGAGTGTCACATGACTGATAGCTGAGCTAGCGATCTTATCTGCGAGCGCGCTCGCTGCTGACTGACCACATTTGCCGTGCCAGCGTTTACAACGTTATTTAAAAGACTACCCTAAATTACTTTGATTAAAAAAAGACTCGTCCGGACTCGTCTTTAGCCGGGCACCAGACGGATTCGTGATGGATGCTATGATCTCCCGTTTCGGCTCGCTACAAGTCAAGCATGTTCCACGAGCTTTCTTCAAGAAATGCAGCTTTTCCCCTTCTCCGTGTTGACTTTTCTTAGTTTTCCAGGAACAGCTACGTAATGCACTTTCTTCTTCTACAAGATCTTCTACCGAATCTCTTAAAAATGGGCCTGCTGTGACATTTGATCTCACCTCCACCCTGCTAGTTGTAGCAGTCCATTCAAAACCACCCACACACCCCACCATGGTAAACTAAACTAAGCTAATCTCCCCAGCTGTAGCTACTTATATTCGGCTATAAATAAAGCTATACTTAGCATAGCGCCGACGTGAGCGAGGTATTTTTGTTCACATTTTTCTTCTATTTTTGTGTTTCCTGTACAAACACAGACATAAGGGATACATCTCGAATATTACTGATTTACAGTAAGATTTTCTGACCCAAATGGCTCTCCGCGGCGAGTAGTTGGATGAGCTTCCCGCATTTTAAAACAAAATTCAATCCAAAGCTCTGAATCACATCTAACCAACGCAGTCTGGGCAATTCTTTGTCTGAACAAGACAGAAAAACGCTTGTGTGGAAAAATCCCCTTTTAAAAAACCCTCTTTATTTTTTATTGTAATTACTGAGACGTGGAACTAATATTACCTGATGGCCTATATGGTAAAACATAAAAGGTAATTTGCAATGATTTTTTTTTTTTTTTTTTTTTAACTTTACACTTTACACACAGCAATTAAGAAAACAGACGACCTCTGCAATTATTACAAATCACAAGAGGAGCGGAGGTAATACTAGTCCCATTTGTACTGGGCTAATGTCAAGACATAGTTACCATGGTAATAAATGGCAGAAAATTAATTAACAATTTAGAGAGTAATTGGTAAACATAGCAATCTCTGGACTGAAGGTAGCCTCAGTAGACCTGTTTCTCATCTTGAAAGCTCAGACTGATAATATAAGACCATGTAAGACACGCAAAGACTAAATGCCGATATGTACGAGAAAGACAGCAGCCTTCATACAATGTCTATTTTACGCTTTTGTGTCTAAACTTTCTCTGCTTAAAGTCCCTGAAGCTGAAAGCTGCTCCGCTCTGTCTGTATGACTGACGATTCATCAACTGACAGCGATCCTGAGAGATTAGGACGCCACGCTGAGTGAGCAGAGCTGAACCAACACACCAGGAATGTACAGTACAAAATCAATGGAACAGTTAAGCTTCCTATATATCACACAACAGATATCAAGACAGGCGGGGGAAATCCTGGTTATATTTTGGTCTTTTGTTATCCGAATTGACTCAGCAGAGTGTGTGTGTAGGTGTGTGTGTGTGTGTTTGCATGAGAAAGGGAGACAGAGGAAGAGGTGGAGGATTATGTGTGGATTATGCGTGTGTGTGTGAAAGAGAGAGAGGAAGCTGTGTGGAGAATCTGTGGCTACGTTCTTGCGGTAGAGAAAGCGCAAGGTAGGTGTGTGCGTGTGAGTGAGGTTGCAGGTTTTGGATTAGGGATTGTATGTGTGTGTGTGTGTGTGTGTGTGTGCGCGTGCACCCCTGGCAGCTGTTTGCCCTACCCAGAGTGGTCTTGGCAGTGTTTCTTTACTGTAACTGCACCCACATGTTGGCAGAGCCTGCCACAGCAAGAGCACTCTCCTCAGGTGCCAGGGGTGTGTGTGTGTGTGTGTGTGTGTGTGTGTGTGTGTGTGTATTAGAGAGAGAGAAAGACTGTTTTCGTGTCTGTGTTTGAGTTAATGAGTGAACCTGACCACAGACAAATTATTCTCCTCTCCAGAGGAAGTTGCAGTAAAACGTCGAATAAATTTGCATCTATCTATCTATCTATCTATCTATCTATCTATCTATCTATCTATTTGTACAGTTCTCTGTGCTATTCATATCATGTTTCTGGCTCAAAGAAAACTTTTAATTTATAATCCTCCCTTCATCTTCCTCAGAGGTGTGTGTGTTTTTGCGTAACGTGTCTCTTGGTTCTGTACACTGATGTGTTTGTTCAAGAATGCATGCCCGCATGTGTGTGATGCTTCCACACGTACATCACAGGCCTTAGTCATGAGCTTCTTCTGTCAGTGCGTGTGTGTGTGTGTGTGTGTCGGCGTTTGCGTGCTGATGGCTCTTGAGTCTTTCATCTCATCAAGCGTTCATCACTTCGTCCTTCATCAATCGCACCATCCAGCAGATCACTCATCAACCGAGGGTCCTGCTTTTAAATGATAAGATCTCTCGGACCACAGAGTCGCTCTGTCTGTGACACACACACAAACACACACACATCCACGCAGTCACACAAACGCACACACACAACGTATGACGTGGAATGTGATTATAGTGAGTTTCGAAGGTATTCTTGCTAACACAGTGGGAGGCCTCCCGCGTAGTACCTACACATTATTCCCCCCTACTCATAACATACACACACACACACACACACACACACACCCTCCAGCTCACTGTTGGCCACCAGTGCACACACACACACATACACGCACAGTTTCCATGGTGACGGATAGGCAGCCATGCAGAATGAGTGCATAGTCCCTTGGGACATCTCCTTTGTCCATCTTTCCATCGCTCTCCTTTAGTGATGACAAGATGTCTCCTCTCTGTCTCTCCTTCCCTTCGGCCTCTGCTCATTATGCATAATGCATGTGTTTCAATTCATAAGCTGAATTTCATCTGGCCCATCCAGTGTGTTGCAGCACAGGCAGTCTTTGTTCGCAAACTCTTTCCTCCAGATTTGCTCACTGTATTGCTCTAAACTCTGTTTCAACAAATGCTACTGAGACTTTAATCCCAGTTGAGCTGGCTCGTCCTGTAACATCACCGGTGTTGCAATAAGTGCAGCTTGAAGCGGTTTGACTGGCAGCTCCTCGTTATGACAGAGTGAGTGTGGTATGGATGGAGGGGAGGGGAGGGGAGGGGACGGACAGATTGGTTGTTCTGTCAAAGATTGTGAAAAGGGGCCTCGTCACACCATGGCTGTGATTAACACTGAAGACGATCCCTCCACTTCCTGTGAGTCACCGCCAGTCGGCATGTTGGGGCTTTGCCAGGCGGAAGGAGCGTCCTCGCAACAACACCACCACCCTGGACAACACCCACAGTCCTCAGTGTCCCCCAGTGTGCATGGATATGGACAGTTGTTCAAGAGGATCTGGGACAGCATGGTGGGAACCATCGACCAGATGCCATTTTGGGGCCTCAAATCAATCATGTGACCTCCAGTCCAAGAATGGAAGTCACATGACCTTAACCAAGCACTGTATGAAAAAGAGGAAACCAGATATTTTGTGGATATTAGACGACGCCACAAAACTATGACCGACGGCAACATTTAAAACACATTTTTTACAGTTCATAAAAAAGGAAGCGTCCGTTGCAGTAACTCAGCTCGAGCTTCCTAATGGTGCCCTAAACGGAGTCCGCTTTGCAGACAGGTTTTTAAAACAAATGCACAAAATAAATCACCACATTATATACTATGTACTGGGGGTCTGTAACACCCGGAGCTTGATCTCTTATCGCTGCTTTCATGCCGTCTGTCCATCCCGTTCTTGTGAACACGATGCCGTAGGAATGGCTGAAGGGAAATTCATTAGATTTGGCACAAGCATCTAATAAAATAAAATGATTAAGTGATTTAATAACCAAAAGGTCAACTTCACTGTGGCACCATATTGTTCTGCAAAAACTGACCATTATTCAACACTCCATAGCGGAAGATTGTGACTGTTTTACTGTTATACTGAGTTGGTGACACTGATCTTGGGTGTCCTTCTGAAACTGCGTTGATTGTACAGATGTTCTGTGCTGCCGGGTTGAAGATGTTTGTGAAATATCTGTTTTCGAATTTGTAGCTTCAAGTGTTGTAGTACTCAAAAAAAAAAAAAACCTTGGTCTTGTCTCGGTATCGACCACATTTTTACACAGTCTCATCCCGATCTCAAAGAGGACTCTGCATTTAAGTTCAAGACCGGTCAAGACCACAACGGTGGCGATTTCACTCAACTGCCTGTGCATTTTCTGATTCATTTTTGTTCACTGTCTGGGAGAAGGCATCAGCCGAATCTTGAAATTTGGTTTTCTACAAAGACTTGGGTCCAAAAGAACTCACAGACTACACTTAATTAGATCAAATCAAATCAAATCAAATTTTATTTGTATAACCCAAAGTCACAAAATACATTTTGCCTCTTAGGTGACTCTTAGGTGACTCAATGTAGCAATCACACTTCCCCCATAGAGTTTCATGAATATTGCCTACCTAAGTATGTTATTTACTGACTGTTCTTGGTCTTGACACAGCCTTGCAATACATTGGTGTCAGTCTCGATTTGCTCTCAGCCCCTTACAGTCTTGGACAAGACTACAGGCGGTCTT
Source organism: Nibea coibor (assembly GCA_023373845.1). Lineage (NCBI taxonomy): Eukaryota > Metazoa > Chordata > Actinopteri > Sciaenidae > Nibea > Nibea coibor. The sequence goes on from CM041728.1 coordinate 12,773,543, forward strand.
CACTACAACACTGGTAGCTTCTTTTGCAGCAACATACTTGAAGGATCATTTACTGTCATGGCTTCAGCTTTGCTTTATGGGTCAAGCATACAAAGATTTTGACTGAATTTTTTCTTAACTGATCGGTTAGTTAGGTCCATTAGGTCCATAAATGTCTTGCTCTATTTACAACCCCAAGATATTTAATTTGCTGTCACAGAAGACAAAAGAAACCTGATATGATATAATGACATGAAGATGTTCTGGGTATAAACTTTGTGTTTGTTTGATCATCTATCATAAGTCATTGTGTGAAGAACACTTTACACTTGTCAGTTTTCACACAGACACAAACACAGACAGTTTTTAATTGGAGGTTGAAAATTATTTAATTTTTACCTTAAAAAAGACTTTTCTGTGGGATTTTCAGCATCTGCATTTTTATAAACTGACTTGATCTAGTGTTGTTGTTGTTTGCACTCGGCTAAGCTGATCTATAGTCCTGCCAAAGAGACAAATATCCTCAAAAACAGTCAGAGACACGATGTTAAAACGGTGCAAAAAACACACTTATCAGTGCAAAACACAGTTATTTCAGTGCTCAGGCAGAAGGAGCAACATCATTATACGTGCAAATGAATCAGTGCTGTTGTGGGGATAAATGAGTCTCTGCTTCTTTTATTCTGAGCTTGGATAGGCGCCACATGCTTATAACACATTTGAGTAAGTTGAGTCTGAGTCACACCAGGGTGATTCTGTAACTCTGGGACATTTCATATCCATGGGATGTATCTCACATATATTTTTAACGTTTGTTTTCACACCTGAACAAGTCTGAGAACACGGCGCCATATGATTGTATCAACTGGGTAAGACATGACATGTAAACGGTAGATGCTATAAAAGCTATTACAAAATCATGCTCTTCACTGTGAAATGAATCTTTTGGCCATCGATCGCCGATCATCGATAACCATAAAACCATCTGTTACTGATGCTTATTACATCATTCATTTAATCAATATTTCATCACACATTAGTCTAGAAAAAAAATATTTGTTGAATAATATGAAAGATATGACCACACGGAGTAGAAAGCAGCATGCACACCATGCTCTTGGTCTCTTGGTCTCTGAGGTCCTCGTCCACTGAGCGCGGCTCTGTGATGTCGCACCCGGGATGCCGTTTTAGTCTGTTCTCCACGAAGCTTCATACCCCACCAGGAGCGTTTCAGAAGCGGTTCAGACTTTGTTGACTTGTTCAGATTTGAAAATATATGAAATGATGTTTTATTGCATTAAGTATGCAGGACAGACAGAAGGAGAACAGATTTGGATAAATCGCATTTTGAGTTTTCATTCAAGGACAGATGACAAACTCAGTGATCTCTCTGAACCGAGTCAGACTGACGCTCGCACGTCAGTATCAGAAGGCCATTGACCTGGATGAATTCTGATTTCTTTCTAACAAAAAGTAAAATAACTTTGGACCAATGCGCTATGTGGAAACATGTCGGACAGCTTTGCTGTCAGACAGCGATGATTTGCAACTCCATCAAGTCTAAGCTTCTCGTTGCCCAATCGTGCAACGAAATGCACGAAATGTCGTAACACGTATTTAAGATTGTCATGTTGAGATTGGAACAGGAACGAGGACACGGAGAGGTGGGGTGAAGTGAGACAGAAAGCTTGTGCAACGTCGGCCGTAAAAACAGCGGGATGAAGTCACCTCCAGCGCGGTTCGTTGGACTGAGCTGCGAGAGGAAGAGCGAGGAGGTGAAACGAACGTGGCGTGGAAGGCAAAAGGCCGGAGGAGGAAAGGGGAGGGGGTGAGTCACCGAAGACAACACGTACATTCCCATGGCTGTGATGAAGAAGCGGAAGCGTATAAAGTGCCCTCATGTGGGAATTTCATCATCAAGCGCTGCCTCCTATTGTGCAAGCGATCCCTTTCACTCTTTCTGCTGTGTCATCACTTGTGGACAACTGCAATACGGCCTGAACTCTTTTTGATCTTATTAGTTGCGCAGAAAGTTTCGGCATAAGCCGGTTGAGGCTATGTGGTCGCCAGCGTGAGGATTAAAACTCTGGGGGGGAAATGTTGAAAATCTGATTACAGATGGGAGATGTTTGATGTAATCAGAGGAAATGTTAAGAAAACATCATCTGGTTTTAGCCTGAGCTGCCCTACCACCCAGTGACTGTTCACCCACACCACAGGATCCCTAATAAATGAGACTACAACTCTACACTTCACTTTTATTGTGTGTGCGTGTGTGTGTGTGTGTGTGCGCGCGTGTATGTGTGTGTGTGTGACCTCCCCCCGTCCTTTGGCACGTGGAACATTTTGCTCTGCTGTTTTTACAAGCCGGGCGTTAAGCTGTCCATCAAATGCCAGGAAAATACCCTGGATCCTTTTCCCCCATATCGCACACACACACACACACACACCCGTACAGATACACACACACATTGATTCCCCAGAAACCACAGTCGCAGTAGCGGTAGCCTCGCCTCTGCCAAGCTCTTAAACACGCTGAAACCAACCTCTCCGCTCTAAGGCCTCTCTTATACATGAGCCCTCTCCTTTTACATCTCTCCCTCTCTCATCCGTCCTCCCGTCCACCCATCATTCATCTTTCTCTATGCCGCTCCCTAAATATCCTTTCTGCTTAGATACAGGCCATGTTATAAGGCCAGCAACTGCTGACTAGATGGACCGTGATACAGCCAACCTCATCTGGCCTCGCCGCCTTAGATTGGCTCGTTGGGAGATATGCTTGTAAATGTAAAATACAACTTGACATGGTGCACGGCTCTCTATTACTGCTGCTCTTTACAGTCAAAAGAGAGAGTGCAAAGGTTGTGTGTGCATTCAAGTGTGTGCGTGGGGGGGTTTTATTACAGGTAAGCCAATATATCAAGGTGAAATGATCTTTATTAAATATTGAATATTGAAGATAGCATGAAGGTTATAACTGAATTACACCTGCTCTGTTGTAAATTAGATCTTACGCGAGGACGGTATTAGGTCTCAGATTAACTATTGCAAAGCCATTTTGGTCATGCTGTTGTCAAGAAGTTTCATCTCTTTGGGTGTGAGGGTCCCATGATGACCTCGGGTGAATAAAGTGCACAGTCAAGAGAAAGACAGGGAATGTGAATGACATGTAGCGAAGGACCCTGGTTTGGACCTGTTTAAAGTCCACGTTAAGAAATTCAGAGATTTCTTTCAAAATACATTAAATATGTTGGACAATAGTTGCTGGAAACATTTGAAAAGACTTGATATATATTGATATAGATATGATATATTACTGAAATGTAGTTAGAGGTTAAACCAGTTTTCAGTTCAGAATTTTGGGGCCAGTCCTAAAGGGTGGCACGCTGAGGCCACCCTGAGCATACCCCTGCACCCCTAGCAGAGAGATAGAAGTTAATCTTGCTCAGAGTGTTTCAGAGTTAAACACCCCACAGTCCTGGAGCTGAGAATACTGCTCATTTTTACCTGATTTTGACACCTAATTTCATAAACCTGTCAACGTTTTTAATCATTCAAATTTGGCTGGGTGGTTAATAACACTTCTTCTTCTTTGGTGTGATAGAACGCACATTCATTCTTACTTTACACAGGCTTTAAGTCTGAAAAGAATGCGACGTCTGGAGTTTTGTCATCCATGCAAAAGTTGCCATTGTCCTCGGACACCACAGGGAACACTGTGGACAAATCTACAGCCGCACAAGGGAAGACCACTCCGGACGGGAGAAGACAAAGCTAAACATCTTTGTGGCTGTATTCTTTCTGCTTGCTCTTTTGTATCTTCTTAATAATAATAATTAAAAAAAAATAATAAAATAAATAATAATATCTTCTTAATAAGTTGGTTATCTGGACATGTTAAGTATGGAGGCAGAAGAGGAAAAGACTGGATCAGGACAACAAACCAACAAGCTGCAGGCTGCAATGTTTTAAATTCCACGTGTACGTAATCATGGAGGTTTTCAGGTGTTTGTGGAGCCTGGAGCAATCATTTCTAGACAGCTCTGACAGTCCAACTTCTCATGTTTTTGACCAGTGTTTTGGGGAGACTGTGCGCACTGGATCAATTTTCAGTGAATGATACATTGTTTACCTATTCTGTCAAACAAAACTGTCACAGGTTGTCTAAGAAACATGCTACAGCGCATACTTGTCTGTACTTGCTACCACGTACAATATGTACTATACAATACAATATATAAATGTAAGATTTTCCAGAGTAGCCAAATACACCACCATTTATTTAAATCATCAAACAGTCTTACCTTTATCGAACATTTTCCCATGTATGGAGTCAGATCCAGAACACTTTCCGTGTCCGAATCACGTGATGTCATGTGATGTGAGTGAGTGTCAGAGACAAAATCAATTAACTTGCACTGTTGTATATTTGAGCGTCCTAACTGGCGTAGTGTAACGCACCATTTTGGGCTTAACTTTTGTCGTACAACTTGTTCCAATTTATTTCTGTCAGCGTTCCGTATGGGAGAGGAGTGGTTCATTTAAATACAAAAACCTAACTAAGGTGGCAGCTGGCTGAATGGAGATCGCCAAGGAGTGGAATTTATGGTAAGAAAACGCACCATAACATTACAACATGCTTGCTCTTGGCTATATTTTATGAAAGTGCTCACCCATCTTTTATTCGATTGGCACTGGTTATGTCTTCAGTCGGATCTAGAGCATACGGCTGATAGCTACGTGGTTTCTTTACATAACACAAACGTAATAGAGTCAGCATGGACGTAAAGCATCCGTATTAACAGGATGCAACGTGACAGTTGGACACTCACATTCAGTTAGGACATACATTAGTCATTAGAACAACAATGGCATCGCACAAGTCATTTCTTGCCATCTTGCAGTCCTGCCTCTGCCGCCCTTTGGCTAATCCAAAATTGGGCAAAGACGTGGAGCGTGGGTGGAGCTGAGATAGGCTGAGGCCTGGTTGTTCAAACAGACCATCCGTAACAGTACCCACCTGTTAATCAAAGCCATACTGTTAATTATGCATAACTTTAAATATTAATATAATTTGAACTTGTGAGTTATATATCAGTTCACCTGCAGTACAGTTGTCATGAACGGGAAAATTAGCAACAGAGACAGAAACTGTTTTTTGTACCGGGCTGTAAACATGATTATTTCTGCTGTGAAGTTGTACTTTTTAACGTGGAGACTTATGGAGACTGACGTTCAGTAGCCAGCCTCAAGTGGCCGTTTAAGGAACTGCACTTTTTGCCACTTCCACTCTGGCTGCACTTCACAACCACGGAGGTTGCTGTTTGATTCAGATGGATCAAATATGAATTTGAATAAAACATAACACTCTGTTCAGCCATTTTCAAAATCTCTTATTGGTCCGAATGTCAGTGAACAAATATAATACAACACGTTTTCCTCTAACACTAGCACAATGGATTTTTCATAGCTGATGACATTTTCATAGATATTGTCTATTGACAGCAGTTTGCGAACAAAACTCAGTATCGGTCTTAACCTTCAAAAACTCAGTGAAACCCTATCTATACATCTGTGTGCGTGAGGGAGAGTATACCTGGGGAGAAAACACTACAGAGAACCTTTGACAAATAAAAGGTGGGAGACAAAGGGGAGAACTAAAAGGAGGAAAAGCATCACAGGGGCCATGATGGAGAAAAAAAAAACATCAATACTGTGTGCATTTAGAGGAAGTGAGTGAGAAAGAGAGAGAAAGACAGCCATGGGAGAGAGGCAGGGAGCTCCGCTGAGAGAGAGAAGGAGGCTTGAGAATCAAGAGGGGGAGTCTAAATGAGATTATCTGAAAGAAGTCGAAGACAATGAGAGAAGCATTCAGAGAAACAGACAAAGGGACGAGTGTAAGGCTTTCTACGAACCGAGCGGGAGAGAAAAATAAAGCCTCGTCAGTTCCGGTTTTGCTTTCAGCGCGGACATAAAGACTTCTAGTCCCCATTAATGTGTGAACATATAGTAATTAACATCATCATTTACCTGCATGTGTCCATAAAGGATAAAGTATCCATGGTAATAGAAAAAACAGAGAATGACAGAAGGACAAGGACTTCTGTGTCTATATTTCCTTCGTTTCCAGAAAACAAATCATCTCTCAATACTTTCCAACTTCCCTACTGTGCACTTGTTGTGCTTATTTATTTTAATTAAATTATTTTGGGGCGTCAATGGAAGCGTATGGCACAGATGAATAAGCTCTAGGTCCCAGCTTCAGCCGCCCTTTCCAGGTGTGTAGGAGAAACATGAAAAGCCTCGTCTAGATTCAGTGTTTGGTTTGTCTGTTCTGGGCTTCTGTAGCGATGCAACATGTTGGACATTTAAGAGGACCCATTCTCCGTAGATATTAAAAGGTTCATTCTAAGGTAACACAACAATTCTTATTTTTAGGTGATTATACACTAATTAAAACGTATTCATTAAATTTGTGCCAATAAATCCTCTCACACACTGGACTTATAACGATTAAAACGTGGTGTACATGAAGCCTTGACTCAACATGAAGAACAGCAATGTATCGTTCAAAAGAATGTAAGTCACGCATGAGTGGCATATTTCTGCCGCGTTGTCTACATTGTTTTTCACTGTTTGTGGTTTGACTGATGCCCATTTCATTTCGTCTTCTTGTCGTGCCGTCTTTTCGTTTAATGGCATTCGAATGGAAATTCGGCGCCAGCAGCTGTTTATCTCCGCGAACCAACTCGCGGCGTATGAAGTGCATAGTGTATAATTGCAGTAGATGGAAACACACAATTAGCATTTTTTTTGTCTCCAGATTTTCTCAAAATTCTGATAAAATTTGTCACACATTTGGATGAAGGTTTAATTTGTGATTTACGCAGAATTTAAACTACTGTAAGGATGAATTTTATTCTTTCTGCGTGTGTCTAGAAACCTAGAGCTCATGTCGGAGTTCATGTAGGGCGATCCTACATAACTGGTTCATCCAACTTCCTGTCGGGAGGTTGTTCAAAACAAAACACTGGACGCTTCATGCGCAACAGATTTGGCATTTCCGTAACAATGTTGGACTAAAGAGATAAGACACAAATCACTAAACATCATTTTTGTTGTCATCAGTTATGAGTTCAGCGAGCATCCACATATTCAGCCATGTAAAACTGTGACTCTGAAGGGCTTGCCATAAACGTGTGAGTGTGTGTGTGTGAGTGCAGAGGGTTTGGTGGGGTCACATCAACAGACAGTCAGTGATATAATTGCGCCTCATTAGTCGTACAGATTGGCGCCTTCCACTCCCTCTCCATTTTCTTCGCTCCGGACGACCCCATAGGACAACTGCCACTCAGAAGAAAGTCATTAACCAATCACAGCATGGTGTTTGTCACTAAGGGAAAAATAATGATAATCGTAATCCTCGGGATCTCCCAGATAACTAATTTATTTCATTTAAAAGCCAAATTACAGTGCTCAAATGCAGCGGCGGCCGCAGTGGCACTCAAAGCGGAGCGTCGGAGAGGGCTGAGCGGCGTGTCGTGTCTTCATTAACTGTGCGAGAGGGAACCAAAGACTGCACGCAATTAATGCAACATCACAGCGCTAACGTTTGTCACTCGCCCCCATAGACACGCGCACACACACACACACACATAAAATATGTACTGAGTGACATAGACACAACAGCGCACTGCTCATTACTCCTGTGCAGGTCTGGTCTCCATGGTCTAGGTGATGTGATGGGGGCTGTGGGAGCAGTTGTCTGACACACACACACACACACACACACACACACATGCACATGCACCCAGCCTCACCTGCTATAGGAGATCAGGATGAGGGAAACCTCTGATTCACCGCCTTTTATCTCGGTCCCATACAGACACACAGAAACACACTCCCTCTCTCTCTCTCGGTCTCTCTCTCTCTCTCTTGCACACACACACACACACACACACAGTGGAGTCACATCTTGATTAAGCGGCTTAGGTGGTCCCGGGGAAATACACTCATCTCTGTCTGTCTCTTTGCCTCCCCCTCTCTGGCATGTTGTTATCTCCAGGGTCCAAATGTTTGGAGATATCTTCACACACACCTGATGGCAAACAACCTCAGTTGTCTCCCCGGCCTGTCCTTCTTCTAACTGGCTCCTGCAGCCTTGACCGGACCCACAGCCTGTTTACAAAGGGTCAGCCACAACACGCTATTTAGCCATGTTTGTCAAAGGGCCAAAACAGAAAGGTAAAAAAAAAAAAAAGAAAAAGGCAGCGAGCTTTACACAAAATCCTCCTCTGGAAAATTGGATTCCTGACCAACTCTGAGGAACTTGCATTTTGCATTTGCATTTTGTTCAAAAAAATATTCTACTGAAGAGCGGCCCAATCTTTGTCATGCTAGTGCGGTATGAAAATCATTTAAAGCAATAGTTCAGAATAAGGTGAATTTTTCCATCTTTCTCTCGGCGGCCTGTTTTTATTTATGGAGGATTTGGTCAAATTCATGTGGCTGCATTTACAGACTATAATAAGAATCTTTATGTTTTTCACTACCATAGGACAAACCACCAGTTTCTCCTTGATGCTAGGAAGGAGAAGATGAAGCAAGGGGGTTGCGTTTCGGTTCCACTAAATCCTACACTCTGGTCCTTTAACTGGTGAAATTAGACTTTCTTAACTCACCCATGTGCTGGATGATCAACAAACCCGCCTGTGTACAAAAGGTTCTTTCGTGGATATCTAGGAATAGAGTACAACGAGGCTGCAGGTTCAACTCAAATTTAAATTGCACGTAATTTGCCCGACTAGGTGGGTAGGAAAAATCTGACCCATCGGTTTAAAGTGAGAATATGCAGCTGTGTAATACAGTTGTAGGGACATCATTTTTAATTTGGTTATAAATTTACATCTCTGTGGGAGGAGAAGAGCTCGGACAAATAGTGAAAATAAAAGCCTACTCATGATGAAATCATGACGATTTTTGTGCAAGCGCTTTGTGTTGTTTCTTGTCCTTTTTTTTTTATTATTACAAATCAGTCACCACAGAAAGCAGAGTATATCTGGTCGACTATACTGAGTCTATTTTATCTTTAAGGTGAGCTGTGGGTGTAACAGATGCATGCACCTCGCATGCGTCGTAAATCTGTCAGAGCCGAGGCATTGCCTTTCTTCTTTGTCTGTCACCGTAGGCCTTCTTACCATACACGATGTGCTTGGATAAATAAACAGGAAAAAGGAGTTCCTCGTCAGTTATGCAGATAGTAAAATAAGCAATCAGCTCATCTACACGGCATGCAAAGCATAAGGAACAGGATCACTGGGCAACTGACATTTGTGTTACAGATAAGAGTGTTTGTGAAGGGAGACATCGTTGCAGAAGTCTCGTCACACTTTTTGATCCATCCAGAGGCCAATTCAAATAAGTTCTCCTCTCCTCTTAATCAGTATCAAACGGTCAGACTTTAACTCCAATGAAAGCACAGTTTTCCACGATAAGTCTTTTTTGCTCTGTAGTTTTAAATAACATCTTTGGAGGGGCCTGTGCTACTGCTTGAAGCTCAAAGAAAAAACTGTTTTAATGTAAAAATTATATAATATAAAGAGTATATAATTATTCATGACTTAATAAGCAACAAAGGAAAGTCTGAGAAATGTAATATGTATTAAGCCTTTAACATTCAAAGCTCAAGCAAACAATCCACCAATTATTACACCAAAAACTTTAATCACTCACGTGAAAGAACTTCACATCAATAAAAAGAGGGCATCGTCGTTTTATTCATTTGACTCTATTATTAGAACTAAATGCTTATCAATTTATTTATCTTGATCCGAGTTGGCAGTCAAATGTTTTGTCGGTGGTGCTCTTACCAACGTCCGTCTAGCCACAGCTGCTGTCATTGCTCACGATGACTACTTATTTCCTCTACAGATGCGTCCCATTCCAGAGGCTACTTTAAAGACCAAAATCAGATCCTTAAAATGTGGTATTTTCCAGCATATTTTATACAAGTATTAATAACTTAAGTGTTTGTGCCGTCTGTGACAAAGTAAAAATCGACTGCAGGTTGTTAATATAAGCCGGGTTTGTTCCTGTTGGTTGTCCGGACATGCCGTCCATCATTACATATGTTGTTTCCATCATCTGCACATCATATACTGACAGGGAGGTGCATGATGGGAGGATATATGTGCCATTAACCCGGTGCATTATATGCGAGCTGTCCATCATGCGTGGACGTGAACCATCACGGCACCTACTGTACATGGAGGTCGCCTATACTTCCTGTTTTAATCGCACCCTTTCAACACACCGTTAAATAATTACAGAACACAATAATACACGGGAATATGTGGCTTTCACCTCCTCGCACCAGGTCTGCATGGGAGTCGAGCCGGTGCGCACGCAGCTTGTGATTTCACAGGACGCAGAGAATTAACCTTGAATATCCAGCGATAATCCTCACTGTACGCGCAACTTTGTGTGACGAGGAGTAAACCACGCTGAAGAAATTCCTGCAATGGACCAGCAGCAAAGAGACAGAGGGACGATTGACATGAGTACATACAAACACATATGCACAAATATATATATATCTCTTACGCACACACACACACACCTCTGATCTGGTTGAGTGGGCTCTGCTCAGCACGTAATGACTGTGCTATGTGGTTTTTATTTTTCTTACTCCCATACAGTTGACTCATGCTCCGCTGCTTAGTAGGTGTGTGTGTGTGTGTGTGCGTGTGTGTGTGTGTCGAAACGCTAACAGAGTTCACTCTTCTCACATTCACAATAACTGATGATGTGGTGTGATCGGTGACTGTAGCCAAAACTATTGCAGACAGCTTTCAAAATGAGCTAGAGGAGGAGCTGTTCAATTTTTCAACTGACTGGCCGTTGAAAGCCTGAGCTGCTTCTATAAATACACAAAAGGCGCTCACATGTATGTGCAGGCTCATATATACAGATTCACACACGCACGCGCGCGGGCTTGTAGCAAAAATAAGTAACTGATAACGAGGCAGCATGAGGAATAATTCACGCTACTTCGTCCTCAATCTTTGTTTTTCTGCTTTGGTTCACACGCGCAAACAATGCCGTGAAAACACACACGGATACGCACACAAGGACAGGTATATCATGAATTCTGGGCCTACGGTGCCAAGGCGTTCAGTAATTGAAAACAGGGCTGAATAATCTGAGAGAATGACAGCCCTGAAAGATTATGTGAACTCAAACATTAACACAATTAAGTGTGTGAGCACTGGAGTATGTCGCAGCATTAGACACTGTCTTAATAGTCCCCCAGCACAAAGACAGAGGAATGTGTGTGTGTGTGGGAGAGAGAGAGAGAGAGAGAGAGAGAGAGAGAGAAAGAGTGCATGCATGACAACCCATATCACCATGGTGTGATGAAGAAAGACCAGGAGCAAAGCATGGGCTGTGTTTAAAGCACAAAATGTTGCAAAACAAAGAAAATATACTGCCGTTTTTCTGTAATATCAGTTTGATTACAAAGCCAGAAATTCAGCCAGACTCCTGAAGCATGTCGGGGGAAAAACACAGCGATAACAAATGTGTGTGTGTGTGTGTTTCTTTTTTTTTTTTTTTTTTTTTTTTTTTAAAGCAGTGATCCGGTTGTTAAAGACAGACGCTTTATCAGACAGTGAGCAAATGATTCAATTGTCTCCCGGTGATTCCACGCCTTAGCAACAGCCACCGGGTCGGTGTGGCGACGGCCCAGTTCTGATTTATCTAGCGGGCTACACTCAGGTGCTGTTTTGTTAACAGGATTGCAGCCATTTATAACTGTGTTTCATTACTGTACTAAGAGCCGATAAGATGATCACTCACGCACACATACACACACATTCGCACACGCAGAGACGCTAATTCAATCCGCTGACAGGGAAACACGGCAAACAACATCCATTATGGCCTCAGAGCTAATTGGTAACGGGGGGGGTTGTTGAGGGAAACGGGGGGGGGGGGGAGGTAGAGGTGGAGGGCCGGGTAAAGGGAGCAGGAGGAAGCCTGTGTTTGGTGGGGGATTTCTACAATGAGAATATTTCCTCTATTTTTCCAACCACCTATTGTTTGCAATTATTCATCACATCTATCTCTCCCACTTTTGTCAGAACAAGGCCCCTTTTTCGGAGAAGCACGGCTCGTCTTCTTGCTTCCTTTCTCAGAAGAAAGCCGTTGCCAGGAGGTGAAGTCAAGATGAGAATACCTGCCAATGAATCAAATACACCCATCTGACCAGCAGCGAACAGTAAGCCCAAAACAAAGATGGCATCTTGGCCCCAGGTGGCATCAAACTACTGGTGACAGTTAATAATTCCCTCTCTCTCCCGCGAACCCTCACCCCCTTCCTCCCCAATCATCTGACTCACTATTACAATTAGAGATAAATCTCCTATATGGGTAGTGATGAATTACCATCATTCATGCAAAGACAAGATCTTTTAGGATTCCTGGCTTTGGCTCTGTTTATTTACTTCATCCATCGCACCACATCAGCAACAGAGTGATGGTGGACGAATGGCTGAAAAGGCAGGCAGACCGTCAGACAGATGGAGTTGCAGGGAGATATAAATAATGCCAGTGGAGGTGTTTGAGAGGAGGAGAAGGAAAAAGAAATTACAATAAAGAGAGAGAAAGGGAGAGAAGGGGGGGGGGGAAAGAAAAGCGCAGCGGGGGAAGGATTTGAATGCCCAGGGAAGAGAAACAGATAAACAGATAGAGGCGAGTAGAGACAGAAGAGGCAGGGAGCGATGGATGAGCAGATTTAGAGGGCAGGAGATAAGAGGAGAGATAAAAAAGCATGCAGGACCAGAAGGAGAGAAGGAGGGAAGGAGGCAGAGGAGGGAGGGAGGGAGGCTGCTGCAGCGTACAATGTTTACATGCACCGATACGTTGTTGAACATGTCTGCTTACTTATGTCATTAGCTGGAACTACTGAGCACGCACACACACAGCGGATGATGGCACATGCAGGTACACACACACACACACACACACACATACGGGGAAACAGAAAGCAAAAGGAGAGTGATGACATGTTAGTAAAACAGTATGAGTTTTCGCGGATAGATACACTCTTTTCATGTTGGCAGATCCTTATCGTGTTCAAAGGTTTGTGTGTGTGTGTGTGTGTGTGTGTGTGTGTGTCCCTACCTAACAACAATCCAACAATCCCAAAAAAGGGGGTATAAAGGGACATTTACAGGTTTGTGTTTTTTTTTTTCTCAGCAGCAGAGTCTCACAGAGCTTCATGACGCTAATGTAGGATTTATGTACAGTACAGTATTTGTTACATGAAGTTGGCTAAAATGTACTTTTAGGGAAGGTTAAACCACTCTGGTAAGTGAGGCTTTGCTCATTTTCAAACCACGCCACAGCAGCACGGCATCATCGCTCTGTTAGCTGAGCGGTCAGCTCTCATTTTTTGGTTCAGGGTCAAACATTTTAAGAAGGTTGGGGTTATATATAAAGCTTTATTTAAGATGTGAGGCACATAGACATAATGTAAGTAGCAAAGAAAGGAAGAAACAGAAGAAAAGAGTAAAAAGACACAACTACATAAAAAATTACATTAAAAAAATAATATAGTGAAGTAAATAGTGTAAAGTAAAATAAATAAAACAGTTATACATATCATATTTAATATTGAATCAAAAATCATAAAAGATCAACATAGAAATACACACCCTTATATACTCTCATGTTCCCTGTGATGAATTGTTTAGCTTCTTTTTATATACTGCAATGCCATAATCACATCCGATAATTATGAACAAATATATGCAAATCTAATGACGTTCCTATTAGCCTTAGCTGAATTTCTTTTTTTTTGTGCTAACACGCTAAACTGAGATGGTAACCAGTGAGTCTAAAAATGTGTGGCACCCTGAAGAGATTTGAAATAATAATAAATGTATATGCAAAAGACTTCAGTTCTCATAAATAGTGCCAGCTGAGCAGCGTCTCTCTAGGTCCAGTATGTTGTATTCAGGAGACATGGAGTTGATATCCAGAGTCATGTAGGAGTCATTGTTGGGGCTGGGTGGCCGGGGGACTGAACCAGCACATTTTCCCCTCTTCTTATTATTTACCTTCAAGACTAGTGCTGCCACTAAAATCGTAAAAAACAATCCTGCACAAGAACTGACTACAGGTATTATGAAGGACATAAATATGGGTGTCCAGTGCTTATTGAAGATTAGGTCTGTGTAGTTCTGTCCATCAGTTGGTACCTTTTTTGGTCCACCGGGTGGATCGTTATTACCTTCATTTGACGCCACAGTGTTTCTTGGTCCTTGGACGAGCGTAACAGCAGGGGAGGGGAGGTTTTTGAAGCCATTCATGACACAGAAGTAAATGCCTGCATCCTCACCACTGAATGAGTCCAAAGACAAGAAGGACGAGTTCCATCTGCTGACATTTAATCGCAGATGGTTCTTGTACCAGATGTAGCCTGGGTTGGACTTCAGATTTGCAGTGCAGGTGGGGGCACAAGTCAGCAGTATACTCTGACCCTTCCCCACTTCCAAAGCTGCAACAGGCTCATACTGTCCCAGAACGAGCTTGAGGATTCTCACAGGAGACTTAAAAATGTTGAGCCTCACGCCAGGGACGCCTAAACATTTTTTCTGATAGCCTCCATTTCTAAATCTGTACGTAAAATAGTAAATGGATGCATCACTCTTTTTTAAGCCTTTGAGTGTCATGGTGCAATCATTTTTTCTATGTTTAACTGCAGTCATTCGACCCATATAAGATGGCTTATTTTTCAAGATTTGAGGTTTCTTGTCACGACCGAATTTTCTGGACCATCCTGGTGCTGAGGTGACCCGCAAATGTTTGGGGTAGGAGCAGGTAAAGTTCACAGATGAGCCCACTACGCCACAGATTTCTCTGTGTTTGTAGGTCACGCATAGTTGAACTGAAATAAATAACACAAAGTGTACAGTTATATGACTTCATTCACACTTTTGGGACAATGAAACAATGCGAAGTGATCTGTACCTGCCACTGGAAACAGCACCAGAAAGGAGATCCAAAATACACTTCCTACTGCTTTCACACCCATTAGTGCTTCCTTCAAATGCTCTGCATCAAAATGACAAAAGCCAAAGGGATATGAAGGGAAAGACACATACGAATGAAAAGTATTTGGAGGGAAATCCCATAAATAAATAAATCAATTAAACAAATAAGAAATGTGCATAATAAACAGTGGAAGTAACACAAAAGGTCACAAGCTTAAATTGCTTCATATAAATAAGATCTTCTAAAATAACTATATATATAATGTATATATCATGGTTAGTTATTACATTACAGGTTCAATTCAGATTCAAAGAGACCGAGCAGGATTGTTAAATCCTTCACAGGTTCATGTCTTAAATGAGAAAAGTCATGTCATAAACTCTACAACTGTTAATAAATGAATCACACTTACAGCTTTAAAAGACGTGTAGTCCGATCAGTGACCGTGAGAATGATGGACCAGGTTTGTTGTTGTACTTGTTTAATATAAGTACCAGAGGATGTGTGATCTTAACCTCATTCAATTCACACTCCCCACCTCCAGGTCTGAAGCTTTGACCACTATTACTCAGTTGATTTTTTACACTGAGGTCATTGACAGTACATATATGGTTATCTGCCAAAAATGCAAACAAACAAATGCCCAAATTTGTCTTGTTAAGGATCAGTCACATTATTTATAGTATGTAGTCTACTCAGCACGATGCTGACGGAAATCTACACACTATAGATCATTACTAGCCTTGCATGGCACAAATCTTGTCCAGTCTTACTGACCAAAACATCTCTGCAAAAACCGTCAATCACAAGAAATTGAAGACTGAATTTTTACAATGAAAGTTATGCATTCTTGTCTAGCTGCATATGATTAGACACTATTTAATAAATGAGAAGTTATCCTCCTGTTGTTAAATGAAACCTAGAAAATGATGTTTCCATTTCTCAAAGTACAGTATTAAAAAGTCAAATTTTGGTATCTGAAACTAGGTACTGTATCACATTAGCCAAAATACTGATATTTTTAAAAAACAGCACCAGCCCTTTTATAATGTAAATATGATTTCTGAAAAGTTGCCATTGGTTTCTAGATACAAGACCGAGTCATTCTGAGTCAGCGTGTACAAATCCTTATCTCAGTACTTAAGACCCTGAACATACATAGCTGTCAGCAGCAGTACCCAGAAACCCTCAAATAATTTCGATTCAGTATGCCAGTGATGAGCCAAGTCAGCTGCCAGCAGTCCAGCGGGTTATGAGCTTAGCACACAAGTTTTCAGGCTCAACCAAATCAACAGCTTTGAAACTTTGCAAGTGTGTAGCCACCTCAGAGAGCCATTTTATTTAGTCTCAAATGTTCATGTAGGTCAGGCAGCTTGGATGCAAACTCCATCCACATCTCTGATTTGTTCAGTGATTCAGATAGTAATCCTTAAAGGACCGGTGTGTCAGATTTAGGGATGTCTAGCGGTGTAGTTGTGTATTGCAGCCCCTCCACTTGCACACCTGTAACAAAACAAGCACATACCAAGACAACCTATCAAATGCTGAAATTGAGAAGTTTTTTGGATTGTTTTTGGGAAACTATACGCCCATTTTGAATTTGATGCAAGCAACGCATTCATTTCAATAATGTTGAGACAGTGGCAACAAAGCACTGGAAAGAAAACACCTGGTGGAACATCCCAAAGAGTCCCAAAAAAGTCTACCGTGGAACCAGGAAACCATAAACCAGATCTATAATAGTCACCTCCGTCTGTGGGTCCGAGCTCATTTAAGTTGGACTGAGGAAAATTCCACTTGGATGTACGTGAGCATCGTGAGGTTGTACATGAGCCTGAAATAAACTTTTAAACACAACAGGAATTAATGATACATCCTGCAGTAGTTGTCACACTAAATAATCATGAGTCATGCCACTTACGCATTATTTAAATGTGTCATCAAAGTAACTTAAGCTCGTAATCTTAGGTGAGTGTAGCCACACTACACTCTTTTCTGGCACTGGGACACTGAATGTGAATGACGCAACTCTGGCTGCATCCCAGATTTAGACCACAATTGTAACCAGTCATTACAACTTCCTGGATAACATTTTAAAAAAAAAGATTTTATTTAGTTATTGTGTGAAAATGCCTAAAGCGGACAAGATGGGGGCTTAAAAAGACCATTATCTGAACACCTGAATTCAACTACTTAGCGTACTTACTTAGCTGTGAAAAATATTTAATTAGTCGGATATTCTCAGATGCCTCCTTACCCACAACATACTGCACATTGCCTGCATGCCCGGGCAGAATCTCCATCACGAGCCAGAACGTGAATATCTTCTGCCAGACCAGTGAGATCCGAGTAAGTGCTGAAACCGTCATGAGTGCAATATGTCGCATATTTTAATGAATATGCCAATTTGGTTAAGTCAGGTTTAACCAATGCACATGTAGCAGTGTTAAAAATACACCGTGTTGCATGCTGATGCAACATCCTGATACTTCCCACGACATCTCTGGATAAAAAACCTGGTTACTTCTTCCTGTAATGAAACACAGGACACACTTTGATGTCTTTTAGCAGATAGCTAGTGCAGTGTGTTTAACACCAGAGACATACATTTAAATGAACTAATTTGACATTATTTTCCTATATTTAGATTTTTTTAATGATGATGGAAAATGTAATGACTGTAGAAAAAAAAACAAATTTAAAGCTAGTTGAACCGAGGGGGAAAAGTTGGAACTCAATTTAGATAGATAATAAGATAAACAAAAAAATTAATTACACTTTTAGAACCAAAGTAGAAAGAAATGCTTTTGATTGAAAGATACAATCTGAGACAAGAAATCTTTACTTTTAATTGTCTAATATAATTTTAGTTCAAAATCCAACTACATGGTGTTCAGGATTTGCGTGACCGCAGCTGAAAAATAACTAAAGCTAAGTGGCTGTCCGCCTTATTTCCTGTACTGGATATTCGATTTGTATAATTTCCCTCCTAATCCTGCTTGCAGTGCTGGTGCACAAGACCTGAACAGTGTTTGTTTTGATATTTGGGGATTTTTGCATGATATTTTTTTATTATTATTATTATTATTATTTATTTCTGCACCGAAGGGAAAGCGTTAAACTAATGAAGAAGGTGTTTGACTTCATCCTGGAGCTAATGAAACCACTCTTCAATTTCTCTAGCAGTGTGCATGCAGACATCATCATCTTGGAATATGGGGAAATGATGCACCTAAAATGGCCTCATATTCCCCGGCTGTTATAAAGCCATACAAAGGAAGCATTGGACCCAATAGACTCTTATGGCACCTTTAAGAGAACCATGAAGACAGCTCATTAGATAACCTTACTCCTGTCCATTTCTCAGGGCTCTGGGTTTTGTGGTCCTTACACCAACTGCATCTTTGTGTGCTGGCCTTGGTAATCAGCAGTATGTGAATGACAGCCCTGAATACCAGCTTTGCAACGCTCACACTGTACAGTGTTGGCTGACACTGTGGCACAGACCGGTTGAGGGGTTGATTAAAATCTGTGGTCAATTTTGACACTGTATTTCTACAGATTTTGGCAGCTTTCCCGTTACAGTAAATGTTTGTCTATCTCTGCCGCTGAGCTTTGACTTGAAACCACTTTAACTCTTGGTCCTTTCATCCATTAAATTAATGCATGAAAGAATTTTGTAGCTCTTGTGGGTGTTGCACGTGTAGTTTGAACTCTTGCTGTCCATAAAAAATAATTTAAAAAAATCCCATACTTTTATTATCAAAATGTCAACTTTTCAGAAAATCTTTGAAGTTTTTGACAGCTTATTTTTAAAACTAACAAATAGGTTCATGGGCTTATTTTTAGAAATTCATCCAGCCCTTTACTGGAAGCAAAAACATGAAAATCAATCAAATCAATCACAGGACAATAGCAGCAATGGAACAGCTGTTTTATCATGTAAGGACAGTAACACATATACACAGGTATATTCTGACCCTCCAGATGAACTCAGATAAAACAGTCTTGGCGATTTGCATGATTTTACATGTTGTGTTCAGATCCCAAATGGTATACATGTGGGTATTTATGGCCAAGTTAGCTGTGTGCGCAACGTTTATTAACATTAATTTGAGTGTGGACATTTATTTGATATATGACAGATGATTTGGCCTGTGATCTAGCCTGCCAAAGCTTCCTATAATTGGTGTGAAACCATCTTGTGAATGGTTCAGTTTGATCCCGAACCTCTTTATGTTGGACCAAGGTCCAGCTGTTTTGTCTGGATTGTCCAGGGAGGTTTCATACCTGCAATTTTTGTTTGAGATAGTCCAAAAGTCTGGACCAAATACGGTAGGAATGAAAGGGCTATTACAGGCTTGTTGAGCCCTCCTGGTTGAAGACTTTGGACCCCTGTGTTAATGCTGAAAGCTCCAGATAACGCTTGCAAATGGACCTTGAGTTTGGAAAAGGTTTTCGTGGATCACGCTTTTGCAAAATGGTTTTCTATCACTAAATGCTATATTTTCATCATGTTTTCTTCAGTTTGAAGTTTGGCTAGAAGGCGTTTAGTTACGTCATCTTATGGCGGCCACTTCTCCCGAAATGGTTTAATGGCACCTGATTGAGGGATCAACACTAGCAGCTGTTTATCTCGATGGATCCTACTCCTAATAATCAAATCTATAGACGGAAATGCAGTTAAAATTTGCACTCACATTTTGGACAGCTACTGTGGCACTTTTCTTCCAAGCTACTGATGACAATGATATGTGGACACATCGGTTTTGGCTACCTCCACCTTGAACTACTGGATTCAAGTATGCGCTCAATGTACTTTGGGTTAATTCACTTGTATTGCTTTAGTACCTGTGTGCCAATCACACGTTTTAGCTCCAGCGGTGTTTCACGCAATTATGTACTGTAGAGGTGCAGGGCAGGCTAATGATAATGATAGCTTCCTGCCTTTAACATGGCCCATCTCCAGACAGATTTCAATTAATTATCGTGTTACTGTCACACATTAGCCCACTGGCCAGAAAACAAATGTTCCTCTGCAAACAATCAAAACCAAGAATAAACCAATGAATTAATTTATTCTTGAGGCGATGGCAGAGTCAAGCCCGTGAAAATGGAACCAAACACCAACCATTATTCAGAGCAGAAGCAATGCCATCTGGTTTGAGTTTATATCTCTATGTGCATGTAATTTGTGCTGTAGTTGATCCGAGTACAGTGTAAACACATTTTAATACACTGGGGGGAAAGAGAGAGAAGAACATCAGGGCAGAGACGACTGACGTGCTAGCACTCACTTGTTTCTCTTTCTCCTCTCTCTGCCTCTCCGCGTCTTTCCACTCTCTCCTTCTTCTCTCTCAGATACTTTTGGTATGTTGATGGATGCAGCGCAGTCAGCAATATTTCAAGGTATGATGGAGGTGCAAAAAAAAAAAAACCTTTCATGGCAAAACAAACAGGCTTCGAGCTGCTTAGGCTTGTGTTGACAAATGGGGAGGGAGCATTAAGTACAGTCAGAAAAGGCAACGTGAATCCCCTGAAGAATAGGAAGAAAAAATCTGACTACTTGGTAAGACCATAACCATAACCATAAGGCTGGGTACACACACACACACACACCCCTACACACACACAACCCTATACACACACAGTCCTTTGATGAGCCTGGGGCCTAGAGGGAATAATGGTTAGCAACCTGAAAAATGCCCTCATCACAAAAGGCCTCCGACAGTAATAAATGAAATAGTTGAGGCAAACACATTAATCCATGCCGTTGCTTCTGTGTGCGTGCATGTGTTTGAGTGTGTGTATGTTTCTGTGTAACTGTGTTTTTGTCTGCATATTGCGGCTGGTATGAGTATTTTTGTGCATCTATACACACAAGCATGAATACAAGCTGTGTGTGTGTGTGTGTGTGACCCAGAGACCATGAGAGAGACAGCTGCTTTCGCGTAAGAAAGTGAGAGGTAGTAACACACTGTCAAAGCAAATACTCTAGCTGTCACTCTCCTTAGGCTAAGGCTAATGTGGAAAACACTGTTTACGTGTGAAAACAATGTGCGTCTAAACTAGCGTTTTCAGCTCGTGGAGACTTCAATTAAATTTGGTGATTATTATAAAGTTGTCCAACAACATAAAACATAAAAACTGATTACTGACAAAACCTGTATCAAGACCATGCTTACAAGATTTGTTTAAATGATGAGAACGTCGTCTTCGAGCGGAGGTAAGGGTGTGCGATTGGGTCAACAAAGCGTGTGACTTTGACACACTTAGTTTCAACCGATCTGGTCACTGCTGTTCATTTCCTGTTTCCTACCAACAGTGACCAGTTCTTTTTCCTTTTCTGACATTTTGGGCAATATGCTCATCTGGTGGAGTTCGATGAAATGCTAGATAGATACCACTTTCACAATTGGCTAGAGCCAGCAGTCACTTAGCTTAGCTTAGCACTAGGACTGGATGGTGGATATAGGCTCTGCTGAAACAAAATTCACCTGGCTTCTCCACCAAACATATACAGCAATACTTAGTTACTCATCAGCAAAAGTTCACTAAAATGTGGCATTGGTTTGGACTACAGATATTTAGTTCTAATGGCAAACACTATCAAGCTGGATTTTGGGAACTGTAAGATCCAACATTTCTGGATCTTGGTCCAGCAACTAAAAGTCACACCATCACAGCCACTGCTGTTTCCATTTCGACCTTTCTTGTCCTGTACACACCACGATTTACGCTTTCAGGTTCATAAAACCTGAGGAATATTTTTGAAAATCTTAGTTTTCAGGTGTCAACGATGAGAAAAAATGAGTTGATGCGTTGCTGCACTCCCTCATTCTCCATCACTACGGCTCTTGTACAATTCTGCATGTTTGGCTCGCCGCTTGTTCTTTCAGTCTTACTTTTTTCATCTCTATCACTTTCTAAACTGTATACATTTTCTCTCCTTCTTTGTGTCTAAACTGTGTATTTTTAGTCACCATTTGGCCTCACCTTGTTCTTCCCCTCATTCTCTTTACCTTCGCTCTTTCTCTCTCTCTCTCCAAACTGTGTATATTTGGGTCTGTCTGTGGGGAGTCAGGGGTCATTATTAATCTTGCTAGCTCTCCTAGCTTCAGGCATAACAGCAGGGCAGCATCTGTGTGTGTGCGTGTGTGTGTGTGTGTAAGTGAGAGGGAAAGTAGTGGTTGCGAATGAGTCAGTTATGCTGTTCGAGTAAAGGTGTGGGAGAACATGTTTTTGTGAGTGCACCGTCTGTATGCTGTTTAGGTGTGTGAGCCTGTGTTTCTGCATGTGTGTGTGTGTGTGTGTGAAGGAGAGGGAAAGTGCATTTTGCCATGATGGATCATGAGAGACCCACATTCTTAATGCACACTCGCACAAGACAGACACCCATGAGAAATGAAGGGGAGAGAGAGAGGGAGCTGAGAGGGGGAGGGAGTGAGTGAGAGAGGGAAAGGTGATGAGGAAACAGGAGAAAGGAGAGAGAGAGAGAGAGCAGGGAGAGTCCCTGTTCCTCCTGAACTCATTAACCGTTGTCCTCTCCGCCCTCCCTCCCGCACTCCCACAATGCCGAGCAGCGGCGTGCATCAATAATGCCGGTGACAGCACGAGGGGGACGGGTCAGACAAGCAACCGCCATCTCCCTGGCAACCACCACTACGGCCACCATTGCCACGACAACAATTGCCGAGCGCACACAGGGGGTATCCCCCTTCCCTGCTGGCCCAGCTCCCCTCCTGCAGCCATCGCACAGCGAGGGCCGCCGTGCCTGCTGCTGCTGGATCAGAAGCAAGCTAAATCCGCAGCACGGCTCCGGCATAGGATGAGGCGAGAAAAAGCTGACTGATCTCGATTCTGAGGTGAACTGAATGGACAGGAGATTCAATCTGAGCCGAGTTTAGCGGCATTATTCAACAATTCAAGAGGAGGAGGAATGGTTAGGGGATGATCTCCAGGTAGAAATCCCCAAAAAGTGTCACTGTAGCTGGCGTTTGAGGCTCCAAAGTATCGCTTGCTTCATGGAAGGTGCAACAGAGCAGTGGCCATCCATTGTCGAAAAGCCTAAAATGTATAGATGTGCATACAGAATAACTCAGGTTTATAATGCAGCAAGAAAAGTGAATTAAATATCATTTAATCTGCCTCTCAAATCTTTCTTGATCCTCAAACCAGTATTAGTTTATGACTTTATGTAAACATAAAAAAAAGTCAGTTGTAATGCTAAAATCATGGCCTGATGGCACCACGGCCAACAAGATAAACAACCAAAAATTTTTGTCATGGATTTTTGTCATTTGTGATGGAGAGAGACCGACTAAAAAAGCTAAAGCAGAGTCAACGTTGGACTTTACCAAATGGCCAGAAACTTGATGTCTACTGGACTGTCAGTAGCAAGCAATTGTGATTGTAGCAGCGTAAGTACCTGTCAGGTTGTTTTGTTTTTTCTGCCCCCTAAAGGACAAAAAAAATGATGCCGTTTTAGTTGTGGTTTCATTTTATCGATAAATGGAGGGAATCCTTTCCCGCTGCTCCATTTCCACTGGACCCATGGAGGTTTCTCTTGATTTTTCTGAAACATTATTGATGCATATAGTGCACAATACTTTCTTGCAAAATCATCTATCATCATTTGAACCAAATTATAAGAACAACTACTTTGTTAGCATTCAGCAGCCCCCATTCGGTTTTGACAGCACACCAGACTTAAACGAACGAACGCGCTGCATGTTCCTGGGACTGAAAATTTGTAATTCAACAGGTTCTTCTGGGCTTCTTATACAGCCTATACTTGCTTTACTTTTATAATCATTTTTTTAGACATATGTCTATTTATGATTGCACCAAATTGAAAATGTACTGACAGGCTTTCATATTTAGTCTGTTGGTAGAAAAAAGTAAATGATATTAGAAAGGTTTCTACAATAACATCTTGTGGCAATGGATAAATCTGGGATAAAAACAAGTGTAACTGCAATGGCTGTTTCCTCAGAGCAAACCTCATTAAATACTGTCACTGACAGCTGCTGCTGTTACGTATACGTATAGCCATGAAGACAAGCTGTAAAAGACTGTAATGGGCAAAACGGGAAAGATTTCTTTGCTAAAAATAAAATAAAATTCGTTGCCAACACTAAAATATCTCAAACAGTGTTTGTGCATGTCTGCTGCATATCCTGCTTACTCATTTTTGTGCATTAAATCATGGTTTCTTCATGAGAAGACAGATGACCCTTTAACCTATTTTGCCAGGGAGGAATAAAAACAAACAAAGCCTGCCTGCTGACAAGATTTGAAAATTAATACGTTTGTCATACTAACGTGTTTAATAAAAGGTGTATCTCTTACAGTGCGTACAGTTAGTTTTCACAGTTGTAACAGCACTTTGCTTTTTTTCTTTTTTTAAAGACTGAGATGACTGTGTTTGTTACAGGCGTTCATCTCCGTATTATAAAGGCTTAAATGGAGCATTTTGTTTTTCTGAACCTGAGTATTTAATATTTCTTAATAACCAGTTTACATTTACAAGTCCTTTGATAAGACAGTGGTACATGTGAACTTATAGGAAGCAAAGTTAGACTTAATCTACAACTAAGGTAACCATTAGATAGATAGATAGATAGATAGATAGATGGGGCCAGAGGCTACACTCATACCAAATATGATTAAGCTCCCTTGCCTGTTAATCTTTAGCAATATAATTAATTCATTAAAGGTTAATGGTGCAAAACTGCACATATAACATGGATAAGCGTGTGTGTGTGTGTGTCCAGCACGGAGGCAGAGCGGAGCAGAGCTTCACGGAGACAAAATGAAGAAACAAGAGAGAGACAGAGCGACAGAAACGAAACAACGTGAAGCTCCTCGCTCCGACACGTCGACGCGGAGTTCAAACATCAGGTCCGGTAATCGTGCATTTTCGTGTGTTTTCGGCCCGTTCAGAGGATCGCCGCGAAATGTCAGCTCGGAGTTCGCGCGCCTCCTGATAGATGTGAAGTGACGACGGCGGCGGCGCGGCTTGCCCGCGCGAGCCCATGGAGCTCGCGAGAAGGATATTTCCTTTCCTCTCGGACGGAAAAACAAGAAGGGGTAGGGCGGAGGGGAGGGGGGTGGGGGGGGGTCAGTCACAGCAGCTTGGCCAATAGCGCAGCGAGCTCACTAACGGGCGGGTCTTGAGTGCGGGGCCACAGCCAATGAGAGTCCGAGAAAAGGTTCGCGCCCCCACGTGGGTCCTGAGTTCCAAACAACTACGACCGGGCTTTAGGCCAATCACGGCAGCGCAAGGTGTTAATCTTGACGCGGATTGGCTCGCTGTTTTTCACAGAGTCCCCTCACTCATCACGTTTAGCCCGTTGTTATTAACTCTTTCCTACCACACAGGAAGGAGCTGCTCTGCCCATAAAACACAAACCCGCACTGTAATAGCCAAATGTGAATTAATGAATGATTCAGAGGCGGTTTGTTTTTAGAAACGCGATACATCAGTTAATCCGGACTGTTTCAAAGCCTCGTTTCAGACACATTTAAAGAAAAGCGAGGGTAATATAGTGTACTATCCTGGAGCACATGGGGCGACCAGCAGCGCTGCAGCGCTTTTTTTTTTTTTTTTAAAGCGTGCGCGTTGCCCTGATCATAATCAAATCAGCCTGCCAGAAAACCAATGAGATTAAAAGCACATGAGAAATGCATGCTTTGCAGTGAGGTATAAACCACATTCACACATTCAGCCTCTAAAAACTGTGGGTCAAACCTGCTCCTGTTGTGCCATGTACAGCCTGCGCTACATGGCACAGAAACACACTCAGGTACGATGTACTGGAAATTATTGAAACCAGGAGGAGAGGGAGAAGACTCCCCCTCCCGCCGCCCCCCCCTTCTCTCTCTCTTTTTAATTGCACTGATGTTTTACAGTTGATAACGCTTCACGTGTTGTTGACGCCTTTCAGTTTCCGCAAAGTCCCCGCACCAAAAAGGAGACATTAAAAGCAGCCATTTTAAATAGCACTAAAGTCCTTCCCTCCTACGCTATGCAGTCACACAGGCACCAACACTGACACACCAAGCATCAATCTTCTTTCTCTCTTTTTTTAAACCTCCAAAAAATATATGGGCAAGCCTCTCATAAAGGAGCCGGTGCAGAAGGCTGACACCGCCTCCCAGTGGCGGCTTTGCGGCTTACAATGAGCGAGTGAGCCAGGTGTGCGTGAGGATGCAACTGTTTGAGCACGCACACAAACTAGAAAACTGGATTTAAAACGTTTGTTTTCTAAATGCAGCTCCTACCCGAGGAGTTGCATTCAGTTCACTTGAGGTGGAAGACTGATATAAATGTTTGCAGGCTTTCAGAGGTGGCACAAAATTTGAAGAAGTGAATCTGATTCTGTGGCATACCGTGACATCTGATGTGTTCTGCATGGCAGGAATTTGCCGCTGCTTTTATAGCACAATTGTTTTGGGGGTCAAGTTTTTCTTTTTTAAAAAGTCTGACATCTCCAAAGTGTGTTTTTTTTTTTTTTGCACGAACGTGTGTGCATTTAAGAGTCACTGGGGTGGTCTGGTAGGGGCCAACTTTCGTTCATCCTGTCCATCTTAAAGGAAGCAGCAGTGTGAAAGATGCATAGACGGGGGTTGAGGAAAGAAGTGGAGAGGAGAAAGAAGAAGGGCAGGTTTCACGTATAAAATCCTCATGAAACTTTTACATTGGAAACAGACTGGAAAGTAAGTCCTCCTTTTTTTCACATGCCATTTCAGTGCAATTACAGTTACTCGCTGGAGCTCTTGTGGGATACCCTCAGACTTATTTTCACCTGTTCTCACCCACATTCATGCCAAAACTAACACGAAAACTTGCAAAGGATGTGTATTTAGATATTTCTGGGAAAAAAATGCAGATGTTCTCGATCCATTTTTCACCCCAACGCAGGTACCTCTACGCCTCAAGTATGACAAAGCAGTCTGAAAGTGCTTAAAAAGTCTGAGTTCTCCCCCTTTTCTATTTGCTTGCTGACATAGTCGTCATAGTTTTTTTTTTCTAGCATACCCCAGCCCTTAGGTAGTCATGTTTAATTGGGTTAAAACGGTTGCCATGTAATGCATACTCCCAGTGTCCCAAGTACAAATTTGGGCCCTGGCACGAGTTGATTTCCACTGGAACAGATTCATAATGTGTCAGGTTGGAGGGGAAGGAAACGGACAAAGAAGTGAACGAAGCAAGACAACAGAAAAAAAAAAAACTTACAGCTTGTTTTGGCGTGCTTTTGCAAGAGCAACAACAAGGACAACCGGTGGACTCAAAGATTGATTCGGCTGATCTCTCTTTCATTCAGTTCACAACCTCTGGAATTGAACTGAAGACAAGAAAGGAGGAGGAAGAGGAGGAGGAGGAGGTGGTGGTGGAGGTGGGGGAGAAAGACTTAAAGGGAAAAAAGGGGGGAAATAGGGTGACTGGAGGAGGAAATTGAGGAAGAGTGCGGAAGGGAGAGTGCATGCATTTGTGGATGTGTGAGTGTAAGAGGGGGTGTCTGTAAGAGTAGGAGGACACTGTGGGGTATGAGGCAGCACCCCGCAGTCCCAAGTAATGGCAGAATAGAACTTAATAGGGTAGAAAAAGGCTGGAGGCGGTTAACTCAGAAACGGTCATTTTGAATTCCCCATTCTCTCTCCCAGTCACTCCCTTCCCTCTCATCCCTTGTTCCATGCACCCTCTATATCTTTAACTTGGTTTCCCATCCCTGTCTGGCTGTGTAATTTGCCGATACACCCTTAACCCGTCTCCCACCGCTCACCTTTCACGTTTCCCCACTTCTTCTCCTCTCTTTCACCTGCTCCCCTGCTACCTCTTTCCCTCTCCCTCCCAGCCTTCATCCTTGCTCCCTCCCATCCATCCATCCTTCCCTGCCTCATCTCTCTCTCTCTCTCTCTCTCTCTCTCTCTTCCCTTCTCACCCCCCTCCTCCCTCCTCCCTTCTCCTCCCTCTGTGTCTCCTTGGAGGAGGTGTAATGATAGCTATTTGAGTGTCATCAGAGGACTGCTGTAATGGCTTCTAAAGCACCATCCCACGGTTGCCACGGTGAACCTGGCACAGCCTCCGTCCCAGAATAAGGGGTGAAAAAAAAAACATCTGGTTGGCTATCGACAGGCGTCACCGCGCCGTCGGCAGCAGGAGTGTCGGCACATCAGCAGATGATGACGCAGCCCCCGGGGGCCACAGAGAGCAGGCTAATGATGCGTGGGATAGGATACATATGAGGAGGAAGTACAGTAATAGTGATAATAGTGATAGTAATGAAAATAATAGCACTGATAACAATAACAGTAGATGACTTTTTTTGATTTGTGAGCACTGTGTCTGTTGTCTCCTGCTCCCTGCCTCTCTCTGCAGTGTGTTTTCCGTGTTTGCGTGTGTATATTTGTGGTTTCACATAAGACAGAGAGAGAGAAAGCAGATGTTTCTCAGACGAGGATGTCAAGCTATGTAAATGTGAGGATCTGATTTCCAATTCATTTGTGTTATTTTAAAGATAAGGAGCGTTGACTTCTCAGAACGAATTACACATACACACGCGTGCACGCTGCAGCTCCTCTTACCAACAGGAGATCAGATGGCTTGTCCAAGTCGAGGAGCAGAGCGAATGTTTGTAGTAAAGTGATTTACCCACATCATTAAGTGGGTTTATGAACAGACAGGTAGACTGGAGAGTTTTGTATTTGTCCTGATGGACTTCATAAAGGAGGTGTGAAACTGTGCAACCTTATTGGACTCAAATTCTCCTTTAATGTCGCAGTCCTTAATGGCACGTGTCAAGTCAGTTGATACACGTTGAAAGAAAACCTTAAAGTCAAATCTTAAAGGTGACTTTTCACAGTTCACATTAACCTGTGCTGGACCTCGTGTCTGCAGAGCAGGGACGTCCTCTGGAGGTTAAGAAATAGAGCTTAATGTTAGACAGTAAAGACGTTGTTGTAGATTTCACTGTACCAATGTCAGCTTTATTAATCTCACAGTGACAGTCAATGAAAATAATACATTTGTCCTCACTTTGTAGTGAACAATAACTAACTATTTGTTATTATTTTGTTAAGTTTAAGTGACATTGAATATTATCACTTCGATATCAACAGATGAGATGAATCTATTCAACGCTGATAATAAGCATTATCATATAAAAAATGAGACAATAAGAGAGCAAATTACCCAGTGACAAGCAATACTAGAATTACTATTTATATAACTAAACAGTGACAAAACACTGACAGAAATAACCACAGCCACAGGTTTGGATTCGCGTCTGATCTTTGTGCTTCTAGGACATTTGGAAGCCGGTATAAGGTTCCTATTTAAATACTGCAAGAGGCAAAGTGATCATTTTGATCACATTACAACACTTGGAGAGATATTTTAAATGATGTTTTTCTTTTGTAGACTCAGTGGTCTGTTCCCGCCTTCTTATTGTCTCAGTGGTGTTACATAATACTACATATTTGAATCTATCTAAAGCAAAGCATCTCGAGTCGCTATCTCAGAAATAGTGCATGTCTGCCTGTTTATTGTTAACACACTCAATTACAGCGCTTGTGCCCTTCACTTATCTGTGTTTGTGCGTGTGTGCGAGAGTTTGTGTGTATGTGACACCCATTGTTTATCACATTTTACGTAAAGCGCAGCAGTTCAAGTCTGGGTCAGGAGGAGTAAATCTTTGGGCCGGGCGCTGTTTGCTATGAACCCTGGGACCCTCCTCTGACCTCTGTGTGTGTGTGTGTGTGTGTGTCTAGGTGTGTGTGTGTGACATGTATGTTGCTGTGGGTCAGTGAGTCTATGTGTATGTTTATAGCTATTGACGAGCAGGGGGGGAAGTGTGTGTGTGTGAGTGTGTGTGTGTGTGTTTGAGGAGAGGGGAGGGGTAGTGCTGATAGATTAGCCAGGTTGGGATGATTGGGTCGAGGATTAGATGGATTCAGGAACAGACACGTCTGTTTACCCTGCAAAGAAGACTTATAATAGGCTGATTGGCAAGGTTGATTACTCACACACACATACACGTGCAGGCACACTTGCTGCGCACACGCATTCATTCAGAAGCCCATATGTTGATTAGCTTATTATTGTTGTCGTCGACTCCTTTCCCTTCTCTTTTGCTTGTCTCCCAAATTCAGATGTAAGGTCCGACTCCCCCGGCCTCTTGGACACATTCCCGTTAGAACTGACTCGGAGAGCTTGCAATCAGAGAAGGTGTGTAACCGAACCCTCAGCATAGGCAAGTAAGTGGAGCTGCACTCAGGCAACTACCCCAAAGGCATGGGGAGTGCTCTGGTTACCCACCGCTGTGTGTGTGTATGTGTGTGCATTGTTTCTACTTACCTGTCTTTATGTGTCACAGAAAGAGGCGAAGTGCAGGAGCTCAGAATAAAGCGCAGACGCAGAGAAAGGCAGGATTATACACATGGCAGGTTAGAGAAAGGCAGAGAGAGAGAAGGAGAGGATGGGAGGAAAAAGCGACAGAGAGAGGCTTAAGATTACAGAGGCAAGCACCCTTTGTTGCTGAGTTCAGTTG
Source organism: Nibea coibor (assembly GCA_023373845.1). NCBI lineage: Eukaryota > Metazoa > Chordata > Actinopteri > Sciaenidae > Nibea > Nibea coibor. Next base: position 12,804,133 of record CM041728.1, read on the forward strand.
TGATGGACGGCTTATGTTTAGGGAAACAGTGAAGGACTCCTTCAATGTGCTACCAGAAAATTTGCAGGACCGCTGAGGATGTTCTTCTTCACTGATCAAACTTTCGTCTGACAAACGAGGAACCTGGACTTCAAGGAAGGTGAAGAAGAGGGTCAGAGAATTGGACGCGATCCAAAGATAGTAGGCAAAGGAGTCAAAGGAGGGGCAAAAACAAAAAAAAAAACCCAAGGAGGGCTAGTCAGGGGGTGACCAGGTGATTGAGCCTTCAGGGTGAATAACAAGTCAAGCAAGAACAGAAGTGAGGTTGGATGGGAGAGCAGCGCTCAACGAGAGAGAGACAGGAAGAGAGTCGACTGGAGAAGTAGAGATAAGCAGTCGAGATTAAAATTAGTCTGCAGAAAAAGAGAGGTTGACGCCAGACTCCGGACTAAAAAGAGATCAAGGTTGACTCAAGTCTTTGCTTCCTCTAACCTGATTAGGCGGAAGAGAAGTAGTGGTGGAGGTGGTGGTGGTGGTGGTGGAGTGGAGCCGGGAGACCCCATCAACAAAAACGTGAGAGGCAGCACGAGAAGGAGAGGAGAGAGAAAGAATTACAAGAGGACGCTTGGTGAAAGAAGCCTCTTAAATCTGGGAGCTGGAATTAGAGCCGCAGAAACTGCAGAGGGGAAGCCACAAAACCACAGTAAGTAAATTAGGAGCCTGTAGCTGGAAAAATGTATAATGAAGCCATGGGCGGGGGAAGGAATTTGTGGTCTTGGGAGTGCTTTATATACTGTACTTTAATGAATTGATTTCCTGTCTTTAAGACTTTCTCATTTCATCATTCTCCATGACTTCATCTCCTTCCTTATTCCTCACCTCTTTAAAAACCCCACCCCCCTTCTTATGTACCCCCCTCACTCCTACATCTCATGTTAGGTCTAATTACCCCTCTCTCTCTTACCCCTTGTTCTCCTTCTGTCTCTTACATTTCTGAATCCACAGGTGAAGATGCCCGCTAATGGAAACCGTCCCTTGAAGTTGCAGTTTGGTCTAATCAACCATGAGGGTCGCTACCTCACTGCTGAGTCCTTTGGATTCAAGGTACAAACATGCCACTCAGTGATTGTTGGTGTCTTAGAGCTGCACAGTGCTTTACTGCTTTAGGCAGATACTACAGAGAAGTGCCATGCTTGTTGCAGATAAGACTATGGAAAGCCTTCATGCTGTTTGTTGGAACATTTCCATGTCTTTCAGCTGAATGCGTCGGCACCCAGCCTGAAGAAGAAACAGATATGGACTCTAGAGCAGGACTCTCAGGACACCCAGGTGGTGTACTTGCGCAGCCACCTGGGACGCTACCTGGCCTCTGACAAGGATGGCAAAGTCACCTGTGAGGCTGACGGGCACAACTCTGACTGCCGCTTCCTCATCGTGGCTCAGTCAGATGGTCGCTGGGCTCTGCAGTCCGAGCAGCACCTCCGCTTCTTCGGTGGTTCTCGGGACTACCTGTCCTGCTTTGCTCAGCTGATCACAGATGCAGAACTGTGGGCGGTGCACTTGGCTCTGCATCCGCAGGCCAACCTGTTTTCCGTGGCCCGCAAGCGTTACGCCCACCTCTCTAAGGAGGATGGGGAAATCGCTGTGGATGTGAACATTCCCTGGGGTGTGGCATCGCTCCTGACCCTTGTCTACCTGGATGGAAAGTACTGCATTAAGACCTGCGACAGCCGATTCCTCAGCAATGATGGGAAACTCTTGACAGAGAGCGGGAGGGCCACAGCGTACACACTAGAGCTGAAATTGGGGAAGCTGGCCTTTAAAGACTGTGAGGGGAAGTATTTGTCTCCCATGGGGCCCACAGGCACCCTGAGGTCTGGACGGTGCTCCAAACCAGGCAAAGATGAACTGTTTGACCTAGAGGAGAGCAACCCACAGGTGGTCCTGATGGCAGCCAATGGGCGATATGTCTCCATAAGACAAGGTAGGAAAACATTGAAACATCAGGAGGGGATGATGCTGTCTCAGACTTGATTTTGCCCTGAAGCCTTGCATGCATGCACAGGCTGCAGCTCTTGCGTCTTCCTAGGTTTCCTAAAGTCTTACACAGAATCCCAAATGTCTGATTAGATGGAGGAAGGCTGACCTTATGTGCCACCGAGGGTGGTCACACGAGCCTTAGGCTGACTCACACTGACCTACACACATACATAATGAAGCAGGGGGGCAACAAATACTACTACTACTACAGTTACTACGACTACCCTATATACAGTACATACCGCACACTGATACGTGCCCAGAAAACTGAGCTCGCAATTCACAGGAAGTACATTAACATGTGAACTGGTTGAATATGTATGGCTGAGGAAATAGGCCACTCTCTAGTGACTGACAACTGATAAGAGATGCTTGGTAATTATGGGTAATGTAGTCTGCACATCAACATGCATTGTTATCACACTGGATAGTACCATCTTCTGAGGAAAACGAGATAGATGAGGCTGATATGGGAGACTATCAGCCCCCTGGAAGAGACCTGAGACGAATATGTCATGTTTTAGGGCTGCAACTGATTTAGGTTAGTGGGATTAAGTTTTTCAACAACAATGTTCAGTGAGTTTTGGGGGAAGAATTAGTTTTAATGTTGCCCAGAGAAGGTTTTGTAGTCCTGAAATGGTGGCTACCCCGTCATAAAATACAGCAGATGTAATAGAAATGGTTTTACCAAATAATATATCATAAATGGTGATCTCTTTGAAAACCCCTTTCATTCCCTCTCAAATGTACCTCCTGGCTTTGTTGGGTAATAGTGTTAACACTCTACACGTTTGCCCCCAGGGCTTACTGAAACAGCTGCTTGTAACTTATATGCTGTACAGTAATGCTCTGTTGATACTGTATTATGTATTTACTCTTCGGTCTTTTGACAGGGCTGTTGGAGTTATTTGATCAGCCTACAGCCACGACATACACACTACTATACTGATGGATTACACCTGCTCCACGTTGGCTTTAGAGCTGCTTTTTCCCTCAAAAACAAGGTTGAATTTCTTTGATCAGGGTAAAAACTAGAAAAATTGTAATTGTGACGATCAGGTTTCATCCAACCAGAAGTGCAATAGAGGGACGTGCCAAGTGTTCAGTTGCTGATGGCCGAAATGGTTTGCTGGTCTGATTTGAAACTGGATTTGGGGTGGATTAGCATACACCAACATTGCTTGTCAGCATACTTGGCCATGACACCCATCCACAGGCTGCAGATTCTTGTCTGCAGGGTCGAGTTACTTCAGCCCTGGGTGCTGTAACTGTATATCTGCCCGCTCATTGTTCCTGGTTAGCAGTGGGAGTTTCAGGCGGAAACCAAACGACTGGAAGCACTGTAAACTGATTGGTTGAATGGAAGAAAAGATACGGCGCAGGATAAAACACGCATGCAGTATATAGAGCAGCCTCGTGTACGAATGTATGCGCAGACCGAAATACTTGCAGCGTGCTCACATTCGTCCTACACTTGTTCTGCACAAACAAAAGCTTTATCTTTCTCCGACACACTCGCCCACACACAACCATACCGTCCTGCTGCGGCAAGTGGTGAGGTGGTGTTTTGAATTATTGATGAAGTTGGCCCCTGTTCCTGGAAGGCGAGGGGGGAGTCTGCTTTCAGAAACCCAAGCTGCCTCTCACCTGGGGCCAAAGCTTCTGCCCCTCTGAGGTCCCGCTCTATCCCGCTAATCTAACCCGCTAACCCCGACTTCAGTCATGCTGATGTGCTGCTAAAAATCAAGGAAATAAACTGCTAAAGAGAACATCAATATGCTTTATTTAGAAACATATGGAATGCAAAATCATCATATATATTTTGCTGCTACGACATTTCATGTTTGAATGACTCAAATCAACCGCTCGCCCTGCAAACACTGAATCTTGTACATACACCACAGCCTGACTATTGACTTTATTATGCTTGCAATGTGAACACTGGGCAACATAATTAGATGAATGTGAGAGAATCTATAATAATTTTGCAACAGACAAAAATATCTAGATTAGGTCAAAGGTTAAATTCTTAAAATAGACTAAAAGTAGGACAAACCAATAAAATGGAAAAACCTTACATGCTAGTAGCTCTAAATTCTTTAGTACTTGTGTAAATAAACCTTGTTACCTTCTACATCTGGGTTCGACATGATGATTAAAGAAGGGGGAAATGGAAAGAAGAGAAGGGAGGATACAACTCTCAAAGGACTTTAGGACAATAGGAGGATGTGTGTGGACAGGTGGACTCTTCATCCTCCCCAATGTCTCCTGCTTTTACACATAAATTAGCACCTTTGTTTCTGCTCCATTTAGTGCAGAGGAGTCATGTTGGCTATCTGTTTTAAAGTGAGTGCAAATGCAGTAAATGGGTTAGTAATAAAAGAGGGTCAGCTGTTATGAGGTAGAGCATGAATTTAGATATAAAAGTGTTAAAGAGAGGTTTTGTAGGCAGTAGTATTTTCTGTCTGAGTCTTTCTTTATGGCCGCAGTGAGCATGTGCGTGTGTGTGAGTGTGTGTGCGTGTGTCTCTTAGCGTGTCATGTAGATCTGTCATCATGTCTCTCATCACCTCCCTGTGTTCCTCGAGTCTGAGTGGTCCACTCTGACCTGAAAGTGAAAAAGAGATGATAGTCCAAAGACACAAACTTTCCATTAACACATGTGAGCGCATGAACACAAATACATTTGTGTACACATGATGCATGCATGCACAGACACACACACACGCACACACCCCAACAACAGATAAGTGAGGTGGGGGAGTGAATGGACTGAAATAAAAAAACAACAGAAAGTGCAGTTGTGAAGGATGAAGGATCGGGAGAAAGAGGAAAATAAGGAACAGGGGGATAGCGGCATCAGCTTACCATTAATAATAGATGTCAGAGCCATCTATCGCTGATGGATTAGTTAGGCTTGCTCCACTTGCAGGCTGCAGGTAGGACAACACCAGAAAGTGGAGCTGGATCTGGGGTCTGATCCAAAATGTGGCACTGCTGATGTTACCTATGTGTTTTTGTGAGTGTGTCTGTTGAAGAGTGTACTGTGCCACACTGCATAGTTTATCTGTCTTATTTCGTATGCTTGACCAACTGGTGTGTCAAAGATGGTCATCAACACAGCTATTGATATCCACAGATTGCTGGCTTGGATTTCAGCATATCTAATTCTGCGCCCACTGTTCTCTGTTTCTTTCTCTTCCTTCATCCTTCTCTCCTTCCCCTGTCTCCTCGCCTCTCATCTATCAGAAAGCGTCCGTGAGGTCCCAGCTGAGCCCTGTTGGAGGATCATTTCTGGGTTGAATTAGTGTGAAATGGACACATGGAATAGGTAGACAAAGCATGACATTGAGTCAGGATGAGAGAGAATGAGAGCGATGGGCCCCCAGGCATAGGAGCAGAGTAGAGGGGCAGAAATTTATGCTTCAAATGCACTTAAGATCAATGACAATTTCATCAGTTGTAAGACCTCATGATACCTAGTTTATCGGGTGTGTATAAGATGTGATTAAAGTGTCCCTGTAGCTCAGTAACCATGACATCTTTGTTGCATGTCGTCGCCTTTCTTCCTCCACCAGCCTATATCTACGGTTAGAGATCAAATTAAAACAAAATGCCCCAAAAGAATCATACAATATACAATATATATGCAATTTACACTGTCATGAACCACGAGATAGAGCTGAACGACTGGTATAAAAATATTCATTTGAAATTGTTGTGGCCATCCAAACTGGTGCGTGTACGTGCATCTGTGCTGGATTATGCAGATGTAATTTATGTGCATGGATCCCTCAGTAGCCTTAAACCACTTGATGCAGCGTATCATATGCGTCTGTGTGATGCCCTAAAAACACATCACCATAAAATGTAGGAGAAACCTCACTTAGGACATACAGACAATATCTTCTATTGGTTTTATATATGTTAGCTAGTTAACAAATATTGGCTGAATTGTCATGAAATTCTATAATTACATTCTACTGCCATTAATGTTCAGTCGGTGTTTAATTTGTCCAGCGGTTGGTTTATGAAGAAAAACCTGATTATTTAATGTCATTGCCGCAAGCCTTAGCTGTACTTTAAGTTTAGCGCTAATTAGCAAAAGTTAGCATGCTATTACATCATATTGCATTCACGTGAACATAATAAACATTATATCTGCTAAAAATCTAAATGTTACGGTTGTCATATTGAGCATGAGCGCAGACATCATGAATCGTTTTGTTCAGTTCAGTGCAAAGATTTGTAGCCAGTATGTTGTTTGGTCACTTTTTTTTTAAAGCGAAGCTATTTTATCATAGCTGAAAGACACAGTACAATAGGAAGTGAACGCACCACATTCATAGTGCTGCACTGTCCGACATTGATTCCGACATTTTCTGATCAGTTCAGTCTGTTGTTTGTTCAAGCTGTCACATGCATTTCAGTACAATACAAGCGCTGTTTATGAGGTTAATAGCTCAGCAGCCAACTATTTGCAACAGATTAATCCCATCATGGTTTTGTTGTAGTTTTTGTGGTCTTTTAACCCTTAAGTGCATACCTCTGGTCTCTAGTGACCGTGACTAAATTACACGCTGTCAAATTCATTATTTTATCCAATTAAGCACTCTACTCACTGGTATTCCTCAAACTGTTTGGGGTTTTTTTTCTGGTTCTGGTGTCAAAATGTTAATTTTTTCCCCTTTAAACAGGTTCATGAGGTCACTGGCGACCCAAAGTATGCAGAGATTGTTTGAAAAAAATATTCCAGCATTTAAAGGTCAAAATGCTTTTAACAAGGAAGTAACGTACAAAGATGATGGCTGACTCTGAGCTGACGAAAACCTCTAGCCAGCCTGTTAGAATACTTGCGTTATTCTTGTATATTCTCGTTTAGCATAGTTCTTTGTAGCCCTTCGGCGATAGCTTCTTTGAAAATGATGGCGTAGGATTTTCGTGACATCTCGCAGTGTTGTTGCCGATTGCAAACCCCTCGCCTCATCCCTCTCCTTCTGAGCGTGAAGGAGAAACTACACTGGGCGTAAAACTAGGGGAAAACGCTATCTAGAGTCGGTGTTTAGTTTGTCCGTTCTACTATGTTCATTCCAGGGTAACCGCGGGTAAACATTATGATTATTTTCAAGTGATCATACACTAATAAAAACATAATTAGGAATATTATATTCAGTTTCTGCTATATTCTGTAAATAGAGCCCTCTAAATCTTACACTCTGGTTTTGTATTGGTTCACATTTGTTAAATAAAAGTATTCATCTATACACGAGTGTACTAGCTCGAAGCTGCTTAATACATTTACATTTTTAGCATGTTCTCCATATGTATGCGATCCTTTGCACTTCTCTTAGCTTGAGGGTTGAGAGGGGTTAGTAATTATCTGTACATCCTGCTAAGTGTGGACCATAAAATCCTCTGGTCTTTTCCTGTGTTTCCTTTATTCTTTTATTGAGGGGATTGAGGGATTGGACGGGTAGCACTTGAAAGCTGATTATATCAGAGCCCCACTGTGAAGAGGGCAGATAGGCAAGGCCGGAGGTGGGGTGATGGTGGGATGTGGGGATTGAGGGGGTCAGGGGTAAAGGAGGGAGAGATGGGGGAAGGGAAGAAGGTAGGGAAGGGTGACCAGAGAAGAGAGCAGAGAGAGATACGAGGGGGGTGAGGCGCACAGATCTGTGTTGTTAAAGGATTACGAATGGGGATATTATAGGATGCATCTAATTTGGGATTTAGCTCTTTGCAATCTGTCACTTGGTGGTGACAAACAATTGCTGCCTTCCCTGCTAGCATTTATGATAATGCTAACCGTTGAAAATATTCATCACAACGGGACTTCTGGCATAAAGAAGAGGTTAATAGAAAAGTAAAGCTGTTTGTTTGCTTCTGAACCTGGAAGCCAAACCACCTGTCAAAGCAGAGAGCGGTGTGACACCGTGTTTGTTTGTTAGTATGTGATTCCCACATGTTTAACACCAAAACTGCGCCTTGTGTTGGTAACATGAATGCTAAAATAATTGGATGTCAAAACGAAATCAAATTTGTGGTTTTGTTGTTCGGCAGCCTCGTATAATTAGCGCAGAGCTTCGCGGTGAGAGTGTAATCTACACATAGCTACATGTAACACGTTTTTGTGAGAAACATTTGTTGTGTGTGTTATCTTGTCTCTGGAAGATTTTTCCTGCACTGGCACATTTAGGGTTTTTTTTTTATTATTGTATTTAAAGTATATTCTGTCCATAAATGCATCCAGAACCACAATCAGTGAAAATGTATTTACCCTTAGGATGCTACATGCTTGGCACATCAGATCAGTCTGAGACAGAACCACTTAAAAACAACATCCCGGGATGGATCAGTTGATTACCAACTCTTTCATGCTGGGCCAAGCTAAACATAACAATACAACCTGATTAGCAAGATGCTACGTTGCTGTCTTCCCAAACTACTTTGTTTTTTGGACTTGCCACTAAGAATCCAGAGAGGAAAATAAAATAGGTTTGCAGTGGAAGATGTTTACTTCATGCTCACATCACTTGAGTTACACCTATTCAGCACAATCAAGTGTGTTTGGTGAACAAACACTTTGATGAAGCCTTAACTTCAATGTCCTAAATGATGAAGTAACCGCACACATGTACACTGTTTGACTGAAAAGGAAAGTGAACAGTGATTAAAAGCTGTAAGCAGAGGGACACTGGACACTGAATGTTATTAATAACGGTCCCTGTTTGCTACGCCCCTACCAGGAGTGAGCCTCGCAGCCAATCAGGAAGACGAGACAGACATGGAGACGTTTCAGATGGAGATTGACAAGGAAACCAGGAAGTGTACGTTCCGCACCAGCCAAGGGAACTACTGGGCTCTGGTGGCCCACGGAGGCATCCAGAGTACCGCTACAGAAGTGTGAGTGGATGCTCTCGTGTCAACTGTGCAGAGTTGAAAATGAACATCACCGTCATTTATGTGTCAGTTACAGATATGGCTTTAAAAAAAAAGCAACATTACAGCATGAGTGACCTTCCACACCGCTCCACATAAGCTCTCGCCTCTGAGTTTATAAGTTAGAAACGCAAATAGTCATGAATGCTTTATGAGAAATAAAGTGAATTTCATGACACAGTGGTTAATATTTGAGGAATAATGCAATGCTGTCACAGCACACAAGAAAATGTGCAACTGAAAATAAAAAGAGCAAAAGTTAGTCATGGAAATTATACACACATCTACTGAAAAGAGAAGTGATTGACAACTATATCTGAAAAGATTGAAATAATAGGGATAGTTGCTTCCATGCATATGAAGGAAAATAATAGCATACAATAATAAATCTGTGGTTTGAGTACATCTCGAACATTTCAAAAGTCTTGGCAAATCTGATTTATGAGAAACTTCGGTCTCTCTAGGCTGACCTGTTTTACTTTTTTTAGTCTTGCATGTGCCACTTGAAGGCAAGGAAGGTCTTATTTTCTCTCCTGCGATGCCCAATTCCAGGTCAGCGAACACCATGTTTTCAGTGGAGTGGCTTGGCCAGAAGGTGGCACTAAAAGCTAACAATGGGAAATATGTTTGCATCAAGAAGAACGGCCAGTTATTAGCAGTCAGTGATACCACAGGTAAGAGACAACGTCAGGTTCTCTCTTCCACTGTCTGTGTCTCTGCTCTCAAACCCTGTCTCTGACCTCCGACATGTCTTGCTCTGTCACCGTTTGTCAGGTGAGGATGAACAGCTCACTTTGAAACTGATCAACCGACCCATGCTGATCCTGAGAGGAGAGAACGGCTTCATCTGCCACCACAAGAACTCCAACACACTGGACGGCAGCAGATCAGTCTATGACATTTTCACTCTGGAATTCAGTAACGGGGCCTACCACATTAAAGGTCAGGGTGTACCCTCTCAAACAAGAGTGATTTAATCCCTCGTTCTTCTTCTTTATGCTCCCATGTGTTTCAGCACTGAAAACAACACAAGTGCAGCACATTACTTGGCTGATTTCTGCCCTGTCTGTCTTTGTGTATCTCACCCTGCAGGTGTGGATGGACGGTTCTGGTACGTGAACAGCTCTGGGCTGGTGTGCTCAGACGGTGAGGTCCCTGAGGACTTCTCTCTGGAGCTCGTGGAGCATGGTCGCCTCGCCATCCGTGGCAGGAACGGCAAATACCTGCGTGGAGACCAGGGAGGCACGTTGAAGGGAGATGGACACAGCCTGAGCAGCTCAGCCCTGTGGGAGTATTAAGATGATCCAACGTTGGTCCCAAGCCGAGACTCCGACTTAACTCATCGTTGAGTTAAACTCTGTGGAATTTGGAGGTGAAAGACGGTTCCCGCTCAGCGAAGACTTACAGCCTGTGCTGATTTCATCCCACGTTTTTTTTTTTTTGTTTTTTTTCTCCTTGCTTTTTCATAGAGGTTGCAACAGAGAGCTCACAGAGATAACTGACTCATACATGGGGGATGAAGTGCAAGAAGAAGAGCTGACCATGCATGTTCAGCCAAGAAACGTCTTGATAAAGTGAACAGTGTTTGGAGTCAGTGCTTGACCTCGGCAAACTGCAGAATTAGACCGTTTTAGAGTTTTGTGTTGCTCTTTTAGATTTCTTTTCCAGTGAGCATTTGCTTCCTTATTTAATTATTGTCTGATGCTAAATTACAACCCTCCTTTCGATAAGGACATGTAGATGTATGCTGTAAAAGAACAAACAAGCATTAGCGTGGCATCCTCGTCTGCTCATTATCTTCCCAGCCTTTTTATCACTCCCTGTAGGTATTATGTTATTGACAGCGAGGCAGCAAACGTGTGTAGCGGCACTCACTCTGTCTAAGGACAATGGGTCAGGGTGTCATTCGAGAAAGACATTGTCACCGTTACAAGTGAAGTCACCATTTAGTGGAGGTCAAGTCATTACTGCTGTCAGACAAGAATGATTGATTTGCTAGTAGTTACCTGTAGAAACAGTAGAAGACTGTAACCAAGACTCATGTACAAGGCATCCGCGCTAACAGGATCATTCCGACTCTTGTCGTCCTTGTTATGCTTTTCTACTTTTCTTCTTTCTTTCATCAACATAAAGATACAAAACACACTTGCATGTCTTCTTATGGTTTATTTTGGTCATATTTATTTCTGCCAGAGCCTGAGACTGAGAAGTCTAGAAGAATACACTAAAACAACCGCCTACGCAGTTCATAACTTAGCCTATTAGTTGAAATTCAACTGTTTCAAAAATAAACAGTTTTCAGTGTGATGTTATAATCTTATTATATTAAACTGGATATTATTGCTATTGCCGTACTGTGTAAGCAGCGTTTTAATGGTCAGATTGAAGCTAACTAAAGCTGTCAAAAATATGAAATAGAACATTTCCCTGGTAAAGTAGGTAAGTAGAACATAGCATTAAAAACCATTAGAAATTGTCCATAAAATGAAACAATTAGTATGTGAAATGAAGTTTAAATTCTAGAGATTAAAAGATATATTTGTTTTTTAGTGGAATATTAATCAGACTTACAGATTAATGAGTCTCATTTCTTAAGTCTCATACCTGTGGTGGGATCCTTGAAGAGATAAATTTTATATTTGGAGCAGAGGAGTTTCTTCTTCTTCGGCTCTTGGAGGAGACATTGCAGGTGTTCCCAGCGGGACTTCAAGGACTCTCCTCGAGTCATTTGCCGAGGTTTTCAGGTTCAGTGTTACATCGTTAATGTTGTTGAGGACTGTGAAAATAAATTAACTACTGTTGGAGGGGAGGAATCTTCACCATCTGCTAATGCTTATTCATTGCTGCTGAGGTTTTGAGGGTCTGCTGTTATTTGTCAGCGCACATCTTACATCTTGATACCAGCAGGAGTTGTTGTTACTGCTTTGTTTTTTTGGTTAGTTACTGCTGGATGAGATCATAGAGCCTCTCTGCAGACTGCCCACTGCTTTTGAGCTTTTGAACTGCTGTTCTTGCTCTAGGGTCAGGGTTAGAGCAGCAGCTTTCCATGTTTTTGCCATGGCCTGAGCAGGAGCAGGCACTGTGGCAAGACACACGCCACACTGTGGTCAAACTGGTTACTGGTTGATATATTGAAGAGCTGTCGTCCTCTCCTTTTTCATGTGATTAAGAGAATAACACCACTGATGTACGTATGGACTGGCCAAACCTCAAGCAAAACAAACACAACAAAGCAGCCAGCTAATATTACTTACTAGTCCAACAGCAAGAAGTCCAGCTCGACTTTCAGTCTTGTCTTTCAGTGTTTGATTTCACTCTCGCCAGTGACTTAAAGTCAGTCCCATCCGTTGGCTTCTTGCTCGCTTATTGTCCCCTTTTCTCTTCTTAGTTTCCTCTGTTAATATCCTCTTCAGTCTTTTTACCTCTGTCATTACGTCCACTGAGCCTGGTTATATTGCACAATTTCCCAGCTCCAGTTCTGGCATGACACCGGCTCCACTCCCTGTAGTCCAAAACCCCTGTAGTACAAACACTAAAACTTCCCCAGTCCTCTGACCTCACAGTCCTGCTAGCATAGCTAACAAATCAAGCTAACATGAGCTAACAGAAGCTATAGTTCACAGTAGTTTACTTTACAGTCCATCACAAAACTGTTGCTGAGACTTGAGGTGCAGCAGCAGAAAACATTTTCTCCATAAGATATAATCTCAGCTGAGTGAGATAGCTGTTGGTGTGGAAATGATTCAATACCAACAAAATATCTGAGTGTAAATTAAGTTTGTGGTAATTTAATGAATGAAAAATGTGGTTAATACTGTATGCAGCACTAAAACACATTATAAATTTAGATAATAAAGGCCCTTTAGGCTACAGCTGCATTGGTACCTTCATCTGTGGCAGCACAGTTTATATATATATATATATATATATATATATATATATATATATATATATATATATATATATATATATATATATATATATATATATATATATATATATATATATATATATATATATATATATATATATATATATATATTGGGTGCATTTTTAACCACAGCTGATCTGCTGTTTTATGGAACTTAAAGCTAAGGTGTAGAAACAATAACTGGCTACATAATCCATCTGATGGATAATCTATATGGATCCATCTTCTTAGTCGAGTCCAGATTGAGTTTTCCTTCCAGTTCCTGTAAACTTGAATAACTTCTAAGGATGATTAGGTTTATTTAAATTAATTTCTTACTTAGTATTTGTTGGTCGCTCATAATGAAACACCTGTAATATCCCTTTCACCTGTGAATGTGTGCCCTTGTCTCGTGCCATGTACATCAGGTCCTGTTAGACCTGCATGTCTGGCACATCAAGAGACTGTGAACCAGACGACCTTTACCCAGCTGTACGAGAGTTTTTCCATTTGGATTTTAATTGTACATATTTTTACGCCACCTGAGCTCTGCGGTCACCTTGTGCTGAATGTAATGGTTTGTATCGAGAAGTTGAGCTGAAGGACACGACGAACAGAATACAATGATGAGGGTAAGTGTTCTTATTATTAGCCCCGGACAATAGCTAAATAATAGTGAAATGGAGTCTCATGAGGGTAACCCTGAATGGTAACAATTGTTAACAGTGATACAAAAGTACATTTACAATAGATTGTGCACATTATTTTTCAGTCAGCTGCAAAGATAGGTTGTGTAATAACGAACTAGGCCGGGGGCAGCTGTGTAGCCTTGGCTCAAAAAAAAAAAAAAAAAAGACTTTAAATTATAAGAAGAGGGTTTTCTCTGAGTTCACGGTAAACGCTGAGAAGAGACCGGGTCATCTTCCCCGTGGACGCGCCCACGCCAAAAGCCCCAGAGACTCGACTTTGCTGGATCTGCTGTAACAGGTGCTGACATGAGGAGGAGGAAAGAGTTTAAAACCAAATAACAACATACCTTAGATATAATCACAGAGACAGACAGTGGCAATACATTTACGATATTTAAGAAAAACATATTAACTGTTCATTGATTTACTGAAAAAAAAAGTCAGACGATAAAAAATAATACAAATATGAAGAACTGTTCCTGCGGTCTTACCTCAGCCCGCTGCAGTGTCTGTCTTAAACCTAAACTCTGGACTGTTTTTGTGGAAGCAGGCCTGTCAGGAGCCCTCTGCAGCATAGTCTATGTGATGGATAGGTTAGGTTTATTGAGTTTGCAGGGAATGATTCAAGTCTCTATCATACAAATGGCTAACACGTCACTTAATCTTTTCAAAATCCTGTAGTGTGCACTTGGTAAAGACTGGGATTGCAGATATTTTCAGTCACAAGCTGCAACTGAGTTTGACATGACAGACAGACATGCAAACGTTAAGTGAGATGGTCGATCCAAAAACATCTGTAAGTTTGTCTGAAAAGGCTGGACAGGTTGTTTGTACCTGTACCCGGTGCAGCACAGCATGATGAAGTCCACACACTGCCGTTATGGACGAGCTCTCAACGTGAACTTCTACTGTGGTCAGTGACTCCTCCTTCCCCATGCTCTCCTCCCTTACATTTACCTGCAGAACAATGGAACACTCATTGTTTTACTCAAATAAATGTACTTAAATCGATTCAAGGTTAAATCAATTTTTACCTCTTTTGCAGACAGTGTGACTGTGTGGCCATTTGGACCTCGACCATGAACCACTGAGCTGCTGATCTTGTCTCCTTGGTGCTCTGTCCTCACGTCTTCTGGACCTTTGCACAACAGCCATTCCAGTAGAGAAAGGCACACATTTTGAGGGGGCAACATTGGTCCCTGTGGGTCCGAACCTGAGCTTTTCAACACCAGCGTATCCCTCAGAAACTCTGACGACACCCGTATACTTGCTGAAAACTGCTCTTGCTCAGGCTTTGAAGAGCTCTCTCCTCCTGCATCCCTTCTTCCACTGTACCTAATCCGCCGTGAGCTTAAAAAAGCCTGGACGGTATCCATTGCCGTGTCGCTACATTGAGATGTGGCCTTTTTAGGATTGGCTACGGGTCTGTTCACCTGCAGGGCGTGCAGCCAATCCACAGTCAGCGTGTTCAGGGGCAAACTGAAGCAGCTACTCTGCAAACTGGGAACGTTTGCTGCCTCCTCACCCAGGAGACTCGAGAGCGAGAAGACGAGCGAGCAGCTCAACGTCATGGGGAACGCTGTGTCGCCTGCAGCTGCTAGAGGCAGTGACACTTCAAACGTTTCCCCTGGATGGAGGATGTGGAATGGGAATGAAAAATTCGTGGAGGGGCTCTCTCCTCCTGCGCTGGGCGAATAGGACAAAGGGAAGACAGTGATGCTTAGCGTCCAGCCTTGTTCCAAAACATAAGGACTTGAATTAACCAGGACACATGTGAGATTCAGAGAGTCTTTCTGAAGCAACCTGCTCCACTTTGTCACAGCATGACATCTGATTGGCTTCTCCTGGAGTATAAGATGCTCTTCACTATTTGCACTGGTTATCAGCAGGAAGCTGATGTTCAGCACCTGATTCAGGTGTGTTAGGATCTGGTTTTTGGATTTAATGGCAGTTTTCAGTGTTGTTGCTCTAAAGTTAAAAAAAAGACAAGGAAAATGCATTAACATTAATAGAAAGATAATATTTTAACTACAATACCTCACAATCAAAAAGAAATCATGTTGGGCATACCTCTCACAAACATCCCCGATAGCAGACAAGAGGTCCCTGACGTTTCTGCCCACCTGTGAGGAGGCCACCTTGGGCAAACCTGCATCCTCTCTCCTCATAGGTAAGGTAATCCTCTGGAGTTGCCCCCTGACGGACAGCCCGAGCAGCTGAACTTCACCTGATATACAAGGATACAAGACAGAGGCGCTTAAGAGACTAGACTAAGACATGACTGTATGACATCATTGCCGCTGAACTCAAGGAGCATCTTAGACACAAAATACAGAGCAACACAGTCAGCTCAGTAAACACTTTTATCACACCTTTGTTATCAATTTATAAATTAATGTCTGCAACATGAGTCATATCAGACAGTTGGTTGATTGTGCACTGGAGGAAAATATTAAAAAAAAAAAAAAACTTCTTTGCTGATGAAGTAACGGCCACAACAGAGCAGAGAGGAAACAAGAGTTTTCAGCATTATGAGGTGTTCTGCTTAGGGTTGCAACATTTCCAGAACCTTTCTCTGGTAAGTTAAGTTGGGGAATTTGGGAAACATACTAAAATGAAAACTTGTACTGTTTACTTTTACTTTTTAAGATTTGAAAATTCACAGGTTATTCATGTTTATTCCCATAAATTCCCATCAATGAAAAGTTTCCAACTTTACAAATTCCTGAAATTTTGCAACCCTAGTTCCGCTCACTTTCGAAATCGGTTGGTTCCTCTTACTTTCATGACTTTATGACGCCTGACTAGCTTGCAGACACTTGAGTAAACAAATCAACTTTTAGAACTTTTAATTTGCAATTTATTTGCTGTCAGTCACACCACCCTCTGTGGAAGACAAAACCAGATCATGCCTATTATTTAACTCTTTTCAGTTGACTGCAGGTTGATGTTACACAGTGATTGTGCTAGAAAATGTTCTACTGTTAGCCTTTGTAAAGTCTGCTTACCTGCAGTGTTGCATGTGGGCTCAGCCATGGCGATGACTCTACACACATTTAAACTGGCTGGGCTTTGGAGGGCAGCGCTTGTCTTACTTGATATCTCTTCATCCCTTTCTTCACCTCCCTGTGATAGATCGAGTGTCAGCAGGTCTGACCCAGTGCTGTAGTAAAGACACTTTTTATCCACACAGCCGCACATCACAGGCCCCGGTACACACCTCTCAATAAAACCTGCTATGCTGCCCCCTCCCTCTGGCCCTCCTTTGTCCGTTTTTATCAGCACCACTCTCCCTAGTTCACCCACCGCCACTAAACACTGTGCGTGTCCTGGACCCGTTTCCATGACAACACATGCTCCAACAAATACGACCGGCTGCTCCAGACTATGCAGGACTCGGAGCTGTGATCCTGGCAGGCGCAGGGGGAGGAAACACAGGCACCCGTCTGGCAGGCCACAAAGGATAACAGGCGATTTGGCGAGGGCGGCGTCGATACCGAAGAGGAGTTTGAAGAGGGCCGGCTCAAGGCGGAACTGGCCATCGGTTGAAGTTGCCTCTGATGAGGAAGGTGGTGGTGTTGCGTCACTAGAATGGACGCAAATCAGCACGGGCCTCCTTCTCATTCCTGTCCTTCCCTCAGTGTCATTGCGTACAACACCTGAGGCCTGCAGTCGACTGTAAGAAGCAAGCATCTCACAGCTGCCGGACTCCGACTGATTTGGGGAATTGTACACGGTAAGCACCCAGGAGGTGTCTCTCTGGGAGAGAGTCAGGAGTACAGAGCCGACAGGAAGCAGTGATAACACTCCTTCTTCTGGAACAACCAGACACTCGCGGGATATTTTCAGCTCCACTGGGCTGGGGGATGCATCAGCGGGGGAGCTTTGAGCTCTGCAGAGGTGAAAGGTCACATAAGTTAGAGGCACTGGCAGGATTTAACAACTTGGGTACGAAGGTGAACGAAGGTGTGGAGGTCCGTACCTGGACAGCAGAAATTGCAAGGTGACACAATAAACTCCGTTGTCACAGGCCACATAGAGGTGCTGCTTGTCACCACTCTCAACCAGGTCGCTCACAGGAGCAGGAAACTGGAGGACAGTCTGCAACATAACACCATGAAACACAGAAAAGAGGTGGATACAGGCTTATTTTTACCCCCTGACCAGCTCAGAGTGAGGCTCCGCGGTGTAGTCGTGATGCCTGTTCAGTGTATATGAGCTACTTGCCGTGAGTCTCCTCTCTTCAGCACTGAAGACATACACCTCGTCACTCCCAGTGCAGATAAACACACCTGCCCCAGCGCCAAACTTGACCGTCGGTGTGCACGATGCCCCCGAGAAGCCAAACTCTGCCCAGGTCTCAACAGCACACCGTCCGTCCATGGCCACAACATGTGTAATGTCAGACACTGCTAGACACGCTGTTAGCGGAGTGACGGGCGACAAAAGTGAAGGTTTGTGGTCAAACTGAACGAGGTTATCCTGCAACCGGTTGTTGACAGAGGACGGGAAGTGCTCATGAAGTTCCGCGCGTCCTGTTTGGACCAATTACCGCCAAGAACTACATTGCCCATGATAGGTAAACGGAAGTCCAACGACAGACGGCGGGTTGAGTGTTTAGAGTTATGTCTGGGCCCATAGAAGAGGGTAGAAGTCGAGGGGATGTGTTCTTCCTTCTTTTTAAAAACAATATTTTTTTTTTTTGTTTATTTAAGAGTTTAGCGGCAGTAGTAGTCTGTACATCACCGAACACTGGGTGGCGCACCCGTACACTTTTCAACACACGAAGAAGAATAATACTTACACCAAGACACGTGATCTTCATCGTCCAATCAAAATACTGGAAGCGAACACCCGACAAAATTTGAAAACAGGCTGTAGCTCGGAGGTTTCAGGTGCTCACCGATACGCAAGCTAAAGTTACTGACATTTATTTTAGCCACAATGGAGCCGTGTAACGAAGAAGATATCAAGATGTACTTTTACGAGAACAGACTGAAAACTTTCTCGGGGTGGCCTTTCGACGAAGACTGCTCGTGCACCCCGGAGAACGTGAGTGTAACGGTTGACTTCTGCTACGGTTAGCACAACAACAACAAATGCTAACTGTAACTGTACAGCCGCTGTAACATCACAAATGATTAACTGCGGGTTTATTAGCCAGTAATCACTCCAACTATTAAAGTGTATTATTTTAGGGTAGCTCGACGAGGTTATATTAACGTCTCACAGTGCAAAGCTTTGAGTTTGAGACGGTAACATTTCATAGGTAACGTTAGGTGTCTAATATAACAAAAGCATGTTGCTAATCGATCTTTATATGTGTCATTGCTGCTAATATAACACGGGTTGCTCTATGGGTGGATTTTGTTAATGTTATTAGTTACGATTCTGCCTTGTTCAAGGGCACCTCGGCAGTGTCCAGGAGGTGAACTGGCACCCTTCCAACCACCTTCCATACTTTGGTTCATACTGGACTTGAACCAGCCACCTTCTGGTTCCCAGGCCAGGTCTCTGTGGTTTGAGCCAATTCCGCCCAATAGAACAAAGTATTTCCATTATGGACTCAGTTAGTTTTCAAATAGATTAATGACCTTGCCTGAAACAGGTTGTCAAATCTCAGAAAATGGTGTGAAATGGCCGTACACAATTTCCCACGGTCCATTGTGATGTATTCAAATTGTTTGTCTGAATCTAATCTCAAGATCACATTTCCATCCATCCAACAATTTTCATTCGCTTATCGTTATCAGGGTTGTGGTGTGGGAGAGGTGCGATACACCCTGGACGAGTCATCTTTGCATTTAAAAGGCTAACTACTACTAAAACTAACAACTACTACTGTTTTCGGTTTAGAAGCAATTTACTTTCTGTGGATCTACTGATTTAATAAGGTTATTTTTCAGTTGTGGGCGCTTTTGCTTGGAAATAAAAGAGTTGTAGAATAAAAAGGGGATTTATATATTTCCTGGCCACGTGCTCCAAAAAATAGGCGGCAGCATTTCACCTCCTACTACCCTCGATGAGATGAAAGTCTTCAAGATTGTTTACAGTTGGACTAAGCTTAATAAAACTTGCAGCGTCTTCAAAAATATATATGCAATACGAACTCTAGTCACAGTAATGCTAAGTGGTTACAACACTATTGCGGGATCGTTTGTGTTTATTCATGTTCACTTACGTACAAAGGTAAAAGTGATATGAACCCAAAATAAAAAGCTTTTGTTGTGTTTTGATTATGATGTTGATTTGTAAAAAATCCGCAATGTGACAAGCGTCTGTATAAATATGAAGTAGTCTCATATCTCAAATCCACTTTTTTAATAACAAAAAATGCTACCGTGACTGTCAAGGCACAGGTGGTATTATAAAGTAGAGGCTGCAGCTCAGTGGTAGTCATTAGCACAATTGGCTCACAGTAAGAAGGTTCCTCACAGCAAGCATATTTTCAGTAGATATCTCTGCAACACAATACAGAACAAGTACATATTTTAATTTGACCAGTTTTTAACAGCCTTGAACTATAATTCTGGCCCAGTCCTACATATATTGATCCTTAACTTTCTGTCTAGTAAATTAATTGACTAATACCTACCTTTCACCATTAAATGCAGTATTTTTTTAAATGTCTGATTTCTTCTCCAGATGGCCAAAGCTGGTTTCATTCACACCCCTTCGGATAACAGCCCCGACATTGCCATGTGTTTCTTCTGCCTGAAAGAGCTGGAGGGCTGGGAGCCGGAGGATGACCCAGAGTAAGATAACCACATTACTCGCATCATGGATCAGAAACGCACCAAAAAAACAGATTTGTGCGCCTTCATTACGTTGTCAATTTGAGTTAATCTTATTTTTTTAATTAACATAATTCTTTAGAGAAATAGTTTGGTGTCTCGACAAATGCGATATAATTCAGCAGGGTGAAAAGACGAGTGGCTCACCACAAGCAATAACACAACTGAATTATACAAGCAAACAATCAAGTAAATCATAAAGTTGGTTGTAAAGCAAAATATATCATTAACATAAAGCTGAAGGAGCACTCCAGTGGTTTGATATTGCACTTCTGTCAGGTTAGAGGGCTCGAGAGACACCTTAAACCTCAAGCTAGCGTAGACAAAAGTCAACCTTTGTTTCTTATTATTTGTATTGCGCCAACTATTGGTAACTAACTAACTTTTATATCACCTGGATTCCTGAATTTCCCACTATGCAACTTGAACATCTTTTTTTAACACGCATACAACTGTTTTTGTGGGCAGATGCCACATGACTCATAAACTGTCCTTTTTTCTGTCCAATCGAAAGAGGTCCTTTAAAACCGCTGAACCTGACATGAATGTGAGTGTGTGTGTGTGTGTATATGTGACCACAAAATGATTCAGACAAACACAGTTGTGTAACCAGTGCACATAAATACCCCAAATACTCCGCAATTAAATCAAATGGCCGTAAGCCTTAACTAAGAGCTGTTGACTCCCAGCATTCATTTTTGAGGCCGTAGTTTAAAATGTTTGAGAGCACATGTTCATTTTTTTGTGAGAGTTTGCTTGTGACCACACTGTTCCATTTCCAGTAAAATTTTCCACTTATGTTGTTATAATTCACAAGACTTTCCTACTCACAGACATAATTTTGCCGTGTTTGCGACTGACGTGCCAGTACTTTCACACTGACCTTCTGACCTCGCTGCATATATCTGCACCATATCCATGGTTATCGAAATGACACAGCTTGAGTTACAGCGGAGTTGTCATAGTTGAACAAGAGACGTGTATAATTTTGTGTTTACTGGCTGTTTTCTTCACAGCAACCAGGCTTGTGTTGGAAACCAGACTGTTCCCTTTTCACAGAAGCTTTAAGGAAATCATTCGATGTAGAAAAAGTAGGACCGAGCGGTCCATCTCAGTGTCAGTTCCTTTCTTATGTGTGTCCTTTGAAATGAAATAAACGTCGTCCCCTCATCACTCTCTTGTTTGTTTGCCAGAAAGGAGCATAAATCCCATTCACCGTCCTGCCACTTCATCAGCCTGAAGAAGAAAGTAGAAGAGCTGACGGTGGAGGAATTCTTCAAACTACAGAAGGAGAGGCACAAGTTCATCATCGTACGTTCATCAGAGGACTTTCAAACTGCTGACTTACATAAATGCATGATGTAATCAATTTTCCGTTTAAGTCAGATGAAACTGGCAACATGTTTATTCCAGTCTGATCTCTTCTTATCATCTCTTAAGACTAATAACACATTTGTTGGTAAGTTCCTGTGAGAACAAGAGACCACGGCAGCACTTCTGATCCAGATTTCATTTCCTCCCCTCACAGAACAAATCCTGTAACGAGGCCATCGGCAAGTTTGAAGAGGCAGCCAAATTGAGAAGAGCAGATATCATCAAGACAGCCATGGGCGAAGAGTGACACAAGAATAGATGCTGATGAATGAGATGGGCGGCGTGTGAGATTTAATTGTAGCTGGAAAGCGAGTGACTGGTTTCTCTCTGTGCTGATTTCTATGTTCCCTTCATGTCTTCTTTTAACACTGTGCATCTGTCATCTGTAATGTCTTCATGTGATCTGTTTTTATCCATTAAATTTGTTCTTATCAGTTTCCTCCGTTTATTTTATTTAATCAGGGGGTTTCTCATGGGGATTTTACTAATGTGCTTCTTTATTTAGATTCCCTTTCATTTATTATAACTACACTTCCTGTAGTCTCTTTCCTATTTTTAACAATAGTTCTATAACAAAAAAAAACACATTCACGTTCATGTTATATGATCCAATACATGACAGGACCAACACCAACCCTGTCTAATACACACGGCAGCGCTATATAATGATTTAATTTTTCCATATAATTGAGGAAACAAGTTGTTTCTTAATTTTTTGTTAAAGCATGTTACATTACTTTCTTTAATCAAATCAACTGGCAACCAAGTCCAGCCATCATTGCTCGATAATGCATATAACAAGCAGAAGCTCAAAAGGTTTTATGTCATCTTGACATGAAAATAATTTGCTGATGAAAATTTCGTGCACTGCTCTGTCCTGCGGTGCTCTTCCAGCCTCAGAGGATTTAAGTGATTACATATATATGTCTTTATTTCATCTCTTCATTTCCTCGAGGCGCAGCTTACTCCAGAGTCTCCCTTTATTATAACATCCTCTCTCTCCATGTCGTGCGTAAACGTGTGCGCCACCCGATTAAATTTAAGTCCCACCCAAACAGACAGAAGCCGCCGCTGTTTCAGTCAGACTTTTCATCCTCGTGCAGCTTTGTGATTCACGCAAGGATAAGGTCACCTCCTACCCCTATCCTGTAGATTTTGGATAACCTCCGCGCCACATCTGTGTTCTGTTCTTTTACGCACCACGTAATGAGCGCGATCACGTTTAAAAGGTAAGAAAAGAAAAATCCGCGTCACGCATGAGTCAAAGCCATCGCCGTTTACGCGCCACTTGAACCCTCACCTGCACAGGATGAAGGTAACCTTTGGCTGTCTGGTGATCGCAGCCGGCATCTGCGGCATCCTGAGCTTCGCCTTTTTGGCGACGTCCCTCGGAACAGAGTACTGGTACATCATAGAGATGAATCCTATGAACATCAGCGACTTTGAGGACATGAGCTCTCACTCTGGACTCTGGAGCATCCATGAAGGTGAGCTACTTTACCGCGTTTGCTCATAATTACTGAGAATTAACGCACTCAATGAATGTGTTTTAATATAACTTGGACTTTTTTAGGTGGGAAGATGAACGCAGACTCTATCGACTCCTTCAAATCTGACTTCTCCAGGTACTCTGAGACTGAGTTGCGCATGCTGAGTGAGTCTCTTTCAATCATAACACATCATGAAGTTTTACTTCATAACTCCACAGATGTTCTGTAATCTATCTGTTTTTTTCTATCTTGTGTGTTTCTATGCAGGCATGCACAGTGCAATCGTGGTCGTGCTTCCCTTCAGCCTGGTCCTGTTGCTGTTTGGTGGCATCTGTGGATTAGTCAGCTCCCTGGCTCGGAGCCCTGTCCTCCTCACTGGCACAGCCTCGTACTTCTTCATCTGCAGTAAGTTGAGGTTCAGTTCCTTCGTTCAGGTGTCCTCGCATTGTATCCCCCCCCCCGGCTTTTTATTGTACCCACTACATTATTTTGGCAGCCATTCAAGACCGATCCATTAAAAGAAAAGCCACAACCCACATCAACGCTCATGCACCAAGATGAATCAGTGTTACCAGTGTATCTACTACTAGTATCACTTAGAAGAACATAAAAAAATCAGAATATGGAATTCCTATCGACACAGTATGAGTAGTGCAGTCTCATAACTACTGTGCTTGTGTTTTCTATCTAGCAAAGCGACTTTTATCGCATTTAAGATTTAATGGTGTTTGAAACACTGAAATTACAGATTATTGCCACTAAGTTCTAAGAGGACAGATGCTGTTCATAGGAACGACTCGATATGCTGCAATAAGTGCAACAGAATGCAGCGCGTATCAGCGCAATTCTGCTTTGGATCATTTACCTCAAGGTTAGAGCAACATAGTGCAACTTTTTAACCATAAAACAACACATTTGAAATCATGTTGACGATGCATTGATGTGCAATCAGCTAAATGATCTCTCTGTCATTCACGCTTCACGCCCTCTATGTCTGTTCTTGCACTATGTAAGTCTGTATGATCACTCATGAGAAAAGCTTAATGGCCCGAAGTCACAGACCATCAACTCTTTCACTGATTTTGATGAAACTGTTTCATATTTCATGGAGGAAATGTTTTGTTTACCCTCTGATCTCCTCCAGCTGCTCTGCCTCAGCTCTCTTTTTAAAGTCTCCTGTCTCTATTTTCCTGATGGATGGTTAACAAAACTGCTGTGAATTTCAGCTGCTGTTAGCTAATGTTGGCTCAGTTTGTTAGCTGTGCTGCCTGGACTGTGAGCTCAGAGCACGGGAGGAGTGTTAGTGTTTGTACCAGAGGTGTTTTGGACCACAATGAAGAGGAGGTTTTCGGGTGTGGGGGTGCTCAATACTGATGCTCTGGAGCAGAGCAGGTGTCGTGCCATAACTGGAGCTGGGCAAGCAGGCGTCATACAAGATACCAATTTCTATGCATCCATGAGGCGGTGGTTTAAAGGAGAGAACAGTCGATTGTCCCAACATTATATGTGTGCATATATCGACTCGAACCTAGGTCCCCGCCGCGAGCCTTCGCATATGGGGCAATATTTTAGTTTTTCTGGTGGAAAATACAGAAGTTGAAGAATCCAAATCAGGATTTAAAGAGCAGCTACAGATACAGATAAGATTTCTTTGTTGTTTTATTTGTTTAGATTAAATTTCAGTGTCTCCATTCATGCAAAATTGAACGAACAATTCTACTACAGAACAAAATGGAAAACACTTGAAAGCTGTGGAGGGTTTGGTGGAATATACCCAGCTGGAGAGTGGCAGTAGAGCATGGCCATGTGGTTGATCTGAGCAGATGGCAGCACTTTATATTCAGGGCTGAAACTGACCTCAGTTAAAGTTACTGACTATGGCCAAAGGGACCAGCGTTTATGACCATCCAAGACTGATTGGCTGTTTCATTTGGCCATATTGGTTTAAGTATGCATGAACGGGCAGGGGAGTGTGTGTGTGTGTGTGTGTGTAAGTGCTCTTGCTTCTGTTACATCAGATGTGCTTCATCTTGGACCTGTTTTTATTGGTCTGTGAGGTGTCACGACAGTGAAGTAAAATTGAAAAATTGTCTTGGAAACAACTGCATCCCAAATTTATTTCTCCAGCATCCTGTGATTCATTTCATAACATCTTTATTTTTTTATTTTTTTGTGATAAAATTGCACATTAAATAATAAAAATCTTGTTTTGATTAAAATTAGTTTAGGATCAATACTTTTCTGCAATATATGTTTTTAAAACATTGACACAAAATGTGCACAATGTAACAATACTCTGAATTATTAGTTAACCAACCTTAACATTAAGATTAAGACGATGCTCTAAATATTGCAACACCTTAACCTGATTTTCTGAACTTAAAGAATAACTTGATTAGTCTCCTTTAGTCATCTTGCTAATTTACTCACGAGTCTTTTTTTTTAGTGTGTCTTAAATCTGTGCAACACAGGAAACAGAATAAATTGGATGAAAAGCTCTCACATAACATTTACCAGCCAGTAACAGACCTGATTTAAACAATAAAATGTAATGAAATAAAAATAATGCCACAACTGAAACTACATGCATCTGCTTGTCCTGAGAGGTTGTATATGTTTATCCCTTTTCCTCCGATATTCCTGTGAGCTACTGACACCTTGATAATTATTTCACTCGCAAGCAAACTGTATAAATTTAGGTTATTGGCAGAGTTAGATTACTGTAAACCATGTTATGTTAATCTGGGTATTTACAGTAATCAAGTTATTCATGTGCACATAAACAATAGTGCCTGAGTATCTGGCAGAGTTCTTCTCCCCTCTGGATCTGCTGCCAACGCCTTATGACCTCCATAAAGAGGACCTTGTGATGGATAAACACTTACTTAAAAAGACTCTTTATAGTCTCCATTTAATAAGCAGCACATGGTAATGTGTGGTGTGGAATAAAAGCTTGAATTAGGTTGGAGCTGTCTTGTGAACTTGTTGACTGCAAATTCTGGCCAAGCCAGACATTTTCCTTCCACAATGTTTGTCGTTCAGCCTTCGGCTGCTCTTGAAATGATATTTGTTTGACTTAGTTAGATATTTGTATTTGTCAATTTACCTTTAAATACCTGAGCAATGAATGAATGCATCCTTAGTCGTTCTAATATTGTGTTCATGAAAGACCAACATAAATGGGAGTGAAGAGTTATTTAATTAAACATATTTCCAATGCAGCTATTCACATGGAATTTATTCGAGACACTGATGTTAGCTCAATCAAACTACACGGATAAAGAAATAGTAACATTCCACTCTACTCCACTATAGAAAATTATATGTGCAATAAAGTGTAATGAGACAAGAGAAAAGCTTTGCCAAGACCTTTGCAAACACAAATGATGAGCTACATAGCAATGGCACTGATTACTGACAGACCAAACTCCTAAATGCTCCAATAAGCACCACTGGGAACCATTATCCACAAGTGGAATGAACATCAGTCCATCATCAACCAAGCTTCTCACAAGATTCCCAACAGGGCAGTCAGAAAGTTAGTCAGAAGAGTAACCCGCCAGCCAAGGATCACTCAAAAAGAGCTCCAGAAATAAGCGGCAGGTTACAGAGAAACAAAAGGCAGTCTACGCAACCGTGGTCTCCATGCACACTGCCACCCTCCCCAGAAGACTTCATTATTGAAGACACAACATTATTCTACGTAATAAATTATTAAAATCAGATTTTTCAGCCTCAATATGTCACAACATGTTTGGAGGAGAAATGGCTCAGTGACCCTAAAATACCATACCTACAGTGAAGTTTGCAGGTGGAAGCATCATCGTATGAGTCAGAATCTGAATTATCAAGGGAGCCATGTACCATGTGATAAGAATCTTTTGCCATCCACCAGGGCGATGAGGATGAGATGCAGGTGGATCTTCCACAGGAGGATAAATGCAAAATAAATGCACAGTCAGTCACCAGACTTAAATCCAGGAGAGCGTTTGTGGACAAATCTTCAAGATTTCAAGATCAAGATGCAGAAGAATTTCCCCTGAACACTGGGAGGAGTAGTTTCTTCATACAAGAAGCATCTTCTTGAAGTTCTCATTGCAAACAAAAACAAAGGCTACTGCACCAACTATTGAATACATTTCAGTTAGGGCGTTCAATACTTTTTTCCCAGAGACGTTCCATTTTTTTGCACAAACATGGAGTGGAATGTTCCGATTTCTTTATCTGCATAGCTTCATTGAAATTTGAAAACCTGACATCAGTATGTTTGGTTTAACTTTGTGAACAGCAGCGCTGAAAATATGTTAATTGTAGGAAAATCCTGACATGTTGACTAGTTCTTGTCCCCATGGTATAGTGTATATATATATATATATATATATATATATATATATATATATATATATATATATATATATATATATATATATATATATATATATATATATATATATATATAATAAGAATGTTGTGTTAATTGCTTTGTTCTTTCTTCGCTCTACTGCTACAACTACTTTCCACAGCAACCATTAAACAGCCTAATGAGCATTTGTATGGGCTCCCTGCAGCAATAGTTTCATTGCTTCCCATGCACTTTACTTTTAATTTCAAGTTTCCCCTGAAATTAGAACACTTACAGAGTGCGTCCATGTTGAACCTCAATCCTCACTCATAACAAAAAGCAGGATTATCTGTTGTGATGTCATTAATACTGAGTAACTGACCATATTCATTATTGCTTTTATTGCTGTTGTTGCTTAAAATGTGGAAAATTACTGTAATAAATTACAGTAACAGCACCAGGGAATGTGTGGTAAAAAAATGTCTGTTAGAGAAAGTATCATGAAGGTAGTTTTGGAGCAGTGAGTTATTAATTTTTTGGTTTATAACCTTGATAGTCAGGCTACGGTATGTGTACCACTGTGTGTACACAAACTCTCTAGTGGTACTTGTAAAAATATCTGAAATATTTGTTTTTAAAAATGAAATAAATTAATTTGTAATATTTTCTGGTGGTACATGGTGTAAAAAGCTTAACACTTTCAGAAAATAGTGACTACGTGTGAAGATATGAGCTAAATATGCTAATGTTAGCATGCTAATGTTGTTATGCTTAGCATGCTAATGTTTACTAATTACTTTACTCCCTAACGTTAGCGTGATAACATTTGCTAATTAACACTAAATACAAATATCATTCGTTTGCAGGGGTTGGGGATCATAACCAAAGAGTAGGACAAATGGAAAGTTTGGCTCGACGGTGACACTAGATGGAACGTCCCTGTGTGTATCTCTTATCTCTGTACAAAACAACATGACAATCCATCCAGTAGTTGTTGGGAAATACTGAACACCTGATTAACACACCATCTCCATCCCTAGCTCATAACTTCCCAGAGCACAACATCTGGCCCAGATACTTGCAAATATACACAAACAAGAAGCTGGTATGTTTGCTCAAAAATAGCTTAAAAGGTCAGCTATCAAGACCCTTGCTGATAACTATGTCTATCCATCAATTATTTGTTCCAGCTCTGGTAGTAGTGGTAGTAATTGTTCTGTCTGCATGTACAGTATTTGAGGCGGTTTCCAGTTTGTTTCCACGTCTCTGCTTTTCACAGCAATTGCATAACAATCAGATGCTGATTCTTCATCGTTCTGTGAGCTCAAAGCACCTCGGGGTCTAATCGTAATAAAAGGATTATTAGTGCCACCCTGGGTAGCCTCTGCGATCCACTTGCATCCCCCTTAAAACCAGTAGCAAGCCATCAAATTTAAAAGGGTTTCCAATAGCAACACTGTGAAACTTGCGGGCACGGTGTCGGTTTGTGTGTGCCTCAGTGTAGTCTCTGGTGACCAGGATGGTGTGTAAGCAGACAACACATGCGTCAGTATATTTCCTGCCTCTCACAATATGAGATTTTTTTGGTGGCTAATGGCTTGATGTTATTGTTTGGTTTTATTGATGAGTTCTCAGCACGGAGCTCTGGCTGCTGCGTATTTCCGCTTCATAATAGCCTCTGCATTGTCTTCGGAGGGATTAAGTGTCAGTCATAAATATATATTAGAGGTTTTTCTTGAATAAATGGCCTTGATAGTACTCAGCGCCAACGTTTTACACTGTGAGGAACCTGCGCGGATGAAGATTTTTAATTTATAAAGCACCAATTTAAAAATAAAAGAAAGATATTTCTTATCCAACAAAATCATAAGTAAACAAAATGCTACCATGATGTCCAGCCATTGTCCAGCTGAGCTCAGAAACCCAGCACTGATTTACTACTCTTATTCTGTGTGTATGACGCATCCTTCTGCATCCTTCCAGGTCTGCTGACCCTGTGCGGTGTGACCCTCTACATCATCTACTCATACCAGGCCCTGGCTGAGACGGAGAGGCTGGTGGGGCCGGAGGGTCTGGCCTCCATTCACACCTCCTTCGGCTGGTCTCTGGGTCTGGCCTGGCTCTCTTACGGCCTGGAGCTCCTCAGTGGCGTGCTGCTGCTCGTAGCTGCTCGGATGGCCAAGCTGCAGCACAGCAGTCCCGTCATGGCCTGACACAAGCCTCCACAGTGAATCCGGGATTGAGAATGAACTGTGCTGAACTGTAAGTTTATTGGCAGCCGCGTGGTTCTGCCCTGCTTTAGAGCAAGGTGACAAACAATAGCTGGACAATACTAATGCTTTAAAAAAAGGTTTTGAAAGAGAGTTTTATGAAACTGAATGTCCCCAGATTAGACATTCTGGTGAATTACAGTAAGAGAAGTGGTGGACCACTCTGAGTTAAATCTGACCAATTACGTCCTCTTGTGGTGAGAACAGGTCATGCACAGTCAGTGCTGATTGTCACACTGTGGTCTGTGCCAAACTAAACTGACGAGCTTACAATTTAAGATCATTTCATATTACTTTAAATCTATAGATAGATCACAACATACACATTACCCCCCCATCTTTCATGTCATGTAAGCTGTATCTGTTGTTTTTTGAATGTTCACTGTTAGAACGTGCGTATTTTTCTATTGAAACTGTGTTTGTTCCATGTGACTGCAGCTTATGACACGCTACACTACTGCGCTGACTTATCGTTTTTTGTTCTGAGCTTGATCTGGAGTGGTGGACCTCCGAGTGGTTACGTTTGAGCTGTTTAGTGAGAAGGCTAATTAAACGTTAGAATCAGTTTATGAACTATAATCTTGCTCCTAATGTGTGCGTCTATGTTCTCCTACTGTGAAGTGTAATTAGACCACGAATTCTCTCATAAAATTTAAAAAGTCTATTTCTGGATTTTTTTTTTTTCATTAAATCTGATCTTATGCTTTGGAATTTTATCTGCTGATACTATGAAAGTGTCAAAGAGATTTCTTTTCTGTCGTTGTTGCTAGTTTCAACTTCAGGAGAGAGAAGCTGCTCATTGTGCCGCCAGAACTTAAGTCTCTTTCTCCTCTTACTTTGTTTGTTTCCATGAAGACGGCAAAAATTTCCCAAGAAAAAAAGGGGACAAAGTAGATACACTTAAAAATAGCAGGACTTGTGACAGGGAGTTTTGGCTTGAAGGTCAAAGGCAGTCGCTACAGTATAACTTAACTTTTAGCAGCAGAGGTGGGATGTGACTGGATCTTTGCTGCGGTCACCAACAGCTGACTTGATCTCTTCATAAGAACACAAACACACACCACTAAACACTTTTCTAAGATGTTTCTATGGCAACCCTAACATCCCGTGCATCCACACAGACGAGATTGTGCTCTAGACAAGCTCTGCCTTTCTACTGATAAACATTAAATACAAAAGCAGGATACATTTTGGCCAATTAACTTTAGCATGTGTCTTTTTTTTTTAGCTCTGACCTTGAGATGTTTGACTAAATGAGATGTGAAAATGTTTCATGAAGCCAAGAGGTCAAAGAACACAGAAAAAAACATGTAGTCCTCCTTACAGATCAGCAGTTATGTTGGTTTTCAGATATACTGTCGCTTAAAATGAAGAACACACAGCCTGAGTAGCTGCTGCTAACTTGTCTGCATCTTTGTGTCTAGCCTCCTCTCCCCGTGAAGTGTTTCACATTGTCAGGAGCTGCGGTAATATGATCATCAAAAACAAATTGTCAAAACAAATCGCTGAGACAATTAAATCAGTCTTTCAGTGAGTCATTTTTAATGAGATGAGACCCTCCGTGCTCATTTAAGAACATCACAGCGCTTCTAGAAGATGTCACAGACTGGCCGCCTGTTGGCCGCCATTTGTACAGAAAGTACGCATCTACGACCCAAAGGTATAAAACAGACTCATTCATTCATTTCTCGATGATCCTGAAATGGTTAAAAAGGGTGAGTAATACATTCACTACATCATTAAAAATATCAGAGAGAGCAGAACGGGCTTAACATGTGAGTCTTACTCCGGCGATCCACCAGGGTGTTAAACTCAACAGCGTCATCGAGACCAGCTCATCATCCTTAAACAGCATCAATCGATACTTTGTATTTCTCACCCTGTAATGACAGAAGAGAGCTTGACTTGCATGTTTTTTTAATGTTGATCAATACCAATCATTTTGGACAGAGTTATTTTAAGGTTAACAGTTCTTTAAGGCAAAGTGATCCAACACATATATTAATAGGAGGGAAACTCTGGGATACATTTAATAAAAAAATACCTTTACAAAAACAAAACTGAACTATTAAACAAATAAATAAAACGTTCCAAGAAAGTGAAACTTCATTGTTTAAATTACAGGTAATTCCTTGTAGCGGGGGTCAAAGAAGAACCTCCATCGTGTGTGGGATGACTGATATTTGGTTCTCTGGCCAGCATCAGGCCTGCCATCAGTCTAATCTCAGTATGTGCATCCTGGGCACAAGGTTATTAAAATCTTATGATGACGGATAATACCGCAAAGGCTCCGAAGTTCTGATGTTTTCCTCCATCATCCATCATGTTTTATTTTTAACATTCCCCTGTCTGTTCAGCGCCTCATTGTTCGGCACGGAAAACGATGAGAGCTATTTCAGAGCTCTCTGCGCCGGCTCAGTCTCCGAACAAACAGATGGACAGATGGATCTCAGTGATTTCCACTCTCGTTACGAGCATCGTGACAATTCATCCAAAAGGAAAAAACACACAAACAGATGCTCCGTTCTACTCCGACGATACCTCACAACACTGCCATGGATGGGTCAAGTCTAAAACCATTTCCCTCCAATGGTGGTGTTTCTCCAAAACAGAAGAGGAAGAGGAGGAGGATATGTCAGCCAGGTAAGCACACCTTCCCAGCAAACAGCAGTCCCACTATGGTGAAGAATATGGAAAGAACAAAGAGTACATAGGAGGAGCCCACGACTGTGTTGTTGGGAAGCTTATATGGCTGTCCTCCAACCTCGTTGATGTAGAAGCCGATTGGGAATATGAGGGCAGCCATGCAGAACAGGACCACTGTGACAGATGACAAACACAAGCAGAGAAAGAAGAGCCTTAACATCCCATCTAGACCGAGGATTCAATCATTCAATCGATCATACATTTTATTTATTTAATTTTTATTTCCTGTTTTAAGTATATCATATTTTTTTCTATATATTTCTTGTTTATTTGAGTATTTTCTTATCCATCTTGTGTATTTGTGAGCTGCTGTAACAAATTAATTTTGTAACAAATGAAAATGGTGGTGTTAATGAAGGGGTAGTTCATCTGCCATGGATTTGAGGTCTGAATACAGGGAACTCTGTCTTTCAGGAACTAAATGTGCACGGAAAAGTTGTTCTTGGAACTAAAGTGCCTCAGTATTGAGTCTATTCATGAGAACCAGCTTCATATTTTCTATATTTAGAACCGAGTGAAGCGCGGCTCCCACTCCGGTCCTCTCAAACAGACAAACTCTTTTCTGTAAAAATAGAAACCAGCACATCAATCACAGCTCCTCTTGAGTCACTTTGTCAAGATGTTCATGATTACCAGCCTAAAAGCTTTCCTGAAACAAAACGCAGAAGTCTGATGTTGAGGTAAGCTCCATCTATTTCACAGGAGATTCTCAAGTACCATCTCTTATTTTCACGGGCCTTATATAAAGTTTTACCTAAGGCTGGAGTTCATTAATGACCTTGATGTTGTACTTTACTGCTAAGAAGTATAAAAAATATATATTAAAACAAATTTAATATCCATAATATTGATGAATGGAAGAGAATGAGAGGTGAAGGTGAACACCTACTTCCTGTGAAGGCGATCCATCGGGCGTAATGGGCAGCGCTGCGATGCCAGCGTGACATGAAGAGTAGACCGCAGGTTACAGTGAGGGAGATGATTCCCAGGATGATGAGGAAGAGCGTTGTGATCCACTCGGGGGGCAGCTGTGGAGGGATGCAGATCCGGTCCCGGCCGTGGATGGTCTGACACTGCCGGACCAGACCCACAGTCAGAGAGCCTGGATGGAGACAGATGGAGAAAAGATGCAACAGTTCAATCAATCAATCAACAAAGTGAAAAGATTACAGAGTCAGCTGTCGAAAAGCATTTAATTAATGCAAATGTAATTGTGAAACAACACCAGCACTATACCTCTTACTGCAACTTAAGAATAACTCAGATGTCTACCAAGCTCACACTGACAAAGCCCCCCTGGCTGACAGGACATAGTCAAAGGAGGTAATATGAAGACTATGACAACATACTTCAATCATAACATAATCATAATCATGATCATGACCCTCAGGGTCTACTTATAGTTTAACAGGTTTTACATGAACACAAAGTATTCAAAGTTAAGACATCCCCCGCAATGAAATCGGACATGCTATGGCAGGAGTTTTGTCCATTCTCAGTCTGTAACTGTCATGTGTAGGTGCTATGAGTCTGAGACTGGTGTATAATGTATCATGTATTTATGTCAGACTGTGTACAGACTGTGGCAACAGATTTCCTCCAAAGGACGATAAGAATCTCTTTACCTCAGGCCACTGTCAATCAGACACTTTTTGACTGTCTATTTAGTCACTAGTCTTTAAACCTGCCATAACATTTTTTGGTCACCTGGGGGCAGCAGAAACAGGCTGTGAACACTGACACGTAAATTGATATAACAAACTTGTTAGCTTGTTTATTTATTTGGATTAGGCCACCCGGAGAACACATGTAGGATATTAACTCTGCTCTGAACTCATTTTTGGTCTCTACCAACTCCCTGAGTGAAATTATCTTGCTCTTAAATGCACTTTAATGTACTAGTCGCTAACCGTCTGGTGCTGACAGCTTGACAACTTGAAAGCTAGATGGAGCTGAAGACGTCCATCACTACTAATGACCCCTTTCACATTGTCATTTGATACCCTATTATAAAAATATCTGTTAGTGCCACTTCAATGTTACATAAGAACCCATAATATGGTAGCTTTAAACCCCATTCGTATGGGATGACTTGTTCAAGGATTGTAGCACAGAGAGCATTAGCCCCGCTCCACAGTAACATTCATTCCAGATGGTATTTTAGCCTGTACAAAATTGCAGCAAGTGGCTCATAATAATAATACTCCACAGACCACTGCACATTAAATCCATCATATAAAAAGCAGCTTACAGCATGCCAGTACCAGCCTGTCTGATGAGTTTTCTACCTTTACGTAACATTTACACATAAATGAGCAGCAATATATATGACATCATTTGTTCAAATGTGGCTGTAAGGCATGACGACCTCCCAGGAGTCCCTCTGATTTCCCACAATGCCCAGGGGCTGGGGAACCTGTTGGTATGGAAACAGTCTGATGAGCGGTGTGCCAGGGGCAGCAGTGACCCCCCGGTGATTCATATATGACGTCAGACAGGGTCAGGTTTCTGGCACAGACCACCAAAGTATCACAGAGAAAGAGAGAGAAACCGTAAGATGAACATCCGAGACAGACATGGAAATATCAATGACCCTACATCAGATGGCAAAACATCTGACAGCTTCCTGTTTCACAAAGCCCGCTGGGTGCTGTGATGTCAGCTACGAGGGCATGTGCATGTAGCGCGCACACACACACACACACACACACACACACACACACACATGTGGAGCCCAACAGAGACTGCATCAGCTCAACTCTGCATCCAGTCAAACTACATAGGAGCCTCCACATAACACAGAGCACATTAATGCAAAATTAAATCCTCCCACCTTCATTTATTCTTTTGTATTCCTCCTTTTTTCTTACTTATTGTTATCTTCAACAAGCCTGCCAAGCAGACGCAGACGAAAGCTTTATGCATTTCATGGATTTATGGATTTATTCAGGGAACTATAAACCCAGTGGATGTATAATTGACATAACTGTCATGATGGGCAAAATTACAAGTAACCAAACTCACAAAGACTGCAGGGAAAACCCAGGAAAGCGCTGAAACATCTGCTAGTTAGGAGGAAAACTCAATAAAATGCTGCTTTTGTACAAACACTGGTACTTAAACACAGCATGACCCCTCAATTTACATTGAACTGTTTACTATATTTAAACTACATAATGTTTAAGAGACGTACAAGTAGCACGATGAATCTTACAGAACAACCGAGGGATGGCAGATCTTCTTCATAATGCTCCTATATCCATTATACCATTAAAATGAAATCACCCCTTTAAATATTTATCACCTTCTTGAAATGGCTCCGGTTCCTGGATGGAGTGCTGGGTTGATGATACCAGGATCAGGCTGAATGGAATATCAGGCCCGAACCACATCCTCCTGCAGGCTGACCTATTCCCCCTATACACAGGACATCCTGTTCCCTTCAAACACATCCTTTCATAGTGCAGGGCGGGGGACAATGTAAATAGCGCATTCACTTCCCCGCATGCCTGACTCGACACCAAAAAAAACAAACAAGCCAAGTCTCAGATCCACTTTGAACTGCGTTTGCATGATTGAGAGAACAGCTTATAGTAGATTAATATAGAGTAATTTTATATTACATGTTTGAGGAGCCACAACAACTGTACACATTATACAAAGGAATTATATAAAGGAATAACTGCAAAGTTTTGACGTGAAGTTATGGAAGTTATGGAAAGGAGTCAGCCAGAGAGCGATTTAAGAGACTGGGCATGGCTGTAACACTTAAAATAAACTTTAGATCAAAGATAAGTAATATTATAAAGTGTCCACAAAAGGACCTGACCCAACTCCAAAATCCACATTTTAACACAACATATAGATTTCTATCTTTATTCATCTGGAGTGAGTTCACTGAGCATGTGTTGTTCTTAAAACAAGGAGCAATCAGCTCTAAACTCAGATACACATTCACATAATCACCCAGAGTCTGATCTTAACAGCTCCCCTGGACCAGTTGGAGGTTCAGTGCCTCGGGTGCTGATCTGTCACTTCCCCGCCCCGCCTCAGATTCATCCTGATGGTCCAGAGATACAACCTACTCTTCTGCTCTGGCCTTGTCACAGCCAGGTGACACACTGCGGTAAACACAAGGCACAGACAAACCACTCCAGAATTATGAAATGACTAAATAAACATAATTTTGATATGATTTATTAACTCTGAACACATTAAATCTGATACAAAGGCATATCTGGTGCTGAGTGGGGATTCCCGTCCCGGATACATGGCGTTGATTAAAACTGTTTACCTTGAGAGCCTGCCAGCCGTGACATCAGATGTTTGCCATTGCCATGGTCTGCGTGTGAGTCTGTGTGTTTTAAAAGTGGCCAACCGTATCCTGCACTTAGAGAACACTAGCCTGGGCTTCTTAATGTCAAGAGTCAAAGTTTTTTTTGTGTCTTTAAAACAATCTACAGCTAATAAATACATTTATCAGCATGGAATAAGCCCAGAAAAATCCTAAAGTTATCTAACACAGTTTATGTTTATGCTAAGCGCTCATAACCAAAAACAAAACACATCATGGGCCTTCAGTTCTCCAGATGGAAAGCATTGCTGTCTCAGGGGGCCTAATTAAAAGTCACACATCTTCATTCCCAAACAGCACTTCCTGCCTTCAGCTAATTTCTATTCGCTTAATTAAACATGAAGGAAATGCTTTTAGTACAGCGAGTACAGTCATTTCACACCATCGTTTACTATGAGGAATGGGAGGATGAAACTATTTTGTGCTATGACGACTGAGACAAAAGGTTTCGGTGTGCGGTTGCTCGTCTTATTATGCAACCAAAAACTGCTTGTTATGTACTCAACCTGCAGCAGCAGTCAGTATTTTTTTGTTACACTAAATCAAGTCCTGTAACAATCCCCACTGTAGCATTAGGATAGAGGCTGACAAGAACCTCGGGCGGCTGTGCGTATACTATGGTTTGTTTGTCTGTTGCATCAGTTTTAGTCAATGTTTAGCTTTTGGACTTTGCATCTGAACAATCCTGTGCGAGGCTGACTGTACGTAGAAGAATATACTAATTGCCTGTAATATTTGTGGTAATTAATGTTTCTTTTAATCCAGAATAACTGGTGTTGACGTTGATGTGAGATGCCAACTTATTCATAAAACAGTGTAATAAATGTACTGAAAGGCCACAAAAACAAGACTGGTGTAAAGTATAAATGTTCTCTTTGACATTAAATATCCATGACTATACGAAACACTCAACGTTAAAGTTCATCAAATCATCCTTAGTTATGATTTGTTGAAAATGAAAAGGTGACATGCTCTGATTTTACATGTGAAGATAGGTTTACGGTTGTAAGTACTTTAGTTGTTTCAGGGGGAGCTGTGTGAAAATGTCCTGAGCTGATCATCGGTTGGTGCTGAAGACTACAACTTTCTAAATTAAAAAGATCTCTGGCGTGACGTTAGACAGGAGTGAGCTGTATAAAACATGCGTGTCGTATCGGTCACGTCACCCACAGGTTTCTGAAGAGCTGTTGTGAAGCTCAGAGTGTGGTGGCTCTGGCTGCTGCCATCTTGGCAGACCTGCATCCACCAGCTCCCAACTAATCTAAAAATGGGCAAAGACGTGGAGCGTGGGTGGAGCTGAGGTGAGCTCATTGAAGCCTGGTCGCTCAAACAAGCCACCTGTAGCGGCACCCACCTGTCAGTTAATCCATGCTGTTAATTATGCATTCACTTTAAGCCTTGATATAATTCAAAATGTAAAACTGCAGATTCTGGCACTTCTTCACCGGCTTCACTTCACGGCTGCAGAGGTTGGCACTTGGCATTAACAAGAAAGACTAATATGTAACACAGAAAGGGATATTTCTCCTCTCCTAAAAGTGCAATGCTAAATCTGCGGCGTACTTTTTATGACCCACTCAAAAACATCAGCTGATCTGCTTCATGAGGTCTGTGCTGGTGTGGGTTGATGGGATTTGATTGACTGTGGTTTAATGTACATGCCATCACTTTTTTTTTTTTTTTTTACAGCTGAGCACACCCACTTCCAACCAGCACAAGTACAAACATGAAATATCTCACATAAAATAAAACTTTGGCAGAAAACTGCATTTTTATGTAGCACTTATACTGTAAAATGCTGCATTGAAAATGCACTGCAAATATAATGACAGCATATATTTACAAAGTATGAGTGACCCCCGGGGAGAAACCAAAGTGATGCTGTGCCACACAGGAGGCCGGATGATGATGATGCCTGAAGAACATCGACATTTGAACATGTTTGTCACGCAGCAGACTGGCATCATGGTTCCTTGCTACTTTTTATCTAAACTTTGTGACTTTGGTTACATCTGCCTGACCTATGAATTCAGGAGACAGTTTAAGATTTCTATATTTCCACTCATTTCTCTGGTGAAACGCTGAATATTCTCACCAGTTTAGGCAAATCTGAGGAGGAAAACTCAAGAAAAAAACATACTGGTTCATTTTAAAGGGATCACAAGCCTAAAATTTGGAGAACCACCCATCTGTGACACACGTTTGTATCACATGTAGCTTTGTTTGTGCGCAGTGATGTCTTTTAACACCAACTATCCAAAAATCTGAGCACACTTCCAGATTATGGTGCGTGTTTTCTAACTTTTCTATCATTTTTATGCCATTTTCTGTCGTCGAATCCTCATAAACCCAGTGATACGTAGTGAAACTTCAACAACAAAGTGGCTACAGCAAGCTTACCAGCTGAGTCTAAGGTGCTGATCCAGTCCGGGCTGGCGATGCTTGCGATGGCGAAGATATCTGCAGTGAGGAAGAGACATCCTGATATGACGGTGAGTTTATCCATGTCGGTGGACACAGGTGGAGGTCAGACTGTTTTTTTGTGTGCCTCTGTCTCACCTAAAAGGAGGCGGGACATTTAGGAGTCAGAAACCTAGAAACCTCGTCGTGTCCCATCATCATCATCACCATCATCATCCCAACTCTCGATGATCGTGCACGATTTGTCCGCACATAGTGTTTGATCTCCGGCGGTGAGATATGCAGACTCTCCCCTATCATTAGTCTTCCAGCAACCGTGCCTGGCCCGGACTGCTGGCTGTACTCCAGCCCGGGAGGAGAGGATCGCAGCCCGGGCTCATTGATTATTTATCTCCGGATACATACCGGTGACATTTGCAAGAAAACAAGTGGATAAATTACAGATATAGTTTGCTTAAATCGCTGATTAAACCTGCAGAGGTGGAGACAGACTCGTGCATGCAGTCCACTTATTTCCTGGGTCTGTCTCTCCCCCATATGGGAGCTTTTTCTTTCTTTCTTCTGGACGCACACACGGGAGGAAAACACCGCCCATGATCACATCTGAGCTTTTTTTATTATTATTATTATTCCTGGAGCTCACTCACGTGCAGAATATCGCCGCTTAACCCCCTTTAAAAGAAAGAAAGCTCCTGAGCGCACAGCAAGTGTGTGTCCTGCAGGGCGATGCTGTCCTCTCCCAGCAGTGGGAACTAAAAAAATCAGCCAGGTTGTGTCTCTCCATGTCTGTAGTGGACAACTCTCGCGAGAAAATCTGCAAATAGCCCCACGATCCCAGTATTTGACCATAAATTATGCAAAGAATAATTATTTTAAATGAATTGGTCGAAGTTAAAATTTCAACTCGTGGTCCACTCACTCGATTGCTCTGCTCTGCTTTTGTCTTAATCAGGTTGCTTTGTTGCCATGGTGATACTGTAGATGTGATGAGCTTCACTCTTGTGGTGACCAGATGGTTCATTTTTAGTCTGATGCCTTTAAAAGCACAACCACTGCAGAACAGGCGAGTATTTAGACCTTGAGTTAGGATTGTTTTGTCCTCCTCGTTTCCACTGTCAAGTTAAAACTCACACACTTTACCATGCTCGCTCTGGCTTAGGAGCAATAAGTTGATGCCAAAAGTGAAGTTGTTCAAGTATCTCAGGTTCTTGTTCACGAGGGACGATGGGAAAACATACAGACAGAAAGGCCGAAGCAAGCGGCCAAAATGAGTTTCCCCCCATAGGCTGGCAGGGCCCAGCCTTAGAGACCAGGTTAGGAGCTCTGAGCTCGGAAATCACGAGTCGAGCTGCTGAAGTGGTTCGAGAATCAGAATAGGAAGCCTTCCTTTGGAGGAGACTCCCAGAAAGACGCAGAACCCACTGGAGGGACTACACAGTCCATCAGGTTTGAGAACACCTTGGGATCCCCCGGGAGAAGCTGCGATGCTGGGGAGAGAGATGTCTGAAATGTCCTGCTGCCACCAGACCCCAGAGAAGTGGATTGAAATTGATGGACAACACAAAACACTTAAAACTGTGTAAGGTAGATAGAATTTATTTATTTTACATCAGCTATACAGTTAATGTGGACAGATGAGTTGAGCGCGACACTGTGATACGCCAGAGTACCATCAGCTGAAAATATACTGTTACAACACCCATAAATACCAGGTGGTGTTATGACATTATATCTCTCCGAACCACAGCATTGCAAAAAAGTGATGACTGTTTTTTTTTGTGTGTGAAAATGTAGAGGAAACAAATTCTGCTTTGTCGTCAGAGTTAGGGACAGTACGAGGTGACGAGAAGGGCTTTAGACCTCGTCGACGAAGGGTGTTTTCACAAGGTTGCCACTGGATGCCATTGTTTTCTTCCCTGTCACAAATTTCTTGGCAGCCTGGGAATGAAAAGCCAGCAAGTTATTATCTTTTTTTTTTTTTTAAAAACAACATTTTCACACAATAAATGAAAGATTTAGCAAATATTTAAATATTTAAATGATCTAGTCTGTTTGAACAGGATCTAACTTTAGCACTTATGGGCTACTCATATTTACAGCAGCTAAAATAAACAGTTTTTTCTCTTCCTCCAGAGAGGCAGCTCAGTCAAAGAGGTCAAATGGGCTGTTTGTGCACGTCCTTGTGTCCATAATATGTGTCTACATCGCTTCTTTAACATTCTCACAATAACCAAGCGCTGACAAGAACCAACTGTCTTACGTTGGCGACGTCGGTCAACGAGACGTTGTCAATGTTTTTGGAAACTTCCTCAGGGGAGCAGTAGGATCCGTCGGCAAGAGCCTGAGTCCCCATGTTCTCCAGCAGCCCCTCTGAAGTCTCCAGAGACATCAGGAAGTGGGCCTTCAGCTGGGCCCTGCGAAGAACACAGACAAGCAATCTTGTATTGCAATCTGGGTTGGCAACTTGGGTGAGACGTTCAGTTTTTACTTTTGTTCAATCGGTTTGTTGTGTCGGTTGAGTGAGTAGCCAGTTCAGTTTCAGCATTTGGCTCCGTGGCATAAAAACACAAAGCACAGCACCACCGTCAGGCACCAAGTGGTGACTGTTTTAATGAACGAGAGCTTGAAGTCAGTACATACCAGTCCAGAATTACACTCATCTCATCCACATATATTGTTTTTAACATTAGCCCCACTTCTGTGGGGTTTTTTTGTAAACTAAAATGTGAATGTAACACTTCATGTCTCCATGTTTATCTTACTTGGCCCGAGTGAGGTCAGCAGCTGTGACTCCACCATCAGCAACATCCTTCACCTGGGCAACAGCAGCCATAATCACCTGGAGAGACGGAGGACAGATAACGTCAACACATTTTATTGTTTCCAGTTTTATTTTGAAATTAGGCCGCGGCTACTTTGTTGAACAGGTTGTGTCGACTTGTGTCATGATGACTATGGGATACTCACATCACCAACAGCTGCAGCCTGGGAAATGGTGTAGATCCCAAACAGACCAGAGTCAGAGTAGCTCGCATTAAAAGCACTGACCTGTTGAGAGAAAAATTATGAGATATGAGCAATTATGATATTTAAATAGTTTACAGTGTAAAGATGAACAAAACACTGCCATAGTCCCATTCTGGGCCAGTTAAAGCTTGTTTTATGAGTTT
The DNA here is from genome assembly GCA_023373845.1 of Nibea coibor. Classification (NCBI taxonomy): domain Eukaryota; kingdom Metazoa; phylum Chordata; class Actinopteri; family Sciaenidae; genus Nibea; species Nibea coibor. Next base: position 12,846,610 of record CM041728.1, read on the forward strand.
ATAACTGACAATCACTCACGTCAAAGGGCTCAGCGGTTGCTTTGGAAGCACCTTGGACCAGTTTGCTGGAGACACCTGAACCCCTCTTGACGTGCAGACCAGCTCCCAGCACATGCTGCAGGACACTGAAGGCCAGAGCCTCACTGGTTCCCGCTGCTGCCGACTGGCTCACCACAGCAGAGTGGACGATGCTGCTGGTGCTGGGAATACGAATCTCACCTGGAGAGAGGCAGGAGGGGACAAGACAGAAAGGCATACAGGGTGTTACATTGTCTTGGGGTAGAAGTATCAAAGCTGTAGCAAAACTCCAAGTGGAGTGCGACCAACATTCAGCTCACCTCCACGATACTGAGCCTTGGCCCCTGTGCTGCCAGCCCCACTGCGGACGTTGAGGAATTGCTCCCCAACTTGCTTCAGCACTGTGTGGTCGACACCTGCAGGAAAGATGAACATCAGAAACTTAACGGCCTTCTAGGATAACACCAAGTTATTATGTTAAATTGTAAAGTAACCCTTACCAAGTCCAACAAGAGCCATTCTTGCGCTTGTGAAATTATTCTGGACAAACTGGTGCAGCTAAAGAAAAATACAAAAAAAAATTAGAAAGAAGGTTTAAATTGACATATTAACACCAGGAGTCTTAAAGAATAAAAATACTTACGTGTTCGGACTGGATGTTGCCAACCATGTGGTTAGGACAGTACAGGGAGTTACAGAGAGCGTTCTTGTAGGCAGCATCGTGCAGACCTTCAACCACACCTGGAAAACACGAGGAAAGAGGAAAGGTCATGAACTGGAATGTTCTGATACTAAAGAGACAAATAAACATCATTTCTGCGTGCATTGTAAGGGGAATAAAGGCCTACCTATCTGATCACTCTGTGCAGCCTGCGCCTTGTCCATCTTCACCCTGGGCGTGAGGTCTGACACCTCCCATGGCCGGAACTCTGGGGCTGTTGTTACATTGATCAAATACTCCATCACTGTGTCACTGCAGACGGATAATGAGGGAGAAAAACATGTTAGTGAATATACTCCAGTGAATATTCCTACTAAACCGTCATTATTTCACCAAAATATGGTGCAGGAAGCTGCTTTTACATCATGTCGTCACCCTCATGTAACTGACATTAATTCAAGCTGACCTCAGCCACAGGTGTTTGTGTAGACGCGTGCTTGACAGCTACCTTTATAGTCTAAAAGGAGTGTGCTACTTGTACTGCAAAGATGGTTTTAACACTGATGTTATTCAAAAACTCACATGTCATCTCTCAGACAGTCGACAGTGTAGATCATGTTCTCTCTGGTTGAGGTCACACTGCAGAGAAACACAAGCGTGCAGATATCCAAATAAGAATACTGATCAAGAAAGAAAGTTTTATTTGTGGTTTGTTTGTGAGCTTTCTCGGAGGTTACCGACCTCAGGCTGCCTCCCACTGCCTCGATACCGCGGCATATCTTGAAAGCTGAAGCTCCTTTAGTTGTCTGGAAAAGTACAAGTGCCAAGTCAACAAACTGCGTCAGAAAATCTTAATGCTTGCAATTATATACTGGGTGCATTCACACTCTTGTTCTTCATGGCTATATGAATAATCTGAAAAGCATGTGTATATCCTACCAGGTTGGAGGCCAGACGGAGGAGGTGGGTGACCCCCTGGTTTTCAGGGGTCTCATAACGACAGCCAGCCTTGACGAACACTCCGATCTTGGAGGCTGGGGAATAGTTCTCCAGGGAGGCAATCACCAGCCCGCTGGGCAGCTTGGTCACCTAGACAGAAGGACACATATTGGATGTCCTCATCACTGCTACCAAGTTGGACATTGTTGAATTCTAACATTTTATATTCATAACATATTTAGAAGAGACAGATGGCTAAAGCATAAAACACTAGCAACATGTATTTAACTAGCCAAACCAACTAATCTCTCCATGTCCCCCGACATACATGGACGTCCTGGAGGGAGTGCGCAGCCCCTGGAGAGAGCTTGACGCCAGCCAGGGGCTTGACAAGGGACTGGCCTGTTCTGGCAGCCGCATGAAAGCGTCTCTGTGGAGAAGAAAGACAGGTCAACAACCACTGACCTGCACATCCTGCGGCTGAAACTTAACGTGTTCGGCGGTCCCAGTAAAGTCCACCTTACGGGCAGCCTGGGCCGCGTAAAGCCTGGTCTGGAGAAACAGAGAAGATGGGAAAGCGGGACATTACAACTAACGTGTTGCTGTCTTGTTGACGAATGCGAGGGGAGTTTGAGGGGAAAGGAAAACAGAGGCATGGCAGATCGTGAAATGAGAGGTTGACATGAGTTTTTGACGTGATTTCTGTCCATGTATGGAGGATACTGTGAAAATATTGTTACAGTAAACCATACATATAACCGAAGTTTTTAGTTTAAGTAAGTAATTCCCCTGGAAATGATTTCAAACTACTGACGACAGTCGACAATCTCACCAAAAAGTCTATTTGGTGTCACTTCAGGAGCATCAGCAGAAGAAGTTAACGCAATTCAACCAAGAAAAGACATTTGAACATCTATAATTGTACAACCATTATCAGTTATCACGTGAAAGAACTGAAAACTCAACAGTTACTTAATGACAGCTGACATAATAAGCCACCGTGTGATCTTCAAGCTACTCGGCAAATCAAACAAATCAGCTCAGATTCATATTAACATTTCAATCAGCACATTAACAGACTTGTGTTCTTATTTCAATATACATAAAATCCAACTCACCATGAGCTTAAAATGTAGTTACTGAGCAGGAGTATGGGTTTGTTTTCCCCCCCACATAGTTTTGTTATAAAAGAAAGTTCTGTTGCTCTTTTGGTCAATGATGATGCACAATGCAAAACACAGCGGTCAGCTGTTCACACATAGAAATATCAGGGTTTAACACACTCTGAATATTAATGAAAAGATACGTGAGCCCCACAAGCTGCAGCTAACGTCAACATTAGATGCGGAAGAAGCTCGAAGTGTTGACTAGTTAACAGCTTGTAGACCTTGTCTTCAGTCTAGTGGCTTTAACAATAGTTTACATGTATATTGACCCCATATGTGAGGTGTTTATTAACGCTATCGGCTTTTTAGACAGAGAGAGTCATGACGACTGCTTCCTCGTCTGCTCCTTGTCCCGACACGACCCTGGTTTTAAACACCGTCCATCAATCATAGAAAGATTATGACGGATCGATAATGAGCGTGCACTTATCCCGACACACACACATACACGATAAGTTAGTTAGTCCTTACCGACAGCTGACTGAGTCCCCGGATCCCCTTCATCACCTCTCTCCTTCAGTCAGGACGATGGAGCAATATGGCCGGCCTGAAAGTGCCCTACCCAGAAAGCACCGCGCCGTCCTTGCTGACAAAAGTACCGCTGAGCCAATGAGAGCGCGCCCTCTGTTGCCACGGAGACGAATACCGCGACAAGCTGCACAGTAAAAATTAAACGATATCTTTAAATTGTGTTCATATTATATTGTTATATTACGCTATGGAGGTTTCTTCTCTCCACCTCAGCCGACACCACCTCTCAGTAATATTAAGAGACTGTTGTCTCACAAAAACATGATTAGAAATAAGAAAAAGAAGCATCCTTTATGTCATACACACATTTTATCTTGTAAGACACATTCTCAAAAAAAAAAAAAAAATCACTGATATACAATTATCAATTTAACAAAAAGTTAAGTTTGTATAGATTTGTATGTGTGTGTTTTTCCTCCCCTGCTATTCAGTTATGAATAATGATTGTTTGTATATTGTACATTCATTTTCTCGCTCAGTGAATGAAAACCACTGCCCACTTTCAAATATGGACTCTGTCCGGACATTGTTGGAATGCCAAAATCCATAGACTCCCTTACCCCATTTACACCTGTGCTGTATCTTTGAATGTGTGAATGTACACCATTCACGGAAAGTTAGGGATATTCAACTTTTGGGTAAAATTTATGGAACATGGAAAAAGTTCACGCTGCAGTGATATTATATCATGAAAGTAGGGCGTTTAACTAGAAGCATGTAATGGTAATTTCTTCATCGCAAATAATTTATTGAAACAAAAGCGGTGGGTGTATCACCGAAAGCCGTATATCCCTAACTTTTTTTGAACGGTGTATATGACAGGACATTATAAAGGGAATTAAAAAGAAGTTAATAATAAATAATAAAAAGATAATAAAATAATAAAAAAAATAATAAAAAATAAAAAGAAGTTATATATGTATATATTTAGAATATATATAGAACATATAGCTAGTAAATAGTATAAAGCAATATAAATACTGCACGCTGTGCAAATATAACAATATAGCCTATATTTGAAGTAGGTGTTAGTTAGTTAGCGCTAAAGAAAAAAACGCATTTCCGGTTGTGTTTTAGCGGCGTTGCCAGTGCGCATGCGCTCTACCACACACGTGCGGTGAACGTTTTGACTTGCTGCATGTAACAGAGCCACGAGAGTTCTTGACGCTGCAAAACACTTTCACTTACAGCAAACAAACATTTCGTCTTGTTGCCTTTTCGACACTAGGTGAAATCAAATAGTCCTCCGTGAAGCATTTCGCCGAGAGGGCCGGAACAGCAGAAAAACAGGTCATCATGGTGAGTGTTGTTCTGAATGAACCTACAGGCTAACGGACAAGCTAACTGTTAGCAAGCTAGAAAGCTCGCCGAGCTAACTAACTTTAAATTAATATCATCTAAGTGTTTGTGCCATGTTTTACTTTGCTGTGTTTAATCTGGTTTTATTGTGTTTTATGTGCCGTGACCAGTCTGAAGCTCAAGTGAACCCAAAGGCCTACCCGCTGGCCGACGCCACGCTGACCAAAACCATCCTGGACCTGGTGCAGCAGGCTTCAAACTACAAACAGCTGAGAAAGGGAGCTAATGAAGGTGAGGAAATGTGACTATCAGGACGACACTGTAACGTATGAGGGGTTACAAGCTGGGAAATCTGCCACTTTCAGACTCATTCTAACACCAGAAACGTCTGTGAAACGTGGTGTCTTATCCAGTTAGCACAAGTAGAAACACAGCCATGTGTGCACTGAACACATCCTGACCCTGAAAAGTGACTTCAGTGTAGATCTACAGCAAATCACCTTCAGTTAGTTCACCAAAAGATAACTGATTGTTAATCAATAAAGCCATAATCACAAATATTTGTTAAATGCTGCTTCTCAAATATTATGATTTCCTGCTTTTTTGGTTCCTAGCTGCAAACGAATAATATGATTACACCACAATAATACATTTATGCATGATGCAAAGCTATATTCTCCAGGCTTTGCGTGACTCTGTACAATCAGACACCAAGATGCAGTGTGGTTGTGTTGTATCTCAGAACTGGTTCATAAACCCACGTTACCAGTGTAAACCTGCCAAACTTTTATCAAAAACGCATTGTACTCACTGTGATCTACTTCCTCCTCCAGCTACCAAAACCCTGAACAGAGGCATCGCTGAGTTTATCGTGATGGCCGCTGATGCTGAACCACTGGAGATCATCCTCCACCTGCCACTGCTCTGTGAGGACAAGAACGTCCCGTACGTGTTTGTCCGCTCCAAGCAGGCCCTGGGTAGGGCCTGTGGGGTGTCGCGCCCCGTCATCGCTACCTCAGTTACCATAAAGGAGGGGTCTCAGCTCAAGCCGCAGATTCAGTCTGTTCAAATGGCTATTGAGAGACTCCTCGTGTAATTTTTGTTGCACTGTTGTGACAGTCTCCCTGGAAAAAGGGAGAAGATTAATTCCAGATTGAATATCTTGTTTTCTGTTTGATAAAAAACAGTTATACATTTATATTTTCTTTTTCTTTTTTAGAAGTGTATCAACTCATGTATCAGTTTGCCATGGCATCCTGTGATTCATAATAAATTTTTGTATTTAAGCCCTGTGTTTTCTTCCTCTTAATTAATCGTATTCATTTTAATTGTACCTTGTGTTGTTTCGGTATTTATAATTATCAGAATCTAGATATAGGTCGGAGCCCTATGTTGGGCAATGTTCTGCAGAAATGATTTTCACTACCCAAACCACCAAATTCACCTGGAGGTATTGCCATAATGTCTCTAAATTAGAATTGCCAGTGAATATAAATAGTTGTCTGGGGTGTCGTTTAGTTCAGTTGGTAGAGCATTCGCTCCATGTGCAAAGACTCGGTCCTTGCAGCAGAGGTCCAGGGTTCCAGTCCAACCTGTGGCTCTTTCCCACATGTCATTCCCCATCTTTCTCTCCCCACGTTTCCCGTCACTCTTCAAGCTGTCTCTGTCAAATAAAAGTTAAAAAAAATGTTTCTATGTATGCTGCATAATGAATGATGGTAAAGTGATAAGTCTGCATTAATTGTGGAAGAAGTGCTTAGATCCTTCAGTAAAAGTAAAACTACTTAATTGCAAGTTCCAAATCCTACTTAAGCAAAAGTACAGAGGCAAGTATTAACAGCATGATAAAGTACGAATAGTAAAATGATCAATTCTGCAGAAAAATATATTTGAATGATTTATTATTATTACTTTATTTCAGATACATTTAAGGATAAAGGGTCCATGGCACATTAGATAAAAAAGAAGCATACAAACAGTAACTACACAGCAGCAGATATGCAGCTGAAAAGACTTCAGCTGTCTGAATCCACGTACAAACCTGAGCGTCAGTGCTTCCTCAATCTGGATGAAAACCTGACTGCTCAGCTCAGAACTGGTTCATGCCATAATTATTCCGTTTAGTGGTGCAGAAAACCTGCATAAAGATTTCGTAAAGCTGCAGAGCAGGTTGGCACTTTGATTAACAAACATTTGGCTGGCACTACACCAAGGTGAGGTTGTCAGTAGTGACGTACTTTCAACTTAGTTTTTTTTTTTTTTAGTTAGGCAGTTCCTCCACCAAACGCTCATAATAATCTGGGGAGGCTGTGAGATAATTATGAAGATAAAAGATAGAGGTAAAGATCTCTCTTTGCTGGAGCTGCTAATAACTTGATCATTTGAGAGGAGACGAAAAGGCCCCAGGTAAAGTGTAAAGTGTAATATTTGTCTCTGAAATTACTTTTAATTCTTGTACCTTCTTTTCTTGGAATAATTCTGTCCTTTTACTTATCAGCAAAGTGATTTATTAACTTCTTGCTGGTGTTCGTGCCGCTCCTCCCACCGCCGTGTTTACAGAGCCCGCCTGCTGCTCTTGAACTCAACTCGCATACGCGGACTAAGACCCGAAGTTTGGACCGAACTTGACGCCTCTTCATTTCATCTGCAGCAGCCGCGATGGCCGGACCTCCTGTCATCATATGGAAAGATGAAGTCGAGCGCCTGTTGCATTACAGAGATCTGGTCCCCCGTCTGGAGGAAGCTTTGGGGAAGTTCTCCAGAAGGGACAGCGCAGAGGTGATCCAGCCTGTGCGCAGTACAGTGCCCCTGCAGAGGCACCGCGGGTAGGCACGCGTGCACTCACGTGCAGATGGAGCAAATGAAACATTGACAATGTGTTGCTACTGCTGACTGACGCTCGTTCACCTTTTACAGCTTCCTGGGATTGATGCCGACTTACATGGAGAATGACGGAGTCCTGAGCACAAAGTTTGTGTGTTTTTACGACAGGAAGGAAGGTTCATCCCTGCCGGCCACGCAAGCCACAGTGGTGCTGCTGGATCCCGAATATGGGAATGTAAAGGCTGTGAGTAAAACTAATGCATGCACGGATTACTCTGAGGAGGAAGTTCACCCCAGTGATGAGATGTTTCCAACATTCCAACCTATCTTTAAACTTGTATATTTATATGTCATGTCTGCAGCATTGACAATAAAGTTGACCTTACTTGATTTGAACCTGCAGGTGATGGATGGAGAAGTCATCACCAGCATGAGGACAGCTGCAGCCTCAGCCATCTCTGCTAAGGTCCTTTTTTTTCCCAACATGTGTTCACACTCCCTGTTCTCTGACTTTGCACTGCTGTTCTAACTTTGACACTTGTCTGTCCTGCTGTATATTTGACACACAGCTGCTGATGCGTCCTGATGCAGAGGTGCTGGCAATCCTGGGGTGTGGCAACCAGGCCCTGAGCCATTACAACGTGTTCACTGAAATGTTCTCATTTAAAGAGGTATAGTTAAAAACATTTCTTGTAGATGTGACAGCAAGCAAGTCTGAACAGAGGTTTATCAGGATATGTGATCAAAAGTGTGGAATCTCATGTGTCTAAAAAAACACGCACATGAAGAAACCAAGGCACAATGCAGGGTGGCTGATTGTTGAATGTTTGGACTTGTTGATTTACCCCACCCCCTATGAAGATTCATCACTGCTATGTGACTTTGGTGTATAGAAAACATTTGTGTGTGTGTGATCCAATGGCAACACGATTCAAAAAGGTCATCGGCCTTCCTTGGTATGCTGTCATCCTTGATTCCACACCCTTTCAGTTGATCCCACGCAGTATCCGTGCGAAAAATGTTAAAGTAGTGTGCGTGCGTGTGTGTGGGTGTTTGGGGATTTTGGGGATTCAAACTGGCAAAAAAAAAAAATTGTAAAACATAAAATCTACAACTGAAAAAACTAAAAATCCAAGTATCAAAAAATATAAACCTATATGAATGTGGAAATCTTAAATACATTCTTGTATTTTTAATACGTTCACAATAAGAACTTTCTCTTTCAAATGTTCATTTTTGAATTTTATTTTTTTCAAATGATCAAACTTTTGGTCCTGATTTGGCTCCATATAACAAATAGGTAAAATATGTGAGCTGCAGTGTAGGTGAGTTCCTGCCTGGTAGCAGACCATGAAAAGCAATGATTATGACTTTGAAGTCCTCTTATTCTACCTCATCAGTGATCCTAATGTTATCTGCTATATTACACTAATGTTTGTGTCTTAACTGGCCTCTAGTCATTTTCCAAAAGCAAGTTTAGCATCCCTTATCCTGGCTGTTAGCCCACTATATGTACAGAATATTATTTTTGTTCAGTGCATATTGTAATATTAAATATGGTGTCCCACTTTATTTACAAAGTGGAACAACAAGAAAATATTGTGCATCAAATTCACACAAAAATCAAAAAAAAGATTCCCTGTATGAAGTCCGACTTGCTTAATTTACCTTAAAGGTAGCAGTTTAACCATTTCCACTTATTGGCAGAAAATAAGAAGCTATCACTGCTTAGCTTAGCCTAGCTTAGCTTAGCTTGGCTTAACATAAAGACTGAAAACAAGGGGAAACTGCTAGCCTGGCTCAGCCTGCTCACAAATTAACATTAATTAAACAAGCAAGATATCAATTGTGTTATGCTCACAGTCCCATCTAAGTCTTGACTTTGTCATTGATTATTGTTTTATATATAAATAATGTTTGTTCGTACTTTACCTGGATCTTCTCCACAGGTGCGTGTCTGGAGCCGCACAAGACAGTGGGTGGAGAAGTTCTGTCAGTCTGTGAGTGGTCCGGTGAAGATCTGTGACTCAGCGGAGGAAGCAGTGAGGGGAGCGGATGCCATAGTGACAGTAACCAGATGTACGGAGCCAGTGCTCTTTGGTCAGTGGGTCAAACCAGGAGCCCACGTGGCAGGTAAGAAGAAATAATTAAAGAGGAAGCTGTTGGGATTTTTCGATCTGCATCTTGTAAGTAAGTCAATATTTCAGGGGCAGATGTGGAGCATGTGGAGGATTTTTTTGTCAATATGGATGCAGTAAAAAAAAAAAATTACTGTGAACTGTGTCACTCTTCATGTTTTCCACTGTTGCTGAGCAGCAGTGGGAGCTTGCAGGCCAAACTGGCGGGAGTTGGACGACGTGTTGATGAAGGAGGCGGTGGTGTACACTGACAGCAGAGAGGGAGCAATGGCCGAGTCCGGTGACATCATCCTTTCTGGGGTCAGTCTGCTGTTGTAGTTCCTAACCGTCTCACTAAATATGATAACTGATGATGTTACTGGTTCCCTTTACTGAATATGTGTAGAAAAAGTATGACTGTAGATCCTCTGTTGTCAGGCTGAGGTGTTCGCAGAGCTCGGAGAGGTTATAAATGGGACAAAACCTGCCCACCGAGACAAGACGACTGTGTTCAAATCCCTTGGTAAGCCCTTCTTAATGTAGGCTTAGTCATAGCCATGTGGAAGTACATTATTTTTCCAATTTTGTAAATTTTGTTTTATGTTTTACAACAGGAATGGGAGTTGAAGATGCAGTATCTGCTGAGCTGGTATTTCAAAGTTCAAGGTTCAATGAATCTTCCCCACGGGGCAATCTGTTGTGCAGCAGCAGGATGTGACATAAATAAGACATATACAAACAAACAACAACAATCAGTAAAAGATGAAATAAATACATACTACATCTCACATTGAGTTATTAAAAAAAAGCCTCGAGCAGCAGGAAGAAAAGAGTTTTTGTGTCTGTTTGTTCTGCATTTAATCTGGCAGAATCTGCAGCCAAAATAAACCAACCCCCCCCGAAAAAAATAGGGCCATGTCCAGGGTCGTTGTGCGTCAGCAGCGACACTTGCCAAAATGTGCTCAGCATATTCTCTACTTTGTCCTTATAATTCAATTTTGCAAGCTTAAGTTCCCCTTGAGCTTGTTTTTGAAGTACTCTGCCCAGGTTAGTAGGGACAATAAAAACAGGTTAAAGGTTAAAAGACAACACTCTCACTCTGCACACTGCTGCTGCCTGTCGCCATTACAGCGCCAATGGAAAGCCACGGAACCATGAACCGATTTAAATCTTGACCTCTCTGTTTGACCTCTGTAGGACTCAAGCTGATTATCAAGAAAGAGGACAGCAAGTAATATAGATTTTACTTTGGTGGATTCAAAATCACTGTTACATAACCTGATGAACCTGTTATTAGAGTCTAATACTGAGGCGGCTAGTTGATTAATCATTGTCAAAAGAAACTTAATCTGCAGTGCTTTAATAAAGAGGCTGTAGCAATGTTAGTTAGGCACAATGGTGCTTTGAGCTAAATGCTAACATTTATTACTATAATGTTCACCGTCTTTGTTTAGCGTGCTAATATTAGCAAATGAGTAAAACAGGACTGTCTGTAGCTTTGATAGTAATTTGTGCTAACACTGCCGTTCTGTGAGTGATGCCAATCATTAGGCTGATCCTGTTTCTCAAATGTGAGAATTTTTTTTAAGTTTAAAGACAATTTTCTTTGTGTTTTAGCTTGTTGGTTAGCAAATTAATACAAACACTTTGAAGACATATTACTGGGTTTAAAGGTCCGGTGTGTAGGATTTAGTGGCAGCCTAGCAGTGAAGTTGCAGACTGTAACCAAATGAATGTTTTTCACTGTTTTTCACTCATATTTTATAGACTGATCAATGTTTGTGCTGAATAAAAAGAATAAATACAACTCAGCATTTTCAATGAGTTTATTTGCTTTTTTTTTAAAAAAAAGGAGAAAAAAAAAATCAGCGTATTACTATGTGAAAATTAAACCACATGTAGCAAGAAAGTAAATCTAAGAGTGCACTTCCACTGCGCCATTAAAACACTGATTAAATGAGTCCAGAGTCCATGCAACTTCATCATTGCTCCTTTCAAAATAAAATGTGTTGCGCTGAATGGTTACTTCTCATGGTCACGTTGTACAATAAAAAGATATTAAAATCAACCTTCGAGTGCTAATACACTGGCTCATAGACTTCATAGTAATAGATGGGGGTCTAAATGATGCGGTTAAACACCATCGTGATACCAATATGGACATCATATACTGAGAAAAAAAAAGCCTGAATATGAAAAGCACTTTCTGAGCACTGACTTGAATGATAAAACCTTTACAGATAGATCAAGAATGAACCAGCACAACAACACTGCTGCACTGCACCTTCACATGCCCGACGGTCAGTTATAAAATACTGTGTTCAATGGATTCATCTAGAAAGCTTTAAGGACCAAAACAAGATAATTACCTGTTAAATACTTAGCAGAGACTGTTTTAAATGCTCATTAATTGTAGACAGGAATTATTTCTTATCTTAGCAGCGGCTACAACAATTGTTACAAGTCTTTTAAGGGTTAAACCGCTTTTTTCACCATGACTGCATGATCTCGTACAGATTACAACAAAATTATAAAGTGAAACAACGTTTTAGTGTTGACTACAAAGCGATGACCGTTGACTGAGTTTTGGCAAGACTTCAGCCTAGTCAGATGACACATGTAAACAAAACGGTCCGTCAACCACAGCTGACAAAAGACTGACGATGACAAAAAGGAGAAATTAGCTCCTAAAAGAACTTTTTTTAATTATTATTATTACTTAAAGTAAAATTTCTTCAAGGCAGCAGGAATCTCTTAGTGTGTTGGGGAAAGAGTGCAGTGCAGGACCTCCTTCTCTTATGGAGTTTAATCTACGGTACTTTCATGATATAAAAAAAAAAAAAAAAAAAAAAATCACGTTCAAGTAGTGTTTCTTCACAATGTCAGAGAAAAATAACATGAATGTTTGTTTGTATAATCCTCCCTCTTTCTCCTTAATCAACCCCAGATCCTAAAAATCAACCGCCTCCCTCCCGCCCTCCCATCCCCCAAAGCCTTAGCAAAGTCACTTCATTCCCGTCGATCTGAAAGGACTTAACAGATGTAAGCAACCGGACGTCAAATCTGACAGGAAACCTTCAACGCTGCTTAGATCTGTCAAGTTCTTCCAGATGGAAGTCTGATCTACCAGAGCTTCTATGTAAGCAAGGACACAGGGTGTGAATAGATATTTGGGGAACCCAGTCATCATCTTCTTCCCTCTGAATAAGTGAGTTCTGACTGCAGTCATACTTTCTACTCCCTGGGATTCACTCTTTTACAGTATTCTGCACTTCCTCTTCCTCTTCTTGATGGGTGGGGGGCACAGGACCGCCCTGATGGCTTCGTCGAACACTGTCTTAAGGCCGCGCTGCGTCAAAGCGGAGCACTCCAGGTACTTCACTGAGCCTGGCGAGCAGAGGAGATGCAGTCAGAGAGAGAGAGAAAGCAAAGTCAGCAAAACGGCTTGTTTTTCTTCGAATGGCATAACAAAAAATATTGTATGGCTTGAGTAAGATGGGAATGACTGTGGCCTGTAAAATCCCAAACAAAAACCTTCCACACTCGAGGCTACACAGGGTTCAAAACAAATATTACTTTTTAATACCCCATAAATGGTAGCTGGAAATAGCTTTTAAATGAAATCAACAACCACAATGACTAAACAATACTTTCACTACCACCTTTTCCACTAAGGTGCTCCTACGCTATGGAAAGATTATGATGACTGTGTCCAACATCTTCGAGCTCCAGAGAATATGATGTAAACGTGTCAAATACAACAAGTGAAACTAAAAAACTAATTACGGGTCTCGCTCGCAGGTTCTCCTGAAATGACAATATTCATGACATTTGCCTTCAAGAATGTTAAGTGGAAATGTCACCATCTAATTTTACAGTGCATCAAAATAAAACCTCCAATAATAACGGTAAACAAATCAAGTACTATGTTGCTATAGTCAGGACATTTTAATAATTCCAAGCCCTTAAATTGAACTCTTTTTCTAATTATCTAAGGATTAAGGATTGCTGCACAGTCGCTGCAATAAAATGAGCACCATCCTAAGTGTATGAACCCAATTAAATTTGCATGATGTTGTAATTAGAAAAATGTGACAGTGAAACTGTGACATTTCTCTTTTTAGAAAAAACTTAATAGCATCTTTACAAAATTACCAGGCACACGACTCCCAAAAAAACATTAACAGACATTCATATTAGTTAGATATTGTATTTGCGTATGTGTAGTGTTAAAACTGACTTATTTCTTTAGCCATGGCCAAGCCCTGAGGGTAGATAATGGGGGAGAGCTTCTTCTCCTTGAGTTTTTCGATAGTGTCCTTGTCGTCTCTCAGGTCCAGCTTGGTGCCCACCAGGATGATGGGTGTGTTGGGGCAATGATGTCTCACCTCAGGGTACCACTGCGGGTTGGGGAGAGCGGAGGACACAGTCAGAGGTGGCAGGATGCAGATGGACAGCGTGGCAGACAGTGTGGAAAGTATGTGGGTTGTTAAAAGAATAGATTTCTCTCTGGGTTCTCAGCCAGATTCAACAAGATGTGACCTTTGAGGAATTCAGGGGCGACAAAGACGACACAAACGTTCACCAACGCTGAATAATTCTCAGTCCTGCTGGTACAATGAATGACATTTATTGCCCCTACTGTACCAACTGACCTCTAAACAATCTCCTTCAATTTAACTGTTACAGCTGAGGTAGCATTAAAACGAGAAAGAAAACACACATTCCAATAAAACAATACAAAGCCCCATATGCTGAGTGACCATTTCTGGTAACAAAGATTTTCTTGCCGGTGACCAACATTAACAGTTTTTGCCTGCCTTTGCATTTCTGCCTTGTTATATTTCTATATTTCAGGACCACACGTTTATGACTAGAGCTAATAATAAAGCACTGTGAGTTATGGGTAATTAACAGAGAGAAAATGTCTTTTTTTGTTTAGATATTTTAAACCCCAACACTCCTTCAGGATTTGTGGTGCACACCTCAGATGTTTTTCTCACCTTGGCACGGACGTTTTCAAAGGAGGCTGGACTGACTAGTGAAAAGCAAATCAGGAACACATCCTGAGGAGGAAAATGACAGAAATTAATTAGAAAACATTTAAAAAAACAAAAACAATACAATATTTACAAAATTGACTTAATAGACTCTAAATGGTCAGACATGAGGGTTCACACAGCCAATCAAATCTGGACTATGTAGGTTAAATACAAACAGCTCCCCCCTCCCCTTCAGCTCCCTGTGAGTCTTGGCACAGAGGCCAGTTTGTTGTAAGGACAAAAAGTGCAAACAAGGGCTCCCTTTCACTTCCTCCAGCCGTCCTCCAGACAGTGTATAGGTACTGTGGATACAAGGCTCTACTCTGCTGAGTGCAAAGACTCTGTCTAAAGCATTACAGGCCAGTGAATAACTCTGAATCAATGCTGGCAAAGTGAAAACAGTGTTCGTGCTAACATTGTGTGGCTGATACTAGTCCGTGTATGGCAGTGGTCTGAGACCAGCAGATGTTAGTACTGCGTATGAATGCATACTATAGTTATATACATACTGTCTGTGGGTAGGACAGAGGCCTGAGCCTGTCGTAGTCCTCCTGTCCTGCTGTATCCCACAGGCCCAGGTTCACTGGTTTCCCATCAACCATCACATTGGCAGAGTAGTTGTCAAATCTGCAGGGAGGGAGGTGGAGATCATCATTAAGCATAAAACAACATTTTACGGTACAAAAATGTCGATAAAAGTATGAATGCTATCTTCCTGTCGCACTGAACCTCGCCACATCTCCGTGTCGCAGCTGTTCACGAGAGGTGTCTGTTTGTGTTACTTACACTGTGGGGATGTACTCTCCAGGGAAGGCATTGGTAGTGTAGCTGATGAGCAGGCATGTTTTACCCACAGCCCTGAGATTAGAAAGGAGAAGAGAGGAGGGAGGATTTTGACAGAGAAAAAACAATAATCAGAGCGCGGCTTGATTTATTCTCACAGCTGTGTTAATTACAGCGTATCCTTCAGTCAATCACAGCAACAACGAGAACATTTTATAGTATGCATAGCACAAATTTCATCCATTAATACCATGAACTGTCAAGAGGTCAAAATTACTACATGGAAATGATGACTTACCAGAAATCATCGGTCTGTATTAAGATGTTTAAATTAAGATCTGAGGTCAACCAAATACAGAAACTAACAGAAACTAACTGATCTCTGTTCATGTCATTTTGACATTTTTATTCTTCGTTTCAGTTTTAGGCAAACATTTCTTATAACATTTACATTTTGTGCTACAACTTGAAAATATATAAACAATAAAAAAAATATGTAAAGCTCTGCTCAAACACAGCTTTATCTGAGTCATACCTGTGCTCCGTTTGTTTTTAATCCAAGTTTATTTTTAAGAAATGTGTCGTGTAAAAATACCCAACATTCGCTGGCTATAAACGAAAACTTTTGCCCTCTTTTACATCATCCCCGAAATGGATTGGATCATTTGAGTTACTGAGTATATAGGTCAGCCCAAGTCATTGGCTACTTAAAAAAAATAAATAAATAAATCTCAGGGCTGTATTGGGCAGATTTGACAGAGAAAATACAGTTAGAGTGCTGCTTGATTTATTCTCACAGTTGTGTAAATTACAGTACTGTCTTCAGTGAAATTACAGCAACAAGAAGAACAATTTACAACACGTTTAACATTACAAAACATTAATACAATGAAGTGTCAAAACTAGAAATGGTGGCAAGCTTGTTTTTAAATTCTTGTCTAACCAGAAATCAAATATCAGTCTGTATGAAGGGGTTTAAATTGAGATTTGAGGTCAACAGACATGAACTTCATAACTCTGTGAAGACTTTTTCATGTAGAGATAATTATATTTACATGTTTTAAAACTTGAATATTACAATAAAACTCTGCTAAAGCACAGCTCAGTGTATTTTTTATTCCAAGTTTATTTTTAAGAAATCTATCATGTAACATTTGCTGGCCATAAATGAAGAATCGTTTTATTTAAACATCCTTAAATTGGACTGGATGATTTGGGTTATTGAGCACATAGGTCACATTAAGTCACCAGCTACTTTTAAACACATCTCGGGGTTATACTGGGTTAGGGTGTGTCTTGGTTGTAATTTTAATATCCCCATATAATAAAACATTAAATGTAGCTTAAGGCGGCTGCACGCTGAGCTAATGAACAGCACACCGACTGCACCAGGGCAAATCAATTCAGGAGCAAACAAGCCAATAACTTCTATACGGGACGAGCTACCAGGTAGCTTAGCTTCGAGCTGTCGACATGGCAGCCTGCGTCGTGTCTAATAAATGACATGCTGTGACCCATTCAGTCACACCTAACCGGAGCATGTCGATAAATCTGTCTGACCCAGCTGGACCGGACAGCAGCAGGCACAACAACAGCTGTCGCTCAACTTGGCATGTTATCTGAGGCTCGTTAGCCGCTAGCCAACTGTTGGTAACTGGGTCAACTATGTTGGCTTTTATTAACCGTTACCATGCGAGTTAAAGTGGGGGAGTTTTGGAGGTTAAAGCGAGGATAAAAAAAAGGATAGTTAAACTTACCCGTCCCCCACCACCACACACTTAATGGCCTGCATCGGGCGGCTCTCTCGCTAGCAGCCCCAGTCAACGTTACAGCGGGTCGAGCTCGGTTAGCTTAGCGAGCTAACGGCGGCTAAAAAAAAAGCACCGGTCCCGTTGTTTGAAAAAAGTCCAAACAAAAGTGCGCGAGTCCAAAAAGTTGGAAATGTCGTCCTTAAAGAAATTATCCGACTTGTGCCTCTTACTCGGCAACACCAATTGAAACTCTAAAGTTGTAATCCAGGAAGGCAACACCCAGGGAAAAAAAACTCTGGAGTCAAGATTGAGGAAAAAAAAAACGCCCACAGTTTGGAAGCTGCAGCTCCCCGATCCCTGCGAGTCATATCCGGTCAGAGCGGCACGGACGAACGCTGACACCTACCGGTCCTCACGGGAACATGCCACCTCAACACTGGTAAGAGGGGGGCGGGTGTCAGGTAACCAGTGATGGAAGAAACATCCCCTAAGTAAACTGTAACTTCAAGCATGCATATCTTACTATTGTTAAAGCACACAAGGAACAGTAAATCTAAATAATAATAATAATAATAATAATAATAATAATAATAATAATAATAATAATAATAATAATAATAATAATAAATAGCAGTAAAATGTGGTTAAAGTATAAAAGAAGGGAAGCAGTGAGATACTTGGAGAAAAGCACTGCCACACTGTAAAAGTCCTGTGTTATTTACTGTGCAAAGTATTCAGGTATAATCAGTATTAACAGTACTCATTTCAGCCAAATGTCCCCTGTCAATGTTATATATTATATCGTAATTCATGTAAAAATATAATTATGCTGTTGAAGTTGGTTGGGGGTTTGTAGGAATTTCGAAAAAATTGTGACAAAGTGACAACAACAGAGAGGCCAAACTGACACACTCATGCTTGGTTTTGTCCAACCAACAGCACAAAATGTCAAATTCCAAAGAAATCATTTAAAAGGAGGAGCAGGAAATCCCCACATTTGACATTTGCCTCCTTTCAGCAGTACTTGTATATACTGTTGAGTACTTTATAACAAAGAATCATATCTTATATGCTCTTGTATGTTTTGTATGTTTTGTATGAGAGTAAATGTAATTTCACTGAGTAAAAGTAAAATAGCTCCTGTTTGTATGACTGAATAATTGTTGATGATGCATAGATGGGCTGATCGAGACAGAGATCATTTATTATCTATAGTATCGGGCTGTCAAATACATATAGAATAAAATATCCTGGTTTTCTCTGAACTATAGCTGAGTATAAGCAGGCATGGAAATACTCAAGTACAGTTATAGTACATATAAAGTATAAACTGATTGATTATTTAGAGCATTAGTTAATGTGAATAACACTTGTTTTAATAATGCAGCATTGACTCTGGATGTGCCATTTTATTGGCCACCATGAGCACCTTTACTTGCAAACAAATATGCTTTCCGGTCACATTCTTACAGCTTTGTCCTTTCAAGCAATGCTAGATCTTTATTGTGTTCTCATATTTGCACATTCTGGTATGCTTCAGTTACTAAACTGAAAGATTTGAATACTTAAACCACTGACATAAATAGCTGCTTCTTCCTTTCAATGTCGAAATAATCACTCTGCAGCTTTTGCTTGTGGACACAAGAGGGCAGCACTTTATAATTTTGCAGCTTTATTGTACAGCTACAGTCTGTAATACTTTCCAAATCTTTACTGCCTCCAACAGGAAGAATATCAAATGCAAACAGCCAACAGACACACACATACTCACACACTTACATACTTACTCTCATGCTTAAAGTAACCATTATCTTTCTAATGTTTTTTTATCTCCATCAGTTAATCACCGACTCCATGGCAACCAAGCAGTGTAGCATTATCTTTGCACGCACGCACACACACACACAAACACACGCTGTGGACACACATGCATTAGCAACCTTGACTCTGGATTATGTTATTGGGGGATTTTCCCAGCAAACAACGCATTAATAGGATAAACGTCACCATTAAATGGGAGGGGGGCAGAGGAGAGAGATTAATGAAGGATAAACAGGCCTGTCGCTGCACATCAGGGAGGCTGTAAAACACAGCGGAGACACACTGTGGGACATTAGGACGTCAAACTGAGAAAAGGCATTAAAGGGGAAAGCTGCACAGGCAGATTGCATACATCTCCCCCCCAAAAACACAACAACATTTTAATATTTAACGTGTCTTGAATGAGTCTGACAGCCTTGGCTTTTCAAAAAAAAAAATTGCTGATATTGGCTAATAATAATAATGAGCATTTGTCAGTGCTGGTGATTAGTTCCTCTTTTCAGAGCAGCGTGTCTGTGTTTGGCATTTGTTGTCATTTTTCTTTTCAGCTTTCACCTCCATATCGCCTGAATATGCAACATTTTTGCGTTCACCATTTTGAGAAATTCACTTTCTTGCAGAGATAAGATTGATACATCTCCTTTATCACGCAGTGTTTACACTTTTTTTTCTCATTTCATGTTTGCGGATTGGCTTTGCTGACACCCTGTAACACCAACAGACACTGGAAGAGATGCATAATTAATGAAGTCATTTGATCAAATTTAGATGACGTTCTTAGCTTTTCCCTATGTTTAGTTTGTGAAGGATGTTTATGCACCCCAATGTGGGAGTTCTGTCGTTGGGAGTGTTTCTGTGTTATCTTGCTATACCACCTGGTTCTGGAGGAAGAATTACTGTAAGAGCTTCACATCAGAGGTGGGAGGAAAGAGGTTTTAACAAGCCAGAACAACTATTAAAGATAACTTTGTTGGCGAGGCTTTATTGTGCAGTGTCACGCTCAGCTCTCCTCCTGCTTCCCTGTCACCCTCAGTCCACATGCATCTTCCTTCAAACCGCAGTTCAGACACTCATTTCGACGGATCATTATGTTTAACCATTAGCTCTCTAAATAATCACCGAGATTTAATGACCCCAGTTATGGTGCTCTCATTTGCATAGGAGTCAGATTGACAGTCTGCAGGCAATCAACTCTTAAATGCCAGAATGTGCTCCGTAATGGTGGAGTCCACGGGATGTCTGCAATCACATAATGTGGAGAGAGTCAACAATTTTAATGGAGTGAAAGCTAAAGGATGAGAGCGTTCGCAGGTTATTCCCCGGATTTCATCATTTCAGCATAAAGCAGATGGCTATACCCAGATGAGGCTTTGGCATTTGCGCTGCCGCCGCTATCTCCTGTTCCAATATGATCAATATAAACCAACATGCAGTGGTAACAAGATCCTGTAGATAACTAACGGTGCTATGAATCATTCAGAAGCACGAACCTGTGACATTTGATGGATTTTCAGAGAATTTATCTGTAGGAGGGAGTCTGATTAGAGCATGGCAAATGTGCATTTCTGATCTGATAATAGAGTTTCATAACAGTGTTTTTTTTTATGTCACAGCTGCACCAAAGAATAACATTTTGGCACCCATGAAGGCCTTTTTATCGAATACACCCTCTCACACACATATAAGCTCACAAATGCACATAAGTCTACACGCAAAGCTGCACAAATTCCACCAAATCAATTCCTTTTTTTTCTTCGAAAGCTGTGAACTAGCACTAAAGGCTTATTGGACTGTGCGTTGACACAAGGATGTACATTTAATTCAAAGTTTTGAGGCAGCTCTGTGCAGCTTGTTTATTAGCCAGTGGCAGCAGATGTGCAACTCCCTAAAAATAAACCACACTTTTGAAGAAGTCCTTACTATGCAGAGCTTTAGTCATCACATAAAAGGGGACTTCTGTGTCTTGTGTCTAGGCCCATGTATTCGTAAAGTCTTTTTTTTTTTTCTGATGACAATCAGCCATGAGTCATTTTTCACAATCAGAGCTGTGAGGTGAATCACATGCCCCTGTTGTGGATGTGATGGGAAGTTTCCAGGCGAATAGCAGCACAGGAAAGATGTCCCACGTGTTTCCTTTTGTCCTCCCTCTCATTTTCTACGTGTTTCTCTTTCTCCAGTTTCTCTTCCGTTCTTCACAGACGTTGCCGAGCTTCGTGCTCTCAGCCATTGTGAGAAAGGAAGTGTGCCAAAGTACTTGTGTGTTTGCATTAGCAGGAATGTGTGTGGGATTGTTGCGGACAGTTTTCACAGGATCCAGGAATTCCTAAGACACCCAACACAAATGAACTATCCACTCGAATCCCAGCTTTGAGTATTTATAAATACAACACTAAGACATTATGTCTGAGTTATGCTTTGGAAAGAACCCTGAATTACCAGCACTAGACTGTCCTCTGTGACACACAAAAGGTGATAAATCAAAAGTAGCCTCAGTCTAATTGCTAAACACAAACAAGATAAATGCAGCATGTTATTGTACTGCTTTAACAGACATATTGCAAGACCTAGTAGATACTGAATAATCAGCATGTCTCAATCAAAATAAATCGGACTCTAATACAGATGAAGCTGTATGGATGAACATTCACCTCATTATAACATCATGGGTCAGGAGGCATGTTACTTGCTTGCAACGTTACTGCTGTACTATTGCAGCCAAGAGATGCACTGGATGAATCCGGTTTCACGCAGCACAGGGTCATTTCCTTGATGAGTGCAACAAAAGTTCATGGCACAAAATTTTGAATGAGTCTGTTTGCAGGGCAGAAATAAAAGCCTGACGGCCGCACCAAAGTGGTATTTCCAATTAACGATACCTTAGATTAGAGCCCACAGAAATGCTTCACAGAGTTCATGTAGCAGATACATCTCGACTTCAACTGTTTGGACTGTTTGTGTGAACTAGGCCTTCATTGTGGGATTTCTGCAAAGAAACCACTACCCGGGAAGATCATTGTTTGGGGCAAGAAACACAAGGAAATACATGTACTTTGGTCTGATGAGTCCAAATTTGAGATTTTTGGTTCCAACTGGTTTTTGTGAGATGCAGAGGAAGTGAATGGATGTTATCTGCATGTGTGCTTCCCACCGTGATGCATGGGAGATTAGGTGTGAAGATGTGGGGATGTTTTGCTGGTGACAAACAAAAAAAAAACAGCTTGGCTACCACAGAATTCTGTGGCAACGTGCAATCCCATCTGGTTTGGGCTTAGTGGGACCAACATTTGTTTTTCAAGAGAACAATGACTCAAAACACGCCTTCAGGGCTTTGACCATGAAGGAGAGTGATGAAGTGCTGCATCAGGTGACCTGGCTTCCACAATCACCAAAACTAAACCCAGTTTTGGTGGTTTAGGATGAGTTGGACTGCAGAGTGAAGGGAACTTGTATCCTTCAAGACTGTTGGAAAACCATTCCAGGTGACAACCTCATGAAGATGGTTGAGAGAATTAAGAGTGCGCAAAGCTGTGATGACATGTTTCTCACTTTAGGTCTGTGGTCTCCAACATTTCCCTTAAAACCTGCCAACAACCACCAGTGAGTAGAACTTGTTTCACACTCATGCTGTGTGATAGTAACAGTCAGATGTTTTTTCCGGTGACAATGAAGTGAGACTCAGAAAGTACATGTCTCATTTCTGCATTGTATTTTGGTCTATGTATGCTGCTGTCATCAGAGAAATTGGCTCTGAAACTACATTACTATTGGATGGATTTCTTTTAAATTTGGTGCAGATGTTTGTGTTTCCCTAAAAGTTGAATTGTAATAGCTTACTGACTAACTCCTATAAAATAAAAATATAAATAATAAAAATTAACATTATAACTACTCACCATTCTGACCATGTTAGTTTTTAGATTTTAGCACCTAGCGTTCCAAGTAGATAAATTGGTCTACACATTGTCAGACAGACAAATGCCTTGTGGTTGCTTTGCTTTCTGGTCTATGGAGGCTACTCACAGTAGAGAAGAAATTAGAAACTACAAAATTCCACTGTTACACAATGCTGTCTAAATTTGGTGACTTGCAAGGGCATAATAAACATATCAGAGCAAACAACAACAAAAAAAAAAATCTAAAAACAATATCAAGCTATCATAAGGCACGGCAAGCTAAAGCATGTTTCTGTCCACAGGGTCATGATAAAACTGAGTAGAATCACAGACATGTCAGCCAAGTGACACATCAGCCTTACCCTTTAATCTGTACAGCATGCATACAGAGTGTATATACTATAATCAGAATGAAGCACATGCACATCATCTGAAACCACTCACAAGGGCTCGAGGTCAGTCCATCCACTCTCTCCCCTGGCCCTGCACATGAGATGTTTAAATGTGGCTGACATATGCTGCCTTATAGGAATCTGTTCCCCCGTGAAATATAGAGTGCATCCGTGCATCCAACATTTGTTCTGCTGGCTTGTAAATGGCGTAAAATAAATATAAGTACATTTTAGTGTGGGATGGGAAAAATGATGTCAGACTTGAGCCAAGTTTACGGGTCAAAAATTAATCAAATGAGCTGAGCCAAGAAAAGGCTGACTCTATGTTTCTATTTTAAATACGCTTCATGTCTCTCTCTTCTTGACTCTCTCTTGCAAACACATCCTTGGTTTATTGGAAGACTAATGTTCAAAATCCCAGTAAACTTATTGTGAACAGCACATAAATTAACTCTAGTGTTTCATTGATTAGAGGGACATAATTGAATTGTAGGATGGAGAGAGCTCTTTCTGGACTCCACCCTTTTGGTTCCACTGAAGCTGGAAATGGAGCCACTTCCTGTTCTGGTCCGGACATCTGCACAACACAGGATTATTCCCAAAACTGACGGCATTCACTTTCCCTCAGACAAACCTCCCTTTTAACATGTTGTGTACTTCAAGGAGATACACTAGCAGAAAATTTTGAGAAGAGGAGAGATGGTGATGAAGACGTCACATGAAAACCGCTCTGTGTAGTTCTTGGCTGCAGGCGGGCCTTTGAGGGCGTGTGAGGAGGAATTTATGGGAACAGGCCACAAATTAATTGCAACTACCAACGCTGTGGAGTCAGTATTTGTTTATGCCTAGAGCTTTCAAGGGGAAAATACATGTGAAACCATTAATTTAATATTTTAGGAAAGACTTTTACAGTATGCTATTTTCCATTTGGAGTAGAACATTTAAGTGAGGAGCTTATATTTGTGGAGAGAGCAGCATTTGTATCAGTAGCATGTGATCAGGTCATAAGACTAATCCTCTTTGAGCCTGACCTAATTGATATTTTAAGGTAATTAAGACCATGTCCGACTCTTTGCCCATTTGATCATTCTTCAAAAGACAATGTGTGAAACTGATTATTTTTATTCTCCCAACATTAATATCCAGTGCTAGACTTTATGAGTTATGTGTCATTTCAAGTGTATTACACCACGAACAAATTTGCGCTGGAAATGTGTGTAAATTTAGTCTGCGCTTTGCTCATTCCAGTAACACTGAGGTCACTCCCTGTGTAGGAAACAATGGACACATACATCTGTTATGTCAACGTGGCCGTAGCACCAGCATGTGGGCTTCCAAAGCAGGAGAGGTGTCCTGAGACTGTACCACAGATGAGAAACTATAATGGGGTAGTTGTAGTCGTGTACCAGTTTCCATCCTTGTTGTTACAGTACAGTTCATAAATTCAAGCTTTGTATGAGCAAAGGGAAAATTCTAATCAAATCTAATTCAAACCAAAAAAAATGAACATAACAGAGCAAAAGTCAGAGCTGATGTCCATGGTGAAAAATTCTTTTTAAAAAAAATTTTACTCAGTAAAAAGTACAATATTTCCATCTGAATTGTACTGGAGTTGAAGTATTGCAGTATGGAAGTAGTAAGTAAAGTACTATAGTATATATATTTCAGAAATTTAGAAAATGTACTTCCACCACTGGCAGTGACGTCAGATTTGAGATCACATTTCATAACATAGTAAGGGTCGAGGAGGGCAGGCCGACCACCTCACTTCCTTTTCTGTAACTTTCATCCATTGTCCCCCTGTAGTGTTGCACAACGAGTCCTCAGCACAACTCCCTTCCTGAACACTGGACCACACGCTGGGTTCTGCCTTCATATTCCTCCCTGCAGTACATTGGTGCAGGCGTGGGTTTTGTATCTTCCCTGGAAAAACCATAGTAAGTCATGACCTCACATGGGCAGAGACTGACAGCTCGGGAAGTACCTGAGCTGGATTGCTTTGGCTTACGAACATTCAAAGGTGGCGTCATGCCTGCATCACCGCAAAGGAAGGTGGGGCGGATCTATGAGGTCAGAATCCAAGAGAAAGAAAATCCTTCTGTGTAAATCATAAAGACACACAGTATGACACAATACAAAGTGATTACACTTAGAATATTATGATTTCATTAGAATGTGTATGCATGGAATAAGTAGCTTTAAGAGGTAAAACAGCTCAATTGGATCAATTGGAAGGCATGTTTCCTACTCTTATCACTTCACCTTCACATTATCACGTTAAGAGATTTAACCGCTAACTGAAATGGAGGCTGTCCTCTGAATTTAAAAAGTAACTAAATACAGGCTGGAAGTGTTTTACAGAGAGTTTGTGTAAATTGCACATGGATCTACTTTCTGGTGCAGTTGGAAATGGATTATTTTGTCTTGTGATATCACATATATAATATGTAACATATGTAACAAATTCAGAAAGATGTTCATATATTACTGTTCTGCCACAAAAGATTTACTGTAGGGTTATATTTCAGAGAGCTGATAAATCCAGTCATTTAAAGAGGAAGTATGATGTGCAAAGGTCTCCTTTAAAATTAAAATTCAAAAAACACAGTTTAACAGTAACTCATGTATATGAAGTTCTGGTATGTACTCTGTTGAGACTATAAATTCATTCTTGTGTTGTAGATCATTTTTTTTGTCTGTGTTGGCTGAAGGAGATTGTGGGATACAATAAATAGAATAAGTACAGCTACGGAAGCACCTGATGGTGAGGTTGTTTTGACCTGATGCTAATGTTGGCTGAAATATTGGATAATCTTAAAACAAATGGAGCAATCCAAACATACAATGGATCATTTCAAACATCCAATAAAGAAGGTATTTGGCCATTATTCCTTCCATGAGCATGACAACATTTCTAGAAGCATTACTAACTAGCCACATAATTGGTCAGACAGGCTGTAAATCAACCACAGCAGTTACCTGAATCAAACAGAGGATGGACAAGTTAAGAATTAACCTCACAAACTCACCATCTATCACAGATGTCAGATGATTTGTCCTTGTTACATGTGTAATGTTTAGCATGATGCTAATAGACCTTAGCTAATGTTGTTTTTGCTGCTAATGTCGTTAATCTGTTGTAATCACATCAGGGGGTCAGGAGGGGCAAAGAAAACCAAAAGGCTTTTGTTTTAAATGTATCTACTTTTTTTTGTTATGTTACAATTATGGTCAAAATATGATATTTTATGGAAGTTTTAAATTATTTGATTTCTAGAAATCATCTTGCGACGCCCCCTTACTGCCTCGCGACCCCCACGAACCAGTGCCTATTGAACTGCCTTAGGGGCAGGGGGGAAAATAAATAAAAAAGCGGATCAGCTGCATGTGGTGGGACACCAGGGTGCATTTTCTCCACTGGAAGGGCACCCTAGAGAGAATCACATCATGTTTTCTCCAATGGAATGGCATCCTAATGGGCACTTTATCACATTGAAGGCCATCCTGCATTGCATTTTCTCCACTAGAAGGACACAGTCGAGTGTATTTTGTCATGTTAACTCCGCTGGAAGGGCACCCTCGTGGGCACTTTATCACGTTTTCTCCAGTGAAGGCCATTCTTGAGGACATTGCATCTCATTTTCTCCGCTGGAAGGACTTCCTTATTATGTTTTCTCCAATGCAAGAGCACTCTGAGGGCACCTCATCAAGTTTTATCATCTGTTTTATCTAAGGGAGCACTTTGGCTGCATCTTTGGGGGGATGGGGCACATTACATAATTAGAAACTGTAGCATGTTTGGTATTTCATAGGCTCATAAAAGTATTTTTAGATTCAATATATTTAAATGAGCTACTTTTAGTTTGTGTGTGTGTGTGTGTGTGTGTGTGTGAGTAGGTGTGGGGGTGTTGTTGGCAGGGGCGGGGCTTGATGACGTCTCCGCGGTTGCAGTGTAGCTAATGTGAATGCAGACGGAGCAGCTGAGGATGGAGCAGAGAGGGAGAAACACCGCCGCTGTCTCACATCGCGGTCAGACACCTCTGAAATATCCCTTCAGCCAGTGAGGACCTCCGTTTCATTCACACAGACTCCAGCCTTCTTTTTCTTAATCTTTTCGGCATTCATTTCACCGCTGACATCTGCGCCCGAGTCCTCTTCACCCATCTGTCAGTCAAACACACCGGCTACGACTGTCTGTCAGCGGGGGAAAGCAGAAGACAAACCCGCAAAAAAAAAAAAAAAAAAAAAAACACCCACCAAAATACATTTTCGGCGAGTTTCCAGGCAGACACACCTTCTCCTGAACTGCCCTGTCACCGCTTCAATCGATATGGATGAAGACAATCATGGTAAGGCTGTTTTTCCTCTCCCCACGTTGGTTTCCTCTCCCCCTCCTCTCAGCCCCAGTGCAGGGATGGATGGACGGCGTGCATGGATGTGTGTGAGTCAGGGGACACGGAGGTATTTATTTCCTCTGCAGATATACCTAGAAAACCAAGCGGGGTCGGTTGTCATGATTTAAAACCTGGCAATTAAGGAGCGTTCCGCAGGTGAGACAGAGTCTGCATCCCCCAGAAACATGTTTAGAAACGCTGAAGTCATGGTATATAGAGGGGGGGGGGGGGGAAGCAATGCATGCACCTTTTTCCATCTGTTTGATGTCTTGCTGTAAGGCTTTGAAGCTGCTCCTCGCTATCTCGGTGTTTGAAGGGTCTAAACTGGTGGAAATTGATAAGATATGTGAGTGGCAGCCTTCCATGTGAGGGGTGGACCTGTGGCAGGAGCTGCAAGCTTTAACAAAAATAAAGAAAACAAGTTTGTGTGGAGATGATTGAGACATATGGTGATACAACAGGAGATAAACACTATAGACACATGCTCCAAATTGTGCAAAATATAGTCTGTGCAATGATTTAGATTATTATAGACGTGGATGCACTAAGCAGTGTAGAAACCATGGATATAAAAAGAGGAACTACTTTTAGAGACAGTAAGGTTATAAAATAATGTTGCACAAAGTAACTATAGTGATGCTCTAAGTTAAATATAATAAAGTCACACTAAGCTATGATTAATGAATATTGAAGCAATCATGGAAGGTATAAATAAACAGATCTGAGAGTGTTTAGTGCCACAGACCTCCTCAAACTGAACTATTGCAGCTGCATGTCCAACCCCGGATTACTGCCTACATGGGGGCTACAGCTCGGAGTCTCCTATCAGTTATTATATGATACTGGTGAAGCAGACATGCAGCGTGCCTCTGCTCAGATAATCCAAACTGCCTTGTGGTCTCAAGGCCTTCAAGCCGGTGTAATGTAAACAAATGGCTATAAGGTGATAACAGTTTGTCAGTTAAACTGTAAAGACCCGCATCTGGACTTCCACTATGTTTCTTCCACCAGCACCTATCTCACTGATCTTAACAGGGACATGGACTACGGTGTAGTAGCAGAGCATGTAACTGTTCCTATGCTGCTGATTTGCTGTATATATGCATGGTCCCAAGCAGATTTTGGTGCCCTCCCCTGTCACTTTATGCCATATAATCCAGAAACTATACACAACATATATTAAAGTCTAATGGACAAATTACCATGACATTAACTGAGCATATTCATCATCCAGGACAGGGAAGAACTTTCATAATTCGGACACTTCAAGTCAACTTTGCACAACTTTGCTTGTGTGTTTCAGACGTTTTAGTGGTCTATATGTTGTTTCTCTTTGTAACTTAATCCATGTAGACTCACCATGAATGTCTCCAAAACGAGATAATCACATGCCCCGCCGGAGCACCCACCATGCACGAGGCCAGTCAAAGAGATACCGGTCACTGAATCATGTGACAGGATGTCAGAGAGCAGCAGAGGCACGCTCTCTGAAATCAAACTGGAAACATACGACGCAACCAGAGAGATAACGTGCGGCACTAGTGCAGTGCACCAAAATAACTTACCATAAATGTTAAAAGTAATTAAAAGCTCTCGTTGGCTCATCACTCACACTCGCGCCGCCTCTTGCCACCTTGCGCACATCACTTAACATTGTTCACATGCACACCTCGATACGTTGGTGTCACATACAGGCACTCGGTGCTAAATTTGTCTCCGGCAGTCACTTACAGCAGAGTTACACTTTCATCAGGGGTGATACGTCCTCGAACAAAAGGTGCCATTTCATTTTCAGCACTCGCATTTTCAGTTTTGATTCAGATCCTTCAATATTTGCATCAAGTCGATCATGAAAAATGTCTACATTTCATGTACATTTATTTATGTAGCAATCAAACACTATGCACTGAACTTATGATGTCTGAGCCATTTATTGGGACCTTTCAACTCAGGAGCTGACTCCATCCAGTTTATAGACCTGCTTTATTGCATGCAAACAAATGTGCGCCTGATCCTCGTGTGAACATTGGGGAACGTGTTCTCACGCCTGCCTGTGCAGTATGCATGCAAACTGTACATGTGTTCAAAATTGGGTACTGTAATTTGTTCTGCACCGGTGAACCAATCAGAGAACAACAGAGAAAAGAGCCAATAGATGTCGTGATCGACTTCTGGATTAATAAATGGTTCATAAACAGGCTAAGAGTCCCACAATCCACGTCTCGCGAAGCTCAAACAATATGTGCGCTGATGATCAGAGTTACTGATTACTCAGGGGCCCCCACGCTGAGGGAGGGGCCGTGATGCTTCCTTGAACTGAGAGGCCTTTTTGTAGAAAGTGTTTATTAAAGCTGCTGCAATCAATATTTTTATAATAACAATTGATCAAATGACTACATGTAATGCGAAAGGTGTTGCTCGTACCGACAAACCCACGGAGGATAAGCAATTCTGCAGTTTCTCTTAGCTATAAAGAGCATTTTAGTTTTGGTTTGGTTGGAGCGAAAAAAAAAAAAAAGACGATGTAAGCTACCTGCTACCTACCACCAAGCAAATAGTTCCCTCAGGACGCAGTTGGAATTGAAACTAATGGGCTAAAAGGAGTGGGAGTATTGGACGTAATTTGTCAAACGCATGCTATTGTTGCTGTTTTTCCTGCACCGCACTGTTGGCTAGCATGCTCCGCATATCTTGCTTTATGAGGTGATAATATGTCAGTATTGTGTTTACAGCTCGTTGCTCTCAAACAATGCAGATTTAAGCTGTTAAATTAAAACATTTCGGCGCAGTAACTCTAGCAGGAATGATTTTGAGAGGTATGCGCCCCGCGCAGATGGGAGGAAAAGTGCTCTCAAGATAAATATAGAAAAACACTGATGGTTTAAGTTCGGATGTGACAGTGAGGCCCATCGGATCATTTCAGGGAGGTATCCTGGACGGGTGGTGGTATAATGGTGCTGCTGGAACAATGGGACCTGCACGTATTTCTCAGCTAAACTTAGCTACGCGCTGGATAGAACTATTTGCGGCACTCAGCCATAGCACGGGATTCATTAGTACATGTTTACTGCGCTCGCTAATCAGAGTTGGCGCTTCTCCGCTCAGTTTACATGCCACAGAGCAGACAGGGCCTGGCCTCAAAATGGATGAAAATCAGCAACAGCCTTGAAATTTTAAGTGTTTTTGTTACTCATGTGTCTGTTTTTAGCATCATTGTATAGCTGGATGGAGAAGTGGAAAGAACACAGAAGCAGAAATTGGCTGGAAAGCTGTTTGCTGAACGGCTGAATGGAGGCAATGAATTTTAACACTTGGCTTTCTTGTATTTTCTCTTCTTTATGGCAGCTTTTTGGCTCTTCAGTCACAGGATTAATATACGCTGAGTAAACGGCAGTTTTGGGATCTGGAATTAATAGATTTACCTTTTAAAAATTCCTTGCGCCTGGAAAGAAAAAAGAGTCTGGTGACTTGCTTCTCCCGTCTTGTGTTTGAAGGTTAAGACACCACCAAAAAGTGCTAAAATGTTTGTTTATGGGGTCCCGTGAGGTTTCCTTGACCATATTTCCTGTGTAAGTGGCGTGATAACCCCACTGTGTCATTCAACACACTTCTGTCTGTCTGACCGTGGGAAAAGTTGAATGGCAAAGTCTTTTCCTTCAATTCTTCTATTCTCTTTGGACTGAATGTGTAAGTGTGTGTTAAAATAACAAATAGTATCTGACTCTGGCTCCGCTGCTTTCACTGTATGGTCCGGTTTTTGATGGTGCACACATGCCGGCGTCCTGAACACACACCTTGGCTTTGTGGTTGGTCTTTGCAATGAAAGCTCTCCATTAGAAAGAAAAATGGTGCCTGTCTTTCTTCCCTGGCATTTTGTGCAATCATCTCCTCAAACTTAATGGACATCTGACTGGATGCAGTCATTTCATATCACATTCACCCCAGCAGGCATGAAACCCAAGCTAAGGTGGCTTTAAAAGAAAAAAAAAACCCTGAATCAACATACCGCATGTGTGATTCCTTGGAGTCTAGAACTGTATTTCTGAGGGGGATTATCCAGTAAGAAGGGGAAGTTGGTGTGATTAGGGTATGGCCTTTGTTGTGGCTGTAGGGTGAGTGTGTGGGAGGACATCAGAGTCACATGGGGCGGGTTGTAACCGCTCTCTAGTTATACTTTGCCTTGAGACGCGAGTGGTTGGTGCTGAACGGCTAGACAGCAGCAGAACAGAGCCCTCTGCATCCGCATGTTCTTCTCACCCCGTAGACGTCCTGCATGTAAAACCACTGGTCTATGAGTTTATTGATAGAAAATTAGTTAGCGGCTATTTTAAGTTAAGTGTTTGAGTTTTAAGGCAGAAAAAAATACAAAAGATAGACTGGTTTCAGCCCCTCAAATGTGATGTTTTCTGGGCTTGTTAGTCTGTGATAGTAATCTATATATTTTCAGGTACTGGACTATTGATCAGACAAAATTAGACAAAATGAAAACATCACCATGGGCTTTGGGAAGTTATGATGGGCATCACAGAAATTTGCAGTAAACTCTGCCTTCTGCCCTTCGATGTGTAATATAACTGAGCTACATATACAGATATTTGTATTATCAATATTTTTCTATGTTCTCCCTCCGATATTAACTTTGTATTGGTGTGTTTTGAAAAATAATACGAACTTTTCAGCTACTATATTGAATCAGTTCCACACTTGGCCAGACGTCAATAGTTGAAAAAAATAGTTTGACATTTTGCGAAATATGCCTTTAATACGTTAAAAATGAATAAAGACTGAAAACAGGGTAACAACTAGCTAGTTAGAACCAAGATTTCCCATATTTACAGCCATATTTATCATCATTCATCATGAGTTTTACAGTGGGTTATGTGATGGATTGTTATTGGGAAGATCTTGCTTTAGTTTACCAGTAGCTTAATTACTGTGTAGACATGAGAGTTGCACAGACCTTTTTGACTAACTTTTAGCATGAAAGCAGCAGCCATATTCCATTAAAACAACGAGTTCCAGCACTGCATCTTTAGCACTTAATAAAAGTCACTCTTTTAAGTGAATGCCTCTCATACTTTGAATCTGTTTCATCCACCTGGCTGCAGAAAACATTCTCCAATAAAAACACAGAGTTGGATTGAATTCACCACTTCCAAGTCTCCTGCAACACCCCAGTAGCTTGAAATGAATGTCTGCAACTGTTTAGACAAAAATCTGTCTCTTATGTGTGTCCGCACAGGTGCCAAAAAATGTGCTAAAATCTAGGCTTCGCAATCTCATTGGTTGACCCGACAGGCTGGCTCTGTTGTTGAAAGGCTTAGGGGAAGATTTGGAGAGAACAGAAATTCATTTTGACTGCCAAGATTATGGGTTTTGTGGCACAACATTAGAAGATTAAACAAACAGTACGTTATACCACATGCAACAAGGCAAATACACCAACACAGACAGTGCTGGCGCGTGATGTGCAGGGTTTGAGCTTGTAACAAACTGCACTTTTTAAGTGCTGAGACAGAAGACTACATATGGACCTGATTAGGGGAGCGACTGGGGAGGCTTCCTGACATGTTCCCATCACCATGGTAGTTTGTGCGTGAGTGTGTGTGGGAGACAAGACATCGTAGCGGTTTGTCAGCGAGGCAACATTTCTGCTGTTGTGAATAGAGGTACTCTTTGCCTGGAATTATGGCTGGGAGCTGTCGAGAGGGGAAGCCCTTTAAGTGCGAGACGGAGAGCAGATGGGAGACAAAAGGAACGGCAAATTAAATGAGCGGGAGTTGCGAAGGAACACAGACAACATTAAGGGCGGCAGAGATGGGCTGTGTTCGAGTAATCCACGCCTAATTTTGGTGAAAGGAGGGTTAAGAGAAAACAGGGTCCAGCTGACCATACAGACAGGATGAAGGGGGGAGGGAGAGGCTGGATGGTGGATGGTGTGTTTTTTGGCTTCTGGCTTAATAGAAACGGAGAACCACACCAACGCCCAGCTCGTTCTCACCTTAATGACACGTCCTGGCACTTTTTCATTTCATTTCCTGCCCTTTTTTGTACGCTCGAGTGTATGTTTTCTCTTCTGTTCTGTTTCAAATAGACACGGCGAGGACAGAGCTGCTTTCTGTTGGAAAGTCTTTGATCCAGCAGGTAGCCATGGGACACTTTAACAAGATCCATCTATAGGGAACAGTAGTGAACTTAGAGCCAACGCCAAGACAGACCTGTTATCTAAACTCTGTGGGTGGTTTCTGTTGGTCTCATTGTGAGCTGGGATCAGGGTGGTCTGCCAAAGTCAGTGTTTTTGCAGGCCGGCACACAACCATCACAGGGACATCCTGAACCTCCAAGTGGGATGGAGGTCGACGCAGAGGTACAAGCCCTGTTCAACAGAGGTTTGAAGTTAGTGCCAATCATCCAGGTCGACTCTCTCTCTCTCTCTCTCTCAGCGTGTCTCTGCTCCACATCATTGGAGATATCGGAACTCATTTCCTCGCATTCATTGTTGCGTATAGAATGAAAAGCACCCAATGCAGATTGCAGAATTGCTCCCAAGCTAGATATCTATCACAATAAGGGAGGTGAGCGCGTCCGTATCAGATGAAGTGTTACATTCATTTTGTTCCCCGTCAGTCACCTGACAGCCGCAGGAAGGAACAGCAGCGCCCGTCAGGAAATAATGCCTCAGATATATGACGCCTCTCAAAATTTATTGGCACATCCATGTGTTACATTCTTGTTTGTTGAGACCAGGATTATTGCTGAGTAATTTTGTGAGAAGAGTCTACGGCCACGCGAGCAGCCATATGAGGCTTGTACTTTGAGCTGAATACTAAAGTTAGCAGAATAATGATGATGCCATCTGCAAATATAATGTTCAGCATCATGTTCGCCATCTTAACCGAGCGAGTTACCATGGACGTTGGCAAACATTTTGTACAATTCATCCTCGGGGTGGTCTGAAAGTTTACACCAAATCTATCCAGGAGTTGTTGAGATATCTTTTCTTCTCATCCAAAGTGGTGGACTGGCAGACCAACACTGCCTTTCCCAGAGCCACAATGATAGCATGGCCATAAACATGTTGTTTAGAGTGTATAATAGACTAAGTGGAAAAGTAGTAAGTAGAAAAGTAGAAAATCACCTCAGCCAGCATCATGTAATTCAGAGTTGGAGATCTTAAGAGGGACAATGTCTCCCACTTGGTGAAAAGAATTACACAACTGTCAACAAACGTCTGCTGGCAGTTAAATTTAAGTGTATTATAACAACTGATCTGTGAACAGTTGGTTTGTGTCTGGTTTCACTTAAACCGCTCCAACTATCCAAAAAAGCAGATCACTTATTGGTGTGACTTCAAAGTTAGCAGTATGAGTAACCATGCACTCCCAAACAGGATCCAAGATGTACTTTTTAGTCTACCAAAGGTGTATAAGTCATTAAAAAGTCTCCTCGCCCCCTTTTGAGTGTGAAACACAACTTGTAGTGAAGTAGGTCCTTCTCAGTGACCCGCCAATAGCGGCTGACCTGGTTTATTTTATTTGCCAAAGTATATTTTTACTCTCATTTGGCAAGTGGTGGGTGCTAATCCTGGACGCTGCTCCCAAATCAGAATAACAGGAGCTTTTTCCGGCCCTTCCCATTCCTCTGACACTGTGTGGATGCAGCTTTAATTGTATTGTAGTCCAGAGTGATTGGAAGTATTGTGAGTTGGCCTGTAGATAGAAGAGAAGAGGCTGTGACTGTGTGCAACACCGCTATACAGTCTCTTTAGGTTGAATTTCATATATTCGAGCACCGTGAGAGAATAAAAGTGAAAGGTATTAACAGACGTTTTACAGCTTCAGTCCAGATTCTGCCTTAAACCTGGATGATCATCTGAGATCCGCAGTGGGTGAACGGGGAGCTACTTGGACTGCACTCAGTCAGCGAAAGCCCCTCATCCTGCCAGGATGCCAGAAGAAACGGCGTCCATCTGATTCATTCTCAGGCTGATCAAATCATCAGATTATGGTTATTTTGGCCGCAAGCATATGGCGGCAGAAACCCCCCTCAGACCCTGCAAGCGGCGTTCATCGATTCAAATGTTGACATAACGCTGATGCCGAGCAGATGTGTGACATAAAGAGGACACCGTGCGCAGACCACCTCGGATGCAGCCACATACTTGCACAAATGCTCCTCACAGCAGGGGGTCCCTCCCCCCCAAAAAAACTGCAGATTAACTAGAGCAATCAGCGTGAGGGCTCTTCAGCTCCCGGAGCCCCAGATTCTCCTCGTGACCCCAGCGGTAGTTAAAAACTAGAAGCCATATTAGATCCCAGAATCTCTCTTCCCACGCATCGGCTCTGAATTGTTACTGGACAAGCTGAAGCACTGTGGACTTTAATAATGTCAGACCCCCACAACATGAATGAGAAAAATTTATCAAGATTTCAAACAGTTTGAACAGCCTGTTCAAGACAAAATGTGCTATGCGTGTAGGAATAGACTTGGGAATACTGTTGTTTCTCCCCATACCTAATTAATTTAGCATAATAATGATTCAGCATAAACACAAGCTTCTCTGTTTTTCTGTTTTAATCTGCTTTTGTCTGTTGTTGTTTCTCTGTGTTGTGTGCAAATCAAGAAATGATTTAAAAAATGTCTTAAGTCATAATGTCATAGGTGCTGATGTGGATTTGATGTGGAGTTACAGTGAGTAGTCAGTTAATTGATTATTTTCAAATAAATATTCTATATTATATGTGATAGTAATGTTATGATCTTTATTTTTTGCACAAATGAAGCTCTTTGAAGACATCGTTTTTTTGGCTTTAGGACATTCTGATTGTGAAAACTATGATTTTAGACTATTTTCTGCCATTTAACGGAGAGAATAATCTGCAAATTACACAGTCATGAAAAATAATCGCTGGCTCTGCCTCTAATTTTCCACTTTCAGCAGCGGCGGCAGTTTGAAGAAAAAATAAAAACGTGAAGAAGAAGTAGATTCATTCAGAGCTGTAGCCATCGTGACTGAACAAGCGTCATGATGTAGAAAGTATTACATCTCAAGTCTTGCAGATGAACACTTTAGATAAATTTTGAATGGATACAAGAATCAAATGAAAAGGTTTAGTTGTTTTCCTCATTAAATGCAAGACGTTCTTTAAAGTCCCGAACTCATGACCTCATCTCTTTCAGGCTAATCGCTCATTCAGCATTTCTTTCATCGGCCTCTCACATCTCATCCTTGAAATTCACCTCCTAACGTTTTAGCCGTCATCTCTGCAGTCTCCAATGTCCACACCGTTCCGCTCTCTTTGTCTTACATGTTACATGTCTGGGCTGGTCACAACACATTAATACTCGAAAGTCTCAAGTTCATCTGTTGTTCATTCAAGGCATCTAAAAACAACTATATAACAAAAAATGTACTGTAGACATGAAGTGAACCACACGACATACTGTTGAGGACAGCGAAATGTCAATATTGCCACAAGGTATCATGCTTTTTGCACATGCATGTCGACCCCTGTGTGCATGACCTTTCACCATCTGTATCGTAACCTGCTTCTCCTCACATTGTTGTCTGTGCTGATGTCCCAGCATTCCTGTTTTGTGGCTCAGAGCCAAAGTGTCTCTAGAGACAGCTACACCAGACTCTGCTGTTACACTGTCGCATTGTTTTGTCCAGCATCACTGATGCAAAGTAGGTTAAAGGCGAGCATCGGCCGGCCGGCTGCAACATCTGTGCATACATCACGCTGTTATACATCACACTTCCGCTCTAACAGACTCGTGTTGGGCTTAAAGAGTGGTGGGGAAGACGAGTGTGTGGGATTAGAGCCAGCTGGCCTTGCTGTGTACGTAGCCATGTGCAATTCCATCCACACGTCTGCCTGTCTGTCTGTATGAATGCGTGACCCGGCCTTTAAGGCAGAGCATGTCATCGTCTATAGTTGAAGGGATTGGGAGCGATGGGTTTTAAATTAGAATCTAGATCCAGAGGAAGTTTCCCTTCCTTCCCCGCTTCTTTGTATGTGTCTCACTGTGCTGCAGGGCCAGCCAGGGTAACAGGGTTATCTTTTTTTAAAGTTCACCCACTTTGAAAGACATTAGAGCGGGTAAAGTCACCAGACTAAAGCCAGTAGATCTGGACAAATCCCCTCTCACTCACACGAGTCAGTGAAAACTGGGACTGTAGCCAGTGTTAAGTGAGCGTGGGATTTTCACTCGGAGTGCCATATGCTCTGAGTACCTTGCTGCTTTTCCTCTGCAACTTGTATGGATACTGGTCCTTGGATGAGTTTGCAATAGGGCTGCAACACTTAGCTGGTTAATTGATTAATCAGCAACAGTATTCAAAAAACAACTCATTGTTTTGAGACATATAATAAGAAAAATGTCCAAAATCTCTTTGGGTAGTGGACAAACCAAGACTTTTTTTGAAACAGACATTTTATGGGCCCAACAACTAATCGTTTATCCTAGAAAAATGATCAACAGATGAATTCACCATGGAAATAATCATTAGTTGCAGCCCTGCTTTTCAAGTCGTGGAAATCTGGATTCTTTTTCTTAAAAAATAAGTTACGCAACTAAAGGTTCATGCTGGTTGTGTGGACTTTATGTGTGCCAAAGCATTCCAGCATTAGTCTAAATGCCATCAAAGCCTCTGGTTTCAGTGGATGGAGAGGGACAGTTGTTAGTTTTGGGTGTGAAGAGCAGCAGGGGATTTATTCCTGAAAGTAGATTTTGAGGGATTTTGTTTTAGGAGGGAAATTACTGGATCCTCTTGTTCTTTGCTGCACATGT
Source organism: Nibea coibor (assembly GCA_023373845.1). Classification (NCBI taxonomy): domain Eukaryota; kingdom Metazoa; phylum Chordata; class Actinopteri; family Sciaenidae; genus Nibea; species Nibea coibor. Next base: position 12,885,034 of record CM041728.1, read on the forward strand.
TGGAGTTTAAACCTTTTGGACCCGCTCAACCCAACCCAGCTTTCATATAGCAGATTTCTTTTAGAAGTCACTGAGGTGAAAATGAGTTTCAAGTCTAGTTTTCTGCACATTAAGCTCACAGACAAGTCGAAATCACCTACAGCTACCCCCGTTATTGAACGATATGACCCTCACAAGGTCTGTTGTTTGCTCTGAAGCAATGAATCACACCGTAATTGATTTTAGTAGATTATCATTCAAGCGTGGCTATGTTTGGTTTGATCAGCAAGGAGGCAACGACCAGTTTGGCCCCCATGACTCCTTCTGTGCTCGTTGAAGACGCTAAACTCATTTCCTGAGTGACTCACAGAAGGTCACAGGGGAAAGTGTGTTAATAATATAATTGGTAGACCACCTCTGTGGAGGAGCCTCCCCACCACTCAATAAGATTATCCACTGGAACAGGGACATTTGAACTGGTTTTATAGGTCCTCTCTGTTATCAAATGTGTGGTTTGAAAGACATATATTACAGTAAAACCAGTAAGACAGACCTGGATTGGAGGATAATGGAAATGCTTTTGCCATTAATGCTGTTAGGCTTTTGTTAAAGGGAGCATCCTCTGCTTTTCATTGGGTTTGCAATGAATCAAGATTGTAATCATGCATGTTGTTGCAGCCAGTAGATATCTCCATTAGCTAATGCATGCCTCGGGCAAATGTAGCACGTGGAGCTTTCTGCTGCTGGCTCACCATCGAGCAACGTATTCAAAAGACAATGCAGAATCCAAATATTAGGCCTGTAACTAATGATTTTCTATAATCTGCTGATTATTTTCTAATATTATTGGATTTGTTTGTGTCACAAAATGATATATTCAGATAGCCTTTTTGTCCAAACAACAGTTCAGACCACCCAAAATATTTAGCTTACCATCATAGAACACAAAGAAAGCTAATATTTAGGTTTGAGAAGATGTATTTTGACATTTCTTCTACAGCCAAGGCTGCTTGGCTAAATGCTAACAAAAATGGGCTAACGTACGCACAATAACAAAGCTAACACGCCAATGTTAGGTAATGTGTGCGCAATGTTCACCATCTTAATTTAGCATGTTAGCTTTCTACAGCTTGCTAACTAGGATGTAACATTAGTGTTGCAGGTATTCGTCATTAATTTAAGCACAAAATTGTACTTTGACCTGATCGTGACACTAGATGATGTTTCAGCTCTACAAAATTGAGTCTGGTTCGTGTGGAAGCTCTGTCACCTCAGGCCATAGCGACAAGATGTGTAATTTCTCAGTTTTATCAAAATTTGAACAGTGTAGTGACAGTAATGACCTTTTATGTTGACCTTTAATTACAATAACTCCTCAGGCCGATCACCTTTTGTCTTTTTTTTAGAGATAAAATGCATGAACCCTCCAGGCTTCGTCCAAATGTGACCGGTTGTATTGAAAACATTGTGACATTTAATTTTAATGCCCTCATTGACCCGTTGAGTTTAAAGGAATAGGTCCACCTTTCAGGAAATAACTACCTCGGTGAGAAGATTGATACCACACTCATATCTGTACATTAAATATGACGCTACAGTCTGCAGCCAATTAGCTTAGTAGTATTCTGAAGATCTCACTAACTTCCACCCAAGGTTAACTTTTGCTGTGATGTGAGACTTGTCCTACCCTGTAGGACAAAAATATAGGAAATATTACACAAGTATCGTGTAAAAACAGCCTTGAAACATTTCTAAGAGCACTAATTGGCTTTGGAGCCACATTCAAAACACTCACAGTTGTAGGAGTTCTGTGAGGTTGCTGGTGGTTTGCAGCACTAATTAACTTGTTATCTTTATTTTCAGTCATTGTGAATTTACATCCCTCTCTTGTCTATTAAAAACTTGGCCCACAAAAGAACTCCCTCAGCTGTTTCTGCCGCTGATTACCACACCCTTATCATAGCGCTTCAGGATTAAACAACTGGGTTAGGAAGCTCTTTTTGTCTCTGTGTTAATGTGAATACCATCTACAACAATACTTGGCTTCGCCGAACGCAACTCTTTCACAAGCAGTTGAATTAAAAGTGGGCTGAGCGCTTCCTCTTGAGCCCAGTGACCTTGTTTTGCTTTAATTGCTGCTGCTTCCTGCCTGCGAGGGCGAAAAAAACTGAAAAAAAAGTGATTTTGCGATATGTCTCCTTTAGCAATATGTAGGCACAAAGCTGTGATATTAGATGTGCCATTTTCCTGTTGAGAGATTTGCGTTTTCTGCCTCTGAGCTGGCTTAATGAAGCAAGATCGCGCAGGCTCTCTCAGGCGCTCGAGAGACAGATGAGGAAAAATTGAGTGTGCGTGGGTGAGAAAGAAACAGAGAAAGAGAGAGAGAGAAGTGGGATAAAAGATTTGAAAACAAGATTGAGACAGAAGAGCGAAGAACAGGGGGAGGAAACAGCAAACAGAAAGCAAGTCATCCTCCCTCCCCTCTCACTCAGTTTTGCCCGGCGGTTCTGAAAGCCCCCACGGCCTGGGAATCAGGGTCGTAGGCCGTGTTAAATCACCTAATATACTTTTAATGTAAAAAACTTAATCTGGATTGGCTTTATTAATAGAATTTCCCCCCTGAGCCATGGGGAAAAGGAGGGAGGGGGCAAAACACTTTCAAGTGGAATAATTAAGACCCCTCGCCTTCTCTCTTTCTCAAGTTAATTAAGACGAGCATGAAGGCTCTTGATGTGCGTTGCTCCAGCTGAAGAAGGTGAAACAGTCAACACAGCAGCGGCGGCGGAGGCAGTAGCTCCGACACTTCGCTGTATGAGGAGGAGGATTCATCTCTTTTCCTTTTTCCGCCCCCTGGTTGGGAACTCCGTTAGCGCTCGTGGGTCCTCGATTGGATATAGGGGCCTCACTCCTGCGTTCTCTCATCTTGTGCTTGAGCTGAGCGAGTGCGGCGATGTGAGCTGTGTGCAAATGAGAGCTAAGGTGTGCTGTGTTTTCTCCATCATGTGTTTCAGTTCCTGAGGATCTGTCCCTGGAGGAGAGGGATGAGCTGTCAAACATCCGACGCAGGAAGAGAGAGCTGCTGGATGATATTGAGGTGTGTTTGGACAAATGAGCATAAACAGTACGTGCTGTATGTTGATGCCTGCGTCCATAGCACCGTTTTTTTTTTTTTTTTTGCCTTCATGGAAAATGTTTAGGAATACAGCATATTCTTTTTATAATTTCTAATTTTAGTCATAATCTATATACCTTTCCAGTCTTTTGCCTATCTACCGCAGCACTGTAGCTCTATTTGCATGCTTAGGTAATGCAAATCGACTTACAGTACATCTTTCCACAACCAGCTTGCTTAAAGTGAGCACGGTGCATTCTCTGTCCTTTTCATGCCTGTAAAGCTTTTCCCTTTACATTACTCTGTTTTAACGTAGAGGGATAACTGTGACGTGTCACTCTCTCTTCTTACAGAGGTTGAAGTTTGAGATAGCAGAAGTCATGACGGAGATCGAGCAGCTGACGTGTGTCGGAGAAAGGTAAGTCACTCAGACTATAGCGATCTAACGCAACAGCACGAAACGCGTGAACAAAAACTGTACGTTATATTACAATTTAGCAAAGGCTGCTACAAATGTACCTGGACGTTTTTACCGAGCATGCATCATTGAAGACATCAGGACCTGGAGCATTAATAACCTGGATGTTTTGTCATTGTACATTTAGTTAAATAGTCTTGTATTGTGTATGTTATGAAGTTCCTCTGCGTGAGAATCTAAAGGCTGTTTCAGAGAAGTCTGCACACATAAACAACTCCTCAAGTCACCAAATTCCCCAGAATTCCCCAGAAATACAGATGATGACCTCTGCAGCCCACAATAAGGCTAATACTGTGTTTGCTTTCAGTTATAAATAGCCAGCACCAGAATAATGGCTCTCAGTTGACACGTTGCCTCCAACTTAGTTGGTTTTTCTGATTTGCATGTTGATGTCAAAGACAGCTGGATTACAAAGAGGTGACTTCATACACCAGCCATATCAGGCTGACATATCTACCTGCTGGCTCTTAGAGATAACATCGTTACTTATTACATTTATTGTTTGGCAGAATGTGAACAGAGCCCCTTTATATAATAAACCACATGCAACCAGCCAGGCCAGACTGTGCATGTTGTTCATCCAACAGCTGCATAAAATAAACAACGTGCGGCCGGTGTGATTCAATAAGGCATACATAAACAGTGTGCGCTGTCTGTCACTAAGGTCATATCTGTTTTGTTCCCTCATCTGTCACTTTTCACCTGCATTACACACACACACTACTCTGGCTGGCCAGTGTGTGTGTGTGTGTGCATATGTTTTTCAGATTAGACTCAGGCATGTACACATATAATGTGTAAAACAGATGTGGGAGGAAATAATATTCTCAGTTGCGACTATAAATAAAGTATATTGTTGTGTTTGTGTTCCGGTCTGCTATTTTTAGTGCTGTTGCAGGTAAATTTGCGGCGTACTCCAATTAAAACTCCACATTTATGTTGATGTGTTTGCAGTAAAACATCCCAGAGGAACAAACAGATCGCCATGGGCAGGAAAAAATTCAACATGGATCCAAAGAAGGTACTGCACGTCCTCATGTCTTCGTCATAAACCACCAGAGCCTCCAGTGTGCCAGTAGTCTTCAAAGGAATGATTTTTCAGAGCTGGTGATAAAGAAGAATTCATTCCCAGCCATGAAACCCTGTCGTTTTCCATCATCCCTCCTCTATTGAGATGAACAGCCATCCTGTTTCATCCTTTTCCCCCAGGGAATCCAGTTCCTGCTGGAGAACGACCTCCTTCAGCACACTCCCGAAGACATCGCACAGTTCCTCTACAAAGGCGAAGGCCTCAACAAGACCGTCATTGGAGACTACTTGGGCGAACGGTAAGACGGAGCATTTATCAGGCTGCAGTCCTCCTTACAGAAGATTCATGGTCCCTCTGTGATTAGAGGAGGGAATCATGGGCTGGATTTATTGATTAAAGAAGGAGAAGATGATTGACCCCCAACATGAATCTCTGAGTCAGTGTGGGTGCCTTGTCACAGTCTACCCATGTGGACTTATAACTGGTAATAAAAAGGGGCCATGCAGCTGCTCCCATCTCAGGCCAGACTGCTGGATAATGATGAAGAAGAAGGGAAGTCCTGCAGCTGGTGATGGATTGTGTTATCTGAAGGTGAGATTAGATAGTTAAACAAACCGCAGGCAAACAGAGACAGAACACACTGAATCAAAAGCTATGAAAAGCGAGCTGCAAGCGAGTTCGCATCAAAGGTTTGGTTCCCGGATTTATTAGGCGAAATATCACAGCTTTGTTATGTTAGGCTTGATTTATAATTCGTCTGTATTTAATTGGAAATAAGCACTTTGGAAAAGCTAAAAAACGCTGTGAGTTTAAGCCTGCGCACATACTTTACATCATATATGGTGACCACAAGCGTTATTGTCACATATAGAACGTCCTCATTGTACTCATTATCCTCAGGTGATGAAACACAAAGCAGCTGCTCTGAATCACTGACAGTGTAAGGAATGGACGGCCATTCAAGTGCAGTTTTGAAGGTCAAAATATGCAGCACCGCTGGCTACCTCCGCCTCCCAGCTAATGTAAAAAATCAGCAAAGACGCTGATCATCGGTGGACCTGAGGTTGACCAAATTACACCTGCATTACAAAGCCCTGCTTTGTTTTGAACGTACAGACAAAGGTCTAGGTGGTTAGCGTGAGTATTGAAACCTGCCGGGTCTGAAGGAGACATACATTTTATCAACCGTAAATCTCAGGGGGGGAAAAAAAAGCATCCCAGACGAGCCGCATCCTTTGACTGACAGGTGATATTTGAATAGTGCCGAGCGCTAATGAGTGATTAGCGCCACAAATGTCACTGGCTGAAAATGCCATAGAGAAAATACGAGTGGGCGGCGAATGAATCCGTATGTTTGGCTGACTCCACTCCACACACTGAGACAATCAAAGCCAAATATAATGCTTTGTTTTGGTCACAAATCCATGATTTTCCCCTTGTGGACAAGCCAAGTTAAATGTCATTTTGTTTCCTGGCATAAAAAAAAAGTTAAAAATAAACTGCCTTGTTTGGCAGAAGTATAGTTTTATAAACAGAGTGCTGATTAAATGCAGAGTGTCTGGTGTTGGTTTACTTAAATGGACATGCATCCTATCATAGGAAAAGCCTTCAACTGAACAGACGCTGCACTGTCTTCACATCGGCTACAGTCCGTATCCTACCTGAGTATAGGTGCCGATTGTGGATCAACAGACAGATGAACAGTGTCAGAAACAATTGAACACACACAAACACACTCTGTGAATAAGGTTGGGGGGGTTGGAGGGGAGGGGGCTCTGGGGCTTTATTCATAGAGGATGATCAAAGAGGCCACCTACCCAGTGGAAATCACACTAAACACAGGCTGAGGGTTTACACTCAGTAATTATCACTAATTGAGCTTATGCAAGTAGAAGGAGCCTATCATTACACGCTGAGCAGAGAGGGGGGGGGGGGGGGTGAAGAGAGGGGGAGAAAAATAGCTAGAAGGAGGATAGATAGCGGGAGATGGATGAAGGAATGCTGAGTGGGTGATTGACTCTTAATTTACGCTGCCAGATCTTTCAATTGTTCATGTATGATTCAGCTTTGTTTGTCACATACAATACACTCACGCTCACTTCCTGAACATTCAGGTGTCTTTCTAATAACTGTGCCTTTTGCAATAACCTTATATGTTTCCATCATAAGACAGGACTCATTTTATTTCATTGCAAACGGCAGTATAGAGCCACAGACACTCAGTGGAGAAGAAAAAGCCCCCAAATCACGGTCCAAATAATCCAAGAATGTTATTGCAATCCAAGTTTGTTTGTTTCGTGTGAACCACTCATTGTACTCTTCTCAACCTTTCCACTGCGTCAATCCACAAAAAAAAAACACAAATTCCTGCTTTCATTTGAACAATACACGAGACAATGATGATAGAGGATCATGGAACCTGATGTTCAACAAACGGGATCAGAGGAGCATCAACCACAAGCCCGAGAGCAGCTGTTGACTTTTCCTCCAAAAGCCTTCAGACGGCCAAACAAACCTCTGACAAAAAGTAGACTGTGTGGGTTCGGTTTTAGCTGTTTTTCCATCAGTCAAACGCACCGTTTCCCCCCCTCAGGGTGGAGAAACACTCAGTGCTGGCCAGCTGTTTAAATTGCTTCCAGACTCCGCGCTCGCCGCCCGGTATGAATAAGGGCGCAAACATGACAGGAATGCTGAGAAACAGGAATTCAGGTTGAGAAATGCTTTCACGGAGGAAATGTGGTTTTCCTCACACTGTCTTCTGGGTTCACATTGTGTTCAGAGTTATCTTAAATCTTCTCTGAGGTGTTTTGATATCTCCCGAATGATCTTCTGATTCTGTAGGTGGGGGAAAAAAAGGAAATTGTTTAGAGAGAGAACAATATTGCAAATCAGATTTTTCTCATCTTTCTTTCCACCAGGGATGACTTCAACATCAAGGTGCTGCAGGCTTTTGTGGAGCTGCATGAATTTGCTGACCTCAACCTGGTCCAAGCACTACGGTCAGCACAATGATGAAACCAAACAGATATGTCCTGTGACTCTCTGTGGCATCACATCTAAACCCCCCCTCTCCTTTCCCCCCTCCTGTAACTGTAGGCAGTTCCTGTGGAGTTTCCGCTTGCCAGGTGAAGCCCAAAAAATCGACCGTATGATGGAGGCATTTGCCTCGAGGTACTGCCAGTGCAACCCTGGGGTCTTCCAGTCAACAGGTCAGTCAGTTTTTCAGTCAGGAAAAGTTGAAGAATTCACATTTTTAACTTTTTGTCTCTTTTTGGCAAATGAATCACACTCAAATATGAAAATAGGAGGTGGGGAACCACAAAGCGAAGAAGGAGAGAAACAGCAATGAGTTGAGAGGTGCTGGGTTATTTAAACAATATTTTTATATGTATATGGTCAACAGGCTATTAGTATTTCATTTCATAAATATCATGGTTGTCACCAGTACCGGTTAATTGGGAGTTCCTGATCTCATCTGCCCCGACAGATGAGTTCCTAATGTGTTCATTCAAACGGATTTTAAATTGGATGTTATTTCATAATGTTCACTGTATGAAAGTGGATATTGTCAGTGAATTTATTATCCATTGCACATAGCTTGTAGACCTTCCTGTATTTGTCTTCCAAGAATTAAATATTTCTATCCATTGTTGCATCTATTTATCCATTTTATTCAGTTATATTACAGTTAATCTAGCTATCTATATACATCATGTATCCAATATTTTTATCCAGCTTTTCTTACAGCTAACTGCTTATTACCTAGAGAAATCTGTTTCAGCCATTTATCTTTTATTTTTAGCTAAGTTCAGTCTCACCACAGGCTTGATGTTAGAGCTGATACAAAGCAGATTTTATTTTTTATTTTTATGAATTGAGCTAATGTTTCCATTGCAAACTGCAAAGTATCCCCTGGGATAATTCCCCCTTTGTTTGGTAGTAACGGATGATAAACAATAATCAGGTTGTCTGGATGCAGATGAGCAAAGTGTGAAATCCAATATGTTGGACAAAGTCAGTGCACTGGCAAGTAGTGTAGTCTAATGTGCCAGCAGAAGTGCCGCCCCAGGGTCGAGGATGCATTGAGCGATGGCCTGTTTTTGTAATGCGTTTCAATCATTAAGCCATCGGAGTTACTGTAACTAAAGCTCAATGAGGATTAACCAGATTACAGTAACCGCAGGTCACTGCAAGAGATGGGATCAGAGCAAACAAACAGCAACAAACATGTTCCATACATTATTCAGGAAGACTCAACCTGGCTGAGTGATACATGGTCTTGTGATAAACAAAGTCTACAACTACAGCAATGTGTAAATAATTAAAGACTTTATAGAGCAAACTATTGTGTGCAAGATTGTTGAGAGTGCATGTGGTCCCATGGAGGGGATACTCCAAGTTTTATCAATTCAGTTGATGGACTCCCTGCTCAGGTATGGATGCAGCAAATATTGTTAAGTCAAGTGTAGTAATGCATGGTGGTAAAGCTGCAAGCAAGACTTCTTTACAGTGGCCCCATAAAGTCTCATGCACACGCTGTGTATAGGCATTCATGTTTGTCTGTGTGTGACAGTTGTGGGAGCGGGACAGAGCAGCAGCTTAGAGCCATGTGTGTAGCAGTAACCACACAACCACTCATAAAAACATAAAATGATCAGAGATCTTTAATTACCAGGGGAATGAGCAACCCGTTTCTCTCAGTGCTTCATCATGCACATTAATTCTTTGATTATACTGACATTCCTTTGGCAGTCGCCAGCATCTCTTGTCCCGTAGTAACACTGTGTGCGAAGCTCTTCTATTTTTTATAATGAATGTGTGTCAGTGGGCAGACAATAGGCAGCGCAGGACAGACAGGACCAAAGTGTGTCAGTGAGGGGAGACATACAGAGGGGAATGAATGATTCATTTACAGGCAGCCAGTGGCCCGTGTGTCTGAACATTAACACGCAGTAGATAGACTAATGCCTTCCCCCCTTCCCCCTACTTTTTCTCTCACTCGTGCCACAGACATTTTTCAAAAGGTATTGCAAATTCAGAATTATTAAAAAAAAATATGGCTTGTCTGTTTCTAAAAAGTGGTACATTGGTAAAAAAGAGAGAGGGACTAAGCCACATTTTTTCTTTGTGTCTGTATCTTAGTGTCTGTAAATGAATGACAAAAATTGTAATCATGTAGATGAATTACGGCTCACTTCCTAATTAGGGAATTACCTAATAATAGCAATATTACAAGCGGCAATATGTGTAAGAAGAAATAGAAACACTAAAGCTTATAATATACAAACTATCACCATATGCTGATGATACGCTGTTATGTATGCCTAAACCTGAAAATGTTGCACCGCATTATTTGCTTCCTAGACTAATGTATAAAGTAAATATCTACCTTAAAGAATGAAAAATCAAAAAAGATATAAAAAAATGGATTGTATGTGTATATATTGCAAGAAGAGGCTGTGTCAGTATCTAATAGTGTGTCACTGTGTCACAATGGAAGATATGGTAATTGTGTCCTATTTACCATCTCGGTTGACAGCTTATTATAACTTGCTCCATCTATGCCGTGCTCTGCATTGCATGAGTAATGTGTACAACTCTTTGATCTCATTTAGACCTGGTAGTAACATGCAATCCATTCATCCATTTTCCATAAACTGGTCGCGGAGGGGACTGGAGCCTGTCCTAGCACTAGAAACTGGGCGGGAGACAGGGCACAACCTGGACTAGTTGTCAGTTCAACACAGGGCTGACTATAGAGATAAACAACCATTAAGGCTCACATTCACACCTACTGGAAATTTAGAGCCACCAATTAACCTATATGTCTTTGGGCTGTGGGAGGAACAACATGCAATCTGTATGTGATAATTACTGTACACATGGTGCACGTTTAACCCATTTGATTCCATTACTCTGGTTCTTAGATACCTGCTACGTGTTGTCATTTGCCATCATCATGCTGAACACCAGCCTACATAACCCTAACGTCAGAGACAAGCCCCCAGTGGAGCGCTTTATCTCCATGAACAGAGGCATCAACGAAGGAGGAGATCTGCCAGAGGAGCTTCTCAGGGTGAGGATTTCTCAGAAATGAGTTTGAGCGTGTTTGTGTGGGATGATTGATCTCTGTGACCGTTCTGTCACACCTGCTTTGTACAACAGAGACATTTCCCACCACTGTTTACCTTTTTGATTAATAGTTTTCCTCCCCCCGCCTGCAGAACCTTTACGACAGCATCAAAAACGAGCCCTTCAAAATCCCAGAGGATGACGGGAATGATCTGACGCACACATTCTTCAACCCCGACAGAGAAGGCTGGCTCTTGAAGCTCGGTATGTGCTTTCACAAAAGTAACCTTGATTATGTTGATTTATGTCAGGAGAGCATTAGCGTCGTTATGAGGAGCAGTGTCCTTCATTTCCCTGGTGATGTGTGTTTGTGTTGTTTGCGTGTGTCTTGTTTGTAATGGGGCAGCTATGTTGGAGGTCGGCAACTCTTGGGCAACAAGGGCATTTAGCTCAAGTATAGCCCATTGACTGTCTATAAAGATGGATGACAGCTCTCTAAAAGTGAAGCCCCGTGGTGGTTGGCTGCAGTATAGGCCATAAACTCCACCCCCTTCATTTACACATCAAATAAATATAGCGGACGTTTTAAGTGTGCATTTTTCTGACTATGGTGCCAACCCTGATCACTACGGCACAAACTCTGGCGCCAAATCACGTCAAGCTGATATATAACCGTTAATCGGCCTGTTAAGTTAGCTTGTTAGCTTGTTTTTAGCTGTGAGCCCTTTGAGTTAACACCGGGGACAGAAGCGTGCATAAACAAATAAAAAATGATACTTAGTGTTCATTTTTCCAGTGTGAAGTCTAAATACTCAGGCTCCTTTTGCTAATTAGGCAGCTGACACAGTTATTTATGTTAACAGACGGTTAAAAGTTAAAAACTGGCAGGTCACAAAATGTGGAAAATCCTCTGCAATCCTCGCCAGACTTGTAAGTAGCAACATGAGCACTACAAAAACTAATTTTAGTTAGCTCATGATGATTTCTGCCCATGCAACCCCGTTTTTGCCCCAAAACTGTCCACCTCCATGATGCTGCTAAATAAAGTTCCTCCGGGAATCTGACACAACTGCAAAAGTGTCTCTTCGTCCTTCATCTCGTTACCTCTCCTCTTCGTTTGGTCTTGTATTGTCTCTTTCTCTCCTTCCTCTCCTCTCACTTGGAGCATGCTTCTTTTTGTGATTACACTCCTCTGTCTCCGGCTCTCTGGCATGGTGATTTTTTTGTGCTTGTTGTGTCTTTCAAATTCCTTCTGTGTTTTTTGTTCCTTCACTCTCTCTCTCTCTCTCTCTCTCTCTCTAACCTTTCAGCCTTTCACCTTTTGTTCTGTTCTTTCATTCTGTTCTGTGATGGCTGTTCCTCCTTAAATCTCTGTATTAGGAGGTAGGTAACACTCCTTCCTCCATCCTCCTGGTTCATCACAGAGTGCCCTGATTCTGGCATTGGCTGCCATTATCTCTATCTTAGCACACCGGGCCCCTGAACATGCTAGCCGCCTCATTTAATTGGCTTGTTGTATCAGAGCTGTTATTGGGCAAATGAGAACAGCATTGTGAGGTGATGGGTTATCTCATTCAAAAGGCAAGGCGAGTTGGAGGTCAGTGATCTCTTCTCACTGTGCATGGGGATTGGCTGCATTCCTCTTGTGGCTCTGGAGGAGGCCGGGTGACGCACAGAGCTCGTCTCAATTGGTGCACACGCAGAGCGCTCATTTTTTTGTTCACCTCATCAAACCACAGTTGACGTTTGCCACATCCTTTTTAGTCTACGTCCTCTTATCATTTAGACAGACATGCCATACCATGATTACAGGATAAAGAAGACAAAGTCATGTGTGTCAGAGCAATAAGCAAATAAACAAAGTGCTTTTAGCAGATGAAACTGAAACCTGGTGCGTTTTAGTCCAGTGTTTTATTTTTAAATTAAGTGGTGAACATTATTTTCCTTTGACCTGCTGTATTTACTGTAGCTTGCAGATGCAATTTCACAATTATACTGAAGATTATGGGCGCTCTCACCTTCAAGTTCACTTTCATATTGGTCAAAACAACTGATATTCCCAACTGTGTTTTTTGAAGTAATACTACAAAAGGAAATATACTTTTTTTGCTGAGAGAATATTGATAGCATTCATTTCTGTACAGTAAATATGAAGCTTAGCTTAGCTTAGCTTAGCTTAGCACAATAATTGGGAACAGTGAGGAAAAACAGGCGAGCTCTGTCCAAAAATAAAAAAATCCCAGTTTCCAGTCTTCGTGCTATGCTAAGCTAACCTAGCTTTTGGCTGTAATGTCCGTTATTAGCATCCGCACACAAGACTGGTGTCAGTCTTCTCAGCTAACTCTGGAAGAAAGTGAAAAAAAGGTGCATTAATCAAAATGTCATACTTATATATGACAGCTCTTAAAACATTAGCGGGTCAACCAGTGAACTAAACCAGATCCTTCGTAATAAAACTGCTGCATGCTTTGGAACCGATTTCAAGTAACGCTAACAAGGATTGCTCTGACATATATGGTGTGTATGGTGCTTACTCATTGATTCCCTGAAACAAACACCCAGGGGTCAGCCGGGTCACCTCAACAACAACAACAGGTCACCTCATGAGACCGCCCTGCGCTTCATACAGCTCCTGTGTAGCTATCTGCCAGAACATGCAGTCATGCTCGAGCTTAGTGAATGGGCTGCTTTGAGTCTGTGCCATGGGAATGTGTACCTTCCCTTCCACTGAGTGGCTGGTCATGCAGTGATATAAAGCCTATTTTCATTCTCCCCCCTCTGTTCCTGTTCCCTCGGTCCTACACTGCTGCTTCTTCTCTTCCTGTACAGATCCCTCTCTGTTTTCAGTTTCTGTCCCGCCAGCTGCACTTGCCACATCATTTCGGCTCCAAAATTTTTCCGTCAGTGAATTTCACGTTTAGCTCCATCAGAGGATTCCCTGCTTAATGAAAGAAGACTGAGCAGTCTGCTAACCTGTCGGGTAGTTCAGTAGGACATATTGCTAACCCATTGAGGTTGTGAAGATCTGTAAGCTCTCATTAGACTACACTATTCCCCCGGTCTGAGCCTGCTGCTGTGCCTGAATCCAGCATCATGCAGTGTGAACAGCATGCCATAAAATTCAGTTATTTAGACGCTCTTACAGTATATATCAGAAGGCCTGTTATTGGCAGAAAGGCCACAAACGCAGCATCTCTGCTGGTGTTTATGGAAGAAACTAATCACAAAACTCCTATTTTTTTATCCTCTTCAATTATATAAACTATTAAAATTGAGTAATGCGAGACTTTTAACCCACGCTCCTCCCTCTCTGGAGTGTCCATAAATAAACAAGCGAATGATAAATTTGCATTCGAATCACGTAAACACGGAGGACTCTGCAGCGGAAAGCCATAACAAATGTCAGGGATAAAGAGCTGTCTAGACTGTTATGTGTGTTCACTGTAGCAGGGTAAAACTTTAGATTAAAACTATGTTATGACCTCGCGCGCTCATTCAGGTCTAGTGAGTAAAATGCAGTGAGTGCATCTTAAAGAAAACATTGCTCATGCATAATGCAGGTGCTGGATTTTTACTCCAGTTTGCGGTATAGAATAAAAATCTGGGTCAAGTGAACATTACATATTGATTACGTCAGTAACGGCCGCTTCGCGCTCATCCCGTGAAGTCAGCAAACGTGTTATTATGGTGCACATATTGCAGGCTGTACATTGACATCATGTTTTTTTTTTGATTACATAGGTAAATTACTCATTGCGTCACCGATGGTGTAACAGAAAATCCAATAATCCCATTAAATCTACTTTTATCTGCTGAAGGAGACAGATGGAGAGATTGTGTCTCTTATAAGGAGATAACTTGATGTTATTCCTACATTCAGATGTTTAATTAGCCGCTCCTGTTTCAGTTGCCACATGAATGTGGTGTGTAGATGTCTGGGAACACGTTTCACAAGCCCCCGCCCCGTCCCTTTCTTCTCCTCGGGCATCGATCTCTCGAGACGGGGAGGGGGACACTGGAGGGATTATCCAGCCTCTGATTGAGCCTAATAATGCAGAGAGCCGATGATCAGAACCAGATGTGGCACGTGGAGCTGAGGTCTCCTGCAGGTTAGACTCTGTGGGAACACAAACGCCGCGACCTCTTAGGTTTGAACTCCAATGTTTTGTGTTTCTCTCCGCAGGCGGCAGGGTGAAGACGTGGAAGAGACGGTGGTTCATTCTGACCGACAACTGCCTCTATTACTTTGAATACACGACAGTAAGTTGACAGATCGATGTGGGGATATGACCGGACTGCAGGACACACACCTGACAGCTGTTCTGAACCTCAATCTGGGTTCTCCTGTTGTTTACCAGAAAGCAAATTACACAAATATATCTTTTGGCAGATTACTGGCAGAAAGAAAATGAATAGAGTGGATCTTAAAGAACAAGTCTGGCATTATAGTAAATAAAAGAACTTCTGAAGTTCACTTATTAATATGTTATATGTTGTTATGTAATCTGTATAAAAATCTAGGCTTAAAAAAACACAATTTGTAGTTTTAGGTGGAGTTATGTGCTGGACTATGTTTTTTTGCAAGGAGCAGTGACATCCTCGAGTTTCCACTGGTGCCCTGGACAATTCAGTGACAATAAAACTAGAATCTGTTGAACTAATGTCCAAATGTTGAAATATTCCTTTCAGAATATCAAAAAATATAGTTTTACATTTTAAAATAATGTAATATGGGTAGCCTTGCTACATGTGTGAACCAGCTAATATGTGGTATAGGCAGATAAAGTCTGACAGGATAAGTGGAAACATAAAACAAAGGCCACACGTGTCCTCTGCGTTTCCCTCACACACTTTAACACACACACAGATGAAGGCAGAGGTCTTTGCTTTCCAGCTCTGCCTCTTTAACAGATGCAGCCCCTTTGACCTAAATGAACCTCACTCGCGCAATTAACATGAGGCATCATGGGAAACATCTGCAAAGTCTACGGCACACATCTGGCACAGCTAGGCCGCAAGCCAAGTGCCTCCCCCCCAACCGGCTGCCTGTCACCCCAACATCGATGTTTTAGAGAACATCCCCTGATACACACACACACACACACACACACACACAGCTGCACCAACCCCTCAGCACACACATACGCACACTGCAGCGGGAGCACACACGCATTAAAAAAAGGCACACACAGCCAGCTGTGAGCAGCCGTCCCAGGGCATTTCCTTCCCCCTGTCGTGCCCCCTCATTAGTAGGAAGACGACAAGCAGGACACAGGGCTGTTCCTCAAGGTCCCCCCCAACCCATACACACACATACACACCCCACACACACCCCTCACATCTGGCCCCGCAGACAGAATAGGAATCAGTGGAGGATGGCGGGTGTAGGGTTATGTCTCCCTCGGGTGCTGTCCCCTACGTGACCAGGATGAATAAAAACCTCCGGTGTGCTTTTATCACCACCTTGATTTCTAGCTTGATTCTGTCAGGCTCCATATGTTGAGGTAGTTGTTGAAACACTTGGGTGCAGTGGAAACTAAGGGTGCTATATGTAGCATCAAACGTGTGACTCTAGTTTTATTTGTAGCTGTTACAAATCACACAGTTTTGCTTTGAATACTTGCTGTAGAAATAGTTACCCTCCACCAGCCACACGTGGCAGAAAACACTGTAGTGTAAGTGTATTCATTTAAATGTTAACCTGAAATGTGATGCAACATTTCCAACACGTTCCACATCCAAATAAAAATTAAAAATTAAAAACCACAGCTTTGAAAGTTTACCATCTTCGGTTTAGCATGTTAGCATATTAAAGTAAAAGTAAGTAAGTTGATACTATCTGGGCCGGATCCTCTCTTTATTGCACAATGACTTCATCTTACTCTTGGTCCCATCTTAAAAGAGGACAAAGGACGTACGCGCTGAGCGAGTGACATGTTGACACTGAGTGGTGTCTTTTTGTGTCTGTTTCCAGGATAAAGAGCCTCGTGGGATTATTCCTCTAGAGAACCTCAGTATCAGAGAGGTGGATGAGCCCAGGAAACCTGTAAGGAGCACCTCTAAACACTGTCCCGTCCCTCTCAATCCGTCTTTCAGATTCATTCGGCGAACATAAACTTTGCCAAAACAAAACAAAATGTCATTTTTGCCTCCCGATGTCTTCCCGCAGAACTGCTTCGAGCTCTACAACCCCAACCACAAAGGTCAGGTGATCAAAGCCTGCAAGACAGAGGCGGACGGGCGAGTCGTCGAGGGCAACCACGTAGTGTACAGGATATCGGCCCCCACGCCGGAGGAGAAAGAGGAGTGGATCAAATCCATCAAGTAAGAGAGACGCCGTGTTAGTGTGGATCCATTTACACTGAGAGGGCACTTAGCCAACACCGGGCTGCTCCCATGTGACACTTTCTCATGTCTGACCTTGACTGTGAGACCCCACAGACACACACACACACACCCAGCACAGCTGTGAGCTTAATCAGAAATGTGCAGGCCAGCACAAAGACACACACACACTCATGTTGGTGACTAAATGTGACTGGCTTTCTCACACTTCTGCACAGATAACGCTCGGTGGTGATTTCTGCTCGGCTGGATAAGCTCACTTCCCTTTTGATTGGGGGCTCGGCGAGCAAAGAAAAACACACCCCCCCTACTCGGCCGCCGTGGCTTTGCAAAGCCTTTACACCTGATCCGTCATGTTCAAACGCTGCCTTGTTAACCAGGAAGGAGAGTGGAGGTGCAGCAGTAAATTGGACCCAGCGGGTAATTGATCAGCTCGCTGGTTATCATCCACTCAGCTGCAGCTTCACCAACAAATATGATCAATATCACAGCAGAAATCATATTACGCAATACTTCCATCCTCTAATGATATTAAAAACCCACTTAGCATTGACATATGTGTGTCCATTAATGAAAGTGATGGGTTTTTCCAGCTAAGTTACTGGAAATCTTGTTGGGATGAGGCTGCTTCGTGTACAGTTAAAGTGATTGGAAAGAAGAGAGAGGTGGTCATTTTTCTTGGTTTGGGAGGTTCGGTCTGTTGACTTTCAGATGACACACCGTCTGCATTACACATTTCACACTCCTGTTGCAGGCCTGCGAGTGTTTTTAGTACAGGAATAATAGAGACCAAGTCTGGACTCAGCGGGACGGAGCTGTGCTGCCTCAAACACACTCTCACTTGACTCAGCTGCTGGGGCGGCAGACTGTCCTGTGGTCAGCAGATTCACACACACACACAAATACTGTACCCACCCCTGACTCATCTGCTGGAAACTGCTCCGGTCTTGTGGTAACTGTTCGGCGCACATACTTGTGTTCTCAGCATGTGGATTGTTCTGCTGCTGGGAATGTTACTCAGTGTTATTCTCATCCTCGCTATGTGTCACCAATGGTGGCATGAAAGTAGGTACATTTACCATGCCCGAATTCGAGGTACTTGAGTTTTTCCATTGTATGCATGCATGTAAGTTTGTATGCATACTTTTAGTTTGCTACATATGTCTGACAATTTGGTATGTTTTGTATACATACTTTAAATAGATTTTTTTTCTAATACACTGAAGTTTTACAGCTTCCTAAGCTAAATAAATCAAAAAAATATCATCCTATCTATAAGTTGAATTAGCTGGTAAATGCATTATCATACAGATCTGTGGTTCTCAGAACAGTAATGCTACAAGGATGAGCATATATGATATAAACTAAATGAACTATATATAAATTATATAAACTTAAAAGTAATTAAAGACAACCTAAATAAAAATGTCAAAATTGGAGTATTTAGCAGCTAAAGAGTCAAATATTTCTCTCGGGAGGTGGTGGAGACCGAAATAGAGACAATAGGAGACAGAATATCGGCCACCCTTTCACCAGAAACACAACTCTAAATAAATGCAAATGTCGCTTCATGCCTGCTGGGCGTGTAAATAGGCAATTGTTTGCTAGCGTGTTCAGCTTATCAACTTAAAAGCTCATTTCCTCTCTGTAATTGCAGGTTTGAGTCGACTAATAGAGGGCAGCATTAAAGGAAGAATCCACCACAATGTGCTGGTTTGCTGTTAAAAACACGTGGATGCGTTGCTTTGATCAAAGTCCAAACTTCTCATTTCCCCTCCTTTTTTCCACATTTGGTACTAATAAGTAGCACACTGCTGTGTTTGCACTCCTACTAAAATATACCGGCTGGATGTTTATAACCCGTCACACTTAGCAGCAATGCACGTTCTGATCGACAGCTCTGTCCTCTGAGAGCTTTAAAATGAGTAGCTGGCAACATTTTTGTTGCATTACTGGCCGCGTTTGGCCGCTTGCCGTCGTGTTTTGTCTGTGGATAACACAAGTAATGAGATGTTGAGCTATTTATAGCACACTAAATGGAGTTTGATTGAAAAACAGTTTTCAGAGGTGCAACAAATCGCTGTAAATGTCACGTTTTCGGCGTTGATCACTTGGAATCAAAGCAAAATGGGTTATATCCCCCAGAATGCAGTGTAGACACGAGACATGTGACATATTTTGGGTAGGATGCACTGACTGATAGAGACGAGACAGATTAAGGTCAAGTTGGTACACTGTGAAATGACTTGGAGTGCTCCAAACATCACAAACTGAGCCCATGTTCAGTGTTTTTCTTCTCTTTACAGCAGATTTGAACATTTTTGATGGTGATCAAAACACAAGTTGTTAGCGATGTTGATGAATCAGACTGACAGCGTATGAAGGACTGACGTGAGCACTTGGAAACAGTCGATCAGTGATCCGCTCCTTCCTGTCCTCTCTCCACAGAGCAAGCATCAGCAGAGATCCTTTCTACGACATGCTGGCCACCAGGAAGCGAAGGATAGCCAATAAGAAATGATGACCGCCCACCTTCGACCACACCTGCCTCGCCACCGTGTCTGTGACCAGCAGAGTTCTCGTGTGTGTATGTGTGTGACTGTGTGTGTGTGTGTTACAGAGGTCATGAAGGCCTCCCATTTGTTCTGTCAGGGCTGGAGGACGAGCAGCAGACAGAGGTGGAGGAGGAATTTTACGGACCGAAACGGATCAAGTGACCTCCGACTGAAGGTTTTCTGCGCCTCAGTTCACGGCTGATGTGACTGTGAAGGTTTTAGTTAAACTGGCACTGTCGTGTGCCTGTTTGGGGGGGTGCAAAATCTTTACCGAGCTTGGATGGAAGGAAAGAGGACGACAGCCATGTGGAAATCTTTGCATATTGTAGCTGTGGGCGAGCTCGCCCTCTGCTGGACACACGACGAACTGAAGCTGCCGTGCTGCACGGGCGCAGCTCGACGAACTTTTCCCCGTCGTATGACACCCGAACCAGCTCCCCTGGTTGGTTGATGGCTGTCTGCCAAGAACACTCCCAGGAGCCAGTCAATATTTTATGTTCACCTCATATGTCCTTCGACAACTGCCAAGGCCGACAACTACAGAGCTACAGAGAGCCACAAGCTTAGAAATCAGCTGGTCTGATTGGTAGCCCTCAATCTGTATATGCAAACACTTGAAAATGATTTATTCTAGAAAAACATAAGCTCATATACTTTTTTTTTTCTTTTTTAATTTACAGTACGCTCCCTTGTTTTCTCTTTGTAGGCTAATGAATTGATGCAGGTTTAAGGGATTTTAATGACCCTCGAAGTGACCACGGTTTCCAAACCGTCATGCCGCGTATTGAAGATCCACCTCTGTGATCAATTTCATTTTTGTATTTATTTTCTTAATTTGTTTAACAAAAAGAGGCAGCCCCCCCCCTCCCACCCCCACCCCAATTTACATTATGCATGTATAGTATATAATGTACATACTGTTTTTTTTTTTTTTCCTCTGTTGTGTTTATGTAGCATGTAAAATCATGATGGCCGTAGCCTATACCCGTTCACCTTTTTTGTTCAACAGCTAACAGTTTACAATAGTGGAAGAGGGACTTTGTGCAGCTCTTTGCAGAGCAGTGAGACCTCCTCGCACTGCGTTATTACTAAAGATCAGATAATACATGATGCTATATGAAAGGAATAACTCACGATGCCGAGTTGGACATAGAGTAAAAAGGACATAAACGGGTTCAAAATATCCTTGAATACCGCGTGGATGCCGACTGGAATAGAAGAACAGTTTTCCCCAAAACAGATCAAGCCAACGCGCAGCTGATCTTTCAGTGGCAGATGAAGTTTTGAGTTTTGAACAAGGCTTGATGTGAGTTTAGGAAAACTGCTCCTGAATACTTTGATGAAGAACTTTGAATAAAAATACATGCTGATCAGAAAACAAGTCTTTGTGTGCGTGTGAGCTCAACTTACCCGGGGTCTTTGGTTATTTCAAACATGGAAACGGAGAATAAAATATCGAGTCTGCTGACTCAGATAGCTAGAAAAAGTGTGTGTATTTAACAAAACCTGAATACAGAAGAGTGCTATTAGTTTTCATCCTCACTTAATGTATCTACATCATAATTTAACCGTAGTGGAAAGTTTGTTCAACAAGAGGCTCGAGTACAATCAATCTATTCCTAGTATATGATACAAAGGCAGACCAAAAAAAAAAAAAAAAAAACCCTGGCAACTCGTCAGTCAATCAGTACCCCCCCCCCATTCATTTCAACGCAGCTTGTAAACAAAGTCAAAGACCAGGAACAGATTACAATTTCTGACATTAACAAATGTATTTTAAGGCTTTTACCTTATACAATGTATAAATTCTGACATGCTAAACTTAAAGATATAACAGCAGTTTTTCAACCTCTGTCTAAAGTTGAAAAAAAAAACAAAAAAAACAAAAAGCAGACCGTACCCAGCAGTGACTTTTGTTGTCTGGAGAGTACGGTCAAAATTAACAAGTTTTTTTTTCTAAAAACGAAGCAAATCAATTTAACGTCTACGGGTAACCCTGATACAGGATCTTTACGTATAAAAATAACTGATAGTACAGTTCAAAATTAAATTCACAGTATTTTTTTTATGACGCTAGAAGACACAAACTGTATTTTTCATTAAAAAGCAAACACAAATGGTCCACAGCCATAATAACAAATTTCTGATGCTTTTTTTTTTTTTAAAAATGTTTTAAGGAGAAAAAAAAATGAGAGAATGTGAGCGAGGGGGAAGAGAGAGAAACCTCTGTTTTTTGTGAAGGAGTTTAAAAACGACAGAGGGTGAATCTTAGGCTTCAGAGCAAAATGGAAACAAAGAAAAAAAAAAAAAAAAAAGCTGGGAAATGTCCTCAAGTCTGTCCAGGGTTAACGTGGAGGTATCAGTCAGCGAAGCCTTGTTCCCACCGACGTGCTCGTCGGTCTCGTTTGTGAGCATCTCCCTCCGTTTCGTGTCCGCTCCCAGTGGGATCAAAGAAGAACAAAAAAAAAAAATAAAATAAAAACTCCAAATCATTGCGGCTCTGTAGATATGGTGACATCTTAAACTTGCAGCCAACGTGAAGCCTCACAGTTTTTCCTCTTAGGCTACACATTTCCCTTTTGTTTCACTCTGATTTGAAGCAGGTGGACGATCCGCGATGGATGTTAACGAGTTTTCAAGTCCTGAGTTCCACTGAGCAGCAGCTGAGATGTTTAAGCTCCAGGCTTTGTTTGTGTTCATACAAGTATATATTAATATTTTCTCAACATAAATGTTCAACAGGTGAATGTTTGTTTTGTTTTTGTTTTCATCATAGTTAGGAGAATTGCGGCAAATAAATCAATGCCTTAAAAAAAAAAAAAAAAAGAACATTTAAAACACTTTAGTTGTGGTAAAAATACAATATATTTCCGATGAAGAAGCACCACGTAAAAAGTTGTTGATGTCATTCCTCTGCTGTTGTTAAAACCGTGTTGATGTGTCTGAAATGAGAGAGAGAGAAGCTGAAACATTTCTCTTATGAGACTTCCTGTTGTTTATTAGCACTGACTCCATACTAATCATTTTAAAAAAAGGGGGCGCCCACTCACAGTCAGTGTTTGAAGCCACTGGAGAATCCGTGGGAGTCGCCGTTGGTTTGGCTGTAACCGTTTCCTACAAAACGGGATCAACATGTAAGTGATTAAACATTTATTTCAGCGACAAGGACGACGTGGATTGGGAGAAACCTGTAATACCTGTGTGTCCGTTAAGATGGCGGTGAGTTGAACCGTTTGTGGGTGAGGTGTGGTTGGTGGGCAGAAGATGGTCTCCGCTGCCGTCGGCATACTCTGTTCGCCGGCGTTTTTCTGGTGAGAAACCGTTGTGTTTAGTGTCCTTGGTGTCATAGTATCGCCGCTTGCGGCTCTCCCTCTCCTCGCTGCTTCTGTTCTTGTGGCTCCGGGACGCTCCTGGGCTGTGCTGCTCGCCGTCGCTGTCCCGCTGCCTCCGCTTTTTCTTCTTCCTCTTTTTTGTTTCGGCGGCTCGGTCTGAATCCACGTCGGAGCTTCTGGGAGAGGACAGGAAACATGTCGTGATCATTTTCAATCCACTGAATCTAAAATTGACTGTGAGGTTTCAGGCTCTGTCATCAGTCCTAGTCTTCAAAAGTCCCAAAAAAAATAGCCCAAGAGAAGCTGAAACTTAACAGATAGCATTTTATGGTGAATGGTTTTGCAAAATGGCAAACCTCAACAAAAAAGTGTCAGGCAGCATGATGGCAATGATGGCTTTACTCACCCGCTATCTCTGTGTCTGTCTTTATCCTTCGACTTCTTCTTTTTCTTGCTCTTTTTGTGTTTTTTAGAGCGACGTGCCTCCGCGCCTTCGTCCCTCTCCTTGCTCAGAGGATCAGAGGTCCTCTTGTGATTTTGATCCTCCCTGTTTGGAGCAGATTCAAACGTGGAGGGACGAGCCCGAGGGGGCGAGCCCTTTGACTTTGTTGAGGTTTCTGCCGCCGTGGCAGACGAAGAAGTCTCCTCCTTTGACGAGTAATAGTCCCTGTCCCTGCCGTTGCTCTTGTCCTTCATCGCCCGGGATTCTCGACTGTCCTCCTGCCACCTCCAGCGACTGTGAGACTCCTCGCGGTTGGGATAACCGTGTCCCCTCCGCCCACGGTCCCAGTCCTCTCTGGACCGGTAGTGGTGATAGTGGTGGTAATGGTGAGAGCACCTGTCACGATCACGCTCCCTGGGGTGGTGGAGAGTCCGCTCCCAGCGACGTTCAGACTCCCAGTCCCTGGAGGAACGATTGTGAGGAGGCAAGCGATCCCTGTAGGAGCGATGGTGCTGGTGATCTCGGTAGTCTCTCCTGTACCGATGGCGATCACCGTCACTTTCTCGCTCCTGACTCCTGTCCCTGTAATGTCTCTCTCGGTCTCTGCTCCAGTCAGAGCACAGTCTGTCTCTCTCCCTGTCTCGAGAAGATTGTCCTTCATTGCCTTTAGGACTGGGCTTAGACTGGTGTTGCTCCTTAGCACCTGTACGCCCTTCAGTCCCCGCTGACGGAGCACTGGTCTGCACTTGAGCCGTTGCGTCGTCCCCAACTTTGCTGACCTTCTGCGGAGCTGCAGAGGCCCCATTGGAGCTTTGGGAGCATTCTGGCGGGGTGGATAAGGCCGCATTGATGTTGCCATGATGGGCAGAAGAGGAAGCAGATTCTCTGGATGGGACAGGATGGGTCTTTGTAGCAGTAGCTGAAGGTAGAGAGCTAACAGCGGAGGATGCTGTATGCTGAGGCAGGGGTTCAGACACAGTTTTAGCCCTTGTGTCAGGAGGGGAGAGGTGCTGGCTTTCACTGGCAGGAGGGTGGATGCTCTGAGAAGAACTGGCCTGGGACGAGGCAGAATTATGTGTCTCTTTGCTGAAAAACAGACAAAATATACGCACACGTTAATATCGCAACTATCTAGCATGTTGATTTTGAAAGTGTTAATCTCACTACGCAAACAAATGGTACTGTTTAATACATGTTTGGCAGAGCAATAACCTTTTTCCAGCTCAGTATTAAGAGTGCTTATCTTACCTTGTTTGACTGTGGTCACTGTCTAGTCCATTGGTAGCTACAGAGGAAGAACTGCTGTGATTGTTGCCAGCGATCTGAGCAAAAACAAGACACAATTATGAATTCAGACACATAACCACAGTTCATTGACTTATTACTACATTATAAAGGGGATTATTTACTTTATCAGGCGTGCTGTGTCCATTCACTTTGTGGTGTCCATAATGGTGTCCGTTCTGACTGGATTTAGAGATGCCATTTGTTGGTCCGTTCAATCCGTTACCATTGTGGTGCACTCCCGACTCTCCATTGGTGGCTTGAGTGGATTTGTTAAAGACTTCTCCCGTTCTGTTGTTTCCATTAAGGTGAGACTTTGCTAAACAGCCGTTATCCAGAGTACCGCCGTTCTCCTGGTCTGATTCCTCTGAGGACTCCTGGCCGTACGGCACCAGGAACGACGCTCCGTTCCCTCCAGTGTGGCGATCGCCGTTACTGCAAGACGTGCCGTTAACGTGGTTAATCTGACGCGGAACGAAGCGAATGTCTGAGTGGACGTCTGAGGTAGACTGTGAGGAGGACAAAGAGCTGGAGGAGGAGCTGCTGCTGGCAGAGGACGGCTGGCTGTAAGAGGACGAGGAGGAGGAGGAGGAAGAGGAGGAGGACGGGCGGTTCTGTTTGCCTTGTCCAATGAAGAATGAAAGCTTCTGGCGTTTGTCGTGGTCTGGGAGCATTGTGGGTCGGCTGATTGAGTGGGAGATGGAAGAAGAGGAAGAGGCCAGTCCATGGCTAGGTTTTCCCACAACACTGCTGCTGGTGCTGGGCTTGGAGTTAGTGGGATAGTCCCTCAGAGATCCATTCCCATTAACATGGAGAGCGCTCTGAGGAGGAAATGAAAAGGACACATGTTGAGCGTCTCAGTCTAACCCTGGCTGCATCTTAAATTTAATTTAGAGGTAAGCAAGTCTGCAGTACCTTGGTCATGTGTGGTGGCAGCTGGGGACCTATGAAGCCAATGTTGTTATGGTGGACGGTGGTGTTGATGCGTGGTATCACCACCGGACGTGGAGATGACTGACCGGGGATGCCTGAATTATGGCTCATGTGGCTGTAGTCGCCTGTTTTCTTCATGTCACTGGACCTAGAGACACACAAGAGGGGACATTAGTGATAGGAAACATTTGAAATGACTAATGTGAAATGAGCGAGGGGGATCCTATTAATTTTTTTAAATGTTTCTTAAGACATAAAAAACGAATACAAAATAAAACAAAAGGTCACAATTTAAAGAATTAGTCAATAAATACTAATTATAAATAAATAATTGCTTTAAGTACATTTCTGTTATGTTCACTACATCTGAATTCAAGCTGACTTATGACTGTACAAGTATTTTTAAATGGTTTACTCACTTGATGTAGAAGAGGACGTAGGCCTGCTGGTTGAGCACAGACCTGATGTCACTGACAGACACAGAGGAGTCGTTCATCTGATACCACTGCCCATTGCTTGCCTGAGAGACACAACAGAGAAGTTGGCAGATTTGAACCTAACTGCTTGACAGAATAATCACTATTACACATCTTCCATTTCAAGTTTTTTCCCCTTTTCTTTTATGAGTTTTAGTTACTAAATTAGCTTTGAAGTGTACACTTATATGCTTTCAAACTAAGACTTGAAAATCCAGTTTCTTTATATTTTAGGACCTCAGTATGTGAAGGAACTTTGCATTTAATTGTCATAGCGAGCGGCCGATTGCTAGACGTGTTGGAAGTGTTGGCAGTGTTGGAAAGACAAATGTGCTTCATGTGTGCTTGGCAGCATCCTGACAGATTAGAACAGTGGTCTGTATCAGTGCCAGTACCTTAATATAGCAGAAGTAGTGTCCAGCGTGACAGCTGAATCCAGAATGGACCAGCACAGCGTACAGCCCGTAGACCTGGGGCTCGCCTTGGGACTGAGACATGAAGGGCCGTAGGTCCAGGTACTCTGGATATTTCACATCCTGGTGACCAGAAAACAGCTGCTTAATATCAAATATTCACTTAATAAAATCACTGTGTTTTGGGAGCTGTCCTATATCACAGTCCACACATGTCGTTTTACCTTTGTGATTTTGCCTCCGCTGAAGTTCGCAAAGCGTTTGAGTGAGAGGGTGAGCACGTTGGCGCTGCGGTGGATGGTGAATCTCTTTGAGGCCGTGACCATTTTTTTGCACCTAAAGGAAGCAAACATTTGATTGGTTATCTGGCAAACAGATATAAATAAACAACCAAATCGAACACTGGCTCTTTCTTGTGTCTCTTGGCTGGATTGCTTTTGTCTGGAAAAACTCACTTGGTGCATTTGTAGGCGTTTTCTCCATCCAGCTGTTCTGGCTTGACAAACTGCTCCAGAGCCTTGGAGACACTGGGAGCCGTCTGCATGGAAAGAAAATTGGTTTTGGAAATGTTGTTGCAATAATCTGACTCCATTGATTAGTTTGGAGTAAAACAGAAACATTAGACACGAGTGACGACAATGAATACTAAAGGTAATATACCTTTATTTCCAGAGTAATATCCAGAAAAGGGTCAAATGTATCAGAGACTGCTTTGCAGTTTAAACATTTGACTGAAAAAGAAAAAACAATTTATTTATCAGTCTAGCAAAGCTGTAAACAAACAACAAACAGCAAATTGACTTCATGTAAAAGAAATAAATCAAGAAATCAAAACTATTAACTTACCTCTGGACCTTAGATACCCGCCAAATACTTGATGGATGAAAGTGGTTGCCTGCGTTTGCCTGTCCAATCTGTCAGAAAGATAGATATGACGGTGAGAAACAGGGTCATGACACAACTCATTGCCTCATTAATCCAACAAACAAACAGACAACAGTACTCAGTCACTTCACAGTATTCTGCACTGACAAGTCACAACGTATTAGACCCTAAAGAGTGCGGACGGGAAGAATTGGAGCAAGAGTAATTAGCTGAGAGGCCACCTGTTACTACAGAATAACAATCGACTCGATGTTTGAGGTTTCTAAAATCCATTTTTAAAAAGTCCCCTGAGAATGACATGGTCTGCCTGGTCTATCTATTAAACATGCATGCAGACTAACTCATGGCTCCACACTGATTCATGTATTTCAGCAGAAAAACATGAATATTTCAGCGGATCTTCATACCGCTTTTAAGCTACACTTAGACTGGATCAGCACAATACAGAAACAATTATATTTACTGACACAGTCAATGGCCAGTATTAATATTTAAAAGATAATGATATTAAAAAATATGATAAACCTTTGGTGGGAATATGATTCTGTGTGATCCTGAGCTGCTTTTTGGAAATGGATGAAACTTACTTGGATCCAGGTAAGCAGGACTTTTGCATAGCATCCACTGTGTACCGCAGGAACTCATGAGCATCCTCCTGGCTTCCATAGCGGAAGTGCTTTGCAATCCCTGTGTGGAAAACAAGCACAAAATCATTTAATTGTCGAAGATGATGAATGTCATGATGCTTAGGCCACCGTAAAGTTCAAATTTCATCCCCCAGAAATTTTCCCTCCAAAATTCAAAAAGGTAAACAGCCACACAGCGCCTCCTGTCATTCATTCCAGGTAATCATTTTGTAAAAAAAGGAATCATTTTAGTGTTTTAGCTATACAGAAACTTACTTTTGAGCTCATTGAGCACACCAATGGGCTTAATGACATTCCCAGAGTTGGCAAAAACCTGAATGATGTGGTTTTGCATGGTGCACATCATACAGAACCCTGGCTCGTGACCTGCAGCAGGAACAGATGGGCGAAAGAGTGATGAGCAAGACGTGAATCAGGCTAGAAAACAGCTCATAGATAATGCTGAAGTGTCTAAGACTGATGTGATAATTATTGTGTGTCTGTAATGTACAAAGATGCGGCGTGAAACACACAACGTACATGTCTTTGAGTGCTCGCGTGTCAGCATGTAGTTGGCAAACGGAGGGGTGTAGGTGAGACACTGCAGGGCCGAGTTCAGAAAGCAGGTGTTCCCCATGTTCTGCAGGCCTGCGCCAATGCGGTGAACCTGGGTCCACTTTAGGTTGAGCCGCTCTGGAGCAAAGAGGACCTTCTGCGGCAAGTCAATGCCGTCATCACTGCTTATCACTGGACACACAAGAGCCAACACCATTACTAAAATTAGAGTCAATGCATTTGAAAGGTCAACAATTATCTCTTCATGCGTCTATGTAAGTACATACTGACACATAGACAAGGAAAGCCGAACCCTTACAGTCACAGCCATCAGTCTAAACAGTTACATAATGTCTAAAGACCAACACAAGCTGACGGAGAGAAAGTTTGCTTTCACTTTTGTTTCTGTTTAAATAACACTGCTGCTCTTTATGCCAAAACAACACAAGCTCAAGTGATTGATCACGCTTCAAATTTAAAACTGGTCTGATTATGTAACTGGATGAATGAAAATAGAGTGAAAGCAGCAACACAACACCCACAAAACCAGTTGTGTCACAGGCTCATACAGAAACAGCAAAAAGTTTCATAGCCGCAGCTTTATGTTATTCATGTAGAACATGTCCAGATAATTTGTTTGAATCAGTATGACATCTATCTATTATATCTACTATAGCAACTGAAAATGAAAATTAGCAACATGGTCTTTTTGGTAAAAGACTACTAATGTGTTTTGTTTTGAGACCAAGCAAAGTGTACATCAGCATTTCCAATATGGGTGGAAAATATTGATATTGGTATATTAGTATCATCCTCAAATGCAAGCCTAATTGTACTGCTTGCCAACACAACAGCTACTGTGTGATGAGTACATGAAGACAGAGAGTACAACTTGGCCGAGCCCGGGGTCTACACGCTATGGAATACATGTACCCTGCCAACATCCTAAATAGTTTCCTCCCAGCTCTCAAGACACATGCATCATGAAAACACTGCTGATAAAAGCCCTCACTCCTACCTTGCTCCTTGGGCCGGTCCACAGAAGAGGGTGTACTGTTGTAGACCACGGCTCCGGGCGTCGGGCCCAGGCAGCCTCCTGGAGCCTTCAGCCTCGGAGAGTCACTGGGCATTGTGGGACCCACCGCCCAGCTGCTGGAACAGCTGCCGTCCATCCCCACGTCTCCACTGGTGAAGGGAGATCGCTTACACCCTACTGACTCGTGGTCAGACTTTTCTGAAGATCTGTCAACTATGGTCATTGTTCATTGCTGTATGAGGGGGGCAGAAACACAGACAGCTTTATGTGCCGCAGAATATACACAACACGTTTAATGTTTTGCGTTTATCATCTATGTTCATGAACAGAAAAGTTTATTCACTTTCTCAGAGAACACAGGAACATGCCAGCAACTGTATAACAGATTGTTTACATAACAGAGAGCCAAATTCAGTGGGAGTAGTCTGAAATAGCTTGATCTCTCACAAATGACGCGGGCTGCACGTTTTTACTTTACATGCATTGCATTTTGTGACTAAACAAGAGGCTACAATGGCTTGATGTGGGAGAAGTCTTTGCTGACAGATCACAATTATCAAACGTGTAAATGAACAAAAGCTGTGAATAGAAGAATAGCAGGGGCTGTGGCAGAGGTAACACATTTGTCATTCAGCCTCCGCTTGCATCTAAAAACTACATTAACATAGCTGCAGCTGATAACCTTTTATGGACATCGTGCAACGTTTCCTTTAAAAAAGCAAACGTCAGAAAACAATGGCACGATTAACTTGCGTTTTAAATGTGGCCAACTTCGGAGCGCTACCAACTGTTTTGCCGCGATAAAGTTACAAAGTGTCGATTTCTAGTTCAAAAACCGCGACGGAGGAAATTTCCTGGTCGGAAGCACGTTTACAACAACAGCTGTTCCCTCCCACCCGCTCCGGCAGACTGGCTCACGTTGGCTAAC
Organism: Nibea coibor; assembly: GCA_023373845.1. Taxonomy (NCBI): domain Eukaryota; kingdom Metazoa; phylum Chordata; class Actinopteri; family Sciaenidae; genus Nibea; species Nibea coibor. Next base: position 12,915,515 of record CM041728.1, read on the forward strand.
AGACGGCTGCTAGGCCTTTAACACGCAGCGCTGCTAAACCTCACTAAAACACCAAATAAACCTTTTGTTCGCCCCAGTGGGAGACGGGCCACCGATTAAAAGCTCACCTTTCTCGCCAAAGGCCGGGGACAGTATGACTGATGAGGCGCGAGGGGTTCGCGAAAGCACCGACACCATGGAAACGGCGAACGTAACACACACACACACGGCTAGCAGCGGAGCTAGCAGAGCGCGCGGCGGCGCTCGTGCGGCAATATTGATGCTAACGCTGCTAGCTAGCTCGGCACGATGGACGCTGACTGACATGGCGGGGAGTAACATAACCGACTGCTACGGACGTCTAAAGGCGCTTTTCTGTTTCCACTTCGAAATGTATTTGATTTACAACAAGCGGGGCCGAGTAACGGGACGTCTAGCTAGCTTAGACAGGAGGGGCTCGACACCGGCGGCTGTGTGTGCTCGCTGCGCTGCTCCCTCCGACATGACAGAGGACCGGTGTAAGGCTACTACAACAAATCTCAGCGGCTCAGGCCGCCCAAAATACCGCGGCTGCATACTTAAAGTCCCCCTTGATGGTAAAAGAAACAACGCACTCACCTGGAATGTGTTATGAATACGTTAGTAGCTGTTGTAAATCCATTCCTTATTTCCAGTGGGTGTCCGGCGGTGAACAATGACGTAGCTAATTGCCCCACGGGTACATCCGGGTACCTGCGATGAAACGACGTCTCTGATTGGCTCGTTCTGCCGTTTCTCTGCGAGGAACGTGTTTCGGGAAGATCCGTCGCATGTACACACCTCTGACCTTTTGTGTACATGATGTACAACCACCACGGTGTGCTTTATACCCACTGACTTATGAATATAGGCGTCTCCAGCCTAATTATTTTGTCATAAACAGACAACCAGATCGATTTGACAGCGTTAATTGTCTATCTATGCTGAAATACTCATTTATAAATTGTTAATTGAGTACCTACACCATGGAAGGTTCTCAAAATATGAGTGCACCCCTTTGTGATCAGTAAATCAAGTTTATGTACACACATGCATGAAAATAAACGTGCCTTTCCCTATAAAACCAAAGTTGTGATACTGGTGGTGTCCACAATTTGCTGACAATGGACAGCTTCTTCCTCGGGATTGAAAAGCTGCACAAAAATCAAAATACACATTGTTACTTCTGCTTCAAAGTCATTGTTTCAATTTGTTCTAAATGTAATACATTGAAAGCAACATCTCAAATAAACGAGAAAATTGCTTCTTATAAAACCCACAAGGCTTGGCAGAAATATGTTTTATTGGACAGCTGAATGAAGATAAATAATTGCACCCTTACATCCAGGTGTACAATACACACTCAAATGCTTACACGCCCACATACACGCACACACACACGCACACACACACACACACACACACACTCTACCACTTGTACAAGTAGGTAAAACAAAGTACAGTGGTAGAATAACTCAAGTTTTGACAGTCTGTGGAGAGTTGAGAGTCTCTTGAGAGACTGAGGCTCAGGTCTTGTCTGTCTTTGAGAAATGGACTGTGACTTGTGAGCTCTGAAGCTGACTGATCCGTCTTCTCAGCTCCATGATCTCTTCCTCCTGCTCTTCAACCTTTCTCTGCAAACCATGGATCACCTAGAGAGGGGAAAAAATCTTAAAATTAGTTAATGATTATTACACTTCTGGTGACACATGCAGTGCCGGTACACATATAGTAAGGCAAAAGTAATGAAACAGTTACATCATTTGTAGATTTTAGATCAGTAATCCCAAATAATATGGGGTGCTAATAATTTTTAGATATAAATTATATATCCATTTAGTACATACTATGTCTTTACTGCAGAAGAGTTCACTCTGTAGAAGCTGGGTGGCTGTGGGACGAACACTGGGCTCTTTACTCGTCAGCTTCATGATGTACTTTTCCAGGACTGGCCATCTTTGGCAGAACGAGTCTGGGATTTTCCCCTCTCTCAGGTCCCCGAGGGTCCGGACCCGCTCCATCTCTGTCCCAAAGGGCTGAAATAGCTCAAAAGCCAGCACACCGATGCTGTACATGTCTGACTGGGAGAGCAACAGCAACACAAATAAAGTTTAGACTGACAGCTGTTTAAAAAAACTAAAGAGGTGATAATAAGTAAGATTCATGAGAGATATTTGTTATGTTACATGAAAAAGTCTGGATCCATCATAATACTGTTGTCATACAGTTGTGTGTGTTTACCTTTGAATCATAATGTGAGCCCGACAGTTGTTCTGGTGCTGCGTACACAAACGTGCCAACACCTGTAGTGTGTGAACAATCTGCAAAATACACCAGAAATGTGACCAAATAGCACCACCTACTGGTGGTTCTGCGTGTTACTGAGACACGTAAATAAGCAAAGAGGTGAAGTGTTACCACTGCCGGGAGAGGGGCTGCTTTTATGGCCATCCATTATCATATCTCTGCAGGCCAAGCCAAAGTCCCCAATGCGAACTTGGCAGTCATGACCATGGAGGAAAATGTTCCTTGGCTGTTGGAAAAAAAGATATTGCAAGTAGATTGATAAATACATGCTGTATTGATCATGGGCAAATTCAAGCATCCAGTAGCAGTGTGAGACACAGTAAACAAACACTAGTTCCAAATAACTGGGTGTAAATATGTAGATGTTTTTGACATCAGTGTGTGTTTCATACATCAAAAACACACAAACTATGCTCATTTGGAAATACTAATTTCCTGCATTTCAAAAGATAGATTGGTAAACATGTAGGCTTTTCTAAATGAGTAATCCCTTGCTTACTAAACTGTGTATGCAGGAAGAACCTGTAAATGACTCAGGGGAGTGTCAACAGTCCCCAAAATTGGCCCCGCATGCAGCAGGAGGATATCAGATGTGACAGGAAGACTCGACACCAAAGTTGGGCACATATGTACACGCCAAACACAGAAAACAGAAGTAGTTGCAGAAACTGGCAAACACAGGAAACGGAAGGAGCTAACCATTTTAAGTTTCCCTCCATGGAGGAGGAGGAGGAGGCCTGACTTTTACTGACATGGCTCTGAAAATTTTGGACTGCAAACTCGAACAACCGGCTTTGAACCGCCACACATCTTGTGAAGAGCTAACCACAAACAGCAAGTGAAGCTGTGATGAGTGGCCATGCTGAAGAAGAGCGAGGAACGCCAGGATAGGAGTGGTAATGTTATCAAGCTTCACAACAATGAATTCTACACTGCGATTCTGGATGAAGACTTGGGACGCATCGAAGACATTACAAAAAAGTACGGCAGCAACTTTCTCATCAAGGTACAAGAGGATGCACCTGGAGAAGTTTTCTGGAAGGTAAAGGCAACAATGAAACCATTTTAAACCTACTTTACTTGTGAGAACTGAAAGATATTAAAGTTGCAACTGCATGGAGAGCATCATAAATATTCTAATATCACAAAATTAAACATGCATATAAACAGGAGAATGACAACAAGTTCAATTATTACTTACATTGTTACGTATTTATGCTCCAATGCCATTCAATAATAACAATGAAAGAAATAAGGAAGTGCATCCTGTAGTGTTTGACTGCAACAGATGTGTGTTTTTTAGTATTCCAGTTTGTCTCACCCTGTCCTCTCCTGTTCTGTCTTGTCTTAGGGCCATGCTATCCACCCCCTTCACCTGGCTGCCTCTTACAGAAGAGTCAAGAGCATGCATAGCCTGCTGTCAGCGGGGGCAGACCCTGAAATAAGGTCTGATCAAACACACAAAGCATACAGCTATACACACTAATGCCAAACATCACGCTCATCAGCACTACAGTGTTGTGGGGGCTCACAAGAACAACAAGTACAACCTATAATAACAGCGGAGATTGTTTTTGTATGTTCATTTCGGTGTCTTGGTGACTTCCTATTTCATCTGCCAAGTGACACCCAGTACAACGTCACGCATCACCATCACCAGTTACCTTGATAAAAAGCTGACAGCTCTCTGTCTGCACCAGTTTCACGGCCTCTACCTTTATAACAGGGACCAGCTCGGTCGAACCACTCTGCACTTGGTCGTAACCAGTTGGGCGAGCATCCTCACTGCTTGGCGAAAACCAAATTCCAAAGTCCTGACAACTGTGCACAAGCAGGCGGAGGCCTGTCTGCGGCTCCTCTGTGAGCACGGCGTTAATGTAAATGCAGAGGTGAAGTATTTCACATAGCAAAATCTGTTTAGTTTCTTTTTGCCCCGGTTCCTATCTAGAAAATCCTGCTGTGATCCCCGCCCTGAAACGTTTTGCCTAAGGTGTGTGTGTCTTGTGGTTCCTCCCTAGGTGGAGGATGATAGGCGGCAGACGGCTCTCCACCTATCAACACAACATGCAGCTCTGTCTGCCGTTCATATTCTGGCTAGCTATGGCGCTGACGTTAATGCTGTGGACAGCAGTGGGATGACGCCCCTGCATATGGCCGCTGGGATCCTCCACAAGGACATTATGGCCAGCTTGATCAAGGAGGGAGCAGATATCAACATGGTTTGTGTTGTTCAATCACAAATAAAGACAACACATCAGTTGGATACCTAACCTGAACAACCTATCGTTAAGGATATTAGACACCTGTGCTCATTCTACTAAAGTCAAAATACCATAAAATAAAAAAAGGCATAAAATTTGTACATAAGACAGCCAAAAGAAAGAAAACACTGCCAAGGAAATATTTAGAATTCAGCAGAATCCCCCACCTTCTGACAAGATCTGTCAGCTATGCAAATTGTATTTTGAAAATATTAAAATTCACATAATTCATTTAGCATTTTTACAGCATCACATCTGTTTCATTTTCTTTTTAATGGACAATAACTTGTACCAGTAACCCTGTGGTTAGAAAGTGCCACCCTTGCACAACCTTACTTTCACATCCTTTCGAATGACGTGCATTAAATTCAAGTAAATTCTTGACTTTTTTTTTTTTTTTTTTTTTTTTTAAAGGGGGTGAAGCACTCTGGGAACACTCCTCTGCACCTGGCTGCTGTGGCACTGGCTTTGAAGACCACTAAAACCATGGAGGAGGATGATAACTGTATCTCTGAGCTGGTCGATCACGGGGCTGAGGCCAACGCTGCCAACAAAGCTGGAAGGACACCTTTACACGAGGCGTGCGACATGGGCAACGAGGAGCTGGTGGACCTGCTGCTCAGGTACGGAGCCGACATCAATAAGCTGAGCACAGCGGGAGAGAACTGTCTGTTCCTGTTCCTGAACCACAGGCCTAATCTAAGGAACAGCTCTCTGCTGGTGAAACTCTTCAGTCTGACTTCCCCGCTCACTGTCTACAATCAGAAAGGCCACCTGCCCTTGACTTTGATGCTACCATGTTTCTCCAAACAGAGAGACCAGCTGCTAAAACTCACCCAGCAGCCAAGGAGGCTACAGGATATTTGCAAGAGTGAGGTTTATCTGAAACATGTCCAAGGCAAGAGAGAGGAGTTGAGAGAAATCCTGCCTGAGCGGCTATATGACTTTGTATTCAACTGCTGGGAGAATCCACACATTTCCTTTGAGACAGATGAACAGGACTCTTTAAGTGACTCATATGATATTGACCCTATGTAACACCAACATGCCGATGCAAACTGCAGCTGATCAAATACAATCTATCGAAGCAGCTCACCTTCAGATCTCTGTGCATGATTCCCCTGGAGTGAATGTACTCTACTCCTTCAAGTATCCTTTTCAGCAGGTTGAGTGATTGTTCAGTATTAACACATCCATAGGGACCTGAAAATACAAACATGTCATATTTATTTAGCTGAGAACAGACGTGAAAGAGAGAGTAGAATAATTCTGCACTTCTCTCATCTGCAATGGACAAACATGATATTGTAAAGTGATACAAGTGTAACAGTTACATCTTGAGGTGTGTTCTTCTTTGGGCTTGGTGTTCCTTTCAAAGATCCAGTCCTTCAGCGAGCGCTCACACAGCTGCATCTGGATGTAGAGCATCAGGTGGAACTGTACCTGCAGACACAACCAAACCATAATGGAAAACTTAAGTATACATTTCATTGTAACATTCTTTTACCAAATAAAATCTAATAATTACCCACCTCTTTAGATGGCTTTGTTGTGTCAATGTCACCCCATTGAGGATATTCCCCGTCGATGCAGAAGTTGTTGTTCAGTTCGATGCTACTCCTGCTGGACTCCTCCTCTAACAGTGCTGAACTGTCCAAGCCCGTGGCGGGACATTTAGAGCCCTTTGCGGGATCTCGCTGTCCCAGGAACACACAGGGGACGTAGTTCGTGGGGATGCGACGCATTGTCTTGGGACACACCACTTGACCCTTCTCTTGGGCTGGAACTAAAGCTTTGATGGGCTGGGGATCTCTTGGGGTTACTTTGGCACACGAAGCGGCGCCTGTCGGTGCTTCGCTGAGGCTTTGAAAGACTATTGAAGAGCTGCCGCTGCTGCTGTCAGGGCTCTCAATAGAACTGCGAATGAAAGGAAGATGTGAACCAAGAGTGTAATTCATCCAAGGTAGTCAACAAAAAAGTAAGAATATTATAAATCAAACTAACAAATATGCATCCATTATCTGTGACTGTTTATCCTTATCAGGGTCACGGTGGGGCTGGAGCCTACCCCAGCTGTTTCTGGACGAAAGGCTGGTTACACCCTGGACAAGTCACCAGTTTATCACAGGGCTGACACACAGACACACAACAACAACCACCAGACAAACAACTGATACACCTACAGACAATTTAGAGTCACCAATTAACCTATTAAGTGCATGTGTTTGGACTCTGGGAAGAAGCCGGTGTACCTGGGGAGTATTCACACAGAAACAGGGAGAACATGCAACCTCCACACAGAAAGGTTCAACCTTCTTGCTGTGAGGTGACAGTGCTAACTGTGCCGCCCAAACTAACAAATAAAATATAATAAACGGGCTGCATTCCACTATCAATTCATATAATTTAAAAGTCTATACCAAATAGTTTTAGATCAATGAGTGTGGAACCCTACCTTTCTTGTTCTTCAGGTGATTCCAGTGCAGGCAGGAGAGTCTTGGGATCTGCACACAGTGTTGTTTATCACAGAATAAGAACAATCAGTGTTATTGTTCGCTAAACTCTGTGAATAGCAGCTTCACCAACAAACTTGTTGCAGAACAGCAGTCAAATACTCACGTGCCGCAGGCTGAACATGTTCCATCCACGCGGTGTGATAGCCCACAACATTTACATGCTGCAGGCTGGACAACACTTTGACCTCCCTGAGAACCTGGAACAAAAGAATACAGTCACTGGTCTATTAGAGCTCTGAATTTGAGCTCTGTTGACCAAACTCTGATGGCTCACCTTCATGCAGTCCTCCTTTGAGACTTTTTTGATGAGAATTTTCTTCACAGCGTAGCACTGTCCATCCAGCTTGTTCATAACCTACAAGAAGACATCATGCATAACATGATTGTGTTGATCAACTCAGGTTGTTCATTAAAGGAGCTTGTTAAAATAGTGTGAAGTAGAACAGAGTTACATACCTTACAAACATTTCCATATGATCCTTTCCCAAGTCTACATATTTCTTCAAATTCACTAAGATACCGGGATGTCTGCGCTTGAAAGAGTCCCTCCTTAGGTCTGTGGGAGGGCAAATACACACATCTGTTATGTAACTCTTTGACCTTGTACAATAACAATAATAAAAAGATTATTTGAAGCAAGCCAATATTATAAATAAAAACTACTCAAAGTAAAGCCTACCTTACAGCAGAATTGTGTGCATTTGTGCTGAGACATTGGCCCTGCAAAGTGAGACACACAAAGTGAGGACACACAAAGTAACAGTTAACACAAGCTTGTACCATCACCTAGCACACCAACTACAAATACTCACTTATATTATTTTAAAGTCCGACATCAAGACTACAAACATGACATCTAGTGGACAAACTGCTGATCTGTCAGGTTACCTGTGGATACAGCGAGGTACTGGCAGCATGAAGCAGCTCAGTGAAGGCCCGGTTGTGTTGGAGTCTGACAGTGCTGAACTCATCGCTTATGGCCAGAGGGGAGAGGAGGTTCATGGCAGCTAAACGCTGTCCAATGACTGTCAGAGGAACAACAAAACAATTTGTAACTGAATTTAGAAATAATCTTAAAATACCAGATTTGCATTTGCAGTTTTTAGTACATCATCTCAGTACCTTTAAACAGCATGCGTGAGCGAGCTGGATTGCTCTCGTAGACGAAGCACAGGTGCTCCAGGAGAGACCCCAGCAGAAGGTGGTTGGGGATTGCTGAGGCAAACTCCTGGATGGACACATAATGTCTGCCAGCCATCAGCACCTCGCGGCTATCATCTGTGTCCGAAGCTGAGAATACGAAAGAAAGAAATTAAGTGAGAAAGCAGCTAGAGACTGCAGCCCAATATCAACAGTTTAGATTCAATTTGTTGAACTCCCATTCAAATCCAAACATACATATACACAAGGCATTTCTCCTCTTTGGTCTTACCTTCTTCTATAACTTTTGCTATCATTTCAACAATGTTTTTGTCTCCTAGATCCATTTTTTCCTGTATAAAAACACTTTCAGTCCACCATGAGCCACTTAGAAATGTACTAATGATTATCCTGTTCACATCCAAGCCACAAATTGAGTTCATCTTGTGTATACATAAGGGGGCGTGCACAGCAATACTGCTTATCTGCCTCTTCCAGCGAGCCACCAGCCTCCTCCACCTAACTGTAGTCTATAAACACATGACCGAGCCGAGACACTCGGTCACTGGTCCAGAATGGGGAAGGAGGAGGGGCTGTTTCATCCGGCAAGCCTGCCTGATACACAATTTCATCATACAGCAGGATGTGTGGAGGGGATGTGTGATTTGTTTTAAAGCAGAAATTGATTGTTGGAATGACATTTGACTCGATCTTACATCCTGATGTCACCAGACTCACACAAACACGTTCGCTAACTGTGAATTTGTATACGACTACACAGTTCGAAATTTATAAAGGCAGGGGAAGTCTAATGAAATATGCTATTAAATTGCACTATGGGAAATGTAGGATGTACCGACCCACTTAAAAGGTCTGGATATTCATTTGTTCGGTGAATTGCTTCTATTTTTAATATGTCTTGCGCCAGTCCTCTGACTTTATAAATGTATAATATCAAATTGCCAGAGCGCATCTGTAAGCCTGTTGATTATGGTTGGGCTGCGTAGTATATATCAATATACCATGATAAATATTTCTATTTGGAAATGGGGGAAAAAAACATGTTTATTGTAGTTGTCCATGACATTAGACAGCAACAGCTTTGGGAGAAATCAAGTTACAAATTGCAGTGTAACGTTAGACAACTTTAGAGGTCTTTAACAGGTCTAACAGGTTGCGCAATCATGGACAGGCTGTCCTAAACCGGGGAAAAACATATAAAAAGTGTAAATGCATTTCCTTGCCTAAAACTGTAATTATGAACACTATGCTGGTACAAAAACCAGACTGCAAAAATATCTAAAAATATATAAGAGTTGGTACTCAATTTATGACCCCATTTTTTTTGGAGTAGCCAGTCCAGCAAAGAATAAATACCCTGCGCTATAAACAGTGATGTAGAAGTCTACTCTTATATATTTAGCTCACCCTAAAATGGGCCAGCAGTATTTGCGCATTGTCACTTGACTTCTGCTGTGTGACTTCAGGATGTCAGGATCATTACAAAATCAATTTTCACAAAATCACATTAACCACATAATTACCGGCACACAGACAGATGAGACGGCTACATAATTATGCACTTTGAGTGCAGTTTGTCTTATTCCTCACTCACTCATTAAAACTGTACAACTGTGTTCAGCTCACCGAATGACGCATATCAGTGAGGTTGTAGAAGTAGGTTTGATGAAAGCCGGCTAAAAAAAATGTCACTTTTATCCAGTTTCACTTCACTAATTTCCCTTGAGGGACACCTGGTGGGTGTGGGTTTATTAGATTATCGTAAATCTGGCCTTTTTACTGCTCAAAATCCATAATCTGGATGAGAAACGAGTCTGATTGGTAAAATGCATGCTGCACAGGTGTGGACAGATGTTTGAAATAATGTAAACAAATGTTCTGTCATTAAACAAAGCTGATGTAATGACAGGGTTCTTAAAGGGGGGCTCAGAGTCATGTTGTTGCTCACATACCCTTTTAATCCTTAACTACACCACTGCCTGTTAATGAAAGTAAGTGAGCCAAACAACACTTTAATATGCTCAGAATTAGATGTTTTATTTTGGTATCACTGCGTCAAGTAATGGGGTTATCACCTGCAATGTTATGAGTAAATAATAACGACTGGCAGCATGTTTATTAAGCACAGGAAAAGAAAAGCAGCTTACTGTCAAACTGGACTTCATCGTCCTCCTCGCTGGCCAAAGTTAACAGGCTGACGTTACTCTCTTGCCTCCTGATGGGTTTAATGTTCCGGTGGACAACGAGGTTACCGCCGCTACCAGAACATTCGTCGGGCTGCAGGAGTCCGTTGTTGGACGTTGAAGTGAACATGTTTGTAGGTTAAAAAATGATGACCTGTCAAAACAAAGTAGTTATTTTAAAACGCCGCCCAGTTGGCAACAGCTACCCCATATCCGTAGTATGCTCCGTCTAACGACTCGTTAAGTCCTGGCTCCCCAAACATGAACATTGTATTCCTATATCAGGCGAGACGGTGGAGGTTTCTCTCACGTTAAGTCGCATATGGTCGGTTATGTCAACGGACGGCCATGATTTAACCGCAGTAGTAGTAGCACAGGGACCGCCAGACAATGTATGTACTTTACTTAAAACAAAATGAACCGATTAAAAAGGTTTTAATTAAATTCACAGTATAAAATCAACATATGAGTTGTTTTATGATATAAATATAGTAATATAGCTTAGAACTATTTCTATCTAGCATTTAATTTGTTTCGTTTTTTCGTTTTTTACAGCATGAGATAAATGCACATGAGCCCTAACAGCTTCCGGTGGGCTCGGTGATGAAACGCTACAAAGTTTGAGACAACAGTTTTGATTGATTTATTAATGCACATATATCATTTTATTTGACGTTTGCGTCACTCTTTTGTGTTTTCTGGTGTTGTTTTTCCCCACACACGCAACATTTTATATTAATAACATTAATAAGAGTGAAACTGCGCAGTTTTGCGCACGCGTGAAGCCCGCGAACAATGTGTGCGCTCGCGCGGCACAGCTTCAGCTTTGTGGTAACAGCGTGATGAAGTGGAGAGCAGCGGTTGTATGGAAATGTTGCCAACAACAAGGGAAAACAAAGGAGCTACGTTTGACAATGGCGACTAATTAGCGTGTGTGTGTCGTCCTGTCATCATTTAACACACAGTCGCTTATAAAAAGCCCAAAGTTTGCAGTCTTTGAAGATGTCTGATGCTTGGTAAGTTAGCGAGGTAACTACTGCATTTCTGCATCTGACTGCCAGCAGATGTTTTTGTTTTTACTCCATGCAAATCGTTTTCATGTATCTTCATATGAACCTGTACCCTACTTATATGCATCTTATGTATCATTGTACATGTTCTTACCTGGATAATAGAGGTTATTATCTAATACGTAGAACTGACAACTTTTTATTTATTTATTTTGGTAGAACACCATCTCTTATAATTAGAGTTTCCACAATCCTCATGCATTCATCACAGGTCAGGTTAGCCCTGAATATAATAAATATGTTGCCGCAGTATAATTTATCATTTAGCAGAGGGTAAATTTATAGTTTTGGTTTCCTTCTCAGCACTTCTGAACCTGCCAGAGCCATCAAGGCCATCGACAAACACTCGGTCCATCAGATCTGCTCGGGACAGGTGGTGCTGACTTTGGCCACGGCTGTCAAAGAGCTGGTGGAAAACAGTGTTGATGCAGGCGCCACCAACATTGGTAATTACTGATGCACACGGCGTGATACTGGGGTTTTCTGGGAGAGCTACAGTTGTAAATGCTAAGAAAATAATAGTTCTATCTTTGTTCCCGTGTTATGTTATTCAAAGTTCAGTGCAATAGGCGATGTTGATTTTAGCTTCAGAAATTCCCATATCGTTGTATGTTCCAGATGTCAGGCTGAAGGAGTGTGGAGCTGAACTCGTGGAAGTATCAGACAATGGCAAAGGAGTAGAAGAGGCAAACTTTGAAGGACTGAGTAAGTGTCAGCCTTGTTTAATCTCCACCCTGTTAGTCTACCTGATCTTTTTTGGTTAAATGAAGCTTCGTCCATTCATTCCACAGCTTTGAAGCATCACACGTCAAAGCTGAGGGACTTCTCTGATCTCATCCACGTGGAAACATTTGGTTTCAGAGGTGAAGCCCTCAGTTCTCTATGCGCTCTGAGGTAAAACACTTTAACAGCCACTTTCATTCATTCATCACATAAACTTATATTACCTGTAACCTCATCAGATATACATTTCCCTCCAACCCCGCCCACTCCAGTAACCTGAGTGTGGTGACATGCCACGAGTCCAGCCAGGTGGGGACCAAGCTGGTGTTTGACCATAAAGGCCACCTAGTGCAGCAGTCGCCCAATCCCCGGCAGCAAGGCACCACAGTCAGCCTGCAGCAGCTCTTCTACACCCTGCCCGTTCGACACAAGGAGTTCCAACGCAATATTAAGAAGGTCAGTCATTCAAGGACTAATTTTCTGCATGCATACTATGTGACTACAAATCATATAAATGTTGTGACACTCCTGATACTTTCACATCCAGCGAATGAAGGACAGGAAAAACACATGTATCAATTCAAAAATTAAAGTCAGCGGGTAAATAGATTTTCATTAATCTTTAATCCTAAATATTGAATCATTCTGTCTTTTCAGGAGTATGCCAAAATGATACATGTCCTGCAGTCCTACTGTATCATCTCTACAGGAGTGCGTATTACCTGCTCCAACCAAAATGGACAGGGAAAGCGCAGCACAGTGCTCAGCACCAGTGGCAGCCAGAGTATGAGAGACAACATAGGAGCCATATTTGGACCAAAACAGGTTGGAACATTGGTTTCGAACTTTTCTTGACTCTACTTTTTTGTTTGCAATCTGAAGTTGAATTCAGTCTAACCTTTACCCTGTGCGTAATCCAAATAAAATGCTGAAAACTGCTTTGCTTTTTCACTTTGCTAAATATTTCGTTTCAATATCTGTTCTGCAGCTACAGAGTCTTCTGCCTTTTCAGCAAGTGTCCCCAGCGGAAAACGTTATTGAAGAATATGGACTCAAAGATGCAGATCTGCCCAAACAGCTGTTTACGTAAGTGGCACCAGGGCATGGAAGTCCTGTGTATGTTTTCATACACAAGTGTTTTTGTGTTGTTTTTAAATCAAATTAAAATCTGTGTTTTGGCAGTATCACAGGGTTCGTGTCACGAGGAGACCATGGTGTTGGGAGAAGTGCCACAGACAGGCAGTTCTTTTTTATTAACAACCGGCCATGTGATCCCCTTAAGGTAACACAAATCTTACAATCCTACACTTATAATTTTACAGTTACATTATAGCATATTATAAAACATTAGATATTTATATATTGCTAATATATACAAAATAGTAGGAGTTTAAGTAAAGTTTTACAGATTTCAGCCTAATTTCTGGTTATTCCCAATTTTCAGGTGACCAAACTTGTGAATGAAGTGTATCATATGTACAACAGACATCAATATCCATTTGTTGCCTTGAACATAGCTGTTGCCTCTGGTAAGAAAATTGCTGAACCGAAGTTATTTCGGAAATGCACAGCTTTCAACAACCTTGTGTTGTCTTCATGAGAGTTTTTTTTTTTTGGTGTTATTTCAGAGTGTGTTGACGTGAACGTAACTCCAGACAAACGGCAGATTTTCCTCCAGGAGGAGAAACTCTTGCTGGCTATTCTGAAGACATCTCTCATTAACATGTATGAAGCTGGAGTTAATAAGATCAGCCTGAACTATACACCCACACCCAGCATCAGTAAGAACTGGTCATTACATTTATCAACACTTAAGATGTATATATTGATGTTCTAACAGTGTAATATCACTGAGAGTGCTTATCCAGTGCTTAAATCTTGACTGTCACTTGTCTCTAGATACCACGGCATCTGAAATCTGTCAGGTTGTCTCGTCTAATGAGAAACTGCCAGAGCCAGGAGAGGAACCAGCCACTCAAACCCCAAAGTCCTCCCTAAACCTGGCCGGCCTAAAAGCTGCTTTTTCAAGCTCCAGTTTCAACTCCAGTTCTGGGACCAAGTCAAGTGTGGCAAAAGCTTCCAACTGTGCCCCAGCACAGAAAACACTCCAGTCTTTTTTCAAAGGCACTGTTAAACCTCCTAACTGCACCCCAAGTGTAAAGTTTCCTTTGAAACCAACGAAAGTTTTAGGCAAATGCTCCCCAGTGGGAAAGTCGGTATTGGATGGTTTCAGATACGGAGCGATGTCCAGTGATACAGACTCTGAAAGAGACAGTGCTGTTTCCATTTGTGATACTACTGTGGCAAAACCAGATACTCAGTATTCAGTGGAGTTTAGTTCCCCTGATCTATCTGCTGACATACCCTGTGTGAAAGATGAAACACTGGAAGAAACATCTGACAATAGTCATGGTGTTCCCGAGGACTCAGAGTTAAAGACTGAGCAATGTCCTGTGAGCCCGGACGCCAAGAGGGCCAGGACAGAGAAACCACATGTCCCTACAGAACATAAATCAGAAAATAAATGTTTTGAGAGATCCTCCTCAATGGTCGACGCTCCAGTCTGCCTACAGAGGAGGACAGTACCTCTCCAGTTCTCTTTTCACGACCTGGAAGGGAAGGTGAAGAGGTTAGAAGACCAGAAGAAACAGAAGGCCAATGACGATCTGTGCTATAGACGCTTCAGGGCCAAAATCCTCCCCGGAGAAAACCAAAGTGCAGAGGACGAGCTGAAGAAAGAGATCAGGTAGGATTTTCCTTCTGTAATTGCTGCTGACTGAATGTGCCGTGACATCTCCACAACAGTAAATGACCTTTATTATCTCTCCTCCACGCAGTAAAGACATGTTCAGACAGATGGAGATCATCGGTCAGTTTAACCTCGGCTTCATCATCGCCAAACTCAACTCGGACATCTTCATGATTGATCAGCATGCCACAGATGAGAAATACAACTTTGAGATGCTGCAGCAACACACCGTGCTCCAAGGACAGAAACTCATCGTGTAAGAATCAAAGTCATTTCTGTTATTTCAAATTACCCTCTTTACTGGTCAGTGTTTTATTGTTTTTTCCCTTTACGATTGCAGCCCTCAAAAACTTCATCTCCCTGCTGTCAGTGAAAACATACTCATAGAGAACATCGAGATTTTCAGAAAGAATGGCTTTGAGTTCCTTGTCGATGAGGACGGTATGAATGTTGAACTATTAAATACGGTTGGCTTTATGTCAAGTTCAAAACAGTTATTTCCTATTTTAATGATCACAAATACCGTCCCGCCTTTTTTATTTTTAACTGCAGCTCAGGTGATGGAGAGGGTTAAGCTGGTGTCTCTACCCACCAGTAAAAACTGGACATTTGGCCCAGCTGACATCGAAGAGCTGATCTTCATGTTGAGTGACAGTCCAGGGGTCATGTGTCGACCATCCCGCGTCAGACAGATGTTTGCCTCCAGAGCTTGTCGAAAATCTGTGAGTCCACATCTACACAGACCAGAATTTGCTTTTCACATAACCACAGATCATTTAAAAAAAGCATTTTTAGTTGATGTGTTTTGATAAAAAATAAAATGTAAATATCATATGTACTTTCATTTTAATAAGAGTGGGCATGAAGAAAACTGAAATTTGTGGAAGCTCAAATAATAAAAAGTTTAAAACTTCAAGTTTACTTAATAGTAGTAAGATGTTAAAATACTGATCCTTTAAATATCTACAACAGGACCACTTGTTAATCAGTTTTTCTTATGTACTAACTGAATAACATGATTTTTCTGGTCTCTTGTTTTGCTTATGTCCGTCTTCAGGTGATGATCGGCACTGCGTTGAGCGTCAGTGAGATGAAGAAGCTCCTGGTTCACATGGGGGAGATTGAGCATCCGTGGAACTGTCCTCACGGCAGGCCCACCATGAGACACCTCGCCAACCTGGATATCATTTCAAAAGACTGACCATGTCATGGAAGAAACCTTACGTTACACTAGCTTAATGTAGCTAAACCTCTGTTAAACATCACCCATGCTGATGCACTGAACACAGAAGACCAAGAGTCCAAACCATAGTTGCTGTATATTTGTATGATTCAAATGCTTAGTATTGTATGTTTAGTATGTTTGTCTTAACAGCTGTTAAGATATGTTCTGATTTTATGTATATTTTGCATCACAAATTGATATTTTTTTTATTTTAACACCCAATTATGGGGAAATAAACACAATATATTTCAACATGTGTTTCAACTTTCTTATATATGGACTACATGTGCAGAATTTAATTTAATTTAAAATGTGAAAGAAAATCCACTACAAATAAAACTACTTAGTTTGAAATGTAAAAGTACTTTTTCTACAGAAATGCTCTGATAGTGTTTAACTACCACTTACTACTTTACATGTATTTGGATTAATATTACTGCTGCATTCATGTGTCTGTTACATATCATTGTTCCTGTCATGCGGAGCAAATCACTTACTTAATAATACTGTTGGGTTGTTTAATCTACAGCAATGAATCATGTTCTTGAAGATCATGTTTGTTGCATTGCTGTCCGGGAAAGAAAATGTATTTAAAACCTTTTCAGAACCTGAGAAAAATAGGCTAAGGAATAAACTAGTTAGGATCATTTTCTCAACCCATAAAGGAAGACTTAATCGTTTATTAGAAAAAAAATGCTTTAAAAAGCATCAAATATAATATAATAGTTTATGATACATGGTTATCACTAGTAACTAGTTTCAAGTTTCATTTGTTATGTGTAAGTTAACACAGTGTCAACAGTACAGTGAAATGTGCTGCCAGAGCTGGTCAGCTCAGCATTAAGAGCACTAAACAGTGTAAGAGCATTAAACGTGTGAATAAAAATAAGCTAAAGCATGAAACATAAAACTATAGAATATAGGTAAAAAGGAACAATATAGAAGTACAAAATAAAAATGTAAAATATACTAAAGTAGAATGTGAAAAAAATCTCTGTAAGTGTTCTGAAATGTTTATGCAGTTATTGATGTGAAGTATTTAAGTACCGTAATACCTAAATTACCTCCACTGATTAAATCGCTGGTTGTGCTCGACCTTCACTGTATCACCCTTTTTGACTGTTACAGGGCGCCGTAGTTGTACGCGTCTTCTCCGTTGCTATGGAGATAGTCATAGCTTACACGAGAGTGAGCGACACAAACGGCGTGAAATGACACAGGGCAAAGAAAAGAGTAAAACTACGACAAAAAAACGATGAACAGGAAATGGAGGAGATGAACGGGCAGGCAGAGCAGCCGCAGACAGCTGAGGAAAGAAATAAAATGAAGTTACTGAGCCGCGCTGAGACTTTAAATGTGAACTCAGAGGATGCTGGAGGACAAACAGACCTCCATCCTGACAGTGACGAGCAGCAAGGCGATGATGACATTTATGAGCTGACTACTCCTTTTAACTTGATTATACAGAGGTACCGTCACTCATGACATCAGATAATAATCGAGCACTCACATGACAGACTGGCTGTAGATGAAGTGTAATATCTGTGTCTCGTTGACAGACATGAAGGAGAAACGTGTGAGGGCCAGATTCACGGAGAAGGAGTCGCTCTTTTTGAAGGAGGACACACGTACAAGGTTTGATTTTTTTTTTTTTTTTTTATTTACAGGAACCTGGAAAAATGTGCTTTGAACCTAAAGGTACTTTTGAAAAATGTCTCAAGCCACTGCAAATGTAGTTTAATTGGCAATATTAATATGTCCTTTCCAAGAAAATTATATGAAGCAATTTTATTTCTAACATAATCAGGCATTCTCTTGAGGACACAAATACAAAATCTCCAAAGTAAGTACACCAAGAAGTCTAAATAAAACTATGTCTTATAGTCTCTGCTTTGTTTTTCTGAAGGGGATGTTTTCCAAAGGACTTATGGATGGACGTGGTGTCTTCACACGAGTAGGCGGACTGAAATATGAGGTAGGGAATAATAATGATGTATTATAATAACTTTTATTATATGTAAAGTATTTTACAGTAACCCATTTACACATGCATTTTCTAAACATGCATTCAGTGTACATCCAAAATATTAAAATAAAATACAATATGAAAAAAATAAGGTGGTTAAGTGGTAATACATGGTCTTTTAATTCAAAAGGGAGAATTTGTGTGCAACATGCCCAGGGGACATGGCACCTTCACCTGGCCAGATGGCAGTTCCTATATAGGCGAGGTGTACAAGGGAATAAGACATGGGACTGGAACCTACAAATGTGCAAATGGTGTGTCATACAGTGGGCAGTGGGATCAGGGCAAGAGGCACGGAAAGGTATGATGCACCAGTTTATATCGGTATATATTTGTCTTTCACGTTTTCATGTTTAAATCAATGGTCCTCTTTGTTTTAGGGTGCAGTGTATTATAACCAGGATAAGACCTCTTGGTACAAAGGAGATTGGGTGAAGAACAACAGAGAGGGATGTGGAGTGAGATGGTAGGTACGGAGGAACTCAACTCATCTGTAGTCTGAGTTGCATTTGAACTGCCCACACATGACACCTGTGTCCCAACAGCTACCCCTCTGGGAACATTTACTTCGGTGAGTGGAAGAACAACCTGAGACACGGAGAGGGCACGATGAGGTGGCTAAAGCTGGGACAGCAGTATGTTGGGATGTGGCAGAATGGAGTCCAGGTATGAAAGCCCACCGTGCATACATGGCAGGTTATCTTGGAGTATACAGGAACATATCCAGCTGCTAAAAAAAACAGTTCCAAATGAAGCAGTAGAGCCCAAGTCAGTCAAGGTTTTTGTTGTGAATCCTATAAGTCCTCTTCTCTTCCAGCATGGGCGAGGCACACACGTCTGGATCCTGAAGGGAGCAGATGGGTCCCATTACTCCCAGAGCAATAAGTACATAGGAGATTTTGTCCAGGGTCAGTGGCACGGACAGGGAGCCTTCTACTACGCTAGCGGTGCGATCTACGAAGGAGAATGGAGGAACAACAAAAGACACGGGAAGGTTAGTCAGTGATACAGTGTTACCTCTCAGAGTCAACACACACACCAAATAAAGTCCAGAGTGAATACTATTGGAGGCTTCTTGCTTGGAAGTAGACAACACTTTTTATTAAAGCTGTGAAATTCAGATCTATGAACGCATATGTAATTACAAAATATCTAAACGTGTCTGTACTGTATGGGTCATAGGGAAAATTCACTTTTAAGGATGGCCATGTCTTTGAAGGAGAGTTTGTGGACAATCAGACGATGACACTCAACCTGAATGGAAACAGAGATCCCACTTCACTGTGTGGTAAACACAAATGTTTATATGATTATTAGCAGTGTTACAGCCCTAGGTACAATTTCTTACAACTTTGTGTCTCCATACAGGTGCAGTTTCTCTGTCAGATAGTGATTTATCTATCTTAGGGCCAGACATGGCTCTGAACATTGGATGTCTGCTGGATAGACTCCCTGAGCGGGAGCGTGACACTGAGCGTAAACAGGTCAGGTCGTACCTCACGCTGTAAAACTGTCAACATGTGATCTCTTACCCACACCGTGCCCAGCCCTGACGGTGTGGCTCATGTGTATCAGGTGGAGTTTGTGGTGCTGATGCAGGTTGCGGAGCTCAGGTCCGTCTACAGTTTCTACAGCAGGCTTGGCCATGTCCACTCCCCAGATAACGTCTTCATGCTGACCCGCCTGCAGCTCTGGCGCCTGCTCAAAGACTGTTACATCCACCATCATGCCATCACTCTGACACAGATAGACCGTTTAATTAGAGGTTGGAAGAACTAGCACTTACATAACTTTGAGACATTGATATTCATAATTACAGTATTTTTGGAGGCTGTGCTTCATGTTTTTATCATCTGTGTGTCTCAGAAGATGCCACTGCAGCAGAGGCCCACTCTCCTTTCACTCCCATGCTATTTCATAGGCTCCTCAGCTGTCTGGCCGTTGTGGCGTACCACATCTACCATAAGGACATAGTGTAAGGAATGACTCCTGACACATTCACCTGGTGTCCACCAACACCTTTATCCTAATTGTGAAACTTTAAGCCATGATAGCAGAATGTCCTTCTATCAACAACTATTACATAGATTGCCAGGACAGTCATGATCCCCAGAGGATGAATCCTAGATCCCCTGACTTTTACTTTAGTGCTACCATGTAGTTGTATTTGTAGTTTTCAGTATTCATATTTAAATAACCTGATAATTATTGGCTGGTCTGACATAAAACTTGCTAAATATTTTCACGTTCCCCTCACAGTGACCATAAGAACTCTGATTATCTCTTTCCATTTAGTGCCATCGGGTTTTTTCTTACATTACTTAGCAGCTGTAGCCTGCTGTGTTTTGTGAGCTTTTACTTAGCTAACTTGCTAAAAGATGGTGAACGTGGTAAACATTATACCTCCTTAATATCAAAGTTAGCATGCTAATTTTATCAACAACTAAAGTCATGTTTTCACTCAGAAGGCAACACGGTTGCATGAAATAACTACTCCACAATTTTATTCTAAACTTTGGTTATCCTTGGTGACTGATTTTGAGTGGAGAAATGTCACTTCTCCTCTTTTCACAGGTCAGAAAAGAACCTTTTGGCTGCCTGCTTTTCCAAACTGATGACAGACAACATCCTTCCTAACGCTAAGAATGTAAAAGGTGCTCACAATATAATATCACCATCTCATTTATAAGAGGACAGGTGACTTATTTAAGATAATATAGGAAGGAAATAAAGATAACACAACCAAGGAAGCAAATAAGATTATGTAAAAGTGCTAAAAACATGACACATGATTAAGGTAGATGTATCAGTTTGTTGCTTCCTCCATTGTCTGGTGTTTCTTTGCATGTTTTGTCTGACACGACACCTACGTGTGTTCTTTAATTATGGCCGTGTTGATCCAGGTTTCCTGTTTAGGCAGCCAGACTGTGCAGTGGTGGCTGTGAACTACATAAAGAAGTGCTGGGAAATCTATCAGGCTTACTGCAGAGTCAGTGCATCCGCTGGAGACGATCAGACCATGACCTGCAAACAACTGCTGTGGATGTTCAAGGTGCAACAGACGCATGAAGAAATGGATGCAGTTTCTGCAGAATTACATCTATATTACACAAATGGAAACTCAAGTAGCAGTTATCATCAAAGTGGTGGCAAACTGTTTTTTCTCTCTCACAACTAATCCCAGGATCTCCATCTACTGGACAATAACCTGACCACAGCGACATTACTGGAGATCATCACTGCAGAGAGCCGTGTTCTTGGCAACCTGTCCTCCTGTCTGGATCTGGAGGTCCGCCTGATACCAGTTAACTCATTAATTATGTCTCAGTGTCCACTTTTGTTACCCTACTCACCCTACTCTCCCTGTTGCAGATTACATTCCTGGAGTTTTTTGAGGTACTTCTAGGCTCTGCTGAGGTGAAATGTCAGCAGGTGTCTCAAAGCCAATCACTCTCCAGCCCAGACACTCATGCCAGGAGGGATCTACCTGAGTTGGAGGCCAGCGAGAAGATCTCGCAGAGTACAGGCAGCCCTTCCCAGTCGGTCAGATCCTTTTTCATGACCTCAGCACTCCTTACGCCCTATGTAAATAATAGTTATTCCAACACACTGTATATAAACTTATATTTTTGAATTTCCATCCAGTTGGCAGCTCCAGTGAATTCCCCCATCACACCTGAAATATCCAGCCCCAAGTCTGTGGAGGTTGGTTGTAAAAGGCAATTTAGAAAAAATTAAAATCTTTTTCTGTGATTGCTACACCAGTGCATTTTACTTCACAGGCAATATAAGTTGAGTATCTGTTTCTTAAAATCACACATCCATCTTTATGTGAGGAGATAAGATAGATATCTAAATATCCAGCATTGATAAACTTCAACTGTTGCTATTAATTAAAGATATTTAATATTAACATCTTGTCATAGATGGTAAAATCAGGTGATGCAGCAGAATTATCCACTGCTCAGGATGTGGATAGTGAAAAAGATGTCAGGACTAAAGTCGGCAAGACACCTCAGTCTGCAGGTTTGTTTCATTGTATTAAATACATTTAAAAATGTATTGCACGGATTATATTCAAACAAAGCCACACATGATGCTTTGACTCATGTCATATTTCTTCCAGAGCACACAGAAGAGCACGGACGTAAAGGAAAGGATGTGCATACCAGAGTGGTGGAGGCCACATACCGTGACCAGGAACTTTGGATCCAGATGATCCATCAATTTTTCAACAATTTTTTCTTCCCGGCTTTTGAACATAACCAGTCGGTGTCAAGATACATGAAGAAAGAGAAGCTCCGCCAGGAGCCCCAGAGACACATTGCATAAGGCCCAACAAAGAGCCTGGTATCTGGTATCTCAATCCCCAGCTAAGATTTGATTATTTTTGTGGACTCATATTATGCAGTCAATAGCTGGATCAATGTATTAGTTCATGTGCTCTGTACCATTACTCATAATGATAAACAGCATCACTTTCAAACACAGCCACTAGATGGCGTCTACCACTCTCCCTCCATGTAGCCTTTACTCCAGCTCCTTTACTCACATTTCCTTAGTGTTACACTGTATTGTGTTACAGGTAGATGAGGTATTAGGAGGCTGGTGAATGACACAAGATGTAGTGATGTGGGCAGCAGAGAAACTTGATGAAGACAGGATGAAGCCTGAACCCTCTGGGCCTGAATTATCCGTACAGCCCCAAAACAAACTAAATGTTTCAAACACAGTGAGTAATACAAACATTGCGTGTGTCGCTTATTTGTACTTCGAAGTAAAATGAAGAGCACTGGTCATTTCCATGTTGTCACTAGAACTTTAATCAGACTGTCTTGTAAGACAAAACTATTTTCCTTTTGATCTAAAAATATAGTCAGAATCACTCAGATACATTTTTTTCAGAGGGTAATAAAAGTAGTAAATATGGTTCAAAAATAAAAAAATATTAAAAAAGAAAATCTCTTTGTAACATATTAGAGGGGAGGGGTGAAGACCATAAGGTCACTCGGACAGACAGACTGGCGTATCCGGTCCTTCATGTCCGGGGTGAAGAGAAGCAGAGCAGACTCGGCTGTCTGGGTCTGAAAAACACAAAGAAATACACAGTATGAATACAATATAAATAAGGAAACACAGCAAGTTAACTGTTCAGTGTGGATTTAATATTTGAAAGTAACGAAATAGGAAAAAAAAAAGGAAAAACTTTAACCTGTGGTGACTGAAGAGTTAACAACGTCTTCGTTGGCAGTGACGTGGTGACTGTGAGAAGTGAGCAGAACAGTGAGTGAAGACCAGCACCAAAATAAAGCTGAGTGTGGTTACTACGTTATGACCAGGCAGTCACAGAATTTCTCTAAAAGTTGCAGCATGCAGGATGATATCTGTTGATTGACAATCTATTAAAGAAAAAACAAAAACAGGAGAACCTCACAGAACTAGTACTACTTAGATTCCTTCAAAATAAAAGCCAGTCTTGCTGATTTCAAATAAATTTCAGTATAGAAACTCTGCCTCCTGCAGCCTTAGTGCCAGTTAGTACTGAGGTGCTCAGTGTGTGTACATGCTGAGCCTATGGGCATCAATCATACCTGGTTCTTGCTGAGTAAGCAGGTCCCCAGTTTGACCTCTGGGACTCTCCATTTCTACATCCACTGCCATGGGTGAGAGCGTCTCTGCCGCAACCGTCTCCCTCGGTGAGAGGCTGCATCTCAGCGTAGGCTGGAGGTATCGCTCAAAGTCCAAGCCGGGAATTTCCTGAAATTACAAGAGAACATCTTGTTCAGTGTACAGCGAGAGAAAAACAGTTTGCAGTCAATGAATGACATCCAAACAGGACGTTACCTCGACCACCGAGCTGTCTGGTGTGTCACACACAGACTCTTGTGTCTCCATGATGCGCTGCACAGCAGGAGTGGGGGAGATGGGAGGCAGGGTGGGAGTCATGCACGGTGACAACGTGAAACTCAGACATGAGGGCTCAGGGGCCTGCGACACTGGGAGAGGTGTTTTGCAGGGAGTAACCTCGACAGCTTCAGCTGGTTCGTCCTGGACTACAGAAATGAACGGAAGTGAACGCGCAGGTGTGGGTGCGTTTGATTCGGGAACGGTTTCTGACTGGCGTGCAGGGCTTCCCTCAGCCTGGGTTATTGGGTTGGCCTGGGTTCCATGTGAAAGCACTTCGTTGACAGGTGAGAAACAAAGAGAGACATTTACAGTGTCCTTTCTGTTCTGGGTTGACTGAGGAGTGCCACGCTGGGACTTTGAAGCTTGGGCTGGCGTTTGGCTGAGGGTGAGACGGAGTTGGGCAGGAGTGAGGACAGGCTGTGCGGGAGAGGCGGCAGAAGTGGCGTGAAGAGGGGTTTGTGCCAGTGCAAGGGATCGTCGAGTGACTCTTCTGGGTGAGAGGTAGTTGGAGTAGGGAGAGGCCTGAGGAAGCGCAGCAGCACTGAGACGGCTCGATCTCCTCAATGAACCTACAGACATGACAGCATGTTTAACATGATGTAATAGCCCAGTAAGCAAGAAAAAAGCTCTGACATGTGTCATGACAAGCAGGCATTTGGTGAGTAGTTCTTGTTCGCTCACCCGATGGTTTGGCAGGGCTCTCCACCTGAAAGAAACCTCCATCAAAGACCACGGTATCAGCCGGCTGGGCCTCTGCTTGGGTTTTTGGTTCCTGAGAGCTTGAAGCGGCGTTGTCCTCATTGTTACCAGCATCATTTGCTGCTTTCTCGGCCTCAGCGGCCTGCTGTCTGGCTTTCATGGCTGCTTTCACAGAAGCCAGACGAGACCTGGCTGCTGCTTTGGTGCTTGTTGGCTTGGTGGGAGCAGCTGATGCTTTCTGTCAAAGGGTGGGACAGGCAAACATGTCTTTGCTTCAACATCACAACACTTACACGTGGTCGACTTTAAAAAGACACTTCATAGACAGCAAAGAGTTTTCACCTTCACTACTTTCTTTTGTCGCGGGGGAGGCTTGTGCTCCTCCAGCCAGCCTCGGCTCTCTGCTTCTTTGAGGGCGTTGAACTTCTTGTTGACGTCCTCCACCTGAAAGAAAGTACAAAAATGGATTTAACAAACCTTCCTCTCTATACACATGGTGTGTTGACCTTCTATTAAATGGCACTCACCTGGTAATAAACCATGTCCCAGAATCCCTGCAGGTCAGTACAGGTGGTGATCTTCTCCCCTCGGCCCAGCTCGCAGTCGTCCACGAGGCCGCTGAACTGCTTAAAGCGCTCTTTCATCAACAGCCTTGCTTGGCCGACTGCTGTACGCATACAGTCCCTCACTACACAGACAAAAGAAAGACACAGTTATGGTTGTTCGGTTAGGGAATAATGTCATTACGAACACCTTCACTATATAGTATCAGAATAAATAGAACCACATGTTCAGGATGTAGAGAAAATACACTCACTCTCTTCTGGGATGGATTCATCCTCCACTTTAGACTCCCAGAGGTCACACAGAGTCAACAGCCTCTCTGTCTCATTGTTAATTTCCAATCTAAATATTTAAATAGACAAAAACACACTTAATTATTAAGGGTAAATATAAATTAAGTGGAAAAAATAACTGTAAAAATGGATTAACAGATACCTATAAAGATAAATAAAATAGATTTTAAAAAGTTACGCCACCTGAAGTATGGCACATCATGCTTTGACTCCACTGGGCTGTCTGGAGTTGGAGGGGCCACAGCAGGAGATGTACGAGGAGGTGAGCGGTGAAGGGATTTGGGTGGGGATGGTTTGCTTGGTTCAGTCTGAGGCTCAGCGTTGAACAGGGGTACAGGTGGAAGACTGAAGGTGGGGCTGGATAGCAAGAGTGACAAAACGGCATTGAGACAGGAAACTCAATTTTTTGAATTCATGTTGTTAGAAGCTCAAAACTAAGAGGGACAACAAACTGACCTTGGTGTAAGGAAGGCATCGGCTGAGCGAGGGGTGAGAGGCTCGAACTTGAAGGACGACAAGCCAGTAGGAGCCTGGAAGATGAAGCCAGCCGGAGCAAAAGAAGACGAAGAGGATGGCGCTTCAACGGGATGCGGTGCAGGGACAGAGTCGGCACAGGCTGGGTCCACCACCATTTCGTCCTCCTCAGAACAGCATGTAGGACTAGAGGGACAAGCTTTCTCCTCTGGCTCCTTCACAAGACAGACAGAGCAAACTAACTGATCAACAAATTACCGGTTTAAAAAAAAACTAAACAAGATGGAAGAAGACAAAAATACAAAAAGTAGTCACTGGTTTAACGCATGACGTGTAAAACTCAGAAGAGAAATGCTCACCCTGGCCACAGCAGGCCCGGCTGTGTTGTTGACAGTTGCTGGTTATTTAAAAAAGGAGAGATACACACATTAAAGATGATGTTAAGAAATTAAAACAATTCTTCATGTGGGAAAAGTTGTGATCCAGATCCTCTAAACTTGGATGCCCCTTTGTCAACATTTGCTGATACCTTTACAGTTCTTTTCTTCGCCAGAAGGGGGGGCCACATTGTTGACAAATGCTCTGCTCCTTGTGGTTCTTACATCTGATGGCAGACGAGGGATTTAGATTATGTTGAGAGTGGTTTCATTGAACAAATGTTTTGATTGTCATATCTCTGGCACGCTTAGAGCTTTTAATGCCAAAGGGAAAGAAAATGCTTCAACTCTCATCTTGGCTCAGCGTGTGTACCTGCGGGCTTGTCCTTGGGTTTCTCTTTCACTGCGGGAGCTGCTGTAACAGGAGGCCTGTTGGCTGATCTAGTCGGCAAAGCTCGTACGACAGGCTCCACTACGTTAGGATGACATGACACAGAGACACAGATTGAGATGCAAATAAGGAAACACAATAGGGTGAAAACAACACGCTAGCCTGTTTCAAGGTCCAGGCATGTGCGAGGATTTTTCTTCTCATTAGTCACCTGCACAAACTTTGGACTTGGTTTTAGCTGGCGCTGGTGCTGGTGCTGGTGCAGGCTTGACAGGTGCGACCCGGCTCCTGGTTGATCTTTCCACAGCAGGCTGAACTATAGAGAGGATCGAGAGGTCAGGTCTAAAATACATCAGGCTGCAGAGGACAGTTTCATTTAGAATAAAGAGATATTCAATTAAATGTACCTTTCTTCGCTGCAGTATTTGCATTCTGCATCGTCAGAGGCTGTAAAAAAAAAACAAAAAAAAACAATACAACAAAGTCCATGTTAGCTTTACATGTTGTGAAAGTTAATATGAGAACAGATGAGAAAGATATCTCAGAGAAAGTAGTACCTTCTGCACCTGCTGCTGTTGTTTCATTGAACGAGTGACTCTGGTACTCTGGGATGATGCAGTGTTCACGTGTGTCTAAAAGGCAAGAAACATCACGTTTATCACTTGAGTCATTCACCTGGGCGAGATATTTACAGTAAATAGTGGAAGCTAGTCTATTTGTGAGTCCTCCTTCACCTCCTTAGCTCTGGTTGAGGCAGATGGGACCGCAGGCAGAGAGACAACAACAAGGGTGTCTTTTGGATGATACACTCCAGTCTTAAATACCCCTTTACGCTCCTTTTCTCTCTTTTCCTTCTCCTTCTCAAGAGCCTTACGCTCTTTCCAACGCTGAAGCTGCTTCAACCTCTCTTCTATAGCCTCGTCTGTGGACAACAGGGGGTGGGATAATACAAGTTAACTAGAATGGTGGGTACCAAAACATGCAGTTGGTGATCACTGAGGGTTTGGAAAATAAAGTCTCACTTTTAGCAAGTTTTGTACTGTTCACCGTCTTCTCATGAATGATTGACATGTTGGCCATCGCGATGGAGGCATCCAAGGAAGACATTTCCAGCTCTGGGAGCTTGTCTAGCTGCCTGCGTGTGTTCATGGCCCGTTCTCTGTTCTCCTTCTGGGACTGAGACCTCCTTCGGGACATTTTTACCCTCAGCATGGACACACTGGTGTCCCGCTGGCGCAGGTGAGCGAATCGAGAGTCCATGTTCAGGTATCTGCAGTGATTAGGAAGAGGAACAGACAGTGATGTATTATAGGCACACTGCATGTGAGTGACAGTTATTCAAGGTACTTATACCAACAGGAACAATGATGAGAAACTAATGTTTAAATGTCCAGATTAAAAAAAAAAAATGGAATTATGACAAATGCATGAACAAAACTAACAAACGATAGATACTTTATTGATCCCGAAAGAAATACAAGAAACTATAATTACATACATAATATCCTCAATATTTTATGAGACGTGACAAATCGTTTAGTCAAATGTTTAAACTATATGATTGTTTCCCTTCCTCGGTGTTTCTACAATGTAAATAAAATAGCGTGTCCTGGAATAAATTGTTAACCTGTGTTTATTAAAGCACACTATGATTTAACTTCGACCGCTGTAACCACGTTAGGTGGCGTTAACGACAGAAACGGCGACAAACCGTAACAAACAATTATGAAATGTTACGTTAGCACGTTAGCCACCAAAACGAGCTCCGGTGATTTAACTAAAGTTTTAAACGTCAAACTCAGCACCGCAACACGAACCGTTCAGTCAGCAACTAAGGTTTAAACCGTTTATTTAGATAAAACATAATTACATATGTATCTTACCTGGCAAACAACCTCTTCTGCCCGTCCTCTAAAAAAAAAAACAAACTAACGTTACAGCACAACAAACGGACGGGCTCGGTCCGACACAACAATCATGGCGGGTGACTTTTTGAAATTCATCTACGGTGACGCTGATTGGTTGCAAACCGTGAGCTCTGATTGGTTCTTTTTATTCTTCTTCTGGTGTTTTCATGCAGTTACAACTGTGAGTTATACTGCCACCTATCGGTGTGACCTGTGAAGTGCAGGTTTAACGATATTAACGTTGCTTAAATAAAGATTTTCAGTATTCAGAAAAACAGTCATGTTTCATGGAATATTGTATGCAGTTTTACCGTCGTGTTTTGGCAGTTTTCACTGTAAAATCTCTCTAAATCTAAAATACAAACAGCTCAGTCCAGAAAATGATTGACAGATGAACTGATAATGAAAATAAACATCAGTAGTTAGTTGTAACACGACACCGCATAATGACATAATGGCTATCACCAGCCAAAGGAGGAGATGAATTTTCCGCCTGTGACAGATCATATTTATTCAGGCCTCGGGGTGAGGAGAACAAAAGGTCACGTAAAAGTGGGAATCAGAAGAAAGCAGCAAAATGTGTCAACATGAAAACAAATAAATGCATAAAAAAAAACAACAACAAAAGAGAAAGTTTTACATTCACAGGGACAAAAAACAACCAAATATCTGAACATACATCCATTTCCTTCGATCAGCAGGGTCTTCCAGACTTCCCTCTGCCCAGCAGTGTATTCCAGTGTGATCCTGGGTAGTTCCTACAGCAGGCTAATCATGAGACAGAAGAGAGGATAATTCTGTCTCGATGTGGCCCTGATTATCATTTACTGGATGTCTTGTTAACTGCATACACATTCACCTCTGTTTTAAAAGGAGTGGTTAATTGACCAGGTTCATTCTATACTCCCAATAGAAGTTTTGGGCTATTTGGGCTATATTGAGGTAAAATGTCGCCATCTCTTGGTGAATTTATTTCATAAGTCATATACGTTTAAATAAAATTCTGCTTGGGGTGTTTACAGGTGTTTTCCTCTCATCACTCACAGTGTATGTATTTCTCTCCGTTTAACATTATTTACAGTAAACCCACAGAGATTTGCATTTTGTGTGTTTTTCTGATTAAGAGCTTTACTAACAGAGCCTAGATTTAAATCTATTCTTTGTGTTTGTAATCTACTGTGTCTTCACAACAAACATGGGTTGGGATGCCATTTATATCAGTATCAGTGGCTCATTTAGCTGTGTTATTGATTGACTGATTTAATATTATCCAACATGAAAAAATAAAGCATTAGATTGATGCTGTTGTTAAAAATGACTGATTCCCAGCAGGTTCCACTTCATGATAATATAATAATCTAAAACTCCAGTGCTCTGATCAATCTCCAGTTTTATTCTTCTGATATGAAAATGTGTCCTATAGATTTCAGATGAATATGATGCTAGTTGGAAGGCTGACCAAATGTTTACTGTATGTGCATCTTCAACTTAAGTAAATAAATAAAATAATCACATACACTAAGTAAAATGACTTCTTAATTTATTTAAAGTTAGCGCAGTTGTTTACAAACCACCATCTTTATCTTCTTATTTATGAAAACTGATAATCAAAAGGAACCCGGAGTAAACCTTTCTGTGCATGTCAGTTTTTAAATTAATTTGAGACATGATGGGTTCATAAAAGAAAAAAAAATGAAATTTGAAATGAATCAAAATGAACAGTCAACAAAACCCTACATGTATGTACAAAGAAAGAAAGAAAATAAAGTACATGTACAGTTAAAATCTGGATTTACATTTAATTACAAGAGAAAATTACAATTTTCCAGGTTAAATAAAAAAAAAAACTTGGTGAGAAAGCCTTTGTATTATTTTTTTTATTATTTTACAATGCAATTATTGCATTACGCTGATGCTGTCATGATACCCTGCAACACTGACAGTTTTTAGTGTGGTGAAACGGTCTCTGTCTGACCGCTGCATCAGTCCAAGAAGAAAATGTTGTTGAACTGCGTCGCACAAAGCCTCTTAACCTCCTCTGTAGTGGAGAAAAAACAAAAAGGGCATTAGAGTTGAAGTAGAGATAGAGAGTGTGGGGCAGCTTATCAGTCGATAGTCAGTCTATTGTGGCTGTAATTACAGAATTATTCATCACCAGGTGGTGGAGACATACCGTTAACTTCGATCAGATTGGCGTTCTTCTGATTCAGGATCACGTACAGTTCTCTCTGGTCTGACTTCTTGCCGACTACCCAGTAGTCTGTCATTGCTTTTACGATGATTTCTTCATCTTCATCCACCCTGGGAGACAAATGGAGAGAAACGGGTGCCATCAAATGAAGATAATTTAAACTTACAGCAGGTTTTTTGTCATTTTTTAGAGGAAATGGACTTTCCTCTAAAAATCTTTAAGGATTCTAACTACCCGGATAAAGGTCTTTTCTTCCTGCTGTGATCAGGAAGAAGGTTCTGGACACACAAGGCCAGCATGGAGAGGCTCAGGAAGAGCTTCTACCATCAGGATCCTAAATGAGGACACTGCCTTAAGAATAGTCTTTCTTGCTTACTTATTTGCTGTGATTATTGTTGATATTATATTTGTTATTATTTATTTCCATTAAGATTACTCTTTACTTACTTCGATAAAAAACATATGCTTTCTTTTCTTACTTTAATTACATTATTTTTAATTGAATGAATTGTAGTAGCTAACACTGATGTGCCAGATAAAATGTGACAAACTGAATTAAATAAAACTGAATTAAATATTTATCTACATAGACCACGAAATGTCATTAAAATAGTAATTTTATTTCTTACAGTTTGTGTCAGAAATGACACAATGACTTGGCAATAAAATATTGAATTTCAGATTAAAAGCACAGACAGGAGTGTGTCTGTTCTGAGTGTGCTGACAGGTAATACCTGCACAAAAAGAAGAACAGCTATTGATACTGGCACACATGCTATGAATGCTGATGTCACCGTATGTCGCACAGACTGAGAATGGGACTCTCACATGACTACAGTCTCATGACTGCTCTCAAAAGAGAGGGCATCACATGGAAATTGCTGTGCTGAAATACAGGGGAAAGATTGAGAGTTTGACATTTTATACGTTTTCTTTCGTGGTTTGTGATTTGGGAACATCTTCTATTCAAAGCTGAGGGTGGTTTTAATAACTAAAAATCATCAGCTGTATCTGCTACTCAGATGGCCAACAATGCCACCAGGTTTGTTTGTTTGTGAACAGTTACTGTGTTCAACAAATGCCTGGAGGCATTTGGGAAAGACAAACACAGCCACAGCTTTAACAAAGCCAATGTTCTCTGCTGTACCTGGCGAAGTCACAGTTAATGTCTCCCAGGATCTTCATGAGGTCGGGGTGAACAGAGGTGAGGCAAACGCTGGCTGTCTTCCTCATGTGGATGGTGCTCTTCTCCGCCAGGTTCATGTGGTTGAAGTAGATGAACTTGAACTGGGGCTCCTTCTCTGGCCTGATGGATACAAAATTGAAGGTTTCAATTCTGTGAATCTTTTATGAGCGGTGGAAATTTTCACGACAGATGCATCTTGCTACTGGGTTTTGAAACTGGACCCGTGTTCTCTATATACATCGGTAGGAGATGTCCGGCCAAGGAGTTCAGGCCTCCAAGCCATTCAGTAAACATTCACTGTTAATGCACGAAACAGTAAAGCCAAATCACTCTGGATGATAACATCCACCGAAAACGCAACTTGTGCATTTTAATTAAGCCTACTCCATTGTTCACCCACGTTAAGGTGAGCTGAGGACACAGTTATTACCACAGCTTATCTGGCAACAGCACTGTAATTGCATCTCTGGAAGAGTGCATGTGTATCCAAAGCCATACAACTTTTTTTTCTTTTTTTTTATCCCTGCTGCTAATTATTTACAGTTCCACCAGGCCAAATCAGGACACAGAGCTGAATGTCAGCTGAGGAATTTGGGACGGCATTATTTATTCAGCGGATTCTTCACTAGGGTGATTAAAAAGGGAGCCCATCAAATTGCCCGGGCCAGGGTATTGGATTACGGTCGAGGACGTATCTGACGCTAACTGCTGGGGTTAAAGGAGAGCGGGCCAGGATGCCAGTCTACACTGCTTGAATTACCCCTAAGTAGTGCCCTGACGACATCCAGTGGTATTAAGAGTCTCATCTATCACTAGCAGGCAGCAGAGTTAATACAAAGAACTGGCTGCAAACTGATGACAAGCAACCTGGCTACTGTTAATCATGGGAGTTTGATACTGTCTCCTGTTCTTGTGCTGCATTTTCAGAATCAACACAATGTTCTAGGTGCCACAGGTTAGCAGACCAAAACAAGAACAAGTCATCTCTAACCGGTGGTGACCCAACTGACCCTGATATCCTACGGTTGATGGTGAACTGTTCACATATGTCAGATGCCAGCAGAGTAAGCTGAGGGCCCACCAAGCCATCCAACTGCTCACAGAAGTCTCTTGTCAGCTCCACAGAGGCTGTGAAGAGATGGAGTAGAGAATAAAGTCAGTCATTATGGGGCGGGAGCTGTAGGAAAAGTAATATTTTAGAGTTATATGAGCAGTACAATGGGTAAGATACTACACAACACTACAATAAATTAACCAGGAAAGGGGGAAATAAAGTAGACTGCTTATTTTCAGCAGGTGGGTGCCTAGATTTACACTTACCATTGATCATAAAACAAGCAGCAGCGCTCATCGCCTGGAAAAGAGCAGATCAGTGCAGTGTAAATGCAGAATCAAGGACACACCGGTTAGAAATTACATTAATGTCATGTTAAGCTTTATGGCACATACTTCATTATTTTAAAATTCAGCTGTCTAATCCCAAAAATCCATATCGTTTGATAGAGCAGTGGAATATCTCACCTAAATCGACTGTTCATAAACAAATCCTCCAGTCACAGACGGATTATGAAAATTATCCTAAAAAGCAACCCCCCCCTGTTTTAATACATTAAAAATTCTCCTATATGTGTGTGGACGAATGATGAGTCTGTAGACTGTCCCGACATGGCAGATCTCACATTTCCTCTACCTTACCTTATAAACGATCAGATGCAGCTCCTCGTAGCCGTCCTCTGCGCTGACAAATATTTTTGGAAACCGGAATTTGGCCTCTGGATCTTTAAGGTTAGTTGGTCCTGTCAAAAACCTGAGGAGAACATAGGAGTGCATGGCAGTGTAAATATTCCAATAATGGATTTGGAATAGAAGTCAAAACTGGCATCTTAGAGGAAGAGGAAAGCCCATTTGGGTGTTGCCATTTTTTGGGAAGCAGTCCAGTTTTAGCTGTGATAAATGGTTGGTCTACCATCTCAACAACTGCTGGACAGATTGCCATTAAATTTCATACAGGCTGGACTTTGTGCCAAGTGCTGATCAACATGATAAATATTATACCTGCCAAACATCAGACCTTTAATACCGCCATTGTGAGCATGGCGGTGCATGGCTCTAGACTCTTTATTGGAAATTTGAGTCTGCTGTGGCACCAAAGGGAAAGGCGAGGATGGCGTTTCTTGTGGGGCTACAAGTTGTAAAAACACTAAATGTTTTATCTGTGACGAAAAGCAGGGAATTCAGGCTGGACGGATCAAGGTGTTTGCTCGAGGAGGGGGGGTTGGCCTGATGGTGGCACAAGAGGAAAAGTTGAGGTGGTTACCATAATGGGTATGAGTCATGAGTCATCTGGGTGGCATGAATATTCATACTAAAATTTCACAGCAGAACAGCCACGGCTGACACAGTTGTTGTCAAGATATCTTAGGACCAAAGTTGTGGAATGGACTGAACCAAACCTAATCAAGCACTTAGCGTACTAATCATAGAATACCCAGAGGAAATGAATTTCCTCGGTTCTAAAATGGATCAGAAGCTTTTCACTGTGACTGATCCAGAAGATAAAAACTGCAAACTGAACAAAGGAGCCAGTGTTGTGCTGATGATGCACTGGATTCCAGTGACACCACTTATTATTAACCATTAGCAATAGAAGGCAGACCTCCACGTGCTTCTGGAACCTCTTTTACTTTACCCTGGTTCTAACTATTTTTCTGGCTTTCATTAAATATTCTTTATATTCTAAGTGTGTATTCCAATAAGAGCTGTAAGGCTGTGTTTCCTGCCCCATGATATGTCACCAGGAGTCAGACTCTACCTTCAGAAACAAGTTACTTGAAGCAGCAAGTTCTGTCAGACAGCAAACACTCTCTGGTTACATATGTACACTGAAACTCAATAGAAAGTAGTTGTTTTTTTCTTCTCCCGGAGGCTGCTGGGATACTTTACCCCCTACTCTCTTATTTAAATACAAAGTGCTAGCCAAGGGAGTTGCCTTCTTTAATAATTTGGTTGACTGCAAGCAACGCTCATTACTCTCAGTGGGTCAAAACCACGAGGAGCTGGTGCACCCGCGTGTAAACAGAGTGTGTAACGTAGGACAACTTTTCTTAACTGACTTCTTTTTTTTTTTTTTTTAATCCTTCCCTCTGCAGAGGATCGGGCGCTTACCTCCCATAGTGCAACAGATTTCCTGCGACCTCCGGCCTCAGAGGAGAGTCCCTGCCAGCCAACTATGGAGAAAAGAGGCGGGGAAAATGTGTGCCGTAGCTTTGAAATCAATATTCAGTGCTTATGTTCAAGTCAGTCGTCTTGTATAAACTGTCTGGATCATTAATATGAGAAAACCCTTAGATCACATTACGTTCTTCATCATCACGGAGGAGCATATTAGGAGCTATCATGGCATCATTAGAAATATGCTGTGCAATTGTTTTCACAGATCTACAAACAAGTCCAGTTGCCCCAGACGTAACCTTTCTGCATCCCGTGCTCCTCTGCTTTTTTTTTGTTTTTTAAAAATTACTTCCTCAATCTGCCTCCCACACTTCCTTCGAGCGCTTCGTTTCATCCACCCTCTCCCTCTCTCACCTCTGGTTCAGAGTGTCTAGGGAACAGCGAGGTGGTGAGGTACTTGTACAGGATCCTCATGTCATCTTGTTCCAGTCCGCTCCTGCAGGCCCAACCACATCCACAAAATTACACCTTTTAACCTTCACGACCAAACACACACTGCCCAAGTATAAAACCAAACTGTGTGGCCGCGCGCAGCGTTTTTCACAGCTGCGTTATGCACCACGAGCTGGATGTTAAAACAAAGTGTCTCCTAGGTTGTGATTACTGCTCAGCAGTTGGTTGTAAATGAATACACCAGAGCAAGGACATTTAATTTAGAGAACATTACACAGCTCGTCTCTGTTTGTCTATTGACGGCTCTTTCGTGTCAATTTATTAAAAATCGCGTAATCCTCTGTGCTTCCACGCCGAGCCAGGTGACACGGGAGGGAGCACATTAACCACAAAGAGGATTACAGGATGCCTCTGCTTATTTAGCGTGTCATGATATGTTTGTAGAAGCCAACGCCGGGATTTTACATTGGCATGCCTTTGCAATTATGTGTAGATTTGTGTAAAGTTGCGGCCTACCACAGGATTTCAGTGACAAAACATGCAAAATTTACAGCAAGGCTTCAAGTCTGTACCAGATGAGCTGGTCGTTGTACAGGAAGGCTGTGTATTTGATCAGACTGAGGCTCTCCTCCACCCTGTTGACGAACGACTGGATCTTTAGGTAGGTCATCTTGTCCAGTGGGAAGAAGCTGATGCCTCCAAATACGTCCAGTAGATCGCAGGACTGCAAGTGGAGAGTCTGAAGATACTAGACACCGCAAAATGAAGGAACAAACCCACACACACACACACACACACACACACACACACACACACACACGCCAAAAACAACAGGAGATATTCCAGAGAAACAGGAGAAGGAAAGGAGAAAGGGGTTAGTTTACCCAGCTACATGTGCCTGCTTACAATGCAATTCAGCCGGAGCAATAAGAAACTCTCTGACTGATGCTTTGGAGACGCTTGCATCATCCTGACATTCAACCTCTGATACGCACACCGAAGCCTCTCTCTTTCTCTCCGTCTTACGGTTACATGGTGCAGAGGGAAACCCATGTCAACTTAAGACGGGTGTCCCCTAATTAGAAATGAATTATTTACACTTCTGCATAAGTGTTTATTAGTCTAGCGAGGCGACTGTAGTAGCAGGAGGTGAAAACAGTCAATGTGGGCTGATAATTATGAAGCAATCGGGCATGACTGAACTTCTTTTCAACAGCTTTCCCTGGAGTAACACGAGTACTTACAAAGAAACAAACACAACTAAAGGTCCAAGTATCAAGTGGAGACTGCTGATTTTATAAACAACTATGTGCACATCATGAGATTAGAATCAGTCAAGAGATGCAAATCGTGTGAATAAAAATGAATTTTATGAATTCAGATCTAATAATTAAGGTTTTAAGGAGAGCTTTTTACCCTGTAGAAGAACTTTTCAAGCTTCTGAATGAGGAGCTCCACTCCACCGGCCTCCATCGCTCTGCCAAAGGTCCCGTTGAAGAGCTACGGCACGAAAATAATCACTATTAATGGACTTAAATTGGTAGCTTGACGTAGTGTGGTGGTGTTATTATATGGAGGGAGGACTCTCTAACATATCGGAACTCACCTTGTACATACTGTAGCATTGCCTTACAACTGCACCATAAACAGTGTCCTACAGAGGCAAGAGGGCACGGTAAGTACGAGTTTAAACTGACAACAGTTGATGAAAGCGACGCAGATGCTGATGAGTATCTCTCAGCACTCACAAGTATTTCCTCTTCCTGATATTCTATCGTGGGAGGTTTGCCATCTTTGTTTGGTTTCTCAATCATCGGGTTTCGAACCACCTGAGGAGTGAATTAGAAATGCAAACAACAGAGAGGAACTAATTAGAGAGGTAAAGCCAAACTACACTCTGAAGACGGTCAACATAGTGTAGACACACAATGGTCATGTAAATGTAAGGAAGATACCATGACTATCCAGAAGTTGTCCTCTGCCTCAAAGAAAAACTGCCGGTTCTTCTGTGTGTGCAGGGACTTTGCTGGTTTTGTTGGACAAAACGTCCTGAAAGACATGACCGTAAAGAGTAAGGGGTCACACTCAAACGAGATGATTAGCCTGTTTTTTTTTTTTTGTGCTTTCACAGATATTAGATATGTATCAGTGTGTATCTTATTTCCCTTTTCTGCTTTCCTTTTGGTTTGCTTTAAATCAGCTTGTCATGCTTGTCAAGTGTAACAAGTCTGAACTCTTCACCTGGTGAACTGTACTATGGCTTCACAAAGGCCCACATTTCGGATCTTCTCGTTCTTCTCCACGTCACTCGGGTGGTAAAACAAAATCTTTTTCTCTTCCTGAAATAAACAAAACATCTTGCATTTGTACTAGCAAAGAGTTTTCCTAAAAAACAGTTGAAAAAAAAATTATTCAGTTATAAAAAGACCCGCTTCTCTAGGAATCAAGCGCACCTCTCCTTCCCGGGGTCCAAACGTAGGGTTATAAATGAAAAAGTTGAGCAGAGATGGTGTGTACTGTTTCTCTTGCATTCCTGAGGCCATTCTGGGACTGTAACAGACACAAAGAGAGAGCTGACGGCAAACAGATCAAAAACCTTCCGATTTCTTTCGGGTTACATCAATGTCAGCCTTTGCATCATCACAAACGAACCCGCTTTACCTAATCATCAGCATTAGTCTAACTTGTGTCTGGATTTCCTTTGCTCCAAAGGCAGTTTGGTTAGCATGCCGTGTGCCTGCAGACGGATAAAGACAAGAACATCACAAATCTGGGAGATAATCATTTACCTGAAAGGTCTCCACACACACACACACACACGGAGTACAGTAGCTGTGTATCAGGGCAAAGTTATACTGACAGTCTCATATATCAGATCGCTGTGTTCCCAAACACTGACCGTATTAAGTGGATTAGGTGTTGATGTAACCGACCCACGGTTTCTTTGTCAATGTCAAAATTCAGGGTTTCCGTTAACACTTGCGTTCATTCGGTCATGGCGGGCGACCAGCTCAGCGTTTGGAGCCGCAGCAATCCCCGGCTTCATGCTATGCTATATTCCAATTAGTTCCACCCTGCAAGCTATGGACACTTAAGATCTCACTAAACTTCACTAGATCAGTAGCAGGTACAAGCAGATGACCCTGAGTTGAGCATCTGTAATTCATAACGTGGCAGGTATTATAATATTTATTTGTACCAGCGTGTAATAAGTAGAAGTAGAAGCATAGTAAGTAGAAATATTATATTGGAAGAGGTTACTTAGCATAAAACTAAAATATGGACACGTTTACCAGTTAAGTTTTGTAAATGAGTGCACCTACGTACAACTAGTGTAGTCTAAGACACTGAAAATTGTTCTAACACACTCGTTGATGAAGCTGATATGTTTAAAAGTCATTCATCCTGTCATAAACTGCATGTACATGTAAAGACAGGTCATTGTTAATGCTCACGTTTGTTTTCATTGGAAAAAAAACATGATCTGTTAAACTCAACATGAGGTTTCACTCTCATTTGCATATTTTCTTTTCTGCATTGGGGATTGTCATTTTCATTCATGAACTTTTATATACTTTTATTTTATATATTACATTTAATTTTTACTCCCCATTTCCGTTTTATTTCTAATTTATTTTCAAAGGCAAATGTAATGTGACCGTGCTTATTTACAGCAGTGAATTTAAGACTTACGACTGTACAGTATGTAAGCATTTGTGCTGAGTGTGTGAGTTCTCGCCGCTCTTACAGGGAATAAATGTGCCAGTCCTGACTCCTGGTCTGAATGATGTTATACAGCAAATACACTGCAGCTGTCACACTTACATATTATCAGCATGTGGCAAAATAATTCGCCTGCATCACTAATAACAACCTCCTATGTCATACAGTCCACAAAGGAACATCATGACACACTTCATGAAGGTGGGTGGCACAGGATGTTGACTGCATTAGGTTTAGCTTTCTTTATACGGTCTAGGTGTCTCCAGTAAACTGGAAACTGTACAATGCAGCAAGCCACTCATACTCATTAAGAAGCCTCCTTTAGGATTCATGAACGCATTAGCATGCTTTGCTGCTCCAATAAGTTAGTCACTAACATCACAGTGTCGTGTAGCATTAGCTCGTAGCTCTGACTTTCACTCCAGCCGTTTTTTTTACATTAAAATGAGGGGAAAAAAGTTTGTTTCAGAGCTGTTTATTACTTTAATAACTGCCGGACACTTTCCACCTCTGCATGAAGGAGGACCGTGTGTTATGTAACGTACACACACACTTGACGGCTACAGACTGCGGTCATGAAGCCGGTGAAGTCTGAGAGCTGAGCTAACCCTCACACACACTCAGCTAACCCTAGCCGTTTTACCAACTTACGACTTTATGAATGACGCACACCCCTCGACTGTTTTGACTTCACTTAACGAGTACTTAGCTCAACTGTTGCCAAGACAACAAAGCAGCAGCCGCGAAGATAGTTTGAGCACTTAGCCTGTTAGCTCCCTCGGCTAGCTGCAGGGACTGAGGCGGAGACAAAGTCGAGCGTTTGACAGAGCAACACGGCGGTAACACTCACCTTACAAACCCGACACGTTCAGGTGCTTGTGGCTGTGTGTGGCGTGGTTAAAAATAAAAAAAATGAGGAAATGAGATCAATGGGAGAAGATGCCGCATTATACTTTACATTCTCAACTTCCTGCTTTTGACAAGCGCGGTGTCACAAGTTGGACCGTTCGGGTTAAATCGATTTCATGTCAAATAAAGGTTCCTAGTCCGTGCAAGCAGCAGCGGACCAGCGTTTATTGAATATATAAGCTTATTGGATATACTTGAAGTGTGCAATTACGTAGGTTCATCATATAAATTATACTTAGTACTGGGTATTAATCCAGGTTTTATAAGATACACTCACAAAGAGGTTTTAGTGCTCGTTCTACACGGTTGTCACCATTTCAGTAAAGACAGTCAACAAATGTCCCCAGTGTTTCATCTTAACTCAGCCAAATGCTTCTTTAGTCTCGATTTCAGTTTGTCCCTGGCTTCTGCTTGTTTGTTTTGCATCTGAGGACATCCTCCTGCAACCCTCCCCTCATTTGTGGGGGGTGACAATTAATTTTTGGAAGGGCCAAGTCATTTGTCACTTCAAATGATACCACACATTTTCTTTAATGATTCATGTTCCCTGGAAAACACTTTGAACAGTCCTGCACAAAGCTGTGCACCTCTTTCATCGAAACAACATACATGTATCGTGCATATTTACGTTAAAAGTGTAAAAGCTCCTGAAGGCTGTGCTATTAGTGTGTGAATGTGTGTGAAGGTGATTAGCTCCTAAGTTGGCACGTTGCATGACCATCAGTGTGTGAATAGGTGAATGACATATGTAGTGTAAAAGTGCCATGAGTGGTCAAAAGACTAGAAAGGCACTATATAAGTACCCCCCATTCATCTTTTTATTGTCAGTTTTCTTTTTATGCTTCTTGAGTTGTTACTTGTATCTTCTTTATATTTTTCTACTTTGTATGCTTGTTATCTCAAAACATCTGAGCAAATGATCTATGAATAATACATGTTTCATCATCTTCTCTTATGTATGTCCAGCTTATTTGAAGAACTTATGAGAAGGGTAATGTGTTTTGGTAAGAATCAAATATTGCATTATAGAGAAATATCACAGATTACTATATACATCATTTTGCGAAGGAACGTTTCTTTTGCTGTATCAAATTCAGACATGAAAACGCTGTTCAGTAAGTTATTCCCTGATATCATCCATGTACTTTATGCTCTTGAGAAGTCACCTTGTAATTGTAGAGTACATTCATGCATTATTGTTGCACTTAAAGTGGTTTAAGACAAAAAGACAACCGTAAAGAGGTGATCTATGTTTGTACATGTTTATTCATCTCGTTGATTGTCAGGAGAGGGGTGTGCACAGAAAACAGTTATGGACCAACACATTGGAAAGACAAATTAAAGGTGTACCGTCTTTAAATGGACAAAAGGTCATTTAAAAACAAATAGTGCACACAGAATTTAGTAGAAAACCAAATATATCACTGGGGATGGAAGCTGGGATCAGATGACTCCACTCCAGAGGTGATGAGATGACTGAGGACTGGAAGACTTGAGATCTTTTTATTTGTGATATTCAGGACAGGACCATGGCCTGGAATTCTAGAGAAAGAAAATGAAATGGTCATGTAACACACACCTCTACTTTCAACACTGATAAACCTGAAACATTATAGTTAAACAAAGACCCTGAAGATACTATATGAAGAACTCTCTACACTAAATAAACTAACCAACCATCTACAGTTAAAAAAAATGATTAAACCACTTATTAGACATTATAATAAAACACCACCTGCCCTGATGGATGTGTTTGTTCTTAAACTGAACAAGAAGAGCAATACCTATGCAAATAATCTGTCAATTTATGCCTGTTTGACATTTGTTTAAGTATGCCTGTCATTCTTACAGTCAGCCCTGTTTACTGCAGGTAAAGAAGCCTGAGGTGGTGCACAGTCATTCAGAAAAAAAAGCAGTATAACACCGACAGAGTAAATTCTTAACTGCATGATTCAAGATCTCAGAAATCTCAGTGTAGAAAAGAAACAAGAACAGTGTTTGATGTGAAAACCGGAATTGGGAACTGCAATGAAACATTTAAAAAACGCGTTCCCTCAGAAAAGTTTCCCACATTTGATGCCTTAAACTGTTTTCCCTGCCGGTAGAGCTCCTCTGCTCTGAAGGTAGAAATTAGAAAAAAAAGGTTGAAAGGAAAAACACAATTTTCTAGGAGCACAAAATACACACACAAAAAAAATAATTATACGCTTGTTTGTTAATGGCTGTTATAATACTGTAAAACTCCCGAATGCGGTTGTTTGACTCCACCCATTGAGATTAAGTCCAACCAATGAGATCATTTCTGCCTACATCATGAGTTTGTACAAATACAATCCAAGAAATCAGACACTGACCAGCTGCTCCAATCTTGCCATCACTGTCATCATCAGCTGCTGAGATGAAGCTCTTGGCTTCTGCATCGGTCAGTGTCCGTGCCCCGGGGACGAACCGCTGCAGGAAGTACCTACACACACACACACACACACACACACACACACACGACAGTGATGCATGCAGACACACATTTAAAAACACATAAAAACACCCACTCCTAAATTGCACAGCTCGAGTTGACTCTCATCTCTGGTCACACAACAGCACAAAGGTGAATTATATAACACAAATTCAATAATAACACTTTGCCCAGAGTGGATTATTAGGAGACGGCTTAATGGTGCCATCCCAATAATACCACTGTGTAATTTATTGTATTAAATCTCTCTGTCTGTCAGACACACAAACACACACATCTGTAACTGAGAACAAATAAAGTTAAAGATATTTTTAGTGCATAATAATTGCAGCATCCTTTACAGATCTGTCATAATCCTAAAAAAGGTTACTATCGTTGTTTTGCATACTTGAGCTCAGACTCCTCGATGTAACCGCTGTTGTCATCATCAAGTATCTGGAAGACATCTTTCACTTCCTTGGGCGTCTTTGAGGACAGGCCACACAGCTCGAAGAACTTTTTGTAGCAGAATGTGTCCGGAGCTGGAAAAACATAACACACACACACACACAAAACATTAACACAGAACCAGTGATAAAATAAAGAAGGAAGGATCAGGTTAGAGCTGACCCACGAGCTACCCCAGGTTGGAAGCTGATGTGGAGATTAATACAGCATGTGGCTGCTGTCCAGGTGGGAGATTTTCCAGCCCTGTTTTTATCTTTTAAGTCCAGCTGACACATGCCTCCGCTAAAAACAGACAAGATGATTGAAATTCAAATTCAGATTTCATCACCATTCACTTAAAGCTGGATATGTCTTCAGCAGAGAGGGCAATG
This sequence comes from Nibea coibor, assembly GCA_023373845.1. Taxonomy (NCBI): domain Eukaryota; kingdom Metazoa; phylum Chordata; class Actinopteri; family Sciaenidae; genus Nibea; species Nibea coibor. The sequence goes on from CM041728.1 coordinate 12,959,269, forward strand.
CTGCTGTACAATATTGGAAACAACGCAGCCGTAGAGAAGATTATGCACTTTTTGTAAGATCTGCAGCACAGATTATGAGCAGGGTGATTTATCAGATCAAGACTGCTCATTTTATCATAATTAGGCATGAATTTAGTTACACCTGTGAAGAATGTTGAAGTCAAGGATAGATGAGTCATGTATTTTGCATAACTACTTGCAGGCGTTTAAATGAATAATAAATAGTTTCAAATATTGGTCTGGGAGGGTTTGGTCCAGTGTGTGTGTGTGTATGTGTGTGTGTGTGTGTGTGTTTGTGTGTGGAGACTCTACCTGAACAGTCCTTGACAGCTTTTTCAATGGCTTCAGCAGAAAGGATGGAGGTGAGCGACATGTTGGTCCTGTGGAGTGAAAGAAAAGCTTTGTAAATGATTCGCTCTCTCTTTGCTCTTTCTTAACTTCAAGCTTTGTGATCTGCTCCCAAAACTCCTTCAGTTTTGTGTCTGGCTGGCTATTTGCAGATGTATCTAGGTTAATATGATGATCCCATCAAAACTCCGGTCGTGATTATTTGGCAAATATGCCCGAGTTGTCAAAAAGAAATAGTCAGTGAAATCATAAGCATAAGCGTCTTGCTTACTAAGTGTTTGAATGAATTTCTTTTTTATAAATTAAATCCACAAATAAGTGTTATAATCCATGGCTGCTCGGGCTTAGGCTGGATTTCCCTCGACAGCCTCTTAATTACTGCGGCTATTTACTGCTGTCGAACTACATAATTGGACTGGTTGAGCTTTGAAATGTGGTTGGCACTTAGGGACTGTCCAAAACTAAGGAATAAAATAAATCTAGAAATGTAGGTTTTTTTTATTTTATATTTACATAAAAAATCAAAACCTTCAACAGTTTTTGACCTATCCTCCTGTAAATTCAGCCTCTCCTTAACTTTGAATAAAACATTAAATGCTTATTACCACCTCTAAATGAATGAACTGAGTCCAGACAGAACCTCTGCTTACTGCCGAAGGACTTTTTGTCCCAGAATAAATGTCACCATAAAAAGTTTTAACATCCTCCGCTACTCTCACATCGGCAAAAAATAAATGTACATCACTTTTCTGACCTCCCTGATAATCTTAATACAGTCCCTCTACTTTGTGTGCCTTATAGGAATTAATGTTTGCTGAGCTGGAAACAAATCCTATCATTGACCCAAGATCGATAGTTTGGAGGATTTGCTGGCAGAAAAAAAAAAAAAAACTACTATTAGATAATCTAAAAACTAATTTCCATTCAAGCTTCACAGAGCAGGCAGGCATAGCACACCTGGCCAACACCTGTCCTCTGTGCAGCTGTGGGACTCACCGCTGTTGGCTTGATTTCCTCTTCGTCCAGGTCCAAAGCAGCAGCAGATAAGGCTTTGTGGTGCCCTCTCACAGCTGGCTCGGTCTTATATAGGCCGGGGTGGATGCTCCGACGGATGCTTGAGTTTCCAACCTGTCCGGGGATCAAATTTTCCCGCAGCCAGTCACCTCCTTCTCGTGTTCCTCACCTCCTCACCTGGCCAATTAGCCTTTACTGTTTGTACTCGCAGCTCTCTCTTCCACTCTCTGCTTTAATGTCATAACCACTATGGTTTTTGTCCAATCAACTTTCCCCATGTGTTATATTTTATTCTCTCTCCCCTCCCCTTCTCCATCCTCCCCTCATCCCTCCCTCTGTGCAGGTGGAAGCTTACAGACATCTCACATTTAATCAGGCCCCTTTTCTTCTTTTGGTTCTGGTGAATAATCTCCTAAATTCAGATGACCAGACAGAGCAGCAGGCCATAAATCACCTTATGACTTAGCGGGGGATTGTTGTCCTCGTCGGTAATCTTACAGTATGTGTCACACTGATATCACAAGCTTTGTCAGTATGAAATATAAGCACTAAAAAAACTCACTGTCTGACCGTTTGGGTGTATTATATTTGCCCAAAAACCTGCTGAACAGGGTTAACTTAAAATGACGTGAGACTTATTTCATCTTTATTATAGAGACAATGTGGTATTCAGTTCATATTGTTCTCTTAGAGAAAGGAAGTTTAAAAAAAAGGAACTGTTTAAAGGAATACAACTGTGATTGTGCAATAAAAAGAGAAGTGCCTTCATCAAAACACCGAAAACCACCGTTAAAATACCGCTGCTGCTTCCAGGAGCGTTTGACTCACTTCATTCTTCATTTCACCTACAAGCTGCTGTGCCACATACCTGACCTACTGTGAGGTGAGAGGTTGCGTTTGCACCCGGTCACCATGACAACTGCCCACTCTGAACTGATGAGTTTGTTGTCTGCGAGGCCTTACGAACCACCTGACACAGCAGCGTCTCTGGTGAATCCAGTCAGCACTAATTGCATTAGCAGAGAGGGGAAGTATGCTTTTTGTAACGAGAACCAAGGGAATAAATCTCATTATTCTTTGATGTATCACGAGCAGTGAGCCTCTGGCTTAACGCTTTGTAAGTGACAGCGTTTTTGGTAGCCTCACAGCCACTTGCTGTAGAAAAGAAGTGAGCTGTTTAACTCACGGGAAGCTCAGAAAAGACATTTAGGGTACTTTCAAGCCTCCAGGCTTGCAATGTAAAACCACGAAACATCTGAAACCCTTTTGAATTATTGACGGATCAGAGGCACCACCTTGTGGCTGCTTCCCATTAATGCAGAACCATCTTTACTCTGGGCAGGAGGGATTAAAGCTTCAGCACATCCAGATTAACACTGTACTTCATTTCCCTGCAGGGAAAGACATTACAGGCCCAAATTTAAGGGGATAAAATACATATTACATAACAGTTTTACATAATAGTTGAGGAAATCTAACCTGCCATCTTCACTGGGATGTAAAAATTACAAAGAAAAATAAATTGATTCAAGTTACTAGTGAGACATTTCATGAGAGGTGAATAAAGAGATCAGCGTGGTACAACGAGGTGTCTAAATCACACACACACGGATAACGTTTATGAATCTTTGAGGTTCATCTCTGTCTTAAACAGTTCAGTGTGTTCAGAAAAACAGAATCTGAAAGAAAGCACAAACAAATGAAGGAATTACCATGTACTATGTATATTTAAAGTCATTTTAATGGCCTTTTATCCCATTTTAAATGTTTTTTGAAACATCTTTTTAATCTTGATTTGTGCATTCAATTGCCAGTCAATGCAATGTCAGTTCTCGTCCATAAATGCAGCTATAAATGTTTTTTCCCCCTGATATTAGTCTTAAAATGGTTTCAGTCTTGCTACGACTGTCCTCGCCACAATAATGTACCAGCAACTGAAATTAATGTTGCCAATATGAGAACCTTTAAGGACAATGCATCACAGTCTAAGAGTAATTGTTTTATCCTGCTATATTTAATATGTGCAGCATTATTTAATCAATCCTCCAATTTGGTATCCTTCACTCCCTGTATGAATTAAAGCTACTTTATTGGAGTTGTACTGGGTTTATTTTAGAGACTTTGGTTAAACCTGGAGAGCAACATTATTTTATTCTAGTCAGTTAAAACAGCTTATTTTGTTAATTATAATGAGATGTTAAAAGTGCGGGCTGTGTGAATTTGATTAAAACCTCTTAAACTAAATAAGACTCAACAGTGAGTCTTAAAGAGATGAATTCTCTTTGGTATTATACTACAAAATGTTTTCCTCCTCCTTAAATTCAGGACTGTTATGTCTTCTCCTGCAGGGAAATGAGGCACAGTGACACACAACCGGGGTGAGGTCACATCTCTTGATCAAATATCTCAGATTACAAACCAGCCTGATGCACTGCTGCCAAATAGTCCCGAAGGAACCACCTATTTATTTATTTATTTACTCATCAGCACATGTCCATGGTGATATATATTTGTCCATCCAGATGTCCAAATATATGGCACGATTTATCTCTGAATCAAACTGCACAGTAACCGAATGATGGCTGATTGGAGAGGACTGGTTTCTGGACATTTGTGATTTCTGGTATTTTCACCTTGTTTCACGATTCACAGTTTGATTTTGAGATTTTGTCATAAATAAATAAATAAATGAGTGAAGCTGCAGATGATTTTGCATGATGGTGAAACTTTGTGCAGCTCTTCAGTCTGTGTTTACTCTTCTTGCATACTACATCACTGATGGGTGAGACTTCCAACAAAGGCAACTTTTAAAGTTACGCAGTGTAACTTTTGATACTTTTTGAACTTACTTGGCCTTATATGACCATAGATAATATAAATATAGACGCGTATCCGTGACGTCACCAACGTTTTTTTGAGAGTCGCTGTGAAGCTCAGAGTGTGGTGGCTCTGGCAGTACTGCATCTGCCGCCTCCCGGCCAGTCTAGAAATGGGCAAAGGCGTGGATTGTGGGTGGAGCTGAGGTGTGTTTAATGAAGCCTGGGTGCTCAAACAAGCCAACTGTAACAGCACCCACCTGTCACTCAAATAGACCACACTGTTAATTATGCATAACTTTAAACTTTAATGTAATTCAAACAGGTGAGTTCTATAAAGAGCCTCGGTACAGTGGACATGAACAGGAAAACAAGAGACCAAATATAGAGAATATAGAGACCAAAAGTGTTTTTTGTACCAGGCTGTAAACATGTTTATTTCTGCTGTGAAGTTAATATGGGGACTTAATGGAGATTGATTTGTTCTGGAGCCAGCCTCAAGTGGCCATTTGAGGAACTGCACTTCACTTTGGCTTCATTTCACAGCCACAGATGTTGCCACCGGTTGCCCAATGCTGTCACATTGCTTGATTTTATGACTCTTCTCCATGTGTGCTGCTGTGACATTAGATCAGCATTCTAACCCAATGTTCTCATTTGCATATAGCATCACTGTCATTTGTAGCCACAGTGGTTCATGTTAAGCATAAGCTACATAGTCAAGTTTTAAGTGAAAGAAGGTTGTGACTTCCATTAGGTGTCAAGACCGATTCCTGACTCAAGGTCTTTACTGTCCAAACTGTTCCTTCTACTCCTTCTCAACTGCGTTAAAGACCACATTCAGACTTGTGTTATTGAAAAAGAACCTTTATTGATTTCTCATCGTCCGTCCGTTTCCCATAAAAGTGCATCATCTGATCTCACGTTAAGCAAAACTCACATAGTAAAACGATGACAGAAGTGAGAGAGAGAGAGAGAGAGAGAGAGAAAGACACAAATCAACCACACTATACACTTAATCAGGTACATTCATCATGGACAGCGAAGGGGTGAGCACGGCCAGAGAAAGAGAGAGAGGGAGCAGTTTGTTTACAGTCGGGGGGAGGGGTGAATAAAGTGTATAAAAGTGGTGTGGAGAGATGAAAAGAGAGAGAGTGAAAGGGAAGAGGAGAAGAGAGGAGGGAAGTTTTTTTTTGTCTTGGCTCAAGTTGTTCCTTCAGAGTAGTGATGTAAGATATTGGTCAGATTACTTATTTAGAACCGACCAAGGCAGCGAACTCTGCAAGGAGACAACGAAAGAGAGCGAGTGTAAATGCGAAGCTTCAAAATCTGGTTTGAATTCCTTCTTCTGGTATAATTTGAAATGTTTCTTACCATCAATTCCGATCTTGCCGTCACCATCAGAGTCACCGGCTGCAAGAAAAGTCTTGGTCTCAGTGTCAGTCAGAGCTCTGGCAGAGGCACTGAAGTTCTGCAGGAACAGCCTGGAGAGGACAGTCAGAGAGAGACACTGATTAATACAGTAAATATGCCTTTTGAAGTGAGAGCTCATCTTTCAGAAAATCTCTAAAATCTAACTGTATACATTATACATTTTTTGTAGTTATGACTAATTTGCTCTTTGAGGCCCATCGTTCTGAATTTGTCCTAAGAAAGATGATTCCTGCACTATAAGGGACTCCAGAGGAGCTTGAGTTCAAATATTATAATAAGAGAGGGTGCCCACTTCAGCTCTTCCTCCTCAATGAAGCCACTGCCATCCTGGTCAATGACTTTGAAGGCCTTCTTGACGTCATCAGAGGACTTGGAGGCCAGGCCGACCTTGCCAAAGAAGTCTTTGTAGTTGAAAGAGTCAGCAGCTGTGAGGAGACAGAGAATGGATCGCATCAGACGTAACAGATAATCAGACTGGCGTTCAGCGTTTTAGCTTAATTTGCTCAGCGGTGGAAAGCGAGTACTGTATTGAAGTCCAATATTTAGGTTTGTTACTGTTTTCTGCAACTTGATACTTGACACATAATTCTCCCTACTCTATTCTACTTTACTACATTTATTTGACAGCTTTAGTTACTCTTTTATTATTTATCAATATAAAATATAATTATCAAATGACTTATAGTGTAGAGAGAGATGAAAATACCCAGCAGTGTATAAATTAGTCAAATAATCTTTACCAACACATGAATGCATCAATAATTGCAATCATAAAGGTCATTCTGCATAATAATTACTAACACTTTTGGTGCTTTAAGTGTATTTTTTATGTTAATACTTCTGTCTGTAAGTCATATTTTGAATGCAAGACATTGATTGGTGGTACCTTTACCACTGCTGCTGTTTTACAGTTTGTTCTTACAGTAGCTATACTGATGTAAAATGAGTTTTGTGCTAAGGCAAATGGAAATTATTATTATTATTATTAAGTTACCTCAGTGCATGCTTGCTGTACTATTGATCCAGCTCCAAGATGTGTTTAAAAAGACATTCCTGCAGTGTTAAATGCAAGAGGCATCTTCTAACTGAGTGTAACCACAGTCTGGTAATGTGATTCTCTATTGGCAGCTGAATTTTGCTGGTTACAAATGCTGTCACGCAAGAAGCCGGATCCTTTTCCACTGTATGATTTTGTGCATGTGTAGCTATCGTCTAGTTGTAGCACGGCATGCTGTGTCATTATCGCGGTGGGGTTTACCTTGGCAAGCGGCAAGGGCTGCAGTGATGTCAGCCGCACTCAGCATATCAGAGAGTGTCATTTTCAGCTGAGGGAGGAGAGCAGAGGACAGATCAGTTCATCAGTTCGGCTGAGGCAGATGAGGCAGTTTGACTTTGAGTCTAAGCATTTTAAACTCCCTCTCTGCACTTCACAATATAGCATTTAAAAGTTAAAGAGCTACATCATTATGACATGCAATATATTTTACAGTTCCTCTCTGTGAGTATTCCTCTCTGGCAGCCCCAAAAGACAAAGCACAAATGATCAGAAAAGGTAGTCCATTTTTTTTTTTTCCAAAACCAAGCCCTCCGACGCAAAAGATCAGATATCCTTTAAAGCTCTGCTTTGTTGGCAAATTGATTTTTTCCCCATTAGGTTCCTTAGTTAGTCCAAAGCCAAACTCTGAGCTTCTGATTTTCAGATTCTGGCCCTGTGCAGCCCTCTCCTTGATTTATATCCCATTGAATGAAGCTGAAGCCCTGAACCACTCTTTGAGTAACGCTTAAACGTCTGCAGCTCCTCAGTGAAACTCACCTTTGGGTTATCTCTAAGACTAGAGTGAATCCGCTCAGATGAATCTGCTCACTGCAGTGAACCCTTCAGCCAGTCTTGCAAGCTTATATACCTTCAGGGGCTCGAAATATGATGCATAGGCTATGTAATAGACACTGTGTGCAAAGTACTCAAAGCAGTGCGCCGAAAAAATGTGTCCAGTAGACAGAGCTGTTCTATTTATATGCACATAAATGAAGATGCTTAAATGGTAGGCTAAGTGTAGTCCTATGCAAAAGTGCTTGATATTGCATAGGGCTAATAATATACGCTGCTGATTTGGATGAAACGTACCGTGGCCATGTAGTTTTGAGCTGTTTAACCGTGGAGAGCAGCATGGAGAGAGAAACGAGGTAAACTTTTACATGGTGTGTGGAGGATTATCAGACGGATCAGGCTGGTTTCTATAGTGTAAGTTATCATAGCTACTTATTCTGTTGCCAGAGAGGTCCGTGTTTGTCTGTGCCATAATGTCAGCATGTTAAACTTTGCATCCAAGACTTTTCTCATGACAAATGCAAAGACTGTTCTCATGGTAACTCCTAAAACCTTTTAAATGTTTCTTTATGTCTGTAAAATATGTTATGTGTGTGCTTTATGCTCTTTCTTAGTCAGTTTACAGTGCCATATTAGCCAAATAAGCCTTTCTTCTAAAAGACTCATTCTGTGTAGCCAGCTTTTACACCATAATCGCCTGTGGTGATTAATGACCCTACACGTGCCTCCTGAATGTTACTGTTTTGGTGAAAATGAGCCTGTGTGCAATTGGCGTGCGTAAAATGACTGCAATGACTTTCCTGACATTCCAGTGTCAGGAAAGATTTGTCATGATTGATTATCACCGGCGATTTCAATGCTGTGTTGAATTTTTAAATATGTGTTTTTATATCTTTCAGAATTTCATCTCTGCTTCATTTGCTGTCGGGTTTTTAACATTTGTGGATACGTGACTGTATAAACTTTATTTGACCAACGGGGGGATTAAAAACAGAAAATAATAACAGCTTTAAGTCTATGCAGAATACATGTGCAGATGTATATGTGATTCTCATGTCGCTCATAAAGAAATAAAATATAAATCTGTAACTGTTTGCCATCTCTCATTACTTCAAAGAACATTCAAGGTCTCTAGTGTTATTAAAGTTTTGCACCACATAGTGTATTTTTTAAAAGGAAACATGATAATAAGATTTAAGCTCTCATTAGGAGCTACAGTGCCAAAGAGTTGGGGGGATTGAATGAACTGCTTTATTTTAATCATCATCATCATCATCATCATCATCATCATCATCATCATCATCATTTACTTACACACAACTAAGTTTGCCAGATTTTATTTCTGGTCCTGTTACATTCATTCAGACCATTTCTCCTTATGGCGATGAAACTATTTGTGATGCTATTTTGGGGTACATTGAAAACTGACACCATCACTATCATCATCATTATCGTCACCATTATCATCGCCCTCCTGACAATGCAGTAGTGCGATGACACACAGTTCACGCACTGTGCCAGACAATATACCTAAATGAGATTCAGGGGGTCTTTCCATGGATGTATCTGCCTCCATGTTATGTGTCTATTGTACATCAGATGGCAGTGTTGAGATAATGCTGTGGCGAATATTTCACAGTTAATAAAAAAGAATTTCCATCCATTTATAATCATAAATTCTAACTTGAAGTGAAGCTTGAGTTCTTTGTCTGATCTCTAAAATGTTAATTATGATGTTACTTCCTTCCCTTCAGTGGCTTCAGGTGTGTGATGACGCAGCCTCCTGAAAAGTTACTTATAGTGCATCTATTTTGGGTTTTCACTCTACTTCTTCTTTACTTCAAAACTTCTTAAAAGTGCTGTGAAACAAATGTTTGGCCTTGGACATTTGCCGTGGTCAAGCGAGGTCTCTCACCTCAAACGACTCGGCCATAGATACTGTAACTATTCCTGCCCTTCTTCGATATCAGGTTTAAATTACAAATATCTCACAGCAGGGATGAAACCCATCAAATGAGGTTATGAATGTCTGTAACTTGAGACAATGAAGGACGATTCGCCATCATATTTTGAACTTTGTGGTCGAAGTGTAAATTCACAGGAAATCTGTGGAAGATTTAGAAAGCTACATTTCCTCTACTTTACTGATCATCTAAGACATTTAAACTGCTTTAAAGTTACATTTTAAGATATTATAAGAACCAAATTAGAGTTTAAGATTTTACTTCCATACCTTACAGCTACCGCAGATACTAATTTTGCCCTTACAATTACAAATTAGCTTAATTTCTCTCCTGATTCTCTATGATCCACCTGACAACAGGAGTTTATTCCTTCATGCTGCAGCACAAATAGGAGTGACCTATAATCTCTGACACCATCTGACAGAAAGTTGCAAATAAATGTGCTTCACTGACAGAAGTCCAGTAAATGTGCTGGCAGAGAAACTCAATCCCGTCCCAGAGTTCCTCTGCTGGGTCACTGCAAGTACTCCTCTGGGCAAGCTACAGCCGACGCTCTGCCAGATACCAGTCCTCCCGTCACAGAGCTTCTTCTCCGTCTGCCAGAGCCGCTTCTGATCCAACTGTGTCCTGCCTATGCCCGGCCCCTCACACCCCCACCCTCCCCGGTCTGCAATGCACACCGATAAGCATTTCTGGACTGTAGTGGGCTAGGGTGCCAAAAAGCTGCACACAGACTGGTATTGATCCAGTGAATCCTGTCCTGATGTCATTTGCTGACTACAAGAATAAAATGAGCTGCTTGCCTGGAAATGCTCTGTATAATGCCCATACGCACTTACTGTAAAACTAATTTTCAGGTACTTGTACTTAATTTCAGTATTTATATTTTAAGTAATTATCAAGTAAATATTTTACTTACACTGGCAGTAAATGTTCTCCAATACTATACTACTGTACTAATATTACACTATATATTTTTACTGAAGCACATTTTTGAAAGCAGGACTTGTAATGCAGCATTTTCTACTGTTGTACTTTTACTTAAGTAAAGTACTTTTTATTATCAATAAATTACAGTTAAAGTGTCTGACATTCATAAATTAAATATACATCATATCTGTCAGTTTCTATCCATATCAGAATATAAGGTATAATCTTTAAAAGGTGTGATCTAGTTCTGGAAATGTGTGGAATAAAGTACATTTTATACTTAAGTACAATGTTGAGGTACTTCAACAGTATTTACATTATACTTTTTATACTTATCTTTTTACTTTTTCACTACTACTACATTTATTTTAAGCCTGTAGTTACATGTTACTTTGCATATTCAGAATAATAATACAAAATATAATCACCAAATTAAAATATGATCTTTTATTAAATATTATTAAAGACTATTATTAAAGATTATTATTGATCCCAAGAGAAAAAATCACGAGCTAAGCTAGTAAAGATATATTCATTAATGTAACATTAAAGTGATGTTTAGACAATAATATTTTTCTCTCATGTTCTTCTGATCTAGGTCATGCTGCAGAACTTTTACCTTTGGTACTCAAAGTATGTGTTGATATGTCTGTACTTTAATTTAAGTAAAATCTTGATTGCATTTACTTGATTGCATTCACAGACTGATGTTATCCACAGTCTTATGTTGAAGATCCACCCTGGCAAAAGTGAAAAAAACTGATTCAGTGAAACCCAAGACGTACATACTGTATATTCAGCCTGAGCTTTATGCTGCCCATTAGCTGCTTCCAAACACCAGATTGAATGTCATGCATTTCCTTCTGTACTGGTGACTGCTGTGAACTGCATTTTGCCGCAGTGAATATTAAATTAGTACAAATACATTACAGACTTAATATTGCCCTGGTGATCCTGTTTAAAGAGATATTAAGCCAGCATGAGCAAAGTCGACATTTATATGGTATTATAGCAGCGAATATGAAAATAATCTGTCAATTGACAAGGATTATTTCAAGGACAAGGGGTTAAATGTCGTGTACATGTTGCCAAAGTGTAAACATATAATTTACACCAAATTACCTCATCTAAGGTGTCAAACTGAGTTTGCCAGAATGTCAAACACTTAATTTGCACAGTGGAAAGTTGCTCATGCTGTTAATTGGAGAAACCGAAGCCTCCTGCACAGGCTGGACTTCTCCCAGTGCTCAATATAACATGATAACACGAGGGCCATGAGAGAATTTTGTTGACAAGAGACTCACTCGGTATAAGCAGGAAAAAAAACTACTAACATCTCATGGAGAAAAGTATATTTATTTTTTAAGTTTTCTGGCAGGGAAAGATACATAGCAGAGGTCTACTTTAATTACACCGCTTTCCGTTAAATCTACATCTTATCATGTTATTTTAAACGTGTAAGAATCTCCAGATGAGTCCATGGTATTTACTGTAGCTAGTAAACGTTATAAAAAGATGTCCACCCTGAGATTATCACCATACAACAACAAATCATTGGGATCATGTATAATTTATGAAGACTTGACCAGCGCTGAAAACTCTGAAAAACAAAACCAGCAAAAGACAGACAATTTTAGACATTTCATCTGGAAATAAGCATTTTCTCATTTCATCCAACTCCAAACATGACCTGGCACACTGAAGTGTGGGCTGCGCTTAAGCTGCCTAGCAACATACTGAAAACACAGGATGAACGCTGAAAGAGTGTTGACTTTATGGACGCCAATTCAGCATTAAATGGCATATTTACACAAAAGGATAACTAATCATTTTTGATATATTCTCTCTCTTTCTCTCGCAAAATTTACAAAAACAAAACTTCTAATACGTAGCTTAAAAATTGCGTCTTTACTCACAAGTTTCTTTTTTAACATATATATTATAAAGAGAGAGAGAGAGAGAGAGAGAGAGAGAGAGAGAGAGAGAGAGAGAGAGAGAGAGAGAGAGAGAGAGAGAGAGAGACGTCCCTGATCAAACCAAAATAAGCATAAACCAGAAAAAAGCAGACCCCTGATCCACATCTAAAGGCGCCTCTCGTCCCTCAGACCTGCCTACCTTCCCATCCGATCTTCCCGTCTCCATCTGAGTCTCCCTCCAGCAGGAAAGCTCTGGTCTCAGCTGCAGTCAGGGTCCTCGCTCCCTTGGAGAAGTTCTGCAGGAACAGTCTGATGAGGAGCAGCGATGAAGCACCCGCATTGAGAAAGAAAGAAAACAACCAAAAAGGGATAAACCCGTGAAATGTACTGCACACACAAAGTCTATGTGTAAACATGTCCATATATGATATGTAAACTCAACTGTAACTCATCCTGTTCTATGAATCCACTTTTGTCCTGGTCCAAAATTTTAAAGACCCCCTCGATCTCTGTTGGAGTTTTCTTGGATAAACCCACTGTTTTGAAAAACATCTTCGGGTTGAAGGAATCTTTTGCTGGAGGTAAAAATCACAGATAAAACCTGATTAGTCGTATAACGACTTACATCCCATCACACCCTAAACACAATCATCTCCTCACCTTTGCAAGCATTAATGGCTGAAGTGATGTCCGAGGCAGCTAGAAAGTCGGTAATAGCCATGATGTCGGAGACTCTGTTGTGGTGGATGTTGCACACTGGTGTAGTATGTGACCACTGATTGGCAGAAAAGAGACTACAGGTGACAGTGAATAGGCTTTACCTCCCTGGTGTCAGAAACCACCAGTGTCCTTCTGTCCGCTGTCACCTGCAGCTGACCACTTCAGCAAACCGTTTATACATATGTGTGTGTGAGGCTGAAAGACAGCAAAGCTTGTCATTGCACAACTGTGTTTTCTAAAGTGTTTTCTCCGAGGGTCAAAGGTCATTTTGGAAATTAAATGTTCCTAAACAGACCCCAGTCAGGTAGCGTCTGTTGTAAACAAAACAAGCAAGTCAGGGAGGTTATATTTGGTGGATCTGGATGGAACCTGGCTGGCCCGCATTTCCTCTTCGCTCGTGTTTCCAGCCACAGTTGCTGCCTGCTCGTGGTCGACCCTGGCAGTGTTTCCGAGGGCTGTAAACATCCTGTTATTATGGCCTCACTTTCAGGCTACACTCCACAGAGCTGTCTCCACTCGTAGTTACCTTGTTCCCACATCGTATATTTAAAAAAAGCTCTGTTCTCAGATTAATGTTTATTAAAAAAAAAAAAAACATTAAACATGCTATAGAAATAGCTCACACACTGTGGGCTACGGATGAACATAATTTATACATTTAGCTGAGATGAACCATTTATTTGTTCATCACTAAATCTATGTCTCTAAATCTCTTCTTAATATCTATAAGGTAGTTTTAAAATAGAGCCTAAAACCTGAGAGATGTGTAGCACCGCCCAATCAAAAGCAGTCAGCTATGCTAACAGGAAGTCACAAGCTATAGCATTACTTAACATAACAAGCTAACAATGTATCAAACATGGCTGACAATGCTTTGTAAATGTCGGTATGAGCGTGCATGGATAAATAATGTATGTAATGTAATATGTAATAATGTATTTCAGAGTTAGCAGAAGACACTGTGGCTTTCTCAAGACGCAAAACTCAATAAATTCACAGAGATCATCATCGCCACGTGTGATTCATGACACACTTTCAAATGATTTGTCACTGACTACTGCGCATATTTTTTCCAGACGAAAGCTCCCTTAGTGATTCACCGGAAGAGGAGGGACTTTCTGTCTGACTGACTCTCTGTCTCATGTTTGATCCCTTTCATCCCTCGTCCACTCTCCTCTCCAGGCAAATGATTGTACTGTATAAAACTGGCGTGACTTGACATCTCAAAAGACTGCACAAAACTGAAACCTAAAAACAGAATTGGACACAATAAGTATTTCTTGATGGTTGTTAAAGCCTTATTGGTGAGTCACGTTGCCGTGCAAGGCTGAGTTTCCTCACGGGAACTACGAACAAAAGGCTGAATCCTCTGGTCACGCACGTATGTGGTTTTGATTTGCCATAAATCAGTCGATGGTTGTCTCTGGAAAACCACCTGCTGAGGAATTCTCATACTTGCAGGTGGCTTGGAAGCTTGCAGCCTTTCCAGACAGGAAACAGAGTGTGGTGAGCTGGAAAGTTATTGACTTTTGTTCTGGCAAAACACAAACCCTCCAAGCAATATCTCTCTCCGCCACATGTGACCCCTTTTGTGTCGCTGAAATGCACTCTGCATGATTTTGGATCAACTCTTCCTGCTTGCTAACGCCGGCGCGGTTCGAAAAGCAGTGTTTTCCACAGTTTCAGTCCGCATACGTCTTTATGGCTCCCGTGTGTGAGAAACTGCTCGAGCGCTGAAGTTACTGCGTCATACCCGCCCTAGTGAGCAGCACGTGTGGGCCCAAGGCCTGGCCAGTGTGACGTGAGCCTGGTTTCCTCAGGATGGACCACAGTGAGGCCTGCAGCAACCACAGGGGCAGAGGAACGACAAAAACATCCTCTGCTCCCCCTCGCGTATCTGCCCCCCTCAGCCTTGTCCCTTTCCACACTGCAATGCTTGTTTTCAGGAAGACCAGGCTTCCTGCGTGATGGAGTGGTGGATGAGAGGAGGAAGAGGGGGATGGGACAGAGAGGAAAAGACAGACACAGGGAGAGAGATGGATTGGGATGGGGTGACGGCCCTGTGCACGTAGTGATTTGGGGGTGTTTGTTTCTTCGGCTGCTTCCTTTGCAGGTACAGGCAGCTGTGAGGGCGTCTGAGAACAGGGTTAGAGTACAAATCTTCTGCGTGGATAGAAATACTCTTGCCTCTTGCACCTGAGAGATCTTGGCCATGTCAGCAAAGGAGACAGGGAGTGACCTCATGTGCTACTGGGCTTAATATGAGAGAACTAAATAAGTTTTGTCTAGATATAGAAATCATATAGAGACTGGGACTAGGAGTTTTGTACTTTCACTTGCCTGACGTCCCTGTTTTGCTCTTCCATCAGTGTTGGGAACTACTGAGCAATGGAACAATCAGCACAGGGCATGGAAACCAGCAGAGGTAAGAATTACATGAACAGAT
Source organism: Nibea coibor (assembly GCA_023373845.1). Taxonomy (NCBI): domain Eukaryota; kingdom Metazoa; phylum Chordata; class Actinopteri; family Sciaenidae; genus Nibea; species Nibea coibor. The sequence goes on from CM041728.1 coordinate 12,974,685, forward strand.
TAAACAAACTAAAGACCCAGACAGCCTTTGGTATTGTGTCTATGATATATAGATGCTGAGCGTATCTGAAAAGACTTTTTCCAAACATCAGCGACGACAAGAGATATTCACTGCATTAAACTGACTCTTGACTTTGTTTCTTACTTTCTATTCATCGTTTTTTGTCCCTTCATCTTTCTCCATCACACTTTAAGTAACTTTTGGATCAATATTGCTCATTTTCTTGCAATAGTTTTAACGAACGTGTGAGTGGGTCATCAGTTAAGCACAGGGTTCGTTGTGTGATCCCTTCACCCTTCTGTTCACATGTTGAAGTGACTTTAAGCCAAGACACTGAAACCCATATCGCCCCCAGTGAGCAGACTAGCACTGTGCGGATAACTTCACCCCTATCAGTTAGCGTGAATGGGTAGAAGTGCCATGGGAGTGCACCAAAGTGAGTATGTTCATGAGTAGTTTAGGCTGTTCTAGATAACTCATCTGTTGATTGTTAACCGGGTCTTTGTAGCCTTTATTTAAAACATTTTTAATCCTAAATTCAGCTTTAGTTTCCTGGCTGCTATTTTACCTTTGAGTGCTCCTTATTCATACAGATAAAGCAAAGTCAGAAATGTTCAATGGTAAGCTGTCACCTTCATTTTTACACTCATTGTGAATATTTGGGTTAGAGGAGAAACAGGAGGGGACATGAGGAGATTGCTGGATATGAACCTTTTGATTATTTGTTCATGTTGCTACACAACCTGACAGATTCACCGCCCCGTTTCTAACTTTCATATTCCTCAACATCTTTGCATTACAGAACTCCCATCTTGCCTTCTCCTTGATGTACACATGAACCTTTAACCTTCTCTGTGCGAACATGTTTGGAACAGGTTGTGTCAGATTTCAAACTCCCCGACTGTCTAATGTAATAATAATCACCATAGAGTTAATGTCCATCTGTACTAATTCTTTAAGTCCCTCTGTAATGTCTGAAACGTTCGGCCTCTCGGACTGAGTGGGACAGAAGATGAGAGGCACCCTGGTCATCCATGCATGCATCCCTCAGGAAAGTAGCCGCTCCTCCTCTTTCTCGGGCTCAGTTACCGCCTCGTCTATTTCCATCTGACCAGCTGCGGTGTGGGCATGCCTGTGACGCTCTCAAATTCAGCCAAGACAACCCCTCCAGCTCCCACCTTAAGCTCCACCCTCGACTACCACTCTTGCTAACAGTTTTTTTTTTTTTTTTATCTCCCTCTGTTCTGGCAATCGTTCAACCTGTGTGCCTGTCTGTGGCATTCAGTGTCTGTGTATGCGCGTGTCACTCTACTCTGTTTAGACATAAATTACTGTTGGCACCCACACATGCATCTATTTTGCATATGTACAGCACTGTATATTACCTTTCAAACATGTACCTTCTTCCTCTTTGTCTCTTTAAACGTTTTCTAGATTTACATTAGCACCCTCCTGTTCTCACCTTATATTATAAATGACGACCTGGCATTTGGTCCATTTTGCCTTTTTTCAGTTCAACATACCAACATACCAGTTCCAACTGCAATATGTTATTTTCTTAGTCTTGAGATAAAAGAGGTTCAATGCAATCTGAGCTGAATGGCTGACTGCTGGGTAAAAAACAGCAGAGCTGTTAGCTTTCATTTCTTTTCCTTTTCAAAACATCCGAGAACAAAAATGAAAATGACTTCAAAATAGTTTGACATTTCATTAAAACAGTTCTGTACTTCATGGCCGGCGTTAACATAGACAAGAACATTAAAAACAATCTAATTATTGTATGCTAGCTAAATATGAAGGTGTAGCTAGTAACCAGCTAACTGGAAGCCATTGCCTCCCCCCGCGAGCTGTTCCCCCGTTCCCAGTGTTTATGCTAAGCTATGTTAGTCATCTGGCAGCTTCATAGTTTGCATACAGACATGAGGTTGAACGCTTCCTTTAAAGTCGAAAAAACCTCTTGTATGTTGCAGTCTCGGAAGAAAGCTGGGTAGCCTTGAGGATAAGTCAGTCCTCCTCGGCCTGGTGGACTAACATCAAAGACAAAATGCTTGATAACTTAACAGAGTTGCCGCCATTTCTATCTTTTGTGTCCCGGCGGCTCTATTTCTTGTCTGTTTGAGCCGTAACTAAGCGGCAATCCTGACTCATTACATTTTTCACTTTAAATGTGGTCACTGCTGTGCAACTGGATAAGGGCCCAGTTAATACCAGTCAGCTTAGGAAGCAAGTGATAGGATCCGAGCTGGGACAAGACAGGCTGGATGAGTTTGGGAGGAGGGGGGGTCAGGGACTCCCTCGGGCTTCTTTGGGGCCGTCTGGGTTGGTGGGGGGGTGGGGTCGTTGCAAAGATAGTGGTGTCAGAGCGAGACCGATGAATGTCAGTACACTCCACTGACATAGAAAGACGCTGACCTTCTCCAATATTCCTTTTGAACAGCCTTAACTCTTTGTCATATGTTGTTATGACAGGTATCAGGGGCCAAGCCAAAACAAGTCTACACATAAAAGTAACATGAATGTATAGTATCCTGTTTCCTGCTCCTATAGTGTGAGGCAGTGTGATATACCCTTGGGCAGCACTTGATTCCCAAATAAAGATATTTATGTATATTCCACTGTCACAGACCCCTGTAAACCTCATCACATTTAAGATTAGCCACTGAAACAGATCTGCTCTTATCTGATCAGGGGTGTGTGTGTGTGTCTGTGTGCGTGCGCGTGTGTGTAAATGAAAGCTCTGTCAACGAAAAGTCAAACTCAGCTCCTCCATAAACACTTTAAACCGGTCAAGGCGTCCCTCAGCTGTCTGTGTGTGAGTGTGCTGGTACGGGTCAGAGGTCGCATTTCCTACTTTTCAACAACTTTCCCATCCTTAAATTTCTCCCCACCTGTGTGTGTGTGTCAACGGTGTGTTAAAGCTTTATGTTAATGCTGAAATACCCTTCGTCCCCAATCTTGCTGCTCCCTTAGCTGTGGTTTGATTACAGGAGGTGAGGTAAGTGTTTACATACGCACACAGCCACGGTCATCGCTCGACCTTGAAATGGCAGACACAGAAATGGGCCCACATGAAGTGACAGACAGGCGCAGACCTTTCACCAGTGGCTTTAGCATCAGACTGATATAATGCTTCAGTGTTGACTGTTGTTCGATTTGTCATCCATGCTGCTTGGTCACGTGTGTACGTGTAACATAATATAATGATAGATACATGACGGCAAAGGAAAATATTTTAAATTTGATTAAAGGACTTTTCTTTTCTACTTTGCTGTGCCTTTATTTTTCCAAAAGAGCTCCACAGTTTGTGTGTAAAATCATCAACCATGCTACAGCCAACTGGAGACAAATGCTTCACTCTACTGACACCTAACGGCAGACCAGTGCCATGACATGCTGCTGAAAAGGTTGCAGCTGAACAGAGGAGCTACATTTCTGCTCTTAGTTGTCACATCGATTGATTCATTTGCATTCTTTGGCCTCCACTTGCGATAATCACACATATACATGTAGACACAGCAAGAAGAAATACAAATTTAAACTCTAAATCCACCAAGGTGCAGCAATCAAAGTGTTGCTCTTGAATGTGGTGCAAGCATTCATTTTAAAATTCTCAAGACACAACTATAAAGTTAATTAACTTAGTGCATATGCTGTGTATAGAAACAGCTTGTATGGACATGCATTGTCTGATATAAAGCCCTGTAATGAGTGAGTGAGTGTAGTCACCTAATGCCAGCTAAAAATGGCAGTCCCGCGTGTCCCTGATACACATGTACAGTACATATATTGTACATTAATGTTACACTTTGATCGTCATGCACGTGCGTGCCCTTCTTGCGGCGCAACGAACGCAGTGACTTTTCTTCTTGCACCACATTAAACCGCTGTAAAACACTCAGCGGAGCCTTTGGTCAGTATGTTTCTCCACATTCATTCTCCTTTGTATGTCAACACTATTTTTGTCTTTCAGCAGGCTCTTATTCTGCCAGCTCAGACGCACTGTGTGAAAAGAAGATATATGTTTCGCCGTCTGTCATGAGAGGGATTCTATATGGTGAATGATGGACGTAATAAATGATTTATTGTCGTGCATGTTCTCATAGCACCAGGAAAAGATAGGCTTACTCCTCCTGCATTCCCCCACCCATTCAACTCCTCCCGCCCCCCTCCTCCTGTCTCTGTCTCTCTCTACACCTTTTCATACAACCACCCACTTCCCTTCTCTTTGCTTCACTCACACACACTTCTCCAAATAAGGCAGTGCCCTTGGCAGCAGTGGTGTTAGTCTGTGCGGGCACTGCTCCCAGGTCTTGGACTGTGGAGGAGCAGGTGTCCTGCTGTCAACAGAGGCTCATAAATACTCAACCGGCGATCTGAGATGGATTACACATTTATGTCATCATATTAAAGACTCTCTGTCAGCAAACACCTTTAAGACCCTGTAATCCGCTGCCTATGAGAGAAAAGTCTTTTCTCCCTTTTTTGTCACTGCTGTGCAGAAAACGTTGATCTGCTGGTGCTGATCTGCAACAAATCAGTCATTTAATTAACACCCAGATGCAGATCTATTATTTAAAATGTAAAAAATGTAAAAGCTCATAAAGATGACTTCATATTATTAGGGCATTACAGTTTTATTACTGCTGAAGGCGTGCTCCTTGGACAAATATGTACACAACAGTGACATACTCTATTTACTACTCTTTATGTCGTTATTTCAGTGTCCCATTTCACACCCTCCCAGCCCCTCTCCTCTGAGACCCCGCTGTGTCCAAATAAAGGCTTGCAAACCGGCCCTACCAGCGTCCTGACTGGATGTTTCATTCTCCCATATTACCCAAAGAGCTTTGCAGTGCCATTCAATCGGACAGTGACTTGCTCCATATGTTCCTCTTCAGGTCTCTGGCATGGTGTTTTTTGCATGCTCAGAATAAGCCTAATGAGCTCCAATTACCCTCCTCTCACGGATTGTTTGGTGTCACTCGCAGTCCGCCGGCTGGGTTATTCTGCGCCTGCAGTGTAAAAGGATAGTTCTACAGTTCTTTTGCCATGTACTATGGGTGTTACAACTCAATCAGCACAGTAAGACACGGCAGGACTAAACCAGTTCATTATAAGAATTCAAGAAGAAGTTGGGCCTCTTTGTTTTGAGCTTGTCCTCACCATCTTTAGGACAACAGACACATTCTTTATTCTAGTTCACTTGTTGATGCACGCGAGGGTTTCCTTGCATGCAACAGGGAATTGAGAGTTGGCTGGCCGGTTGAAAACCAAATTAACCATCCGGCTGGCTTTCAGCACGTTTGCCTGGAGGGCCAGTAGAGAAATGATATTCAGTGCTTGATCATGCTTAAATAAACTATGGCAGATAATAAAATATAACTCTTAAGCCGCCTCAGCTTCTAGTCAGACGGGCTGAAACCAGCGATGTATCATCTGGCATTTGGATGTAGAGGTTGTTGAGATATCGGATTATGAGCAACTCAGAAAGCGCACATCAATCATGACTCAAAAGTGAAAATAGAAAGTGGAACAGACCGGAAAAAAAGCTCACATTTTGTGCCAGTGAGCAGGCTTTCAGCTCAGCGACTGTATCACATCCTCATATGTACTGCTAAGTCCAGTGAAAAAAGAGTTGACTATATTGAAACACTGTACTGTAAGCAGTCTGAGTGCCCTGGCTGACCTGATATGTATCCGTGGCTGTACGTTGCCGGGTGACAGGATGCCTCACAGGACGACTGTACAAGGATTAAGTGGGAGAAAGGGAGAAGGTAGCAAAAAAAAAAAAAGCAAAATGAGGCGAAGAAGAGAAATGCAATCGCCTTCCTCATTTTGAATGGAAACACCATCTGTCCATCTCTATGTCTCTCTTGTTATTTCTTTCATTTCCTCTCTTTTGGGAGCCAGAGGTGGACTGAATGGTGACATTGTTGCCTCCTGGGAACAACATCCTGATGCTGTCTGGGTGTGTAAAGCAGAACTCCAGCATCAGTGATTTTGTTGCCAGTGGGAGGACTATAGCAGCAAGAACGTCCAAATAAATGTCGGTTACATAATGATAATAATGACCATAAATAATACTACAGTACAAGTGTCAGTAGCAACAGGGATAATAGTAGTAGAAGTATATTTAGCAGTAGTAATGTTGTAACATCAGTACAATTTCTGTCAGTACAATAGCTCCATCAGTGGCAGAAACAGCACCAACAATAGTTAGTATGTAGTGTTTCATTATTATGATATTATTTTAAACTATTTTGTTATTTATATCTCTTAGCTAAATGTATAGATTCTTATTGCTTGAAATTCAAACTACACTAAGAGCTCTGCTGCAGTTCACTCCTCTGCCACAGTGCTGGCTGAAGCTGCCTGCCATTCTGCTTTTAACCTCTAGATGGTGCTAATGTTCATGTCATGCAGTGAGCATATTGAGACCATGCACTACAAACACAGAGGGGCTTCCCAAATATTTAACCCATAAAAACAATACATAAAAGAATACATTTCATTTTATCTGTATGCTGTTGCATTGCATTGCATATTTGCATTAAAAAAGCCAAAACGATCCATTTCAATCTTTAATTTTAATGCTAAAATGATGCATTGTGGTCTTAGTTCTAATTTAAAGATTTGTTCAAATATGTATTATATATTCAATATATCATAAGTGGGATGAAATGAAAAGGGAAATTCATACATGATAACACTTAACTCTAGTTTCTACTGTAGGCACAAGGCCTCTAATTTGAACAGCAGTTTATATATAAGTATAAGTATATGAATTACTGATAACAAATAATTAATCTGCAACTTATTATCCATTTTACCCCCCATAAGACCCTGTCCTTAAGGATCTTTGGTGGATGCTCGCTGGCTTCCACTTTGATCATTGTATACTTACTGCCTGTGGCTCTGAAACATGATACAGACACAAAACCTGACAAATGGGATATATTAGTGATATATCATAATTTACTGTATAGACAATATGGGCAATCTCAGCTTTATATCCTTAGCTTTTAATAATGGCATTAACTCATCTGCGTCCTGAGAGTAATTCAATGCCAGGAGTTCCAATGGTGTGTATAAAAGACAGAAAGATGGCTGGCAGAGAATGTACAACAACCAGATGACCGCACACACATTTGCGTGCAGTATAATGCATGCATGATCAAAATGAATAAGAATAAAGCACAGTAAATGTCGCTGTGACTTCCACTCTGCTGTTAATCATTCAGGCAGTTGTGTTACATTAGAGCAGATAAGTTATTGATCCCCCCATCTTGCACTGCAGAAAGGCCAGCAGGCTCCAGGGACAGTACTGCATACATGAGCTCTTTGTCCTTCCTCTGTCCTCACATCCTTTCTCTTCCTCCTCATCATCTTCTTTCATCCACCCCCCCCTTACCTCCTCTGATCTACTCCTGTTATTTCATTTCCCCCCTTTAATTCATTCACTCTATCCCACTGGACCCCCCCCCTCCTCCTCTCTTTTTCTGTGCATCTCTCTGTATCACCTCTCTCTCTGTCCATATGTTAAGCTTGCCTCTTCCCGTGTCCTCACTGTGGATTCTGCCGTACAGTAAAAGCCATGGGAATGGGGAATGAGTGCCGCTCGCATGATGCAAGGTAGGTAAAGAAATATGCTGGTGTCATGCATGGTGGAGGCAGAGAGATTAAGCGTGTTGCAACACATTTTGCACCATCATGATGCAGCAAGATTTTGAGGCGATGCATGACTTGAGTTGATAACCCCGTTTCCTCTTTTGATTTTCTGCAGAGTTTAAATACTTTAGGGATGGAGCTACATTGGTAATTTCATTGGATGGTTTGAACTGGCTCTCTAAAAGGAGATGGACTGACAAAGGAGTCAAGAAAAGGTATTATTTTGATTTTTATTGCTGTGATTGATGGTCTGTCTGTGTTTGTGGTGGTGCAACTTAAGGGTGTCTCTTTGACTATTGGCTGTTTGGAAAACTTAGTATAATCTGCCTTCCCCCTGAGCTCCTGCACCTGTTACACAGGGAGGTGTTAATTTACCTGAAACAGGGAAAATTACTGCCTTCACGGCCTGCTGCATACGTGTATGCTCGTGTTTTTATGTGTGCGAGACCATACAGGCTGAGTGTGTGTCTGTGTGTGTGTGTGTGTCCTTTCACATCCCTTTACGTCACAGCTGCTGTGAGTCAGCTCCTCTCTTCCTTTCCTGAGTCACTCGTCCAGCAGTTGCTTGGTTACTGCAGAGCGGTGAAAGTTTCCTATTGCGTCTTTGTCTCCGCGGATGGATGGGCTCCGATATTTATTCAGGCTCAGGAATGAGTGGCCAAATAATGTATGTGTTTGTGTGCATGCGTGCGTGAGTTTGTGTGTGCACCGTCTCGACCAATGGACAAGGGCTGACGAATCAGTTTTAGTACATCCTGTTGTTAACAGACACTGAAGGGCAACGTGCACTGCGGATGAACTCCTAATCCAGTGGATTAAATATAGACAGGGCAGACAGACTGAAATGGATGTATGTTTTTGCGGAAAATGAGATTAATTTCGGACAAAGCCTACATATCGTATTTGGTCAAAGTGCTCAAACTTTATGCTTGTTGCATCCTGTTCAATGGTTGGTTGAATGTTAGAGATCGCATGTCATAACTCAACCTTGACAGGCTCCGTCCCCAAACCAAATAGCTCAGTGGTAACCGTCAAACAGGACCAAACTAAATACTCCCCTGCAGCTAACATAGCCAGTGTAGGCTGACGATATTTGAAGGTCCAAACAGTAATAAGTATCCTATTACTGACGTTTTCTTCAGTTTAAACCATTGACAGTATAAAGAATGGACATCTTATCCATGATGTCACCTATCCTGCCTCACTGATCTAAAAATCGTGGATCATCGATGGACCTAAGGTGCACTGAATGACACCAGGTTACTCAAACAACCACCAGTCTTACAGCCAGTTCAACTTGGTAATTGCTGATTTAATCCAACTTGGGTGTTATTTTAGCAGCATTGCTCATCATTTCTGTTTATACAGGGATGAAGAGCTCCAGTTGTTGATGACCTCTGGTCAGATGGTCCAGGCTGTTGAGGAGCTGCAGCCGATCACCTGCTTCTGTATCTTTGATCAAAGAGGAAGTGCTGCCCCTCAGCTATGGAGAAGCAGCGAACGCAGATCAAGCCCAGTGACATGGCTGCCGTTCTTCTCAATTCCCGCTCGGCATCGGTGTCTTCCGGAGGCGATGCATCATTCAACGCTCACGTCTTTAGCTTCCTTTGTCTCCCAGAGCCAAAAGGAGGCCTCATGGGCGAGACTCATTTTGAACATGCAGGACATTTACAGTTTTATCAAAAAGGATTTAAAGATTGTGACCCAGCAGAACATGCTTACAAGAGATCGCCACAACAGTTTTATCATTTTCTGTAATGAGGACTTACCACTACAACTTTTTGGTGAGACTTACACCCGTAGGACGTCTATAGACGATACTGGCTGGCATATCAGCGATAACAGCGTGTTAAGTGATTTGAAAAACTCCACTGCCCAACGGTCCCGCGGTCCAAACACCAACAGCTCTGAGGGGATTCAACATGAACTGGTTAGGAGCGACAATTTTAACACACACAACCCTAAAAGTCTTCTGAAATCCTGTCAGATCTACAATACTCCAGGAGTTTTATCCAGGAGTGGCAAGACTGTAAAAAAGAGAAAGAGTGTGTCCTTCAACAATGATGTCACAGTCTACCTGTTCAACCAGGTACTCTTGTCTGTTTAACTGCAGCTTAGTGGCTTTTATTTAATACATAGTAACCATCCAAACAAAGCTGTCACACTTGCAGTGTTCCTCTGTCCTATTTCCCCTGACTATCCACTGCTACTATTTGTAGGAGAGTCCCACCTCGGAGCTGCCATCTGGGCCCTGCACATCTCAGCCGAGCAGCTATTCCTGCAACCTGCCAGACGTCACGTTAGAAGACAGTGGTACTATTTTGAAGATATTTTATCCCATTAAGTACATATCGTGTATACTTATTCCATCATCCCAAAACATCTGGCTTTCAGCCTTTTATTTTACAAAGCTCTCAACAGCGACTAAAAGCCAGGCCCAAACTTACTCTTGTTTGGTGACATCCATAGGGACTGCTAACCCCTTGAAAACCTCCTCCTGTGCTATAAATACTCAACAACTCTGTTGCTCTGAGCTCACAGTCTAGGCAGCCTGACTAACAAACTGACTAACACACTAGTTGAGATTAGCTAACAGCAGCTACAGTTTGCAGCAGTTTACTTTACTGTCCATTATGAAACTCACAGTTGATGCGCAGTAAGTAGCTGGAGAACAGGAGGAGGGAAACTTTTGCAGCTGGAAAGGGACCAGCTGTTTTAGTATTTTCAAAGTAATATTAGCTATAATGTTTTTATTGCAACCTTTATTTTGTATGCGATTTTCCAAATCATACCATATGCGTAACTTTAATTTCCTTCCTCCTGTAGAAGACATTGGTTTCAGTTTTTGTCATATTGTCATCTGCAGAAAGTTCTGACTTTATATATAGAATTTATATATAGATCAGCTCATATTCTGACACTAAAACACAGCCTGCTGATTATGTCACTAACATCTTCAACCTAAGAGGCCTCTGACTGTAACAAGATCAGGGCGGGACACCAAACGGGTTAGCAAACTTTAATGTTTGTGTGTCTTGCTAAATCCAGAGGCTACTGACACTTCGTTGTCACTAACTGTGTGTTTGGTTGCTTTTGCCCACAGGCTTGGAGTGGGAAGACGACTTCTCAGCTTTGGAGAAGAGCTGCAATTTTCAGTGTGTCAAACACTCGGTATCTAAGCACTACACCCTTTCCCTGCCAACACAAAGCTGCACTGCTCTGTCCAGGCGTTTCTTTCTGTCCCAAACATGCCTGTTCCTCACTCATGTCACTGAGTCAGACCTTGAGCTGTGAGATAAAGGGTTAGTGACACACACACACAGACATACACACACGTATTAAGCTGTAGGTGCTGATTTTTATGACACAGTGGTGGCAACCTTTCTATCACATCTGTCTGCCTTCAGCCAAAGGCCATCTCACTGTCACCATGGCCCAAAGTGACATCCACACTTGTTTTTCTTTCAGACGGCCAGCCTTGGCTTAATGGAAAAACTGACTAATCGTCCAGATCTCATCCTCCTCACCTCTAACTCGTCTCCCTCCTCTTTTATGATGAGTCAGGGATTTTAATGGCTTTCTTTTTTTCCTCTCCCTGTTCCAAATGGATTAAAAGCACCTGTCGTTCATGACATCACAGCCACGCAGGACTGTGTGACAGTGCATTCAGCCTTCACAGTTGTTGGTATTGCCAGTCGCTGGCTATGATGTGATAAAACAGCCTGTTGCGTAAGAGAGCTGGTCCCTTTCCAGCTGCAAACCTCTCTGGAAGCAGCTTTTCATGCCAGCTTGTGTCCTTGGACCTGAGCTGTGAAACGGACACATAAATGTTGTCAGTTACAAATTACATGAACTGAATAAATTCTCATGGTGTCTGAAAATCCCATTGCATCTTCAAATTGTTGTATCCAGCGGATTAATCTTGGAATACGAAGAGTATATGTTGTTTATACAGTTTGTTTTGCTCAAACAGAGCATGCTTGCGGAGGCCTTGTTTGTTTGCCTCATTACCGAAGTGTATTCAGCTCCGAATTTATCAGCGGCTGTGACTAAATAAACAATGTAAGCCTTAGAGCCAATGGAGGCAGAAACTGAACAAACTAAAAGTAACAGATAATGTTTCCACAGAGCCAGCATCGGCGAGGTTTGGCTGATTAGATACAGTGTACCTGAGGAGGAAAGGAAACCTGGCAGGACCAGTCTTACACACACACACACACACACACACACACACACACACACACACACACACACACACATTTGGGCTGTTCAAGGACACCTAAAGCTCACAGTGTTTGTGCCACTAAAAGCTGGAAGCTTCACACCTGTAAATTATTGTTGTTGTTACACATTTGTGATGTTGGTTGTTGCTAATAGCCAAATTAAATTGACTTAATTCGACTTCATTCATAAAATTAGGAAGTCTTAATTTTAACTATAGACTACCATAAAGTTTTTTTTTTTTTTATTACTGCCTCAGTATTTCTAATGTCTTAATTTTAAAAAGCTATTTTCCTTTTCCTTCCTAAGCTAACGTGATGCCTCACAGTTGCAGCATTCATAAGAAAACATTAGAATTATTTAGCAATACTACTGTAATATTAGACTATAATACTATTTTGGCAGAAACACACAAAAATATTCATTCTAACATTTTCTCTTTTCAATTTATTACATATTTAACTTCCTGTTGGTACACTGTTGCTACTTCTTGCTAGCTGCTAGCTTGTTAGCATGGCTCCTAAGCTCCATGGTTTTGATGACGAAGTTTTAAATTCACTTAAGAGGACATTTTAAGAGGAGGCTTTTGTTTAGTTACAAACTTCAGAAATGTATAAATCATTGTAAAAGTGAAGTAAACACACACAAGAGGAACATTAGCTCTATAGACCTTTGCTTCAAGAAACCGAGTATTTCTGATTACACTATAGAACATGGTGTGAAACACGACTTAACTTTAATGAATGGTCAGTTGGTATCACACTGCCATGACACGATCTTTACTCCACTGAGAGGGCAATAATCCCAACTGCCAACAGATGTGTGTTTGGGCCCTCAGGTTAAACAGACAAGGTGAAACACTGCAGGTCACACATACAAATGGGGAAGGGGTGTGTTGATGGTTATTCAAAAATGTATTTTTCTTCTGTCCGTGCTTGTTTGTTCAGTTTACAGTAGTTTGACAGCAGCTGTCATCGGTCTATATGACTGTCAAACAACACTATAGTGTATAATGTTTAAAACCGTTAATCTGGTTTTAAAAAAAAAAAAGTAAACAATGTGAAGGAGTTCAAATGAGACCTGACTCTGCTTCTGTACATTCGGGTGTAGCCTGGAGGTCTGTATTCAAATGAAGCAGTGGAGGGTGATAAGCCACAATGGAAATTATGTTAACTGCTTGAAGTTAAAGGAGTGGACGAGGAGCCAAAACAAAGTCTCCCTGGGTCAGTTAACGGGCTCATTTTACTTACAATAGGAAAGGTTCGCTGAGGAATAGCAAAGAATAAAATACTACATGGTACTTTGGAGATGTACTGTAGTGTTGTGGTAGAGTGGTTCAATGACATGTTTTCACATATTACATATGGGGCCAATATGGCTTTTATATAAAGTACAGTCAAGTTATATGATATTTGCAGTATATGACAATTTTTTCCATTTTCCACACGTACATTAATGTTAGTTATTGTGCTGTTTAATGGAGACTGTAACATTATGATGTAACACCATTATTGGTGCTAATATGATGCTATGGTGTTTCTGCTTGAACAATAAGAACATTTGGAAGGAAAACACCGAATCATTGCATTTGTTTAAATATTTACTGCTGATTATATGCAAAAAACACCCACAAATTTTACATCACAACATTTATTAAATAGCTGTCCTTTTTTTTGAATTTTACACAATGAATAAAATATGATGCATCAATTTTTTTTTAATTAAACATACAGTATGTAAGTTATATAACACCCATGACTATGTTTCTATTACCTGAAAATAAGAACTCTTTATGTTTCTGTTGAGACGTTACACCGTCCAGACAGGTCCTCTTTGATGGAGTCCGCCATATTGAACCGCCATATTTCTACAGTAGCCCAGAACAGACAAACTAACATAGAGAGAGATTTGCGATCAGCAACTATAATGTGCGCTCCATACAAGATATAACATAGGCCATAGGCCACAGTACATACATATATCTGAGGGTCAAGTATGGTCAAACCATCAAACTAAACTCACTTTTAAATGAACACGTCATGACCACGATGGTGAATCAGTCAAACAAAACAAATATGTAAAGAAATACCAAACAAATACTCAAATAACCAAGTTAACACCTGAACAAACAAAGTAACATACACACCCACGTACGCACACACACGTTGTAAAATATAATACGTACTCATGCTTACATTTAAACACACACACAAGCGCGCACCAGTGCAGTTAAAAAGATCTCTACCTTGACTAACTACAACATTAATGTGCTGCACCATGCATGACAACTTTTATATTTTAATTTTTGAAGTATTGCTGCTTTTTTAAGGCTTGCTCCACCTCCAAATTTTTTTAATTAATGTATTTTCTACTGGACACAACCTAAAACTGCACAAACCTCATCAGGACTGTGACATCAAACCGACATCAATGCTGTGACACCGTGCAGCAGCAGCAGCAGGCTGGGCAGAGCAAAGAGCTGGAGGGAGTGTGTTAGCTCTCTCTGATTGGCCGAGCAGCGCTACGTGTACATCAGTCAGCTACAGGTGGCCCACATGTGACAGTTATCTGTATGTGTGTGTGCGTGTGAGAGAGAGAGGGAGCGCTGCACGGCGACTGCTCCGCCGCTCTCCCTGTGCACTTCTTTTCATCATGGTGCTTTCAATGACCGGCTGCATGGTGACGACTTTTCTGTAAAACACTTAGGAGGAGGAAAGTCAGATTAACTTCCGAGGTAAGTTTTTAAAATATATATTTATACATTCATCATGTCTTGTTTAATTTAATTTGATAGTGGCTGTGTGTGTGTGTGTGTGTGTGTGTGTGTGTGTGTATAATTTACTCCAGTTAAAGCTGACTTGTGCCTGTTTATCTCATATCAGTGCCGTTGGGGTGATTAAACTTGGGTTAGGAAAATAAAAGAGGGATGGAGAAATACCCTGGAGGCACAAGTCATCTTTTCATTGTGTGCACTAATCTATGTAAAACAGCCTTATCTTTTAAACTTGAGCAGTTTGAGCTCATCAGCATATTTGATAATTCGGTTTAAAGCACAGTTGTGAACCCACTGTGTGTAAATCCACAGCTGAAGCTACAAACACACATTTCAACGTGACGAAGTTATGACACAGTTGTGCATTTTAAAGCAAACTAAAGCGACTACTTGTTCAAATGTAGTTAAAGAGCACTGGAGGTGAATTATCAGAGTGCTGCTCTGGCTGGTCCCCGGTCTGTTTTTGTGAGTGTAACCTTGAAATGAACATTATCGCAGCACCGTGGGGATAAGAGAGACGTAGATTAACAGACCAACATCATGGAGTTTTCACACTGCAACAGGCTGATTAGATACAACAGGATGCAAGGCTGTTTGAATTGGAGAGAGGCGTATTACTGGCTGACTGGGAGAGGACTGTAGGAAAATATTTTTAAATGCAACTTTGATGTATTTCTGAAAGGTTTGCCTTTTTCTTCCTTTCTCTAACATCCCTGTTTTTTTCTCTCAGGCCCGTTACACTGTCAGATAGAGAGAGAGAGAGAGAGAGAGAGAGAGAGAGAGAGAGAGGTGAAGGAGGCAGCAGGATGAAGTCCAAAGGGAAGGCTGTGAAATCGTCCAGGAGGACCTGGTCTGACCCTGAACCAGACCTTGAACCAGACACAGAACTAGAACCAGGCTCCAGTGAGCAGGAAGGCTCAGAGGCCTCGGTCCGGATTGGTGGCTCCTGGAGGGGGTCACTGAGAGGTGGAGATGGTAAGCGTCAAGGAGGAGCGGGTGGAGGCCGGAGGCGCAGGCAATACGGCTCCAGCAACAAGGAACGCAGCGTCCGGCGGCTTGAGAGCAATGAACGGGAACGCCAGCGCATGCACAAGCTCAACAACGCCTTCCAAGCATTGCGCGAGGCCATCCCGCACGTCAAGACTGACAAGAAGCTTTCCAAGATCGAGACACTGACCCTGGCAAAGAATTACATCAAATCCTTAACCACCATCATCCTGGACATGTCAGGGGCCTGCCTGCCTCCTGGTGAGGTCCCGTCAGAGGCCAACGCTGCCAAGCTGCTCCAGTGCTACCAGCAGCACCTTGAGGAGGACGGGGAGGATGATCTCACTCAGTACCTCACCCACGTGCACAGCTTAGGCCAGAGGAGCTAACGGTGGCTGCAAGGTGGTTTCAAAACCAGGAGAACCACCAGGATGCTCCATCCAAAGGCGTGCGTAGACTTTCAGGGGGCCAAATCTTAAACGATATCCAGTTCCTACAGGTGCACTGCTCTGGGATCTGGTCAGAAGTGGTGTTCTCTGCAGGAACTGGGTGCTGTTACAGATCATAGACAAAAAAAACCCATGCACTATAGCAAGAGGTGGACTGTCTAGAACTCGCCCTTCACGCAAAATATGGAATGATTTGAGAACCAGACACAAAGACTGCAGACTGGACAGTGAAAAGCAGATGCATTGTGGTTATAAAGAGTGAAATTTGTCGCCACGCTCAGAAAAGAACAGCTAATCTTTGAGCCACTCTGTCTTATTTCTCATCTTCTACGTTATGAGCTGTGTTAAGAAGAACTTGTTCTCTTTTTTTGTTATCTTGTGATCTTTTTGTGTGTTTTCTGTTGAGAAACCTGCTCAGCATAGCCTCCAGTCTTAACTGTCATATCCTGGAAAAAAAAAAAGAAAGAAAAATAATAAAGGCAGGCCTTAACATTGAAATGTTAAATTTAGAGAGTGTGTTTGCTCATTTACTCATCAGGATAATCAACCAGCAAGCTGAGAACACGATTTACTCGTCTTCTTACAGTGCGCCCAGAGCCGAGAGGCCCAGATGTGTGTGTGTTCAAGTGTGTGTTACTTGAGTATTTGTGTCTAGAGGCAGTTAACAAGAGAAGTAAAACTATCTGAGGAGTTATTATCAATAAACACGTTTATTTATTGACAAGGAGGAGTTGTTTTGACCATGCACGACACAGAAATGTACTCCACAATGTCAAAAGCACAGATGTAACAGCGCGATGTTAGTCATTCACAGATAATACACGCAGATCTCTGTACAGTCTCAACACTTCAGATGCTGCATCGTGTTTAGACAGTACATTATGAAATGGTGGATTTTTCAGTGCACATAAATTAATATCTGGATGGATGTAAATTCATCAGTGTGTGTGGTTTGTGAGCATTTCTTAATGGAAAACTACTTTGATCAGTTTTTCTTTGTCAAATATACAAACATGACTCCATCTTTATATATTACGACTATACGTACTGTGTAATACTAATATCTTACAGATTTCTAACAAAAATATAGTGTTTTTTAGTGACTCTACTATCAGTCCAAAGGGAGTAGGCAGCGTGCAAATGCAAGCATTCTCCTGAGAAAGAGGAAGGTTCGGTTTTAGCATTTCAACCACAAGACTTTTTACAAGTAATACAGACTTTTCTTTCATTTGTGTCACTAACCATTGCACGCAATCCATGACAGTAACAATAATGATGGGGTTTTGTTAGAAAACGAGATTAAAACCTTTATAAAAACGTTGCACAGATGTTTGCATGAGGCAAGCAGCAACCACCACAGGTAAACCAACCAGCGCAGGTCTTGTTAACAGTTGCTGACAGACACCAAAAAACACTCCGACTGTATTAAAGGCAATGGGAAAGCCTCTAAATTCCCTGAAAAAAAAAAAAAAGTCACATTTTCTTTTTTTTTACAAGAAGTCAGTCTCAGTTGTACCATTACAATACACGAAGCGTTGCAGACTTGTTTGTTTTGGATTTTCTCTCACACTCAGGTTGCTCCTCGCCTATCCAAACATCACACAGGTTTTACCACACTACTCTAAATTTGATTTTCTGGCACCAAAGTTTCAAGAAGTCCTTTCAGAAACCTACAAAATTAGAAACCAACAGATGACATCAATTTTGAGGACACTTTCTTAAGATCAAACATCGTCTCGCTCTCCAGTTATCCATGTTCTTCTATTTCCAACGTCATCCGGCTTCACTCACTCACTGTTGAAACGTGTCTTAACCTGTTGCCTGCAGGATAAGATGAAGCATAATCTTTGTACGCAATGGAGCACTAAACAAGTCGACAGTTTGGCAGCTAAGCAGCTAGAAATTCTAATACACTATTGTTTCCCTTTTTTAAAAAATGAAACAGACAAACATAAAATATCTTCAAAAAAAAAAAACCCAAAGCATCCCTTCCATCCTCACCATCGTGTGATATCTATAATCTATACACAGAACCCAAAAGAAACATCACATCTTGATGAATAAATAATAAAAAAATGCATTAAGACCAGAGATCAATGTCAGAGAAAAATGAAACAGAAGACAGAAATACCAACACAGTGGAGATGAAGTAACATGAACATTAAGGTCAAAAGACTAAAGGTCGTCTTCAGAGAGAAGGAAACAGATTCAGCTCAGCATTGAAGATTCTGAATGTCCAAAAACTAACTAACAAACTGTCTGTTAGCGTGCACCCATAGAGGTTGTTTTCTAGAGTTTGAACCTGAATTATGTACAAAGATCTACTACAAAAGGTAAAATGGTTCAGGATGGCTCTGTATGTGCACGGCGTGTGTGCACCTTTGTTTGCATGTTTATCTCTGTCTAACTTCCCACAGCATTGCTGTTAAACTCTGTGTTCCTGACAGGGAGGGGACTCTGAAACACTCCATACGGGTCTGTCTGAGGGGAAAGATGGACCCGCGGTGGCTCAGTGGAGTTTCCCCTCACTGTGATGTGGTCCCATCCACCCTAAACGACAGGAAGAGAGAACGAGGAAGATTAGGCAAGTAAACCTGTTTACTGTCTGGCTTTACGCACAAGAGAAAGATTAAATTGCAAGCAAATACGAGGCCAGAGAATTGGTTTCTCTGGCGACTTACCCCAATGCCGTAGTCCCACGACTGTCCTTTTGGCTCCACAGGTTGGACTCCGAGTCGATGGCACACCGTTCCACAGCTCAGACTGTGGCTACCCTGCACCTTGTCCGCTATGATCCACACCTACACCCCAGCAACAAAAATAAAACAACACAACTGTCCACCAAAGAACATTCAAGGATCGTTTAGAACTGCAAAGTGGTACTTCTTATGAGGGTTTTAGTTGATTTCTGTGCAGACCAACATTTTAAAACGTATATATTCTGGTATCTATCCTGGTACTGACCTGGTCCAGAGGTCCTACGGAGACCTTGCGTACATTATTAGAGATGTGCTCCCAGGAGGAGCCCTGAGGGTAGCTGGGGGTCAGACCCTGCCGGTACCACAGGTTACCTGGACAGAAAATAGCCACATCAGACACATGATCATAATGCCAAGATACATAAATACCACGAATATCAAGTATCTATTTATCTAAAATAAATGTTTGCACAGATGTTGCTTTACCATTTTCATCTACAGTGTACAGCGACGTCCTCCCAACAGACACTTGCTTCAGTTTCTGTTTTGATGGGGAGGGGATGTGGTACCAACAGTCTCCTGCAGAGGGAGACAATACATAATACTGTAAGTGAAGATCAGCTGTGGCTGATGAATTTCGTTTCTTTAGCTCTTCTCATTCGTAAGTAAATCTTAATGTTTTGTTTAAGTTGGTGTGCATCAGTGGCATGGATGATGCAGAGTTTCACAGTTCCTCCCACTGACCTGCTGGATTCTGTGAAGAGACAGATCCCCTGTAAAAGGCAGAACCGTCCTTGGCGATGGCCCAGACCTGGCTGGCAGCCCCGATGGAGATGGATTTGAAAGGTTGGTCAGTTCCCACATGGAGCCACGAGGATCCCTGAGAGACCAACAAGATGATCTTAGAACAAACACCTGCAAAGCAGCTGTGGCTGTTGGAGCTACGCTGAAAGCGATGTTGCATACACTTTGTATGCAGCGTATGTAACATCTGACCTCATCCGTCCATGCAGTGTGTGGAATCTTCGTCCGAAACAAGGACTGACCATGTGGCACTGTTGTGCGCACAGTTGCAATGAGCACATTAAAATGTTTAATGGGTGACTCAGCAACCTGTTCGCGGGCTGTCTGCATGCGTACAGTGAAGTGTGACTCACGGCAGGTGTCAGCGTGGTGACGCCCAGTCGGCAGAGCACGTCGCCTTTGTTGCTGATGGCCCACAGAGGCACCACGTCCACGTTGCTCTGAGCCGCACACGGCAGGATGGTCACGTCGCTCAGCGGTATGGGGGGGATTTCTTGCCATGGTCCAGTGGTGGTCAGTTTACACTTCCTGTGAGGAAGGAAAGACATAATGTAACGTCTGCAGCAGCTGTTCACTCTCAGCCAGAAAGCCGAAACCATGTGATGTGATGAAATCATGTGATCACAGTTACATGAGGTAGGCACCCTCCCAGCATGCACTGGAACAATAGATCTGTAGACAGAAGTCTCATTTTATGTGATCCTACATTACTGGTTTCCACACTGTTAAACATTAGAGATTACCAGTGACGTTGGTACATGACGTTGGAACACTTCAACAAATTTCCAATGTCAAATGTTCTGATCGATTGGTCTTTGAGTTGAATTACTGTCTTTTGGCTCATAGTTTCTTAAATTACATTAGGTATGGTTTCTTCAAAAGTCAACATTCTCATCTGGATATCTGTGTTATATGTATGAAGAACATATTTAAATTTGTATTTTTTTTTCCCCACACTGACTAAAGTTTACTTCCTGTCAGACCATTATTGCGAGTCTCTGCTCTGTCTCCTCTGCCAAGTCTGCACTGACTTTTTTAAAAAACCTATTCAAACAAACAAAACTGCAAATGTCAAGTGCACTCTCTGACCGCTGTGTACCTGGTGAACAAATATAATGGAGACACTAAATATGCCAGTGTTGCTCTTTATAGTACCTGGCCCATCGCCTACGACGCACAAAGTCCTTCATCGTTTTATAGCTGTGATATGACCTGAATGGACAGACGGGGAAGAGAAAGGAAGAATTACAGGAAAGAATAAATAAATTAATAAAGGGGCCGCTGAGTTGGAACCAAATGACGCAGCGGGTGGATTTGGAGTGAAAACCCACGCTGGAAAATCAGCTGCGTATTGCCAGCCTTCTCTGTCGGTCCCCCCGGAGACGCTGTAGTCGATGGCCCAGTCAGACACCTAAAAAGAGCAAACATGGGAAGTGAAACCCTGTCAACACATCTGTGTTTTCATGTCTGTGATAATTCAAGACCGACCTATTCATAGTTTTCCAACGAACGGTCAGAATGCAAAGATTGTGTGTAATGTGTGCACCACAGGACTGGTTTCAAATCACCATAGGATATCTCCCAGATGTGTCTGTGTGTGTGTTGCTGTACTCACCCATGTCCACTGGGGGGACGGAGGTTTCGTATTTGTTTTTGAACACTCTTGTAGTCCGGAAGCGTCACTCCACATGTAGCGGTCTGTAGGTAGCCCTCTAGAATAAACCCATAGACACATTTCAAATGAGTCACGACTGGCTTCACACATTAAACTATCAAAAACAACACACACTTCAGCTGTAGTAGGAATATTTGCATTTATTGGTCACGTTATAGTGTTAAAGACTCAGATGTTTTGGAGACAAAAATTAAATGGAACAACTCTTGGAATCTCATCAAACTGCAGTGACAGGTGGCATTTTACAATATGTGACAGATTTATTTGAAGAGATGTTAGGTGTAAATGGTAAAAAATGAAATGTGTAGTTACTAGGCAGATTTATTTCAAAGCTGCCAGCCGTGAAAGTACAAACTCCCCTCTTTAACTTCAATGTTGGCATTGTCATTACTCTACCTGTTGGTGTAGCCCGTGACAGGGTTCCACCTCTGGTTCTCGTAGATGTAGACACACTTCACATCTGTCTGTGTATAAATGTTATCTGTGCTGCTGGCCAGTCCCTGGAAGAAGCCTCCGCCATAGCCCCCTGTGTAGACCCAGGCAGTGTGGTCGTAGCCGATCCCCCACACTATGCCAACACTGTTACACTCCACCATACGTAGGTGACCTCCAACCTGCCGCCAGAACCTGCACAAAGGAGGGAAAAAAACGCATCATGAATTTTTTTTTACGGCCTAATCGATCAGAACTTTATCCTGATATATTTTCTTCCGCACACGAGCGACGCGTGGGTTTTTCTTACATCTGGTCACATGGTGTGGGGTAAGGCATGGCCTCCAGACTAGGAGAGGGCTCACTGACAAAGATGTCCCCTTTGCAGGTGATTGACCAGATGGCCTGTTTAGAGGGAGGACCGTGGATCCCTCTGGAGTCGCAGCACGACATGCTCAACAACGCCAGCTGGAGACCAGGAGGGAGGTGTAGACCGACAGATTGGGTTGAGCGGGGAGGGAGAGACGAATGAGAAGTAATTAGAAGAGACAGACATAAAGCCATAAAAAGGAAATGATGGAGTGTGTGCACATCATACAGGCATCTAGAACACCTGAAAGATTGATATAGTGTTATCTGCAGATGGCTCTACAACTAAATTTATTCCAGGGGGAATCTGTGAAGTCCAAAAGGCAAATAAAGTCCCTGCTTTTGCACATGGAAGCACACATTTATTATGAGGCATTGATTCTTCATGGTTTATGCCTGCTGAAGGTCTGTGAGTGATTTTTGGTGCAAGGACACACTGTCAAATTACAGAAATTATTAGTTATTTCTCTAACACACATCTTAGCATATGACACAGCAGACTATGGGAGTAAAAAGGTTTTCTTTAAAAATGCTGTGTCGTGTCCGTACGTACCCAGTCGTGCATCTCCAGCTCCGTGGCTGCTGCTAATCGGATTGGCCACCTCTGTTTGGTCCGCTCAGGTGTGTAGATGGCAAAAGTGTGTTTGGAGTCATTTAGCACAGGAACCAGGATGGTGACCTCGTTGACGAAGGCGTGCAGGTACTGCAGGGAGAGTGACAGGAGAGAAAAATCAGTTAGAAAGTAAATATAAAAGTGAAAGAGGAAGCGATAAGAAGAGAAAGGCGTAGTCAGTGCAAGAGAGGAACAGCAGTGCTGATCCGTTTCCGTGACTCACTCCATTGCCAGAGGTTTCCACTCTGACCTGAAAAAAAAAAGAATTGTTTCTCATATAAAAAGTCTAATCCACACACTTACTCACCTTCTTCTCCTCATAAAAGTTGTAATAGATGAAAAGGATGCCATCCTTGTTGCCCTCCGGTCCTGAGAACTGCTCCAGGGCAAAATGAACATCTACCCACTTGTGTGGCTTCCAGTCTCTCCACCACTGCATGGTTCCCTTCTTCACCCACACAGACTGTGTGGGAGTCCAGACAGAGAAGAGAATTAATTAATGATAAAAATTTGACGCAGACGCATAGAAATACAGTAAACAGACGAAAACAAACAACCTGGAAAGTTCAAGCTTAAAAGTTGTTTCTGTCCTGCTTGTACCTGCTCTATGGCTTGTTCAAAATGTCTGAAATTATCAATTTCTCTTTTGGTCCTCTCACTGAGTTGCTCAAAGATTTGTTTCCGCCAGGCTGCCGTCTGAGTCGGGGTGACGGACAGACTCATGGACTGGACTGACTGGATCAAAGCTGGGAGGGCAGAGAGAGAAACATTAACAACTTATTGTGCGTTCTGGGACTCAGGTGTCGTTGAATAATGAAGTTACGCCGCTTCATAAGTGGGTTGCTCGTTTAACTCACATGAAGTGTTCAAAGAGCAGTTGAACCAGCTGAGTTGGGAGTGACTGTCCACAGAGCAGCCTCCTCCGCTGACCCACGCCCACAGAGGGTGCTCGTCGACCACATACTGGTCCTCAATGGCCAGAGTGTATGTGGCCACCGATGACAAGCTGCTGGTTTCAGCTGCGTCCAGCACTGCTCCGGTCTGTGCCTGAGCCTCTTCCAGATCCACGTTACTCCACTGGGGGTCAAGAGGACCTCCAGACTGGCTGGGGGACAGAGCTACACCAGCACAGGGGTCTCTGACCTCTCCTTCTGCAGAGATGGTCTCCTCCTCCAGAACAGCTGGAGCGGCAGATCCTGCTGCTGTTTTTCCTGGTCCTCGGTCAGAGACGAGTTCAGATATGAAGCTGTCGCTGGTGACTTTGGGGATGCGGGGTTTGGGGGTCTCGTCGGGTTGGTCAGAGAGGTCTGTGGGGGCATCAACAAAGGACTCCGGAGAGGTGGAGGCGACGAGGCAGCTGGCTACATCTGTAGATCCTTTCTCTGTGTCCGACTCCACATCACTCACTACGGACTGAGCGCGCACCTCACCGCAGAAGTAGCACCCAGCGCTGTGAAATGAAGAGGAACTATATTTTGCACAGCGTCGAAACATTTTTGGCCTATGGCTATGACTATAGGTACTGTCAGCAGCCCACTCCCTAAAATGTTGACTGAAATCTGTCTTTATCCATGTGTGTGTTCACTGCGGTCTGTCTCACCTCTGCAGGCTGTTTGTGCTTGCACTGGAGTGGGATCGGTCTCTGTCTCTGGGGACGGTGATGGCCTTCCAGGTTTTCCCACTCAGTTCACTGGAGGTCACGCCTTGTCTGAAGTACACCGCCCGATCCTCACAGCCGATAGCAAACACCTACACACACAAAAAACAGCAGCAGGGTGACTTGAATGTGTCTGCATCCCATTACTTAGCAGCAGAGAGGAAAGTACTACGCAGGATGTGACATTATGCGACAGAAACTCACTTGGTCGTTGAGTCCTACGTTGACCATGATCATTTCGCCCACCATGTTGATCCAGCCGGAGCCACAGGGGTTGTGGGAGTTCACACCGCGTCTGAACCACACCTGGCAGAGCAGGAGAGCGAGGAGGAATACGTTCTTTAGCACAACAAACATCTGCTTGAACACTATTTTTAAATGCAGATTTACAGAGTAGTCTGTTCCTCTTTGCCAATGCAGTTCACCTTTTTGAAAACCTTTATGAAAACATGAATAAGTAAACTCTTGATTAGAAACAGAACTGAACACCAAAAACTTGGACCACTTTCTAAATATATCCGATACTACCTGGTAATAATCTGGACATGTTAGTGTAAGTCTAACAGATACTGAATATTGTCTTATCTTATATTGCATATGACATATTGTGTATCAACTATGGTGTATTTAATGTATAATAATATGCAAGTCAAAGTAAGGTATTGGATATTTAAAGATGGCTCTTTTAGCTGGTAGAGTTTGACTTTTTGTGTCTTTTATAATGTTCTGTACTAAATTTTCTTACTTTGTTGTCTTTGGTCAAAGCCCAGACAACGTTCATCCCCACAGCTACATGTATGGCTCCCACCTCAGGACTGGGCGAGTCCACCACTGTCCAGGAGGCGCCTGACAAACAGAAGATGTTATTATCAATAAACACTAACAGACACAAACCACATCCTCCTCACGCCAGCGTACCTTTGGGGCAGTCTCGGCCGATGCCTTCCCTGACAATGAGCTGCCCCTCCCACAGCACCGCCCACACTAGATCCCCTGGTCCACAGCTGATTTGGACCACTTCCCCAGGGACAGGCACCTCCTCCCACAAAGAGCCCTCGGGGTTGTGGTGGTAGATTCCCTCTCTGAACCAGACCTGAACGGAGAGAAAAGGAGAGTTAGATCACGGTTAGATGACGGTCAGTGACCTGAATTATGCAATGCCAATACATTTGTCAACTGTGAGTGTCAACAGGTTTTTTAAAAAAAGGCACAAAAGACACCCTAAGAAAGTGTGAAAATATGTTAATAAAGCCTTCCATTTTACAAAACATGACAGGTTTTGTAAGCTGCATGACAGCAAAGGTTATACAGATACTTTGCCTTATCAACCATGATGTATTACATATGTAATTGATTGACGATTATTGCTCTTTTATGGTACCTGAAAATGTTACGAGGTATGCGTGACAGGACAGTAAAATACAATTTTCCCACACCATCACTGACTTAATTTGAGCAAATAATAAGCTAATAAAGACTTTAACTACTGCTGATAAAGACTTTAACTACATTGCCAGGGATACCTTAGGCTAAGGTGGATGTTGTGTGTGTGTGTGTGTACCTTGCCCTGCAGGGACACAGCCCACAGTGACAGCCGGCCTCTGGGTTCCTCACTGATCTCCCAACCACCACAGCTGATGTCGCTGAAGGGATCTGGCAGAGATGTCTGCTGTGAGGGGATCTGTCAGCACCCAAAGGAAAGAGAGATGCAAGTGAACAAACTGAAAGCTTCAAACACAGACGTGTATGCACAGTATAGCGCCTACCTTAGCCCAGGTGTCCATGGCTTTGTACCTCCTGTAGCGGAGCCATCGCCTGCGACGGACGCAGGAGTTCCACTTCTTGTCTTTGGTGTAGGTGGCGGGGAAGTCAATGGCATAGCTCCATCCCTGCAGATACAAACAGCTCAATCGCTAAAACAAGGAGACGAGACCGGTGCTCGAGAAGGAAGATGCAAACTAAACAATCACTGCACACTCACCCCTTTCTCTGTGGGCTCTCCCTCAAAGTTTTCGTCCGCGTACCAGTCGCCCTCCCACTCCCAGCTGCAGGAGGGCAGCTGGAAGCTGTCCATAGGTTGATGTTGCAGACCGGTGACGTCACTCCACTGCCAGCGATCGCTTGGTAACAAACGCTCTGAGAAACCATCGACGGGATTCCATCGCTGACGGAAAGACAGACAGACGGTATGTTAGAGCACACACGGCGTCCCCCGTAATCCAACCCAAATGACTTCCCTCACAGTTTTACCGTGTTTGATAAATTTATAACCAAAGAACACCCCTGATGACATGCACCCTGCAGAGGAAGTCATAAAGTCTTGACCTAATGCACATGACCTCTCACAGCTGTGTGGCACACAGCTGACAGTGAGCTCAAGTCAGCAACAGAGGAAGTGTCCTACGGCTGTATGAGGATGTTGCACTTAAAGAAAGTTACTTATTCACGTAACACAAGTCCAGGGGGAACTCCACAATTTCGATTTCATGTAGGAAATAAAGGAGAGTCGCAGAAAAATATAAGGTTTTTTTTCTTTGACTTGAATAATCATCTAAGCAAACTCAAACAATGACACCCTACTTGATTCTCGTAGGTCTCCTCCTGATAGCGGACCGGCAGGTCAGAAGCGTGGACATTCACGTAGATGTTGTTGTCACAGGCGATGCCCCAGCAGCACTGCTGAGCTGCCGTCACCCGCTTAAACTCCATGTGGGCGTCATGGCACTGCTCCCACTGCTGCCCGGCCGTGGACAGGCTGTAGACCCGGCCGTACACATCCACCGCCCATAGCAGGGAGACGGGCATGGTTGCACCGGGAACCTGGGGAACAGGAGGCGCATGTAGATACATTTTGACAAGGTGAGGTAAAGAAACTGCATCTGTTAGTTTCAGGACATCACTAGAGACAATATTAGTGTCAGACTGAAACACTCAGGAGGTCATGTGTCACGTATCCAAATGGTATCTTTGAAAACCTTGTGATCTTGCCTTGAAACTCAATTAAGTTCAGAAGTTTTAGAGACGCTCGTTTGCACACAATTTGATTATTTGATTCTGCCATAAAATAACAACGCAAATAAGCTGTTGTCTGAGTTTGACCATTTGCATTTTTTTAAATCACTGCATGGCTGGAAAAAAAACACGACATGTCCAAATGTCTTCTGAGAAAAAGGCCTCAGAGTCAGGGTCATGGGTTGAGGTGGCACTGATCCATGCTCACTTTGTTTGTTAGTTTGTTTACACCACTTCTCCTCCGCTTTCCGTGGGAGGCACTATACTGACCTACATACTCCACGTCCCGGACTATGCCATCACAACACGTAAAAACCTGCGTGGCAGAGGTGAGATCGTGTGAACAACAATGCGAGTTAACGCAGTAAACAATGCCACGGTTGCTAAAGTGGTCTCCATTATACAACACTGCGTAACAAGAAGGGATGCTGCTGCTAAAAGGCGTATCCTCTGACTCCGTACTTAAACACTCAGCTGACATTATAACACAAATTAAACACACACCCTGAAAATAACCACACGCCGACGCTGAAGTGAAATGCACAGCAGTGTACGCGTTTGTGGGTGGTGTTTGTTACTGTAGCAAGGTGTAGCTGCAGATTAGCACTAGCGGACGAGCTTTAAATGGCCATCATACCGCAGGTGTTTCACGACGAGAGGGGTTGAAATGTGAGCTGTAGCGCTAAAAACAAACGTGTGCTGCACAGGAAAGCACAGCTTTAGGCTTCATCGACAGCCCCCGGCTTGCTTTTGGTGCAGGCTTACGGGCTTAGCCCTACTAGAAATAGTAAATGAACGCAGCACCGACCTGGAGAGGAGGCTCGCGAACCGAGAAGCGGCGCAGGTGAGATGTCACCGCTGCTCATTCAGCAGGTGGAAATGAATGAACAGCGGAGCTATAACATAATGTGCCCGGTGCCAGCTGACAGTGTCTTCATTTTCGGTCTTCTGCGTGAAGCAGGAAGCGGTTCCTTCACTCCTATTGGCTGCTACCGCGGCAGCAGGTGTTAGGAGCTGTGGCGTCCAGCAGGGGGCGCTGCCGGCCATGAAGTACACCCTTGAAACTACAAGAACATACACAACTTAGTTTATACTGATATAAATACTTCTATCTATCTATCTATCTATCTATCTATCTATCTATCTATCTATCTATCTATCTATCTATCTATCTATCTATCTATCTATCTATCTTTAAAGGTGCAGATTTAGGGTAATATTTATTAATATGCATAAATACATTTTTGTTAGTGTATAATCACCTGACAATAAGAATTGTTTTTATATCTACAGGCACCTGTTTGGTCCTCTTCCACAGAGTCACCCTTAATGTTGAACCACCGTGTTTCTACGGTAGCCCCAGAATGCACAAACTAAGCGCTGGCTCTAGATTGAGTGACAGTGAAGCGGCTGTGAAGGATGGCTACAGAACAAAGTTTTGGTCTCTGTACCTAGTTCAGGTACAGGAAGGGTGAGGTGAGGCAGTTGCGCTAGATGTCACTAAATCCTACACACCGGTCCTTTAATAGTTGCGTCATCATCCTATTAAATAGACACCTGCACACCCACACAGGTGTCTTCAGTTATGTGGTGGCCCATTAGACCTGCTCGGTTGGAATTTACACAAACATGAAGTTGTAACTTATCCTGCAACAAAACTCACAATAGAGCTCCTGAGGCCCCTCTGAAATGAATAGTTTTGATTTAGTTTTAGAACACAATAACTTGTGAACACAAAATAGCATTTTTGTTCAGACAAGATTAAAAATCTTTAAAGTATATTTTGCTGGCAATACTGATGTATTTTCACTGAAGTAGAATTTTGAATGCAGGACTTTAGCGAGATCTGACTGAGTGCTGTGAGTACTTTCAATGACAAGCCAGTACCATTATCATTATTAGATTACTTAGGGGACAATGGTCAAGTTGTTCTTGGTTAGCAAATATTCTTTCACAATTGTGTCAAATAAAAGACTGTTGAAAAAATAATTTTCTGGCTAGCTGGATGTAAGAATACATTTTAAACCTGACTGAGAATCTTATGAAAATGGAGCTCCTGGTTTCAGACGCCTGATGTAGTCATTCATCTCTGACTATTGTTTGTATTTTTGGATCAGTTGGTCTGTGTTTCAACTAAATCAAATATGTTCTGTTTTGGATCTTTCAGCCCACACACCTAAACCAAACCTCCTTTTTCTTAGTTTTCATATATGTCTGTTTCTCTAATATTTGTCATATGGTCTGTGTATTATATAATGTTTGTATGGCAGCACGTTTAATAATATTCAGCTATGCTTCTAATCATAAAAAGGTAGGTAGTGAGGTAACAAAATATACACCTCTGTGAGGAATTTATCTTACAGAAGCGAGTGAGAGGAAAACAGAAAAAACACTCGAACATTAATCATGCACTTTATCTTGTTTTATTGAGAAAAAAAGACTACATTAGTCAACACAGTGGCAAGGTACTCTGAAGAAAGCATGAGGCAATAACTATGTCAGTATGCTGGGTTAACTTACACGCTTAAAATCGGTGGGTCTATGAGGATCAAAAAAGGGTTTCATCAGTTCATCAGTTTCTCACCATACATTTACATTCTGTAAAGGCAATATATGGCAAAAAAAGTCCTCACAAAACAGTTAACACTCTATCGATTTCAAACAATGACCCACTTTATTCATACAATCCAAATGTCTACTAGTAAAGGTACATTTTTCCTTTGCATAAACTGCGCATTGTGCACAGAATTTACATGAAACAACAGTGAAACCACGAGGAGTGAAAAACATTCCCTTCATCAAAAAGGTCGATTTGCCCGTTTAAAATACAAACCGGCAGCCAAATCAAAATCAGCATGGGATCATGAGCGCAGTGGCTATCGCATTTAAAGGGGCCCCTTCACAGAATGGACTTCTGTACACACATTTTACTTAAATATCTCATACAAACTTATCGCATATATAAATAGCCTTCTCATTTTAAACGGTGACATGCTGCTTTGCCTTCACTCAACACAACAAACCCTGTTTCCCCCCCAACACTTCACTCTCCCGTCATTCTCACAACCTTTGTATATCAAGAAAGGACAAAAATAATTAATAAAAATAGAAATAACAATATGTTTTTTGGCAAGTCAGGAAGACAGCCTGTGTGCTGGTCTTTTTCATAACCATCAGGTCACTCTTGTTTTTTTTGGGTTTTTTTTAACATCCATATCTCCTTATTCTGTATTCAAACATTGCACTTTGACTGTATGACTGAGCATCGCTTTCCCTCTTACAGAAACTGTTTTAAAGGAACAGTTCACCCCAAAATGAAGACTCAGGTTTTATCTCTTTGTTAGCATTTCAGCAGAAACTCCATTGGTATCCATGTGACCATCAGACACACAATAAGCTCCAATACCTTTACCTCAGCCTTGTATTTCAATGCCGAATATAGTTTACATTTACATAGTTCACTTAAAAAACAGTACATGTACAGTACAGCATGAATGCTTTACAAACAAAACTCCTTGTGCACGGTAGCTTTTGAAATTGTTTAGCTATGAAACACTTGGATTGTGGTTTGGAGGAAATTTAGAGGAGCTGGAAAGTTGAAAAAAGTCAAAGAAACTAGTATTGTTTTTTACACTTCCCTTTTGAAAGTTGCTTTCAGTACTTTGAAAGAAGGCTGAGATGAAAATGTTTGCTAGTGTTATTCATTTCCTGTAAATTTAATCCCTTATATTTTAAGATTTTTGCTGCCACAGTATTTATGGTATGCATCTTTTGGCAGTAGCAGTTCGATGAATTTAGATTCACAACGTGTCTAAATACTGTAGTAAACTTTACCGGTAGTGGCGGAGTCCGCCACTCCTGCACTGGATTCCAATTGCATACCTGTGTGTACGAGGGATTTACAGGAAATGATGCATGCGTGTACTTCACCACAGTTTGATCACATAGATATCAGCCTCGCTGTGTAGTGTTCACTGTCTTTACACTTTTATCAGAACTGCAAGTTACAGCAAATGCAAACGATGCAAATGCAAAAGATTTTCTACCTGCCACTGCTTCACATTAAAAGCACAGCTGTACTGCTGAAACATGAATGTGGCTTTTATTGTGAAGCACCCACAGGAAATGCAATCTATTTCTCAATTTGGTTATAACTTTCAGTGATTGCACAAAGTCTAGGTTTTCATTTTGGGGTGAATAATTACTAGAACACTGACTTTAACTTAAAATGTTTTCTTTGTACAACAAAACTTTAACTTCCTGCTTCTCCGTGTGTTGATTGAGCAATGTGTTCCTGTCGTGGCTAATGGAAATTGCACAAAACAATGGATGCCTTTAATAGAGCAGACTGGTACTGAGAGAGACTAGCATGCAGGCTGGTGAGATGTCAGGTTAGGGTGATATTCAGTGTGTAGTAGGGGTCCCATGTTACATGATTCCCCTAAAAGGCATGACAGCGGTGAAGATCCTCCTCCCTGGCGTTAGATGACCGGCGCTGATCTGTCATTCGTGACAGTTGGTCTCAGCTTCACCGTGGCAAACGGATTCCCTCCTCTGCAAAGAAGAAAACCGTAAAAACAAACACTCACGATGCTGCTGCTTAAATTCATCATCAGCCGGCCTTTAATTACTGAAAATTGGTGAGTTTTTGTTAGTTGTGTTAGGTCACTCACCCTAGAAAGGGAGCCTTTGCAGTCCCATTGACTAAAGAAACCTGCTGTCAAAAAACACAGAAGAAAAGACCCTTGAAGATCCAGCGGACAAAGAGAAACAACACACACACAACATTTAACACACACCACCACGGTCACCACAAATCCACACCCTCCCTCCAGCGGCGAAGAAAGTCAGTGTTGTCAGACTGGTTTGATAAGATTTCTCATCAACAGCCCCCCCGCCCCTTCCCTCCCGCACGTACTTAAGCTACAACCTCAGACACTCAGTCTGGAATCTAGACAATCTAGAAAGGCTGGCGAGAGACACACTCCTCTTTTTCTCTCACCTGAGGATGACGATAATCTTATCGCCTCCACAGAGCCAAGTGAGCATGGGGACGATAAAGTTGAGAAACAGAAATACATATGAGTTATGTGCCCTGAGGGCGACTGCAAGCACACATTTGTTAAAAAAATGCTGTAAAAAAATGTTACAAGGCCCTACAGCGGTTAATAAATATATCAGACGAACTCAACTCCTGAGTTTGTAGGTCAGAATGTTGGTTTCATTTCACGTCAGATAAAAACATGTTGAAGATTTTATCATATATTTATTCAGTGTGCAGGACACAGGCTGATAAAACCTCAGTTTATTTTATTCAGTTTTTCAGATGCAAATCTTAAAGTGTCTCTTTTATCATACTTACAGGAAGGCCTGTCATTGTCATTATTACTTGCAGAAAAAAATTTAAACATGCATTTCCCTGTTCTTCCAATAGAGAGCAGACAGCGTCCAGAAGGCACCGGACATGCAGCTGCAATCAGAAGACTTTTATTCCCTGAACTCAGCTTTTCAGAAAGAGTTGCGAGTTCCTTATTTAAGAATGAATCCGAACATTTCAGCTTGAGCTTTTGTTGATTTACATTGCTGAGAGTTCTTGTTTCTCTTAGGGGTTACATGCATTTTTTTAAAGATATTTTTTGGCCTTTATTTGACAGAGACAGCTTGAAGAGTGACAGGAAATGTGGGGAGTGAGAGATGGGGAATGACATGCAGGAAAGAGCCACATGTTGGATTCAAACCCTGGGCTGCCACGGCAAGGACTGAGCCTTCCCACATGGGGCGGATGCTCTACCGACTGAGCTAACTGGCATCCAGGGGTTAGGTGCATTTTGAGTTAACCTGACAGAAATACGGTATGTTTTCCAAAATAAGACCTGCAAAAATATCGACCTGTTCTTCAATAGACAATGTATACAGTTGTTCGCAGAGTAACTACGCAACCAAAGTACTTTATCAGCAAATCACTAAAGCTGACACGCCTTAATTACGACCAGGAAACACAGCTTGAATGCTGCCTGAGAGGCTCAACTCAGGGAACAAAAGTCTCAGCACACACAGTGACAAGGTCCACCTTCGCCTGCAGTCACAATAACAAACCTAAAGAGCACAGTCAGCCCTCCTGCCATCTGAACAAATTGTCAAAGGAAGAAGAAGAACTTTTTGCCAGTGCTGTGATTAAAATACTCTGAATTATACGACTATGGGGTGGAAGATAAGAAACTGAAAAGTACTGGGATTCCTCCTGTTGGAAAGGTATATCCCTCACTGTGGTTTATTATACGATAAAACCCTGAGGCAGCAGGTACAAAGGACACCGAGTACAGTCAGGGCAGTGAGGAAGGTAATGATGAGGGAGAAAGAAGTGTGCCTGGGCTTGTCTGCTGCCTGGACAGCAGCTAATAGTTCATTTTCAATCAGCTGACACAGTGCAGGCACGAAATGAAACTGTGCCTGTATCCTCTTGTCCTTTATGTCTTCCTCTGTAGCTCTCCTTCTCCTCTGATCTATCCATTCCTGAACAAAACCTGGCGTTGGGGATTTTTCAGATGTCTTGTTCAGACTCTCTGGTCTGTTTTACACTTCTTCTAGATACAGTACTTAAGTGTGTAGATCCTTAAGGCTCACACATCCTTCTGGGAAGCAACTCAGTGGATAAATATAGTTAATTAGAGGAATTAAGGTGTGTTTCTGGCAGTGCTATGTTTAAAGGGCGTGGAGGCGCTGAGATCTTGATATAACGTGATTAGTCATGACTATGAGTTTGACATGTGACAGCATTTTGTGGTTTGGCTGTGATGACTTAGGTCAGGCAAAGGCAAAAGACATTTTGTGATGGTCTACTTCATAGACATTCAAACAGGGTAGCTGCTTAGCATAACCGCAGCCCTCTAATGTTTGCCATTCAAATAGAGCTCGAGTGCCTAGCGTAAACGCATAGCAACAGCCAGATATGGCACACCTGCTAGCAAAAAGTTGCCTATTTACATATGCAGCAAATAAAGGAAGCAATATTTGCTTTTATTTATATGGTAACAGTGCGACTGCTTCTAATATTCACTCCCATTCCAGCGACTCCTGTGGGAAACATCTGGCTAATTAGCAACTCAGTGTTCCAACAGGTTTACTAGCTAATCGCTAACCGTCTGTTTTCAGGTCCTACGTTTGGTGGCACTTTTGTTGTTTTCAGCTTGTAGGCGTATAAAATATAATGCAGGACTTCCACATTATTAGATGTGATTATTTAAGAGGAACACATGATGGATTAGAGGAATAAATAACGTCGAGTTAACCACATCCATGGAGGAGAAACTTCTTTTAGCAACAACCACCACCAGGACAGCATCTTAGTACTCGTGTTTGTTCGAAATGACAGTCTGTCAGTACGTTACAGGGCCTAACCCCCCCAACATTAAGAGTAGTCTGTTTTAGTTGTACTTTGATTGTCTTTTATATTTTGTCCTGTTTTCCCTATAGTATCCTTTGGTCAAAGCTGCAAACCAAAGCATCAATCCAAAGTGTTAATATAAGTGTAAAGTAAGTGGACACACCATCAACAGAAACGTATTTTAGTCCTCCACATCGCCTCAATGAATGAGGAATGCACATTCTTCCCTATTGTAGCCTCACCTGAGTATTTAGACTAATAAAATGCTTGGGCTGAGCGAATAAACACAACAGACGGCATGTTAGTTAGTCAGGTGATGGTACTGACCATGTTCTGTGGTGAGGGAGTTGAGGGGACCACTGAGTCAGAGGGGGCGTCGTCGCTGTAGTCTGGTGGCGGCAGCAACACCGGCTCATCTTCCTCCTGCTCCGGCAGACTGACCTCACTCAGACAACGCACCGGCGTGCCTTGATTGCTGCTGAGACATATAGCAGCTATCAAACATGAGCTGCGAAGCGAAACAGATTCTCTTTTTAAGTGTGCTGTAATGTTTTCTCACCTGATGGATATCACTGGATCGGTATAAGGTCTGCAGTAAGATGAGGGAAACCAGCCCCGCCTAATGAGAGAGACAAGCACAGCTCATCAGAAACATTATAAACAGTCATATGAAATGAATTTATTGTGTTGATACCAATCAGTTGTTATCTTCCTGGAGTCTATGTAACATACTGCATGTGTTACTGTAGCTACGAATGATTATATTACCCAAATACCGCCCACTCTTTAAAGGAATAGTTTGACATCTGAGCTATATGTTTATTTGCTCTCTCTGACCAGAGTTAAAAGAGAAGATTGAAGCCGCTGTCACATTTGTACTGTAAATATGAAGCTGTTAGCTTAGCATAAAGACTGGAAACAAGGGGAAACAACTAGCCTGGTTCTGTCCAAAGGTAACACAATAATAAATCTATTAAATGATCTACATCCATATTTTTAAGTGTGGTTTAAAAATCCATAAAAGATTAATGCCAGATTTGAAATGTGTTAAGTTGCTGAACTTTACTTAATAATTTGCTGAATGAGGAATACTGACACTGACTCTCACCATGTGAGCCATGTAAGAGATCCATTTGTAAAATAATCAGGAACGACGGCCACAGATAACACACACACACACATCAGGCGCAGATATATGACAGGCAGATAGATTTTGCTCACTGAGACTCACAACTTGCCTCAAAGTCACGTCCAGAGAAAAAGATAGCTTATCTGACGAATGCACTGCATTTGTTGCTAAGAAACAGAATGTGATGTGATTTATCCCCAACGTGTCCTCTCCTTCACAAACCGACGCTGACTGCATTAAAACCACTTCAACTCAGAAGACCACTTAATGACACACACACACACATACAGGGAGCAGATGAGGCTTGCATTAATTTGTTTCAGAATAGGAGTGAAACAGATTAATGCAAAAAAATATTCCACACAAGCTCTGTAATCACAGAGCTAGTAATCCTTTCGCCTGCATTATGAGCTCTAATTGATCCAGCAAGGAGCTGAAGATGGCTGTAATTACACAGGCAACTCTGGGGCTACAAACATGACTTGTTGTACATAAACATTTTCCAAGCTGATTATCTGGGCAAACACGACACACAAAGCTAACGTGTGTTTGTGTAGGAGAGTATTAAGAGAGATGACGTCGTTAAAAACTTAAGCATTTGCTCGCTGCTGAGTGACATATAAAAGACCAGATGTCTCTTCTCTTTCTATATGTGTGCATGTGCACCTGGAGTTTTTGCATGTGTGTGTGTGTTGTTGATGGGCAGGGCAAGAGCGAGCGAGCGAGAGAGAGACAGAGAGAGACAG
The DNA here is from genome assembly GCA_023373845.1 of Nibea coibor. Classification (NCBI taxonomy): domain Eukaryota; kingdom Metazoa; phylum Chordata; class Actinopteri; family Sciaenidae; genus Nibea; species Nibea coibor. The sequence continues at coordinate 13,011,303 of CM041728.1, forward strand.
AGAGAGAGAGAGAGAGAGAGAGAGAGATCAAGCTTTATGACTGTCATGTTGAACATGCCTGGCATACTCTGTGTCTCGGCATGATCTATTAGCACAGCCCAATATCCACAAACACAAAGCAGAAACAAGTACTGCTAAACCGAGCTATGTGAAAAACGCCTGGGTGTCAGTGTTGCTGCATATTTGTTGGAATGAAAGTACATTTCCTCTTGTGGGTGTGCCAGAGGTTGTGTTTAGATTGCATTTAAAGTACGTGAGGAACAATAAATATAACACCGACATTTCCTATCCAGCTCTCAACAATTCTACGTTTCTGTTATGTCGATAAATACAAGGAAAACCAACCAACAATATGTCCAATGCCAGCCCCTGGCTCTCACAGCGAGTCAGCTGGTTCAGACTAAACACTAAAACAGGTCACAAATACGTTTCGTCTTTTTAAAAGGCTCAGCGATCTCCTCAAACAATGGGGCACTGTAGTCCGAAATGTCACTTAATTTTCATTCGTGGAAGGAAGTATTTACAGCAACAGGTGTGATCACCTTAAAATAAACAGCGGCATACGTGTGCATTCGTGGTAATAAAGAATCACCATGTCATCCAGTCCTACAGTGCAGCTCTTTGATGTATTTTTAATGGCTTTTGGACTACAGTGGAGCTCTGTGGCACAGAGGAATAAACTGCATCACACTTTGGCTATGCAAACAACATTTGTGAGTATGATCACTCCGCAGCGGGTAATCACCCAGTCTTATCCTTTAAAGCCATGAAAGATGCCGAGATGAATAGAAAGGATGGGCTGAGCGTGACTCAAAATGAGGCAAAGAGCAAACAATGGTTCAAGACTCACTGCTGTGTCTTCTCCAGCTCTCCGTACAACCAGCCGTCCTTCTCTTCTTGGATGAGCAGGGTGATGACGTCGCCGTCGTCAAAGCTGAGGAGTGTGTGGTTGTTGCCCGCCGTGTGGGGAAAGATGGTCTTAACTCGAGGCTTCCTGCTCATATTGAGACCGGACGACTGGGATGTTGACCGGGACAGGCTTCCCTCTCCAATACTGCCTGGGTCTGGAGGCCACAGAGAGATTAGACATGTGATTATCCATCAAAACTTTAAAACAAAAGTATTTAAAGTTTTTGGGAAATGCTCTCATTGGCTTTTCTTGTGGAGAAATGATTGCTACCACTTTGCTATGCAGCTACTGCCAGGAGACAGTTAGCTTAGCACAAAGACTGGAAACAAAGGGAAACAGCTAGCCTAGGTCTTCTGTAGTGAGGGCACAAGTTTTATGGGGATGGGAGGTTAACTCAGCAGTAAAAGCCACCTTTGGACAGAGCCAGGCTAGCTGTTTCCACCCTTTGTGCTAAGCTAACTCTCCAGAAGAAGTAGTAGAAAGGAGGACGACACCTTGAATGTATTCTAGGTTCTGCATCTGCACGATGCATCGTGCTAGGACTGAGAGATGTCATTTGTGGAAGATCTGTGGTACGTTTATTCTTGCGTTTCAGAGAAGCCATCCGTACCTGAGTGGTGGTCTGAAGAGGAGGTGACTGGAGATATGGGCTCTGGGTTGAACATGTAGGCTAGCGGACTGGTCTGTGCCTTTAGCGGAGGTGCAGGCGGAGGCACCGTTGACTCCACCTTGCTCTGAGGGGATGGAGAAGAATCTGATTAGCAGATGCATTGAGGGGATTATAGCAAACATACTGTCTCAGGATAAGGTCTTTATCAACAGTCATTACTTTAATCGAAGCTTATTATCTCCCTCCTACGCAGGAGTAAATAGCCAGGGCCAAAACACATGCAGTGGACTTTATATGAACAACAAGAGCACATGCAGGGTTTCCCATGGCCGATAGCCAGACAATGATAACCAGACACTCCACACACAACAGCCTTAGATATCAGCACCAGATATCAGCACCTTTGCAAGATAAACTGCAAGCAATAGAAAAGGATAAAAGTCTCTAGGACCAATCTTTTCCCCATGATTTGTTCTACTCGTGTATTATCTGGAAGGTCTTTATCTAGTGTCTAATTTAGTGCATAAATCATAAACGTTATGTTAAAGAGCATGTTAATGCCTTGTTGGTTTATGGTTTGACACAAATCACCATGAGTCCACACACGACCAGCTACTCACCCTGCTGTAGCGTTCATCCTGCGGTGATTGTTCCGGTGTGGTGGAAAGCCGATCGATCATGGTTTTCACCGTGTCCGGCACCTTGGTGATGTCGCTGCACTTTTCCTGCCAGCTGGGGAGCTTGATGGACAGCGTCTCTTTGGCCTGGAAACACCAGAGAAAAGAAAGAGAGCAGATGTTAAACAGTCTGTCAAAGGATGGGTTTGACCGTGCAGGATTCGCTCTCTGTCCGTGCTTACTTTCTCATGGAAGTTGCTAATTTGATAGGAGAACATGCAGTGTTTGTCCGCCAGGAAACAGAAGCGCCTCTTTTCTTCCAGTAAGGCCTCTCTGCAGCCATCGGCGATGAACTTCTGCATGTCCATCTGACGCGATGAGATGGTCTCCATATACTGCAGACAGGTTTAGAGGACAGCAAGGGTTAATGACAAGTCAGGTTTGAAATGAGCAAAAAACTTACAGACTTTGTTTTATTAAAAGTATGGAGAAGTGTTTTGCTTAGCACTTCATCAGGCTCATGGAATATATAAATCTAAATATACAAATAAAAAACAGAATGCATAATATAGAAAAATATAGAAAAGTTAGCATAAAAGGCTTAGCATAAAAAAACTAAAGTAAATTAAAGAAATTCTTGGAAAATCAGAGAAATAAACAAGAAATGAAAATTATTCAATATAAAATCATAAAATAAAAGAAATCACAAGCAAAAAAATAAAATAAACATTAATTCTGTGAAAATAGAAATCTCTTATTACTTTTACTTCACTTGTTTCAATTATATTACATTTCTCTTTTTTCCTTATTTATCAAATATATTTAATTATTTTCTACAGACTGTGTAGCCACCCACACACTTATCTTAGTTTTGTTTTTTGACTTTATGTTCATCTTGCAGTTGTCAGCTCTGCAGTACAGGCTGTGCCACAGGATGAATCTTCGGATTATCAGTCAGGGGATATGTGCGGCTTAAACACTGACTTTGGCTCTTGATTGCTCCCTCTCTAACTCGGTGGCCGCACAACGTGATGTTTGCGCGCTCAGAGGCGCTAATTGAGGCGCTAATGAGCTTTGTAATCAAAGTCTCTGCACCTAGCAACAAGTTTATCTGCATCTCCTGCTGCTCGTGGATTGATCTTAGCGCAGTGGTTGACCGAGTCAGTGTGCCGAAAGACACACCTTCCCCACAGAGAGGCTCACAATGATTCTGCCCATCAAAGCGGAGCAGATGGGTGACTGAACCTGACATATCAAACTCTTCAAAACGACTTCTCTGCCCACCCCTTCATCCTTTTATCATCCTTCATCCTACACCCACTCCCCCCGTCGCGCTCATTTTCCCCAGGTTGTCATGGTGACAGTAAAGCAGCCAGTCTCTGAGGTCTCCTTTAATGTATCTCTCTCCACGATAGCTTGTCAGACACTGAATCAAGGCTCTTCATTTCCCATTTTCACAGTAAACAATGGTACAGACTGTCAGCGAGAGGTGGCAGGAGCAGAAAGACAGAACTGAGCTCATCACTGGCAGCGCTACAGGTTATTTATATATATATATATATATATATATATATATATATATATATATATATATATATATATATATATATATATATATATATATATATGAGCAAGCATAGAAGTTAGCCCCGTCTCCCTTGTGATCAACCGGTGTCACTTTTATCAGATAATGAAAAAAACACTTCCAGGAGAGGAGGGGCGCCAGTTTCAGCCCCACCCGGATAAGATGACTTATTGCGCAAGTCTTTTAAAAGCTGCCATTCAAATGCAAGAATAAACAGAGACTGAATCTACATTTCAGCAGCAGCAACAGCAGCAAAAAAAACAAACAAAAAAACAAAACTTTCACCACCTGCAGTCTGCACTTTTCCATTTAACGGTTTTGTTTAGTGATTCTCTCGAAAACGAGCCAGGCTTACACGCCATCCATCACTGGATACGGCAATAGAACCAGTCGATAAATTAAAACAAGAGCCAGACAGGAGTTATTACTCAGGCTTCTCAGTCCCTCATTCATCTCACCCCATTGATTTACAAAGCAAATGGCTGTCGGACGTGTTAAGACCGCTTGTTACCCATGTACAGCAGCAGGACATACACACCACACATGGTGCAACACATTTCATCCCAATATACGCAGGGTCGCTGAACGACACACAACAAACTTGCACGAGCGAGTTGGTGACTGGTAAAACTTCAAAGCGCGCGCGTCTGTTCTTCTGTTCACTCAGCAGTGACACTTTTAACTGGAGATTTGAACTCTTCTTGTCATTTTTATGGTTCTTTTTTTAGACGCAACAGATTCGGTTTGATGAGACAGCGCTGCTGTTTGTCCGTCTGCTTGTAAAACCTCCGGCCTCCAGCTCTCTCTGGATGGAGAGCTTATTTACGGCCGTTAGGAACCTGTTTTGAAAGTTTCGATCCTACCCTCTGTGTCACACCTGAACTGATTTTGAGCAAGGTCTTCTGTGCTCTATTGTAGCCATGCTTCGTGAACCATCCATACTTACATACATACCTTGGATAACATACCTAATCGAGTTACACTGGAAGCAAAAGTCGATCTGTTCACCTCTGACTTTTTATGACAAGCTGCATTTTTGGCTTCATTTGCTAGCAAATGATCCTACTTGCTGCATCCAATACAACCTGAATCCCAGCATGGAGTGAAACTGTGTTCACTGCACACATGTGAGCACTCATGCATACGCAAATTTGGGTGTGTACGCCTCGAATAAAACGACAGCCTTCCATCTGTTGCTAAACGCAGTGAGCTCAGGTCTTCATCCACTGCATGTAAACACAGGGAACCTGCAGACAACTATAGGTGTGGCTTTTTGATGGTTTTTCTCCCCAGTCTTATTTAAAACTGTGTTTTTTCAAGCTGTTTAGAGGCATCAGTGTCTGTCACGCTTTTGCGAAACACTACAGTGTTGGAAAGCGGAACACGCCGCACACCTCCTCCTTACGACGTTGCACGGGTATGTGATTATTATCAGCACTATCTTGGCCACATCTCTCCGCCCCATCACATAAATTGTCACTTGTCATATTGTTGTCGCAGGCATCAGAGCGTGAGCATGCAGCGGCAACATTGCTTGAAAAGCCATAAAAAAGTTTTTAAAGGAAGGAAAGGTTGGGGTCGGTTTGGTTTGGGTCTCACCTCGTTCTCTTTGATCTCATATTTGGATGAATGCTTTCCTTGGCTTTTCCTCCGGAGCTTCTTCAGGTCCGTCTGTGAGCGCTCCAGGGAGTCCTGCTTCAGCTTGTGCTCTGACTGATAGCGCTTGAACGTAGCCTACAGATGTTTGAGAAGGGAGGCGTGAGACGCAAACGTGATACAAAAAAATAATTGCTCTGCTTGGTTGGCGGATTCTTGCTCTGATGGATGCAAGACGGACACATGATCACACTTACGTTCATGTATTTGACATCCATCTCTGTCTTTTTCTCCAGCTCGATAATAACCTCTCTGTGGAACCTCTTGAACTATGGAAAAAAAAAGAAAACACACCTCAAGTTCATTGCAACACACATCATCCTGCACGCACGCAGTTCTAAACACAATGTACAGTTCAGTCACATGGCTCAGTGGCAGTGTTACGATAAGAGTGCAGTGACCTGGTGGAATGCATGATAATGGGTTTCTGAGAGGATTCCACCCACCAGGAATGGATTATCAGCCTGTTAAAGTTAAAGATTTACAGCTCTCTCCCCTTGCAGAGGAATTACAATCAGTCGAGGATAGCGACAAGAAAACTCAGAGAGAGTTTATTTCTTAAACCTTCCTTACATCAGGCCGAGTGTTGTGTTTCAGCTGTTGCTGTAATTAAGCCGCATACGCCTGACTTCAGTATACATCGAGTCACCGGCAGCTATCTGAAGTATTTCAACCCCAGGCGGCAGGGTCAGGAATGACTGTGTGGCTCTTTTCACTCCCGTCAAACTTTCTTTTACCCTTTGCTTCAAACTCTCTAAAATGAGAAGAATGTCCAGAAAGGACAGTGTAACAAATGGAAAGTCTCTGTCCATTATGTTAAGATAAGAGTGTTTATGGCCACGGGGTACTTCTAGGAATGAAACTCCTACAGGCTCAACAGGAGACCTGTCAATGCACAAAATTGCTTTAATGAAATAATTGCAACACAGGACTTTGCCTCTTTGTCCTTCAGAGCCATTATATCCCCTCATTGTGTTGCTTTTTATTCGTCTGAACTGAGCAGAGATAAAGGGAACAACCTCAAGAGCTTTGGACTTTACTGAGAGAACGAGACATATGGCATATTCAGTGTTTTTCACATTGTCAAGAAAATACCAGAAAACCTACAATGTATTAGCCTCTCAATACTTACCCTATCCTGTGGCTCTGCAGTGTCTAACAGTACTCATACACTAGCAAATTGTGTGTTTGTTAGGAACTATTTCATGACATGTCACGTGCAACAGTGGTGTGACTTATTTAAGTTTATGGAATGTATGTTGGGCTCTGGATACAGACAATATTTGTTTGTAGGATGGGTTTATAGTTGCTTTTGGCCTTTTTATGGGATTTTTTTGACACTAAGAAAACATATAGAATATGGAATATACTAATAAATATACTTTAAGGCTACTCACGTTCTCCTCCAGTTCGTTATGGACTTTCTTGTGTGCCTCTGCGATCTCCATCAGAACGACACCTAGGAAGACATCAGGAACAACTTTTAGTGTCAATATAAAGAAAGACAAAAATCATTTTGAATGTACAGTATGACCCTGTGGCATTCTGTCCAGAGTTTAGAATCATTTTTCATTCACTTTCTTGCTGAGAGTTTGAAAAGAGAAGCGATACCACTACAGGAAGTGGCCATGCCAAGTCAAGAAAGAGTGGCACATAACCAAGATAGAATATGTTTATTACTAAGTCTTGGGGTGCTGGCATGTGGTTTTGTTCCCTTTGGATAGAGCCAGGCTAGCTGTCTCCAGTCTTTGTGCTAAGCTAAGCTAACTGGCTGCAGGCGGTGGCTTCATATGTACTGCACAAACATGAGAGCAGTGTCGATCCTCGTACCTAACGGCTGGCAAGAAAGTCAGAAGGGTATTTCTCAAAATGCTGAGCTATTCCTTTAAGAGAGGTGACAGACACCATTTGGAAACCAGAAACTAAACATCCAAAAACAACAAGATGTCGATTCAGGAGCAGATGCTAACTTAATTAATGATAATTTGTGAAAAAGGTACAATAAACACATATTTCCATAAATGTTTTTCATCAAGCCTTGCCTACATCTTTACAGCCCAGATTTTACACATGACTTATCTCCTTTCAGTATTTGAACAGCTGTCAATAAGTAATCTCTATGAAACATTCTGGTATTGTGCAGTCAGATACAGAACAGTCTCCATTCACAGACAGGTTACAGCATGGATAGAGCAGCATATGACGCAACACAAAGGGACTGAGTCAATACTGTAAACTACCTCTATCACAATGGGGTGAGATCTAGACTCAAGGTTTACTATAGGACACAGTGTTCTGGTGAAAGCTGTAAAAACAGTGTGGGGCATCATATTTGGACAGAAAGAGCAAAAGTGAATAATCTGCAAGAAGTTCAGCACCTTCAGAAGTTCACAGGTGTCTGTTTCACTTCATGATTTTTAGGTGAAAATCTCAAAAAAAAAAAAAAAATGCCTGCACACTCCACCTAAACACCAACACCTCAAACACATTTGACCAAACACCTGACATTCCACCGACACGCCTCCGCCTCAGAGCAAACAAACGTAATGACCCGCTGATACCGAGCTTTACGTCTGTGATCCGGCAGGCAGCGTCCAGCTACAACAACATTGCCCTCTGAAGGTCACCAGAACATACTGGTAAATGCTGCCTTTGTGCTTCGACGGGGAGGGGTGTCACTGGGATCAGGGGCTGTTTGTACAGCCCCAACAACACACTGCATGGATTTGAAGTGGGGGGGCGGGGGGCGAGGCCGAGAAAGGCCAGGACGGGGGTTCAAAGAGGCCGTTGTACACCTGCAGGTTTCACCTTTGGGGTTAATAAGGTGTGAAAGTCTGCCTGAGGGAGAATAAATGCTAGAGAAAGTTATCACAACTTGGTAAATATAGGCTGTGCACTGTAAAAAATAACAATAAAACTGCCAAACCGTGACAGTAGAAGACTGTAAAATATGTCATAAAGTATGAATGTTGTGTTTCTGTATACAGTCATATTTCAAAACCTTCACTTATAAGCCATGTAAAGGGAATTTATACAGAATAAAGTATTTTATAATAGAGAATTGTACGGTAAAACGCTGTAATATTTCATGGCATATGGCATGACATTTTAAATTATGGAATTAAAACATGAAATTAACAGTACTTACTGGTATATCCTTTTATTGTAATATTAGAAAAACGTATTTATTACGGTAAAATTACGGCAACCACAGGTTCCAGCTTTTTGTTTCTTTTTTTACAGTGTACAATGAATCACGAATCTGTCACATGAACAACTTGAAGAGCACGAAGGGGAACTCATGCACGCCGGCTCGTGAGAGTTAAGATGTGAATAAAAAAAGCACAACAAACCCAAAGGTTTTAGAAGCTTGTTTGGGTTGTTTTTCAAGTTCATCACATTAAAAGAGCAAGAAAATCACAGGCCAGCTTTCCCTCACTTTACCTTATCTCCTATCTCTTTCTGGTGCTGGTTCTCTCTTGAGTGTTTTAAATGTCAAGATAACAATTTCAAACACACAATGCCAAGTTCACATGGATTTCTAGGCAGGTTGGTGCAAGAGTGAGAAAAGATCCCCACGGAAAATCCCACCATCCATCATTCACTCATATGACTTCTGATTCATCATTTTGAACTCTTGTTCTCTCTCCCACTTCCTCATCTAATGCCTATCATCATCATAGTCTACAGTGTAGATATGCAGTAGCTCACAACTAGATAAACCCTTTTTGCCAGTCACAGTGGAGGCTGAAAAAGACATTTCTCTAACCACTGATTTGGTAACTAATTGGTATGACTTCAGAAAATGCTTGCTGATAGTACACATAGCAACGCCTTTGACATTCTCAACAGATAATGTCATTTATGAGCTGGGAATGCCCTGTGCCAACACAGCCATGCCTAGGGGGTGTTAGATAAGGAAGCTGTACAATATGGGATGACGTTGGCAGGGCAAGCATTGGCAGCTCACCTGTTGGCACCCTTTTCTCTGGCTCACCTTTATTTAACAAACTGATAAAGCTTCCTTTATTGCGCAATCGACATCTGAGTGGGACTAAGCAGCTGTTGTTGGTCATCGTCTTGTTGCAACGTTTTATTACAGATGCATCACACGCAGGCTTGCAGTGTAAGTCAAGAAACGAGGCCAACTCCTATATGACTCAGGATCGAGTGGTATCTCAGTTGTACACATTCCACTGCAGGCAGGGAGGGACACTGTTTGGAGGTTGCCATAGACAAACTACTCCCTCCACGTTATCATAATGATGTCACTCTGATTAATGCTGACTCCACAGGTGTAATGACATGGCTGTGGTTAAACTCTGCCTGGACTCTTTTCTGTTATTTATTGTGGCGTCTGATGATCATAACTCCAGTTTTTATGAGTTTAGTCTTGTTAACCACGTTTTACAAGCATAACTTGTATAAACAACCAATCACAACCAGCAACCACTGCATAGATCATTAAATAAGCCTTGAGGTGAAATTGTTTCTTAACCTGCTTTTTGCAAGAATAAACCGGACCCAACTTTGAAGCTGAGGAAATTTCCCTAAAAAGCTCTAGAAAAATTAAGCTGTATATATAATTGAATGATGAAGATCATGTGATGTAATCAAAAGCTCAGGAATGGCTAATTAATGGACCTTGGGGTGAGATTCTTTTGTCAACAACAACTGCATAAATTCAGACAGATAAACTAAGGCTGCATTGGTTGATTACTCAATCAGCAAACTTTCCAGAGAGTGAGGTAAGATCTTTAAATTTTTTTTTAGTTCAATCAAAAGTCCAATGTCATGTTTACGGTGATATATGACAAAGAAAAGCAGAATAAACTTCATTAAAAGTTTGAACCAGAGAATACTTGGCAATGAATCGATAATTAACAAACTCATCACTTCAACTCTATTGCAAACACTCAATTCACACACAAAGGCTAAAAGACAGGCCAGTGTATGTGCTTAGAGCACCCTGACTACCCAACAGTCTATTATTACCAATCAAATATGCCAGCTTGGATGCTGATCATCAGTTTATCACACTAATGATGATCAAAAGCGGCCCTTTTCTGAGCCTCTACTGTCATTCAGCATGCTGACTCTGTTTGCCGCAGATCAATAGCTGTGAGAGCTTCCTTAACACAGAGTAATGACCTGCCATCACACACAGCACATAACATCATTTATTACTAATACACATAAAACTAACTGCAGCCCAGAGCATTGACAATAAATCCATTTATAATACAACAAATGGGGGAAAAATCTTTAATAAGGATTAAAGATGCAAGATTGTTCCTTAATATGAGAAGAAAAAAAATTAGAACATAGAATAACACATATAATAGTCGATAACCAACTCCTGATGCCGAGCAAGTAAAAGAGGGCTCAAAAAGAATCCTGGGGTATTTTCGTGAAAGGACTGAAGTGTGACAGGGTTTTAGATGCTCCAGCGTCACAGTTTATTGAGCGGTAAGTGAGACTCTGGTCTCTTTAGAGGTCCCTTGGAGGAAATTCCCAGAGTACTGGGGAGCTTTTAGTTTAATGGTGGATGTAGGACGATGGTGTTTGAGGTGCGGGATCATTAGAGGGTTGTGGAGTGTGACGAGAGGAGTCATAACTGACTGAACAATGAGTGGACTCTTTGGAAACGACCTCCATCTTTCTCTTTTTTACTTGTTTTTAACAGTCTGTGCCTGGTGGGGACACACAATCTGTGCCTGTGCGACTGACCCTGATATTTTAGTGTCCTAGACACATTTATGCCATATGGTCCAAATATTTGTCGTCTGAAACAGCCCAGACTTCTATCATGAGCAATATAGCCGATGCCTCTTATAAGGTTTTAAATAAATACCACTTTCACGTACGCAGGGGACGTTGTGGGAGTCAGGAACATTAGCTTATATTAGCATAATTGCTGGAAGCAAGGAGGACAAAGCTAGCCAGCCTGACTAATATAGATCATGATTAATCCTGAACAGATAAAACAAACAAGATATAACATGCTCATAATTTAGAGGTTCTAGTTAGTGGATTATTTCAGCTTTGGACAAACACGGGCTAGCTGTTTCCTCCTACTTCCTGTCTTTATGCTATGCTAAGTTGCTAATTTTGCAGTTTTTTGAGTGAAGACAGATGAGTCTGCTTCAGGTGTTCTCAGACACAAAATATAACACAGGGAGAAAAATGAAGGGATGTGAACTTTCACTGACCTCGGGGAACTATTTATAGTTACTGATGCTTCTGGTGATGATGTCTGTTATGAAAGATAAATTGCCCACCATCATATTGATGTTAGAGGCAATTTTGTGTGCTGTGTCTAGAGAGTGAAACTGTCCCATGAAATAGCTCGAAGCCAAATGTTTGAAATGTCACAAACTCTTATTAGCCATAACATCAGCCTCCCTTGAGAAGAGCTGGCTCCTCTCGAAAGCTAAAACCTGTTACAGAGGCTATCAGCAGGAAACACTCAGTGGCCTGTCTGTTCAAAATCCCAATTCTCTGCAGAGGAAAAAATCACTCGGGCTGACATTACCATTTTTCTCATGCTGACTGTAGTTCAATATTTCAAAAAACAATTTCTGACTGAGGCGTGACAAACAGCGCAGAGAAAAGGTGGAAGGGTGGGGATCATGCTATTCTTTCTTCTGTAACATTTTCAGTCCCCTTACTACCTGCTGCTTTTCAGAGAGGAATGGCAACTCCCTGTGGAGTGCAGTCATGCGCTAATGCACAGGAAGTTTCTAATTGTACTCCCACTAAAAACTATGACTTTTAAATATACAGAGTGATATACTGCATACCAGCTGCACTGCCATGACATTATAGATAAACAAGCAAGCGACAACCTGTACTAATGTATAGTGATTTCACATGTTTAAACCAAGTCCACTGTGGCCTCAATGTCACATTACACTTTCTCAGAATCTCTTGAGACAGTTGCTTTATAATGTCATTAGGCGGCCTGTCTAAGTAAGTGGAATGGGTGGACAAACAGGAAACGATAAACATGTCTCCAACTTAAGGCTACGGTTTCATTACTTCTTTTGTTAAAATAGGTCAAATTTATGTCCAAGATAAATGATATCCTACTAAATAAAGCACAAGTGGAGAAGAGCAATAAAGTCAGCAAATTGACTCAGTAATATCTTTTTACGTTAGCTAGCGTTAGCCACCATTAGCCACCATTAGCTACTGGTGACAGCAGAGCAAGTAAAGTGGTAAAACCTCTGAATGTATTAAATCTATCAAAGTGTTTTATTGCTTCTGCATTTGCATTTTTCAGAAGTTATATAGTATAACTTCAAGGTAAACGTTTTGCACCTTCTCAAATATTTGGAGTATTTGGCAATAGTTAGCAGTAGCAGTAGCCCGTTGCATAATAACTATGGTGTTTTCAGTTTATACCCTTTTTATTTTTTTATTGACCACTATTCATTTGTTAGACTATTAAGTCTTAAGTTAAGTCTTAATTTAGCCGATGTTCTTATAATTGGTTTCAGGCCCTGACAACTGTCAACGTGTACATTTTTAACTTCTTTAAAAAGCTAGTTTACATGGTATCGAGTGTGATATAACTGCCATGTCTTTAAAGAATGTATCGCATTAAATATGACACATTCAGATAACAATATCTTACAAATCGGAACAATCGGCTAAACACAAAGAGACTAAAAAGGACACTTTCACCTCCATTGTAGCATCAATCAGAGAGAAAAAATGTGGACAAACTGTAAAAGCCTCAGGTAACTGTCTGCAAATATCTGCAAACCACTGTGACGCAAGTGATTTTTACACCGCAGCGTTCACAGAGAGACTAGAGAAAACACGAGCCTTCAGTCCTGACAGCTGTCTGCAGTTTGAGAGCTTGTCATAATAAAACTATAATGTATTTGTTCTGTCATTTCTGACAGTGGTGCAGTTCAAAGGAAAATTTTTGCTGAATTATTCGACTCTTACACCTAAATCAGTCATTCTACTGTTTGAGATTAAGTGAACGATTGAAATGATTCATTAAGGCAATTATAGGCTACTGTAATTGTTGTAAAAGTATTTCCGCAAAGTTAATGGAGACAGACTTATTATTTATTGTTTAACTCCATCTTATGTCTTTTGTTTAGCTATATTGCACCAATATAAAAGTATTTCCACGCATCTGAGCCTCCACAAACAGACAGTAAAGACTGGCGGTGGGTTTGGTGAGGCAGATGGACGAACAGGGGATGAGGAGGATCAGTGGTGGGAAGACAGTCTCCTCTGTCTGTCTGTTTGTTCAGTGTGTTTGCTGCTCTGCAATGTGTGAGAGAATTCACACTGTCTCGTTGTCGCCTCTTCCAGGCAAGTCAAGAAAGACTTCATGTGCCTTTTTACTAGAGGCCGTTTTAATGTGGGATGGATTCTAATGATTTCACTGACAGCATGTCAGTAAATGTAAATAGTCGTATTGTTTTTGCCATGAGGTAAGTTTGCAACATGCTCGGATTTCTGACATTAAAGTAATCACAAAGTAGGCCCTTTATGAATGGAAATGTGATCGTTAAAGCTGCACACGTTCCACCCCTTTCTACGTGGAATGCAGTGAAAATGTCACCAACCAAGCACGTAACATGAACATATCATTTCATGTAGCGTTGAAGTATTGGCATTGTTGACTGACAGGTGCGGCCCGACGAACTCGATCAACATTGCGCAACATGTTTCGCTGCTTCTCTGCCAGACAGAGAAAATAATCTTCAAAATACAGATTCTGTCCTGAAGAGACAAGATTTCTGTGTTTGTGGTTCTATTTTTGTTCATACATAATTCATATATTTTACCTCTTGGTATCACAATGGGTAATAGGAAAGTTTTTTGTTTTTTTTTATATCACCAAGTCTAATCTGAATCTATAAGTCAAAGCTTGCTCTTAAGTGTGTTTCCTGAAAAATAAACCACAAAAGGAAAGAAATCTTTGGGGCTGACAGGGGGAAAGTGATATTTAGGAGTCTGGCTTTCTTGTTGGCAAGGCTGCTGGTTTATGAAACAGTGTCTTCATGGTTTCACTTTTAGACACTGACAATGCTCTTATGTTCAGTTACGCTGCCTTGGAGTTTTACAGCTTCCTTATTGTATGATTTACATTTTAACCAGGAGACAGATGCAACAAATAATCATGACACAGTAACTGCTCTGTGACAAGTCATCATATTTTGTTTATGGCTGGACAAAATGCAAATGTTGATGGAAAGAAGAGATCCACAGCTATCTTTCAGAATCATGTGTGATGATCACTGTGATGTACTGATGTAAATTGTATAGAATATTCACTGCGGTCACAATTTCTGTTTAAAAGACCAAAAGCTTGATGACACTGTCTTTGCATTTATATTAATATAATCTTAATAATCTGATCCAATGCCTGTCACATCGACCTGAGCTTACATGAGGCCAATTTATGAACTCTGCAGGAGTGATGCAGCAGAACACAAAAAAACAACAACCCGATGAAGTGTAATAGCGCTGAATTAGAACCCCTGGATGAACTGGGTCAGCTCCAGATTTTTACCGCTAATAACATAATTGGAGATGAGTCACAGGGTGGATGAAAAACAACATACGAGCTTGGGTACAAGCTTGATGGCAGCCTCAGAGAGGAGATTGAGGAAGCACTTCAATCAGCGTGAGAGGAAGAGAACATAAATGTCTGCTGCTACTGTGCCACGAGGGTTCATTTAATGTGATTTCCAGATGTTTGCATAATTTACTCATGCGGGCAAAATATGTATAACACTGTGATGAAGTTGCACAGAAACAGACATTTTGGAAAATTCACTTACTCGCTTTCTTTCCAAAAGTTAGAGGAGAAGATCAATACCACTCTTGTATAATGCATATAAGGCTACAACCAGCAGCTAAAGACTGGAGACTGGGGAAAGCACCTAGCCTGGTAACAAAGAACCCCTAATAGGCCCTCTACACCTTATTAATTGTCACTTTATGAGGTGTTTAATTTGGTTTGGGGTAGTACGTGACTGGGTGCAGTGACATTCAGGAAAGAAAAAAAGAAACAGGTAAAATGACAAATTGACGTATTTACACCTTGATTTTTGAAACCAATAAGATATAATGTTAATTAATGAGCTTCAGAAGGTGTAGTAGGTGGATTTTGTTACCTTTGGAGAGAGCCAGTCTAGTTGTCTCCCCCAGTTTCACTCTTTATGCTAAGCTAAGCTAAACGATTTTACCTTCCAGACACGACATTGGTATCAATCTTCTCATCTAACTCTCTGCAAGAAAGCAAACACGTGTTGTTGAAGTAACTCCTTTAAAGTCAATAAGAAATGATGAAAGTGCCCTGAGTAAATTTCAAAAGAAATGAAAGCGAGGTATAAATATCTTTTTCCAGATTGAGCCTCGCCGCAGAGATTTCATTCACTGTGGGCAGATGCAACCCGGACTCGCATGAAACTCACCAAGCTCTCTGGAGACTGGAGACACCATCGCGTTCTCTCCAACCTTGGAAACTGCATCAAAATAGGCCTTTCCAGCAAGAGTCATCACTGCAGGGGGGGAGACGGACAAACATCAAGTTGCTGGCTGGATCATTTCGTGTTGTGGTGAAACTCTTCGATTAGTGGAGATAGTGCTGACACTGAGGTACACTGAGGCCAGATTCAAAGTTCACATTAGGTAAGGGCAACAGCTGTGTTTACCTGTAACAGATTTCTCATAGCTCTTCCCGAGGTTGACCAGGTTCCTGAGGCCTGGATTCAACTGGTCCATCACAACCTGGTGTAGAGAACAGAGATTAAAGCTCATGGAGAAAAGCAGCAAGCACAACTCTTCCTTCCTGGCACTAATTACACCTTCTCTTTCGCTTACTCACAGACATCTCTAATTTCGTCTTGGGAAAAAAAAATAAAACAAATAAAAGGGCTCGCAGACAACAATGAAACTCATGAGGCTATTTTTGTGGGAGTGGGCGGAGAAGAGAAATACATGAAAACAAGTGCTTTGAGCTTTTGCTCTATAAATACCACCATGTGAGAACAATAAAACTTTCAATCTTTAACTTGACCCCTCACGTATGCTTTACAACTCCCTCAAAAGAGCGAAGTCCCACACAAAGTCGCGGCTATTTACGGCACAGACCTCATCACTCTCGCCTCCCAACCCCAGCCCCCCCTTCTCTCTCTCTCTCTCTCTCTCTCTCTCTCTATTGAAAGGCCTCAACAATCAAGTGCTGTTCACCTCCATGTCTCTATTCCCCTGACACGCCCTCAATTGAACAATGAAGGGACAGGTATGACTTTACATGAAGAAAAGAACAGAGCAGAGGAGAGAGAGAGTGAGAGAGAAAAAGGGGAAACAGGTTCCTTGTTTTCTTTTTTCTCTCTCTCTCTCTCCCTCCCAGCTGAAACTGTGGCACACTGTCAATTTCAGGTATGACTCTCTCTCTCTCTCTCTCTCTCTCTCTCTCACACACACACACACACACACACACACACTCACATACTTGTATTTCTAAACCAGGGAGGATACCCCCGCTTGAAAATCTAACATTGAAGCCCAATCCTACAGTAAAAATGGGAAGGTGACACCATTGTAAAGACATGCCGTGCACCCACACACTGTCACCTGCTTATCAGTAGGGAGAGGCAGCAGTGTAAACTTGATTAGATCGGTCCGTGCTGAGTAAACAAGATTAATCCCATGATCAAATGGCTATTGATCAAATCACTTCAAGTCCATTGACAAGCTAGGGGCAGGTTGATTGATGGGAGAAAACCTTCTTCTCTAATCATCACATGACAGACAAACAGGACAGGAGGGCTTTGGCTGCTCTGTGGTTTTCCTTTGATTCATGCATCTCCTAAAAATAACAGGGTGTGTCCCACAAATTGACTTTTGGTTGCTCCTGGACTTTGCAAGCTGTTATTAGAGCACAAGTCATAGTTTATTGCCACCGTAAACGACAACAGAAAGTTTCAATTGCCCAATCGGATGGTTTTTATTACATTATGAAATTAAAGGGACATGCCTTTATACACACATGAGGTGGAAAACTGTAAAATGTGATTAAACCTCAATAAAAGAAACCCAATTAAACATTAAAATCTGTAGTTAAACACCCTCTTAGGATAAATCAGAGATAATACAATTCATTTCTATGTGACTCCACTCACCTTGTATGTACTTTCTGTGAGCTTGCTCACATCCTCTGGAGCCCGAGACATGATGGCAGGTGGTTTCTCAAGCCCAGGAGTGCAAAAAAAAATAAATAAATAAAAAAAAAAAAAAAAAAAAAAAAAAAAGGGGGAATAAAAATTAAAAGATTGTGTTTGACGGTTTAATCCAGGTGTTCGCCCACTCCTAATAATAAATCCAAGAGGCGCTCCTGCTCCTTGTCTGCACCTTCACTCCGCGCATGTGGCCAGGGACACGCTCAGCAGACGGCGGCGCACGCACTGACTGTGACTGACTGACTGACGGAGGCAACCAGAGATTTCCCGGTGTGTTTGGAGGCTCGTGAGGAGGGCGGGGAGGAGGAGGGAGCGCGAGGGAGGGCGCCGTGACGTCACGAGAGGTACATATTGAAGTGTGTGACAGAAAAAGGTGTGTGGTCCTGTGACTACGTGTTATATAAAGAAGCGAAGACACGGTGCGTTTGGACACTGTTGGTTATATAAAATGCAATTGGCCTGTAGAGGGCGCTATTACACAAATGTTTGAACAGTAATGTAGTCTAAGAGGGGGTTAGACTGTGCATTCAAATCCTTCATTGAAAAATCAATACTGCAATATAAAATACTCAGTTAAGCTACAGTTAGGCTAAGTATTTGCAAGTATTTTCAATAAAGTAAAAGTACTCATTGTGCGGAAAGGTCCCTGTTATATCAGCCTATAGGATTATTAATGAAAAGCAGAATTCAATTTTAATCACTTTATATAAATGCGTTGAGTTGTTTATTCAATTTGTTTATTAACTTCACTTGTGTTCTATATGAACAATCCTAATCCCATTCCTAACACTGTACAGTACTGTGTACTGTAGTGAGGTACAGTATTTCCCTCTGAAATGCAGTGGAGTAAAAGTGCAAAGAATCATAGTATGTAAACTATATAACCTAAATAACCAGAAGTACTCCAGTAAAAGTACTTTCCATGTCTGAATCCATGATAAAGTCACAATTGAATGCACATCACATTGAGAAATTTGGAGAAAAAGTAAATATGTTTGGCATTTACTGGCTGTCTGTTGCCTGATGGGGGTGACATACCCCATCACTTGAAAGGCTATTAGCGCATTATCAGCTGTCTACTTAAAGGCTTCACATGTCATGATTGGGACGAAGCTAAAAAAATGTGCATGTTGTGTGAATTTTGCATGCAACACACGGGGCAGCTAACGTCAGACAAACATTTTGGGACGCACTGATTCCACCTCTCTCCTCAAATAGGTCACCTGTGGAACTGGAGTTGTCTTTATGTTGGACAACACGAGGCCTGACATTGCCATGACACAAGTCAACAGCCCACGAGTGAATGATGACACAGACTTTTATAATGGCATCATAAAAATGGTAATATCTGATCTTGTTATATATTTTATTTTTTGTATATTGTATCTATAGCTTTATGATGACTTTTACACTCAGTAAACTGGGCTGCTTTTGACAGTAAGCTTGTAGTTCAATCCACACATAAACACTTGATAACCCGCCTTTTAGGTCATTCTTGAGTTGGTAGCACCACCATGTGGATGTTTCCTGTGTCAGAGATTTATAAATATGCCTCCACTATCCTTATCAAAACTGGACTTGTGTGTTATTTCTGTTTTCAGAGAGAGAGAGAGAGAGAGAGAGAGAGAGAGAGAGAAAGAGAGAAAAACAGATACAGATACAACATTAGATTAGATAAAACATTATATTTCAGAGAAATGCCCCACATTGCTGAGAGGAATGTGACCCAGGCCAGAGCCTCCAACTCAAAAGCTGATTGTTGTTCCAGAGCCACATGATTGTAACGCATAGTGACAATTTCAAGCCTTTATGGTGATCATCTACATGCTCTGAACGTCAAAGCTAGTGTCGGAAGGAGCCACATCAGAAACTTTTCCTCTCCGTGTCCAACTATCCTGCTTTCAGGATTAATTTTTACTTAAGGTCCTCTCATCGGCTCCTGCGAGAGGACCAGCAGATATGGACAGGTACGTCTAGCTTCTGTTTCTTTTAAGATATGCGATGTTTCTTAATCCCCTTTTCTTTTAAAACTGTGGGATGTTTGCTTACAGAAAAAATGTTGTATGCATCTTGATGTTCCTGGCCTTCCCGGGTGTGGTAAAGACCGGAGACCCTTTGACAGATTTGGGTAAGCCATCCAACATTTCTAGTTTATACAATTCTTACAGACTTCATAACTAAGTGTTTCCTTTTTTTCTTTCTTACAGAAAACATCGCTGGGAAGTTGGTCTTCTATCAGATCGATGGAAATGCCACCTATGTGAGGGACACAGGAGAACTGGCTTCAGATGTTCCCACTGAGACCATGTTTGAACTCTTTGATCCGCAGAAAAATTTCAGCACGGCAAAGTTCACCTATACGTGGGACTTAGGGAACGGGTACGAGGGATTTTTCCCTGATGAATTTTGTATGAAGGGTGTGGGATGCTTTTCTCTATCTTTCATACATCTTTTGATCTCTGATGCAGAGAGGTGATCCAAGGGACTGAGCCGGTCGTCCGCTATCATTACGCAGAGTCAGGGAACTACACACTGCGGCTGAAAATAGGAGTGAATGTGACCAAATATGCGCCTATGCTCAGTGACTTCTACTCCATGGACGTCAAAGTGCTGGGTTTGTAACATGCCCTCAGATGAGTTATGTTTATGTGCTAAACAAGTGATGACTAATAACTGAAATGAATTTGTAGATGCCATCAAACACATCGAGCTGAAGGGGCCCTCTGATTATGAGGTGTCTCAGAACACTAGTTTGGCTTTTCATGTCGACGGAAGGTAAGCTGAATTTTTTTTCTTCTGTTAATTGCAGAGAGGCAGACCTTCATTTTAAATTTGACATATTTACAATCACGTGTATTGTGCTTGTGTGCGTCTGTGCTTAGTCCTCCCATGTGGGTGTGCTGGCGCTTCCTGCACAACTGTGTGCCGGACAAGTCTGGAAGCTGCACCCTAACCATGCTGTACGGAAACACCCTGCAACTGAACCACACCTTCACCTCTGCCGGCGTCCACTGCTTGGACATCAGCGTCCGGAATGACATCAGCAAGCTGCAGACCTCCTTCAGCCTCTACGTCAAGAGAAGCAGTGGGTGGCCATGCACAAACACACACACACAGGATACTTTGCATAACAAAAAATGGAGGAAGAAAAGGCAGAAACTCAGATTGGAAAGAGTTAAAAGGCAGAGAGCTGCTTATTCAGTGTTATGAAATCTTTCTAAAAATCTATTGGATAACAACAAGAGGCTGCTGATGCTTGTGTGGATTCTTCTTGTTCATCCTTCATTTCTAGAGTTCGCAATGTTCATTCAAGAGGCTGAATCATGTCTGCGTAGTGGTGGGGTATTTGTAGAGAGAGCTTTACAGTGGAGGAACTAAACACCTGTCCCTAAATAGCACAGTCAGTGTGGTCAGTGTTTTGAGGGCCGATGGCAAAATGAGGATGGATGGTTTAAAGGACAACAGGGGAGTTGATGGTGAAACCATTTGTCTGCTGCTCACAACACTGTTGTAATAGAAACTAAAGGCCCAGCCTGTGTGGTCTGGACACCACCTAGAGAAGGTACATCATATTCACCGTTTGGTTCTGTCAGCACAGGGAGCAAACGCTTTGAGGTCTTCAGTTGCTCATACTTCCGTTGTGGCTCCGCTCATCAGGATGCTGACTTATACTCATATCACTTTGTCACATGACGTCAACAAACCCCCAACCGCTCTCATGTGAGGTCACGCTGTCAATGACCATGAGAGGTTTAAGAGACTTTAAAGACCATGATACAATACAGTACAAACAAACAGGAAGTTAATCCCAGTGTGGACAACTGAATGTTCATAAGAATAAATGAATGGATGCACTTTTATACTTTGTAGCAACCAATATGGAGGACCTAGAGAACATAACATACCTTCTAAAGTCACTCATAAATTGGTGATGAATTAAAATATAATATAATATGTCGATATGTATAAATTCAATGAATTATATTAGTATTATATTTTATATTAATAATATTTGATGCCATTTCTTTTTGAAAACTGTCTCTGTCCCTTTTCAGCTGAGCATTTTGTTGGTGAATAGGTTTATTTTATTTTATAAATGTCCACTGTACAAACAGAATATTACAAGCTAAATAGGAATTCATTAAAAATGTTCTCTTAGGCCCCCAAAAGGTACAGTGCCTAGTGTATGCAACAATATTACTTTGTCTTTTTCTTGTTGTCCACGATCAGAGAGACTTTTTGAAGCGACAGTAAGAGAAGCTGTGCTGTGTCATGTACCGTGTGAGCTGTGTTAGTTCCACAGACAGAGAGAGGCAGGCAGTGAAAATGGAGGAATCCGAGGCATAGATTGTCTCCACTGCTCAGCACATGACTGCTGTGCTCATTAATTTACTACCATAAAAAAACAGCGTTGAGTGTAGCTGGTAAACTGTTTTTTCCTGAGGAAAATATGGTCATTTAGAATTGGTTTTAAAGGTTTCGACCTCTGGTGCTGTGCGTGAGGCCATTTTACCAGGAAGCTTTGTGATGCAGTATGGTTACACACTAAACAGCGTCATACAGAAAACTGTCAGGGTGGCTAATACACTCTAATAGGCTTTCACCTCCCTAGTTACTGCTTCAACACAGCTTCCACTGTGTGGCTTATAGGTGAAGCAGCACTTAGATTAAAAGATGTCACCCAGATTCTGAGCGAGACTTTAATGTGGTTTATTTTTAAGATGCACTTTGACAGCAGCCTGATACATCCTGAGATAGCTTTGGTATTCAAATAGTGAACATGACCTCCTTAACTTAAACTTTAAACATTAAATTAACTGAATAACTGCCGAAATCACAAGTTTTAAATCAGATGAACACATTGTTCAAATGTTATCTCACTGAAACTTTGAATCTAAAAGGACCACACTCTTTTCTCTCTGTGTTCATTGCAGATAACATCCACATGGTCTTCATCCTTTCATGCGCCGCCATTCTTGTCGCAACGTTCTCCTTCATCGCAGTCATCGCCTGCCGCCCTCGTCATCACGGCGCATCACAGGTACCCGTCCGAGTGTGTTGTAACATCTCGCAACGATGAGTTTTCTTTTAGATTTCAACATATCTTATACATTATTCAGTATTATACACCTTTTTATTTATTTATTTTTGTTAGGGACCATGTAGAATTTCAGTCTTTCAGTTTCATCAGTCACACTGATAAAACAACCACCCAATTTCAGAACAAACAGACAAAATATATGATACCCAAATATACTGATACAGACACACGCACACATCAGCACTAAGTATGTTTAAGAGTCTGTGGTTACAGAGTTGATTAGCCTTGAGCATATTTTTCTGTTTGAATTTCAAGGTACTGATAGAGCTACAACTCTTTATGTGGAAAGATTTGGCTAATAAGGTGAAGTGTAGGTAATAGTGACGTTCTTTATCGTTTATCGTGCACTAGATATTGACATATGTTTGCTTTCATTAGCGCTTATGAGTAGAATGAAACCCTCACAAAGAGAATCAGTGATTGCACTTGAATGCAGTTTATGACCACAAGGAGGCTGTCTGTGCTCAGAAATAAATTACTCCTGAGCAACAAAGAGGCACAAAAATATCAACACTGCGCTGTCATTTGTCATGGTTTGTGGAGCAGTTTTAATCCAAAATTAACTATGAAACAAAGATGATGATTTACAGCTGACTGAGAGTTGTCTGGACATGTGCTTTTTGCAGTTTGCTTCCTGCGGTAATGCTTTATTCCTGAGGAACCAAGACTCTGATGACCAAAGCTCGATTCTGTTTAACTTCATGAACATGGAGGGAGGAGAGAAAGAGCCTCTCCTCTTGCAGTTTGGGACTCAATACAGCTCTTAACTGCCTGTGTTCCAGCATACTGTGACCACTGTGACCAGTAGCTACATCTTGCATATCACCATGGGATAGATGTGTATAGCTAAATTTGTGAATGATCAATGCGCAACACCTGATTTCTATGACGTTTATAATAATTCTACTTGTGTAAGCAGTGTCTGTGTGTATTTAGGTGTATGATCAAAGCTGTGTTAATGAATAGTTTAGTCACTAATGTTCAATAAGCTACCAGGTCTAATGTCTTTTCTGTTTTTGTAAGTACAGAGTGGCGATCAATTAATGAGTCACCGAGACTGAGCTGACATTCAAACTCATAATGAATTAATAGCATAAGTGCAGGTCATGTTTACACAATGTATCAGCATGCTGGTGATTTGGTTTTGGTCTGAATTTGCACTCTGATATGATTTATAGAAATTGATAACATCTGTTTTTAGAATCTTTTCTTGCACTGCTAAATCTAAATGATATATAAAGGTAAAAGTGTATAAAGTGTATAATCAGTTTCATAGGAAGTACAGGTTCAATTCTGAGTTTCATGCCAGAGTTCATGAATATATACAGTATGTATCACATACTAATACTCAGAGTATATACTGTTTTAGCAGTTAGTATACAAAACAGCTTGCTAAAGTCATGATGGCAATGCTAACATGCTGATGTTTAGCAAATATTAAAACCTTTACCATATTCACCATCTTCTTCTTCTCACGTTGTTAGCATGTTAGCATTTGCTAGCAACACTTTGACCTAATGATGGAGCTAGATGAAAAGCTAAAGGATCCCCACATTTAGCATACTGCAAGTCATCTTGAGAGGAACATGAATGTCTATTTTACACAAAGTTTAATATAAAATGTAGACCTCATGGTAGAAGACATATCTGGGGGTCAGCAAAGTAATTATACGATTCACTGGGTGGAAAATATGAACGTCTGTACAAAAGAGCCAGCATGTAAAGAGATTTCACTGGAAATATGAAATGATTAAAGATCAGTGTAGCCATCAATTGAGTCAACCCTTTATCAGAAATACATGTTTTGAAAATGGAGAAAATGTAACCTTAGTGGTGTCAGGGATGTACATTATAGGCCTAATAATGAAATAAAACAGACAACAGACTATCAGGACAGAAAAGGTTGAATAAAATATAACGAAACATAAATCTTTTCCCTGAGTCCTTTCCTGCTGCGCGAATGTCAGTCTGATTATTTTTATACCGTTTAGTACCATGATGGTGTTTAATGACAGCTTGTCCTCTGTTAGAGACGTCAACAGCATTATTAATTGTTAGTCTCCTGATGAATGCCATCTGCCAGAGCTACTGTGGAGAGCTGCGTGCACTAAGATAAGTATTTCACTTTCGTCAGAGGAGCGACCTTGAGCTTAAAACACTGCTGTGGTTAAAGTCTGAAGCTGCCCACAGTTTTTTTAAGAAGTAAAACATTTCATGAACCGGGTTTTTAACTCAGTGGCATTCACACATATCTGCTGATGCTGTCTAGTATGGAAATCTGGGCTTGGGGGATATATAGTGTGTATCATATCAATAGTAGGTAGTTAATATCAATTTAAGACAGTGAGAGTGGAGTTTGAGTGAAAAATACTACTGAAATGACTAAACTATAATTACTACGTAATGCAGTCCAATGTATTCCAATGTTTTTGTCTTAGCTTATGACCTTACATCGTAAGGTAAGACTATATTTAGGCTTCATTTAGGCTTATAAAGTCTTCTTTGTAATATGTGACACCATAGTTTGCTGCTGTCACTTGTTTTTTAGGCTCAGTTTGTTGTTGTGGCTTTAATTGAGTGTATCTACACTCTAAATCTTGTGTTGTTGAGATACAGGTCAGGATATTGTGATTTATTGGGATTTGTTCCCAGTCCGACCTTGTCCATGCCCCAGTATTTACAGCACCCGCACCCCCAGCTTGGCATTTCACCCAGAACAGTGGGATCTTGCTTGGACACTCTCTTTTTCTCATTTTAGTTCCTCTTCAGCATCCTCTTCAGTCTCTTCACCTCTGCCATTGTCTAGCTCTGCTGAGCCTGTCTGGCTCTGGTTCTGGTGCCCATTACGGGATTGTTCCTCATTTGTATTCCTCCTCCATCCCAGGCCTGAAAACCAGTGTAAACACTAACATTGGCCCAGGGCTCTGAGCTCACAGGCTGGGCAGCCCGGCCAACAAGCTGAGCTAACAGCAGCTATAGTTTGGAGCAGTTTACTGTAAATCACAGAGAGCTCAGCTCATTATTACATCTTTAAGAACCAAAGCAGTGAAGTGTTACTGTCACCCATTTACCAAACATGAAAATGTATGCTGTTTTAGGTTCAGGGTAATATAATGAGTCTTCATTACAACCTCTTCTTTGTGTTTTTATGTCATTTTTAATAGATCATCAACTAACCAACCAACCTTATGTTTATCCATTTATCCATCTTAAACTAAGACATAAAACACAGGCTAATAAAATATGAACAGATTCAGACTGGCCTTGGGCATCCTCTTTTCTGTTTCCATGACCATTATTGATTGAATGTAGCTCTGAAAAGCCGGATGGAGACTTTTATGTCATTGTTTTTTCCCCCTTTCAGCCCAGATAAAAGGATGTAACGTACGGAGCACCCTGTGCTACTGGAAAATGACATGTTGTAAAAAAGGAACAAAGAAGTGCCTTACGCGTGAAATGAACAGTCAAGAGGAATAGATTTCGTGTTCAAATGAGGCCACGTGCAAAAAAAAACAAAAAACAGCCTGCGTGAATTATATGAATTAGTCAGATGACTTCACCAAAGATCGTAGTGGGAAAGGTGCAAGAACAAATTGTGCAACCAATTCATGTCTCCAGCGAGCCATTCAGTATAAAGTTTTTTTTGATTTATCAGACTAATTCTATATGTGTAATACACTTATCTTATTTCTTCTTGTCATGTATGAGCTTTTTATTGAGTGTCCGCCTGTCAAATGTCATGTGCTGTATAAATACACTTGACTTGATTCGACTTGCTTTGTCTGAGGGGTTGTATCTGTGACGCCACCCATGACCTATCGGCCTCACTCATCTGTTAAGTGTTGCTAATGCCACCCAGGACACCTGTTGTTGTCTTGACCCTAGCCATCTGAGTCTAGAGATCCCGCTCAGCCTATGTAATTAACTGCTTGTGTCACTTGTGTTACCTTACACAGACACAGACACACACAAGAGATGAGCTGATTTCAAATCATTGGATCATTGAAATGCTTTAATTAAAAACACCTATAGGTTCACTGAATGATCTCAGATGACCCTAATGTATTTCAAATGACTATTAAATACCAAATACATATATACAGGAAATATACCATTCAGCTGGAAACTTGACAGAAACACAGACATTTGTGAATTCATTTTGCAGCAGTGATTTTCTTTATTTTACTTTTTAATTTTTTCATTTATTGGCAAAGTAAATAATTTACAACATTTAGAAAACATTTAATGGCACTTAATTCTCCATAAGAAGGCCAAAAGACGAGATAGACAGTGACTTATACGTTTGCTAAAATCAGAGATTACATAAGAAAAAAACTATTTTTTCTGGATAGAGACACTGAATAATGAAAAATTAGGCTACATATACAAATGATTATCGTCCATTTTAAATACAATTTTGAGCATTTTGATAGGTCTGTTAATTTTTTTTGTTGTTGAATGCTTGCTTAGACAATCCACTGCAACAATATTACAAATCATGGATAAAAATATTTCACAACATTGACGCTATGAATATATTTTCAACATGAGTCACCATTTAAACGGGTTTCGTTCAAATGGAAAAGGCAAGGGAAAAAAGCACTGTGATAGACTCACTAGTATCACTGGTATCAGTTATGCATGCCAAGAATAAGAATTTTTACTAAACTAATTCGACAGTATTTCTACCAGAGAAATAAGCATAGATGAAATAAGTCACATGCTCCTACCAGCTGGCACCACATGACTTAAAAAGTGCCAAACTGTACTTTACCAGTTACGTTTCCCTTAAAAATGACCAAACATGTCAGGATCAGAAGTTTGATTGATGTTGGCTCTAAGCCTGTTCCCTAGTTAAGTAATAGACACAACATTAGCCAGACCTTTAATCTTTCCTGCTACTTACTCCCACACAACACGCAACTCCAAGTCACATGTCAAGTGCAAAGTGCCAGTTAGTCTGGACATCGGTGTATTTGTAGTAGTAGCAGTATGCGTGTGTCTGTGCCGGGCTAGAGTGGACTTCCCTTACTTCTTTCAAGTTTTTGAGAGTGGAGAGAAGGGTGTGTGGGGATGGGGGTGCATGGTATGTCTTAGCAGCAATACCTGAGGGAACCTTTAACCATGGTGGTGGGTGTATTGAAGGACATAGCTGTCTGATTGCCACTAGTCAGTGAAGGTGTTGAGCCTTCACATGACAAGTGGAACACACATTCATTGCTACAGATTGTCCAAATGTTATGTCATGTGTGTGCGTTTCAATTTAGGAGATCCCATCTGTATCACGAATCACAAATATCTCTCTAAGGAAATGATATAAAACAATCAGTGTATAAGACAGAGTCCATAAACTGTGAGCAATTTAAAAAGTACTGAATGGAATGAAATCTAAAGAGAGGCAGACAGATGAGTTTTATGCATTGGGCAGACGCTCCTGACACATCTCCAAGGGCCGCTTGAATGCACCCCTCCCAAACACTTCAACATTGCTTGCTAGCCAGGAGATCACATTCCCAGGTATATAAGAACTGCAGTTAGCCATAGACTGCACCTCGACCGGCTTAAGAACTCGGTCCCAAATGTTCACTTGACTCAGCTCGCCCACAAAAGCCTGTCCGGCATCAAAGCGCCCGCCCACCACGTCCTGTAAGGGCCATAAACAGCAGGATTTAAATTTAAACGGCATCAACAACTACAACAATATAATCAAGGGTAATTATCTTTCCGAGCTGGAGGACACACACGCAGGCTGTGGTGCTATAAATGGACTATTAAACTTTCCGGTTTAATGTGTGTTTTATTCCCTGTTCTGTTCGATACTGTGAAGTAGTTTGTAGCTGCTTAAAGATGCAACTGGTTGGATTTTTTCAAAATTCTATTAAGAAGAATAAAGAGTACTACAATCTAAATTCATAAGCTCTGGGGTCCGCCAATTGGGTTAGGTTTAGTACATACATACACATCTGAACAAATGTCACAAGTGTTGCCTTTATGACACCAAAATTAATCAGTCAAGACCTTGACTGCAGAGATATGATATGAATACATACTATGGGTCATGTATTAATTGAATGATTAGCGGGTCGATCCTTGACCCTGTTCAATCCATATTCTGTTGGTTTAACACTGAACCACAAATTGTGTGTGTGCAAATGAGCAGCTAGCTAGCACCTTGCATGGCGACCTCTATCCATTAATGAGAGAATGTGACAGGTCTGTGGTTGTAAGGCTAGAAAGTCAATTTACTATCAATATGTAGGATGCGGTGTGTATTAGCAATGTACAGCTGGACTTTCAAGTCATCCATCATAACATCATCTTTGCCTTCCACTTGAATGTGAATGTCATTCGCTTTCAGCTATTTGGTCCTAAACCACTGTGTAACAAATCACTTTCAACTCTGAGCTGGAGCTACATACAAAGCTAGATGATCACAGTCCATCAGAGGGGGACATCACCAAATTTCATGGCAATCAGTATAGTTGTTAAAATCACAACGTCAATCTCACTGTGCGGCTGGCACGGGTTTGAGTCCCGATCTGTGGCCCTTTCCCGTATGTCATTCCCCATCTCTCTCCCCCCACATTTCCTGTCACTCTTCAGCTGTCTCTATCGAATAAAGCTTGGAAAGGCCAAAAACATAATCAATAAATGGCGCCAATTGCTCAAGTGAATGTAACTGGATAACAGATAAAAAGTCAGGGAATCAAGATTAGTATTAATCTTCTGTTAATAAGATTTTAAAAAAAAGTTAACGCGAGCCTATTTTAGCTGCTAGCATTCAGCTGAATTTGAATTTTCTGTGTGTGCTGTTTTTTGGGTTTTTTTTTTTTTTTTACATTTTCTTGTGAGTCATGTGGCTAGATGTCAAATAAGACCAAACTTCATACACTGTTGTTGATTTGTGCATCTCATTCCTCTGACATTCTGACATTTGTTAATAATGCACAAATTGTCCACAGGGACACTGCAGTATCTGTGGGCAGTGACCGGTTCACTGTTGTCACCGCTGTGTTGTGAATTACTTTGTCATGATAACCTGCTGCCATCTTATTACTGCCGCTTCAGGTGTGGTTGATTTTCTTATTTCCATCTTCAGTTTGCAGAGATGCTCCATAAATAGATCAGAACTACTTGACATCAGACATGTGACATGTGACTGTGTGAACATGCTGCACTACACACCTGATGTGACATTGTTACTTTTCTTCACTGCCTGCTCCCCGTGTTAAAAAAAACAACACAAACCCATTGGCACTTTATGTAGAAGAGAAGTCATTGATGATGTAACTCCAGGCAGGCGGATGCTTTCTTTGATCATCAATCGCTAGAGTGTTGACTAAAGATAGAGGCAGACATGCGCCGAACACACAAAAGAGTCTGATCACTACGTTTGTCAGATTTTGGGATCCTTACCTGCTCCTGCCCGAGGATGATGACTCCCCCGGGTTTGATCGGGTGCCAGGCTGCCAGATTGTCACCAGTTCCCAGCTTCCCACCATCTTGGTAAGCCTCCCATTGACCATCCCGTGTGGTCCAGGAGACGCAGATGTGGTGCCACCTTCCATCACGTACCTCCAATGGCAACTGGGCAACCTGTGTTAAGAACGCATTAGTTTATTTGTAGGATGAAGTTAGCCATGCAGAAAGGTTTGATTTAGTTGGAGGGTTAAGGAACATTCAGGGATTTTCATTCTTAGGAGGTATCATTCCATATAATGATACACGTTTAGTAGATTTATGAAGCCAGAAACTGCTTGCCTTGTCATTGATGAGCAGCTCTATTGGGTTATTTCCCCATTCGATCAGCACAATCTCATTCGCCTGCCCTGGTACGCCATAAGAGAAGGGCGTCCCTATGCCAGGACTGGCGCTGGACTTGATCCACATGCAGAGTGTGAAGGCATACATCTCTGGCAGGCTCTTGGTGATGCGACCGTACAGGTAGTTTGTCCGCTGTGGAAGGGAAAGTTTGAACTGTTCTGGGGATAAGAAGTCTCCTCCACCTGTAATCAGACAGGCAGAGTCGCGTAAACTCGTCAATTGTTGCCTGGGGATGAAAGCGAGGAAACAACAGCATCACATCCCTTTCTGCTGGAAAAAGCTTCCACAAAGATCCTTTTTATGTAAAAACTGTGCACGTCTGTCACCCTTATTTCGCTGTCTGATTCATCAGACCCTCTCAACTCTTTTATTCCTCTTCCTCTGCCTCCTCTCCATTAGTAGATGCACAGTAGGTTGCATGCTTTATGTACTCTTATATGTTATTTTTCCCTCAGTGCAGCACCATGTACCATTTTCCTCTCCACTAATGTGCTGGCTGGCACCTAACCTCATCCGCCAGTGCAAGGTGGGTTACCTAGCAATATTTCTTCTTGATTTGATGATGTGAATGTGACAGTGTCGCAGTTGAATCACCTTTCTCCAGCTCACTGATCCTCTCCACCAGAGCGTTCAGCGTGCTCTCTGTCTTCAGCCTATAGGCGGCCGTGGCGTTGGACAGCATGCTCTTCTCCTCCTCCAGGTTGCTGACTTTCTTTAGGAGCTGTTTCTCCAGCTCCCCTAACCGACGCTGCAGGAGGTCGCGGAGCTCACTGGGGAACGAGGTGCCCGATACGTTGGCCCGCATTTGTTGTTGCTGAGGAGAGGATGGAGTAATCAGAGCTGAGTTACATCACCACCCTATAAGCTGTCATTTGTTTTTCCATAACTGATTGACAGGCTTGACAGACATATTTTCGAGTTTATTTGGACAAGTTTGTTAAATCAGCTGTGGCAATAAACAAACCCCATGTGTCTTTCATGTAATTAGGATGCATGAGAGGCACCGTCTGTGGCTAGGAATCACATCCACTGACATAAATCGTCATTTTAAGGCTGTGATTAAGACATGTTCATGCATTCTAAAGCAAGCTTATTCTATCATATACTTGTGATGCCACTGCTGAGCAGTGTGCCATAATCCTAAATTCGCAATACGGTACTTTTACGCATGGCTTTGGCACAAGGGGTTATGCGCAATCGGTGCAGATTTAGCCCCTACCTCCAAGTTCTCCAACCGGTCCTTGAGCCCCTGCATGGTTTTTCCAAGGCTGTCGATGGTGTCATTTGGATCTCTGGGAACATCCCCCATTGTGTTCTGCTTTTCTTTTCCCCACGAACCCCCCTTCTCGTACTTCTTATCGTCTGTGGCTGAGGCGCACAGGGACAACTTGTTGGTTAGCTCGTTGATGGTGCCAAGCTGTTTGGAAATATTTTCTTTCTGAAGTAAAATCGTCTCTCGAAGCTGCATTACAGTATTCCTGAGCTCCTCTTCCTGGCTCCCGGTGTTTAGCTCGGGTAGCAGCGTCACGGGGCAACTGACATCGCCGCTGAGGGGTACCGCCCGGCAGATGTAACGCTTTCCATCGTCCGGTTGTCCGCTCGCTAGTTGACCGGAGCTCAACGCACAAAAACATAACAATCCATACAAGAGTGAAAACATAACGACGGCGTTTACCATTAAATAAAGTCAAAGGGAAAGTGAAAAGCAAAACACGAACTCTTTAACGAAATCCACTCTCAAGTTTAGTGCGTAAAAGTGTGCCCAAAATGGGTCTACCCCAAACAACATCACGTATATCTACTTCTACAAAGTAACGCAACGTCTGACCAACAAAACCGAGAAAATTCTGAGCAGAAAATCCGATCAGGGGTGACTCGGTCACTGTAAGCCCGGTTAATGTGGCTTGTGTTAAAGGAACTATTCCTGGCGCAACAGAGCGCATAGTGTGGTGCTGATGGGACAGCTCCTCTTAGACAAGAGGATTACCAAAAACGGCGTCTGTGGAAGCTTCCGGATTGGTTGTAGTAGACTGACGTCACCTACCAGCTGGGCCAGGCATTTGATTATTTTTTTAAGTTAATAAGCAATGATTACCGTGAGGAGTTAATTATCTCACAACGGTGAAATATGATGAAGGAGAGCCACAGGGACAGGAGATGTGTATTCATTTTTTGTTGCATCTCAGTATAATTTCATATCCCAAAATTTATCCTCAGCCTTCTGCTTGTTCTGATGTGTTTTTTTTTTTTGTTTTTTTTTTGGTTCTCTAATTAATTAGTTCCCACCCAGTTACTGCCCAGATCGAGGTGTATCAGAGAAGTTGCAATTTTCTGAACATTTTTGCAGCAATGATGTTAAAAACGCTCTCAGATCAACACTGTGCAAAGGTCACGTTTTCAACATTGAAAAATTAACATTAAATCAATATCGTCTCACTGTGCGCACTGCCGACTTTCCTGACAAGATGTTTTAAATTTAATGAGGGCTGGGAAACAGTAGGGATGCTTGTGACACATTTAGTTGAAATAAAGGACTTCTTCAGTGATCACAGAGGAGAACCGGAGATGACAAAGAACACTAAATAACTGACATGTGACAAGGACAACATATAAAAGTTATTTCGGGAAAAAATACAATATTCAGCTTCTTCAACTACCCACTGTTCATCATCTCACCAGTTTGTACTAGAAAAAGGTAAGTCTTAATATATAAACCATTAGATACTGGATAATAGTTTACACAATAAACAAAAACAACAAAAATACATGACACACACAAGTCAAATTCTAAGTTTGTTGTCCATGGAACATATTTTCATGCAGCCTTTTGTTGTAGCAAGTAATTTCTCAAGTAATTTTATTTTTATGGCAAACATCTGAATTAGTGCCATCTTCTCACTGACTTTACAGCTTGTCTAATGTTGTAAATGGCTAGTCAATGTACTAAATGAGGTTTTATTTGCTGCTAAAGCTGTGAACATTAGGCTAATGTTATCCATTAGCATGTGTGTTAAAATATGGTCAAATTTTCACTGTCATTAGTGCCTGCAAATGTGGTGGAAAGAAATACGTTTGTTAGATTAGCGGTAAAATCAAGTAAAAGTGCCATATATCCATGGTTTAGTACTTAAGATGTATGCTGTATTGGCAGAAATGGATTCTAACATTCACAGCAATGTTTTCATTTAGTGTTTAATCGCCTGAAAAAAGATCTGTGGTGTTTTCATTACTTTAAAATGAGCCTATATCTACAGACATCACAGGTATCTGTGTATCTCTCTTCCACAGAGTCTGTCAGCTTGAACCACCATATTTCTTCAGTAGCCCACAACAGACACACCAAACATTGAACAATACAAGTCAGTTTGAACATTAAATATCAACTATTTTGTCTTTGTACTGTATTCAGTTGAATATGTACATTTGCAAATGATTACATCCTGTAATTACATCCATCGTTCCAGCTTCTGCTTTCAGGATTCGTTTTAATAGTATCAACAATTCAAACTGGCGTGTGCTGGCGCCTCCTTTGAGACTGGTAGGAACTTAATAATGTTAAGTGAAATGGATACAATTGAAATAAAATGTTTCCCAATATTATATTGTGGTGATTTTTTGTCTCCAAGGGGCCCAACAACATCTACCTCAGGTCAAGCCCATGGCCCCCACCACAACCTGCAAAAAATGGTCCATGTCATGAACTAGGCCCCATACCCAATCACCTTTTTGCCTCCTGCCAGCTGCATTCTGGAGAAACTTGGCTGTAGGTGTGAAACATGTTCGCGTGTTTATTGAGTGCAGTATCTGATTCATAAATTTAAAAAAAAAATACAGAACACAATCATTCAATAAGGTCAGTATGCTGAGAACAGATGTGCAAGCAAGTGATTATACTATCTGTGCCTTTTGAATAGATACAGACGTCTCAAAGATTCCCAGCTGACAAAAACATGATAAATCGTTCTAAATGCAGGGGAGACTCTTCAATAAACCAAGCAGCGAGGAAACAGGATGTGGTGGTAAACAATTAGCAACAGCTGCCCGCCTGCATAGCTGTGAAAGGTCAATAAAGCCTGGTGTGCAGACTGGAAGGCATACCACTGTGCTTTGAACATGGCATCCAGCCATGCTCCAAATCCCACAGTCAATCAGGGATTTTATTGTGACAGTAGAAACAGTTTTACTCAATAATTACACATTGTTCAATTTTGTGCTTCAAAATAGCAAGAAACTCAGCTGGAGGGATTCCTATTTGCCTGAAATAAATGATCAGATAAAGACATGCTAATAAAAACTTGCTTGTATAAAAGGCTACCAATCATACAGGCAGTTTCATACTGACTAACGTCAATGCATCATAAGATCTTTGGTGGAACTCCTAACAACTCAGACATGAAATGACTGGAACTATTGATTCACACAATGCACTGTATGTTATAAGCTCATGTTTTTATGTAACATATTAACTTCAGAGTAACTATATACAAATACATACAGTGAAGTCCAATATTTTTGCGTAATTAAGTACAACATTTTCCTCCTTACAGTTACATAAAATGGAAATACTCAAGTACAAGTATTTAAGTACAGTAATTGAGTAGGCTTTCCAGCACTGAATAATATAAAAGGCTGATTTCACTGATGAATGATGTCCAACCAACTGTTACACAAATGTGCATTTATGTGATTTCATGTTCTTTTTGTATTTTTCCCACTTGTTAAAAGTTCCATTTTCTTTCTTTCTTCTGCCACTACTCACATCATCCAAAATGATGCGGGAGTGCAGCAGCAGCAGCAGCAGGGAGTGACCATCAACACCATCAACATGCTGCACACAGGGTTTGTTAGCTTTGCAAAGCCTGTGCAAACCACTTACCATCACTGGTGACAGATGCTGCCTTCCATGGTTAAACACAACAATATTTGTTTTGTTTTTACTTTACCCTGACATCACACCTATTTTCTGGTTATCGGGAGACAAAAAGACAAAAGGTATCTGCTGTAGTCTCAAACGCCAGGTGACTAAAAATAGTTGAAATGGAGAAATCAGCCCTGACATTCATTAAATTAGTGAAGGACTGTCAGGTCTAAGTCTTTTACATAAATGTTTAGCTGTCTAGTTCTCAGAGACATGTCCTCTTCTTGTGCATATGGGTAAAAAGAGTGAATTTACATCAGAGCTTTGGATGCATGAATAGATTTTCAGGGTATTGTTGATGATCCAGACTCAGTCTCAAGGAAAGTGCACTTCTTTCTATATGAAAAATAATGCAGGGGGTGATCCAGCTTCATCATAAGGGCATCAGCAGGCGCAGCAGTGCTCTGAAAAAACACAAATCTAATGGACAGATGAGTGGTTTTTGGAAAGCTGGAGAACCAGTGTGTCATCCACTCTCCCCTCTCTCACGATGAAACCCCCCATCGGAGAAAAAAAGCCATTAATGAAACAACCACGACAGTGCAATAAGCCTGAGACAAACATCTTTTAGCAGATCATTATTACTTAGGGAACAGAGCCAGTAAGAGAATGAGAATGTCACATTACATGTCAAATTACCTTTTACATTATATATGACATTCATTGAAAGGAACTTCTCATTCTGCAGACATTTGCCAGTGGGTTCACTCTATGGAAGGAGGATGCTGTGTGAAGGACAGAATTATGAATTAAAACCCATTAAGTGAGCAAGCGGGCAGAAGACAGGCTTGATGGATCAGGCATGATAAATAATGAGCCTCTTTCAAGCAGATTTCATTATTTCCAAAGCTATTAAAGCAGCCATTATGAAAATACATCTCAAGCTTTGTTGTCATATACTTACACTTCCATTTGTGAATCACAGAAGTGTGCATGACAGCAAGTTAATATGGTGACAATGAAACTTGGGAGCAATCTTTAAAATGATCATGACAGGTAATAAACTCTGATTATATGTAATGAGTGATTTGCCTATATGACTGGCTAACTCAATAAAAGAAGGAAGAGGAAAAAAACAGTCTGGACTTGGATCAATGAAAACCAATAAAAAGCCACATTTATTTTTGGCACTCATCCTCTCAGATAGTTTCAATCGTTCATTAAAAATGTCAATTTATAAGTCTATAATCATTCAAATTTCACTGCAAAAAGCAGCTGTTTTTCTGAATCATCTGATAAATCTGTAGCTTCTTGAGTCATACAAAATTACCGAAAAAACAAAAAACAAAACAAAAACTCTGCTGACCTAAACTCTTGGCTCACCTGTACTGATGTAATATCTTGTAGTGCTGCCCCACTCTTATGAAAGTTTAATCAGCTCTAAAGATCAAAATCCGAGACCAATTTCCGATGTTTCGCTCTTCTCAAACACAGCTCATACCAGACATCAGATAAGAAAATGATGTGGAAGTGCCATGGTTACAATACTTTGTGCCAGCTTCAAGTGCATTATGTTTGTTTCACTCTGAGCACTGAGAAATTGAGAACAGGGAGATCACTGACCTTCTGTCTCCTTCGGTGGGCTGCCATCTTGTGGTAACAACAAACCACACATGGACTGTGTGAAGAAACTAAGTGAAAGAATAAATACATTAACTTAATTACCTTCCAGTGTCATTCCATCTTGTGGCATCATAATTTTTCAAACGTCAGTCATTATCTGTTTATATTAAGATCTTTTAGGCTGACAGGATGCGGACTAGCCCTCTGGCTGGTGTTTTCCTCCAGGATGACACTTGCTTTACATATATATGTTTGCTTGACTTCTGACCTTTTATAAAAGAACTTCAGAACGTCTGCACCAAATGAATGCTGCAGTTATAGCTACAGCTGCAGTTAGAGAGTTTAGGGGTTGCTATAAAAACATTACATTAATGACTTTACAGACATATAAAGCTACCCTTACTGCCTTGTTAGAAAGTGTGAAGCTTATATATACCGAATATTAATTACTTAATTAACACTGCAACTGCAGAATGGATTTATTTTAATGACCCATTAACCTTTATTACTATGAAGGAGAAACAACAGCAAATGAGATGTTTCACAACCCGGCAACCGGAAACATGCTCTAATTTATAAATGATCTACTAACAATTAGTCAGTGTTTGATTAACTTTTAATAAAGACATCAATGGATCAAACTAAACTAGAAATAAAACAACTCCAAGCTAAGCATGTAGATTTACATACATGGAAAATTTAGCAAGGCAAAGAGTGTTAATCCCTTGATTAAACTGCAAAAAATATATTTGTACTGTATATAATCTTTTTATATATACACACTAATCTACATAGTAATAATATTTGTCGAAATGCTTTATTTGTGATATTGCACTTAGACACATACGTCCCTCCCAGAGGATCCAACTCGTTGTAGACTGGCGCCAGAGAGCATGCGCATTAGCATGCTATCTGTAAATTCAGTTCCTCTTCTTGCTGCTTGAAGCCAGAACACCATCGAAAACGATGGTCTTATACCCACTGGTTTTCACGGTGTATCGTTCCGCTGGCACTAGGATAAAACATTTTGCAAAATAAAACCTACTTTCACAGGACTGAAACATATACTATATCGCCTCTCTGTGTTTATATGTCAAGGAACATTATAAAAATGTATTTTTACGCTATAAGGAGAATGTAATGCTCAATGCGCGGAGGGATATTACACCTCTTCGCTGGTTGCACTCTCTGAGCAGCAGCGCGAGCGCGGCGGATACAGAGCGACGGTTTCCTGTCTGTGGTGGTGGGTAAGTGTAAATGATTCGCTTTTCTTATAAACTTTGGCCAAATGTTGTCTGTTTTCCACAGCGGCTTGTATACGAATAGCGTTTGAACAGATACAGCGTGTTTTCTCCCTGTACCCGGTGTTTATTTTCTCTTAAACAGAGTTTAACGTTAGGGGGATGCGCGAGCGCTTTCTTTCTTTGGAAGGCTAGCTCGTTAGCTAACGGTTGCTAACGCGCTCTGCTGAATGAATAGTGCACGTGCTGTTTGTGGTTTAAATGCAAGCGCGAGTACGCATGCAAGACCGCTTAATGACAAAACATGTTCACATTTTGACACGGAAAACGCCCGTTTTAATTAACAATTGTTGTCAGAGGCTACAGAAATCGTGCTAGCTGACGCTTGTAATGATGTCATCACCCTGCGCCTGCAGAGAGGCATGTTTGTGTCTGGTACCGGTTTGTTTGTCAAACAACGTAACAACGCTTATTTTTAAAAAAAGTTTTTAAACGTTCTCTACGTTTTATGCTGACGAATCTTGTGAATCTCCTTCTCCTCTCCTATCTCTACAGTGTACATGAAATCACACTGAGTTCTGTATAGACGGGTGTCTGCCCCCTTTACCCGCAGCAGCGCTGTCTGTCCCGGCCGCCACCATGGCCTTTGTGCCTGCTCCCAGCCCCACTGTGGTCGACCAGACCACACTGATGAAGAAGTACCTGCAGTTTGTGGCAGCACTCACAGACACCAACACACGTAAGTTCATAGAGAGTTCATAAAGTGTATTGGTATGCAGACCTGTCAGAATTGTGTAAGAAAAAAAAGCAGAAGGCAAATGAAATATAATATTTATTAGTATATCTTCATTAGTGTACAACGCCCTGAGTATAAGAATTGTTGTGTTTTTGTTGGCTTAGAATGAGCCCTTCATATACAGAGAGACGTGGCCCTCTAGTTAGCTTTCAATGTGAATTTTGCAGCTTCTCTTACATGCTTTGAAGGAGAGGCTGAGGCGTGGGAGAGTATTCATTTGTTTGCAAGCTGCAACTTCACTGCTAGGTGCCACTAAATCCTACACCCTGTGGGCACAGGTTTTCTATTTCATCATCCTTTATGCTAACTTTAGGGCTGGTGTCCATGAGCAGGTGATCAAGCGTAAATGCCACTTGTCCTTGTCTGTTAATTTAAATCAACGATTTGCCGGAAAACATTTGTATATTAAGTTAAAATGAGTGAATATATGCAATGAAAAATAGAAAGGGTTTTGTAACATTTCTTGTCTGGCTTTAATTAATTAATTAATTAATTTAATCTAATTTAATTTAATTCATGTTAGAAATTGAAAAAAACATTCAAAAAACATTTGACATTGCGTTACATGTTTTTCTGCTAAGTGTCAGCAAAGTAAATGTTGGTTTAGATAGGGCATCTGTGTGCAGCATGGGCGATGTGATGAGAGCGATATGCTTTAGTCCAGTCAAAGGTACGTGTGTCTGGGAGAGCGTTTGTGCGTATGAGTGTGTTGGAAGTGTGTGAGCGTGCTTCTTAATGTACCTTTTGATCAACCTGGACGCTGAAAGTAAAACTGATAAGATCTGAGAGTCCTTGCTGAGCACGTGCAGATGGCCATGAGAAGTGGAACCGTGTCATTACCAAGTTTGATTAATGGTGACACTCTCTCCTTCAACTTCCAGCTGATGAAACTAAGCTGAAGATGATGCAGGAGGTCAGCGAGAACTTTGAGGTAAGTTTAATGAATGTGGGTGTGTGATGGAGAAGATTAATTTTCTTTGTCTTTTTGATGGATTATGATTAATTTTAAGAAGTTTTATAGATTTTCCAAAAGTGCAATTCTCCTTAGATTTTAGTTTTAATAAGGAAATTACTGTATGATTTTGATGCTGTGAAATAAGCCTGCAGCAACAAAGGAAACAATTAAATTTGCACAGCAGGGAAACATGACTGCAGGATATACCAAGTTTACTACATGATATAAAATGTCTTGGGTTTGCCCATTTCAGAACGTGACATCTTCGCCTCAGTACTCCACCTTCTTGGAACATATCATCCCTCGCTTCCTCACGTTTCTTCAGGACGGAGAGGTGCAATTCCTTCAAGAAAAACCTACACAGGTTTGTGCCTAAAGACAAGGGTTTGGTCTTCTTTCCTAATCCTAACCCTTTAACCTCTTCATCAGTGTTTAACAGCTGAACTCACATTAGGTAGCATGGTGGACATAATCCAAAATCCCTAAACTAGCCTGTCTGCTTGCTATGATTATTTTGATGTAAGTCATTTACATTAGGAAATGATTTCTGGTAAATCAGTCACTGAACTTTGTCACTGAACTCTTTCAGCAATTGAGGAAGCTGGTGCTGGAAATCATCCATCGTATTCCAACAAATGAACACCTTCGCCCACACACAAAGAACGTCCTGTCTGTGATGTTCCGCTTCCTGGAGGTATGAGTCCTATTATCTTCCAACAGAGCATTTATGTTTTATTATTTAGCATCCTCCAGTTGCTCTAGACCTGTAATGTAAGTAATTAACAGCTAATAAGTTTACAAAACAGCAATTAGCAAATATACTGTGAGTGATGGAAAATGAATATTAACCACCTACTGAAAGCTGAAACGGAAAAAGTTTTCCTGTGGTGGTAATTGTTTTTTGTTTTGGATAAACACAGAACAAATTATTAATCCAACAGGTGCAGTTCATCACCGTGCTGAAGAAAGATGCATTTGAATTTAGAACTCACTGTGGGCAAAAGAAATACTAATTATAATACTAATTATCTATATGTAGTTATTCCATGTATATTTGTGTGATCATCTCTGTGTTCATGTTTTTTCCACAGATTGAAAGTGAGGAAAACGTGTTGATCTGCCTTCGCATCATCATTGAGCTGCACAAACAGTTCCGACCGCCAATCTCTCAGGAGGTGAGAAGCTCAGCCTCATTGCTTTAAAAGAAAATTTAACAGACCAGTGTGTAGGATTTAGTGGTGTCTGTTTATATAGTAGTATATTTACTGACTACAACCGCCTCACCTCACCCTTTCCTTCCTGGCATGAAGTAAAAACCACTGTGGCTCACTAAAGTTCTCTGTTAAGTTTGTCTCTACTTGGGAAATGTTGTGGTTTAACATGGAAGACTCTGTGGGACATGATCTGGATAATGTTATTTTTTCTCAGGTCAAGGTCATGATCAAGTAAAACATTTCTCATTTTTTGTGAATAAATATCTCTATAAATCTCAATCTAAACTAATGACCTCACTGTTTATGGTAAACAATGGCCATTAAAAGTCATCTAACAGCATTCACCATGACCTGTATGAAACAATAGGGCAGTGCTACATAAGTAATACTTCAGAGGACAGAGTTTTTTTTCTCCTTGGCTTAAGCAGACCAAATAGAACTAAGACATTAAAGAATA
Organism: Nibea coibor; assembly: GCA_023373845.1. Lineage (NCBI taxonomy): Eukaryota > Metazoa > Chordata > Actinopteri > Sciaenidae > Nibea > Nibea coibor. Next base: position 13,052,971 of record CM041728.1, read on the forward strand.
ATTGGTTTTCTTTCGTTCTTTATGAAAAGGAAAAGGAACGTTTTCATTAAGTTGTGGATTAATGTGTTTTCCATAATCCTCTCTCCTCAGATTCATCACTTTCTGGACTTTGTGAAACAGATTTACAAAGACCTTCCAAAAGTTGTTGTAAGTACGACCTCTGCAGCAGGTGGCTTTTTTTTCGTTCAGTGAAGAAGTGTAGGGTTCTGACTTCAGTAAGCGTCCTTCAGAGCATGGACAAGTGATCGATTCGTTATGGGTTGGCAAAAATGCCACTTATCCTGTTTGGGCGTCATTCACTTTGAACTGAACTTGAACTGTTGAAACATTTTGCAGTTATTAAAAGTTGCACGGAAGTTTTTGTCAATATAAAAAAGAATGGAAACACTCCCTGAAAACTAGAAAGGGTGTTGTAATATTTCTGGTTCGGCTTACAAATTTAAAGAACGCGTTTGACATTGCGTTACATCTTTTCTGCTGAGTGTCGGCGAAACAAATGTTGGTTTAGATGGGATATCTGTGCTCAGCATTGACACTGTGATGAGAACGATATGCTTTAGTCCTGTCAAAGGTACGCGTGTCTGGGAAAGCGTTTGCGTGTGAGTGTGTGAGAGAGCGTGCTACAAGTGTGTGTGTGTTTCTTAATGTACCTTTTGAACAATCTGGACGCTGAAAGTAAAACTGATAAGAGCTGAGAGTCTTTGCTGAGCACGTGCAGATGGCCGTGAAAAGTGGCTGCCGTTGTCTTCTCCTCCCTGCCGTTTTTGTGCCTGTGTTACCTCTAACCTCTGTCTCTCTCTGCTCCCATCAGGCCAGGTACTTTGAGAACCCACAGGTGATCGCAGAGAACACAGTCCCCTCTCCGGAAATGGTCGGGATGATCACGTCGGTGTTGGTTAAGACTGCACCTGAGAGGGAAGACAGCGAAACACGAACAGTAAGTTAACCAACACTTTGCAGTAGTTGTCACTGTCATTATATACATTATACATACATGTTCTTTCCTACATACGGTACTGTCGGTGACCACTGGGTGGTAGTAGTGCACCACATTGGCACACGAACATGAGACCACAAAAGAGAGAAAACACATAAGATGTAAATTATGCTCTCATTTGGCATATCATTTTCAAACAAAAAGTTGTATAATGTATGCACATTTGTCTGCTACACACGAAGCTGCACTGAATTTGTTTAATTGGGGAACTTGAGGATTTCTTTTCCTTGAAGTTAAATTTGGTCACTGAGAAATTCTTACAAGAGGAAAAAGTCTTCGTAGGGAGACATTTTATGGTGGTAAATGCTTAATAACTGACAAGCATCCTGTCCAACAACATTGTGGACCTCTGTGTCTACTTCTCTAAACTCGACTGTGTTTATCTTTTGCTCACTGAGCCATTAGTCTGTCAGACTCACTTCACTCGATACGTTTTTATCTGATAGGTGTGGCAAGTGTCCAGCACGTACATCCCTCTGTTATTTTAGTCATCCTCATTATGTTTCTCGCTTTGTTTCTGCCTCTAGCACACCATCATCCCGCGAGGGTCCTTGTCTCTCAAGGTGCTTGCAGAGCTGCCTATCATCGTGGTGCTGATGTATCAGGTTGGTGTCGTACTCCTGAACTTCTCTAAACACACCCATCACGCAGTAACCTTTGGTAATGTGTTCCAGTAACAGGAGAAAGGAATAAGCGAAATTAATTATTGGGAAATATGTTATCTGCTTTTTGCCTTTAAGAAAAAATGCAATTTATATGCAAAGGAAGCACATACAAATGACAGGGAATTACAAAGTTCACGGTAAAATGTGCTTCCTTTTTAGGACTGGAAAATGAATTGACTCATCTGCATTTTTAGATAATTGGAGTCATCGAAGTTTAGCCTATTTGCTCCTAAAATACATATAAAAACATGGAGCGTTGACTCGCTTCAGCTGTAATAACGCCCCCTGTGTATTAAAATGAGGTTAGTTTTTCATTAACTGAGATTGTGTCTTTGTTCTGTGCCTTCAGCTATATAAGCTGAACATTCACAACGTGGTGTCAGAGTTTGTACCCCTCATCATGAACACCATCATGCTCCAGGTTTCTCCACAGGCCAGGTAAGATGCATCTGCGTGTGTATGTGTGTGTCTCGGGCGGTGCACGTGTGTTTCAGATAGTAGTGTGCCTTTTAACAAATTTCTCCAAAATGAGATTCGGCACGTTTAAGAGAATTAATTTCTTCTTTTTTTTTTTTCCCTCCTTCCCCTCTTCCTCTTTCGCACTGAGTTTGTGGATGGTGTTGCTCGGCACTTTGCCTGCCAAAGCTCGAGTTAAAATCCATTTGGGGAAGTTAAAATTGTAGAAATTGGCTTAGCAGGAGGTGAAACCTCGCAGGGTAGCAGGGGGGTTGTGTTAAGTATTCCAAACAGGACGGAAATGGAGCAGAGTTAATTTAGAAGAAATACCTCATCGGGCTCAGGCAGGTAAAGAGAACGTTTCTTCCTGACGTGCAGTAACAGCTGTGACGCAAACAAACTAAGTCACCCATGTAGAATTGAGTCCCACATGTAGACTCACCATTTCTGCCTCCGTAATTGCCGCCTGCTACTGCAGGTATACAACATCACTAATGTCTTTGATGGGCTTAAATGGCTTTTATATGTAAATCACATTGTTTCCTCTTTTAGGCAACACAAGCTTTACAACAAGGAGCTGTATGCAGACTTCATTGCTGCGCAGATCAAGACTCTGTCATTTCTAGCCTACATCATCCGGATCTACCAGGTACACCTGTTTAATGACTGCGTATCGTGTCAGTTGTCAGAATAGTTGACTTGTATCAATGTATTTTTTTTTCTCAGCAGTATTTTTCAATGTGTAATGTATATATACTTAGAATTTTCAAATGTATTTATAAGTCTTTTTTTTTTAAATGCATCCTCCTGTCAGACTTTAACGTTAACCACGAGACGATGTCCCTAAATATAAAGATGTTGCTGTCTTGATTCGAGCAGTCATGTTTTGAAGGATTGTTTCCGGGATATCATTTTCTTTTTGCGGGTGTCAGGTGATTGGCAGGAAGCAGGAGTGTAAAATAATGCGCCCACTGATATGAAGACAAGGAAGCTGTGAAGAATATAGATAAAACGCGCGCTTTGAAATTTTAAATTAAGACCTCATATTTATTTTTTCGCACGGAACAAGACGGAATGGCACAAATATCTCCTTCTGAAGCTATCGCCTACAACACTGACTGTGCACAGACATTATCAGGAACAGTGTAAGACAATAAAAACCCAGACAATTGGTACAAACATCAAATAACACTGATAATAACATAAAAAGAGCTTCTAACACACCTAGAAGAATTGTATTAGTAGGGGAATTAGTTTACCATTGTTTGTGCTGTTATAGACACAGCGTCTGTCCAAATTTAATGAAAAGATATTAAATCATGAAATATAGAATGCTGGTCCAAACATTTGTCTTGTATTATTGTTTACTTGTATATTAAATAATTTTGCACAACATGTTTTTCCTCACAAGTAATTTCCTCACAAAGTAATTTAAAAAAAAATGATTTGTGCTTTTAATGTCGTGTGTGTCTGTCCTATCAGGACCTGGTAGGGAAGTACTCTCAGCAGATGGTAAAGGGCATGCTGCAGCTGCTGTCCAACTGCCCCTCCGAGACCGCTCATCTCCGCAAGGAACTGCTCATCGCAGCCAAGCACATCCTCACAACTGACCTACGCAGCCGTATGTTCACGCGCACGCTCACAGAAATGCAAAACAGAAAAGTGACAAGTGTGTGTTTTCTCCCCAGTAAATGTTGAAGAAAATTTTAGGCTAATTGTAGTTTAATGTGTTCCTCCCGGTCAAAACATTAGCAGCCCAGACACTTGCGACGTCGAACTTCATTTTTCACACTTCACACTTCTGGAATAACATTTTTATTAGCTGTCAAACAGTGGCTGTAGAACCTCATTTTGATTTGGTGACTGAGCGGTGAAAAGTGAGACTGACTGAAATGGAATAAAAGCTCAACCAGCCATCGGTGAAATCTTGAGACACCGATTCACATTTTGATGATTTTCTGCATCACACTGCGAGTTACTTATGCTTCTGTGGTTGAGACCATTTCCAGTGATTCGTCTCATTTGACACTGTGGAGTTGCAGAAAACCGAGGAAACTATCTAACCATAATTAGGTGTTTGAGTGACAGCTATTCTCTCGCTGCCAAAGCAGGGAAAGAGGCAGTGATACAGTTATTATTATATTTAATAAACACTTGTCATTCTTTTGTGAAAATGTATTATTTAACACTGTGATTTGGAACACGAGCACACATTGTACATGGCAACTTTTTAAATTAACTTCTTTTCAGCGACACAACTAAAATCTTTGAATCATGCCATGGAAATCCATCTTGTTATTTTTCAGAGTTTATACCTTGTATGGACAAACTTTTCGATGAAGCCATTCTGATTGGTTCTGGTTACACCGCCCGGGAGACTCTTAGGTGAGTTTTGTGCGTGTGTTCACGATCATTTGATCTCAGCGTCTCACTCTCTCTCTCTGCCTCTCATGGTTGATTGCTCAGCCAGGTGCATGTTAAGTGTCCTTGCATATTAATCAGGCAGATCACACTGCTGCGGAAATTCACAGGGAAGCTGACTCCCAACACTGCAGCGCAGATCGCACTGTCAAGTTGTCATGTACGCACGCGTCTCCAGAGGGCACGCTGCCCGCAGAGCCTCCCTTAGGTCGATTGCGAAACCTCGTTGACCCTCTTCAGACGCCAAACTAGCTCGCCTCATCAACAAAATAGCTGTCATTTTACATTAGTAGGTAGAGGAAGTAAGGAGGTTGGCTGAGACTTGGCAGGACTATCAGTGTCACTCATTAGCTACATTTCCTCGCTGTTTCTCCTGACCTGTTTCAATCCCAAAGCTACTACTGCTTTCCCGTTTACTACTTTCTCTGCCTTTTTTCAGTTATCACTTCCACAATTCTGCTGAAAATGTCATAGATAAATGTTTCTTGTTCTTTCCAGACCCTTGGCTTACAGCACACTAGCAGACCTGGTGCACCACGTTCGCCAGAACTTGCCCCTGACAGATTTATCCTTAGCTGTGCAGCTCTTTGCCAAGAACATTGATGACGAGTCACTTCCCAGTAATATCCAGACCATGTCCTGCAAGCTGCTGCTTAACCTGGTCGACTGCATCCGGTCAAAGTCAGAGCAGGAGAACGGCAATGGAAGGGACATCCTAATGAGGATGCTGGAGGTGGGCGGCACAGAGCTTGAATCAATAGAAAGGACACTGATGTATATTTCATACACTGATTAAGAAAAGTCATTTTTTCCCTCTCCTTCTCCTATAAATCAGGTGTTTGTGTTGAAGTTTCACACCATTGCCCGCTACCAGCTTGTCTCCATTTTCAAGAAGTGCAAGCCTCAATCGGAGATGGGTGTGGTCGACCCAGGGGCATTACCCGGGGTACCGGCAACACCTACTCCATCTACTACCCCTGCCATTCCCCCTCCTGCTCCTCCAACACCTGTTGCCACAGCACCCCCGGCTCCAGCAACACCATTTGACCGACCTGGTGAGAAGGAAGACAAGCAGACGTTTCAAGTGTCAGACTGCCGGAGCTTAGTCAAGACTCTGGTGTGCGGAGTGAAGACAATTACTTGGGGTATCACGTCTTGCAAAGCCCCTGGAGGTGAGAGGACACAGATTCATGCTCGACGACAATGATGGCATTTGGATAGAAATGCAAATTTATGATGATTGTTTAATTAAAATGCCTTCATTTTTTTTTTACTCTTTCCAGAGGCTCAGTTCATTCCTAACAAGCAGCTTCAGCCAAAAGAAACACAAATCTACATTAAGCTGGTAAAATACGCCATGCAGGCCTTGGACATCTACCAGGTACAGCCAAAGATCTTCACTACAGTATCCCATATGTATTTTTTATTTGTACAATCATTATAAATCACTGAATCCGACAACACCCCCAGTATAACAGCTCATGTTTCTCTTGAGCAGGTACAAGTTGCCAACAACCAGCAGACGTACATCAGGGTGGCCAACTGTCAGACTGTGCGCATGAAGGAGGAGAAAGAAGTTCTGGAGCACTTTGCCGGGGTCTTCACCATGATGAACCCGCTCACGTTCAAGGAGATTTTCCAGACAACTGTGCCATACATGGTGGAGAGGATCTCCAAGAACTACGCACTGCAGGTACATGCTGTTTCACATGTTTACAGGTATTTTGCAAGCAGTCACGAGGTCTTCAGTCTTGATTCATCACTTGTATTCTAATCGTGTTTCTGTTTCCCAGATTGTGGCAAATTCTTTTCTGGCCAACCTGTCGACATCGGCCCTCTTTGCCACCATCCTCGTGGAGTATCTTCTGGAGAGACTGCCAGAGATGGGCTCCAATGTTGAGCTCTCAAACCTTTACCTCAAGCTCTTCAAACTAGTCTTTGGCTCAGTGTCACTGTTTGCTGCAGAGAACGAGCAGATGCTCAAGGTCAGTGTTTTTGTGTATCTTTTGTGAGGCTAGTTTCTTTTTTCTGTATCTTTGGTCACTCTTCACTAATATGACTGTTCCTCAGCCGCACCTCCATAAGATAGTGAACAGCTCCATGGAGTTGGCCCAATCAGCTAAGGAACCCTACAACTACTTCCTGCTTCTCCGGGCTCTCTTCCGCTCCATTGGTGGAGGCAGCCATGACCTGCTCTACCAGGAGTTCCTACCCCTTCTGCCTAATCTACTGCAAGGTAAAGCCTCACACACCACCATCAAGAGAGAAAATGTACACCTCTTTGTGATACTTTCATCTCAGCTAATTTCCAAACTCTTCTTTCCATGCTTTTAGGTCTGAACATGCTGCAGAGTGGTCTTCACAAGCAGCACATGAAGGATCTATTTGTGGAGTTGTGTTTGACAGTGCCGGTGCGTCTGAGCTCCTTGCTGCCCTACTTACCCATGCTAATGGATCCGCTGGTGTCTGCCCTCAATGGCTCCCAGACTCTGGTCAGCCAGGGCCTTCGTACCCTGGAGCTATGTGTGGACAACTTACAGCCTGACTTCCTCTATGACCACATTCAGCCTGTCAGGGCTGAGCTCATGCAGGTGGGGGCTTGTTCTCATTATCATGACCAATAATTGTGCTGTCCAATTCAATTTTTACTGAGCTGACACTCAAAGACCCAAAAAGTAATTGGTAAGTAAAAGTAATCACTTAGCATATCTGCCCACTAGTGGTCAGTAGTGGACTAGCAATATCTGCATAGAGAACAATGAACCTGAATTCCGCCCCCCTTCCCATCCTGTGCCGCAGGCCTTGTGGCGTACCCTCCGGAACCCAGCCGAGAGCATCTCGCATGTAGCCTACCGGGTGTTGGGAAAGTTTGGTGGCAGCAACAGGAAGATGCTGAAGGAGTCTCAAAGGCTGCATTACGTGGTGACTGAAGTCCAAGGGCCAAGCATCAAGTCGGAATTCACTGACTGCAAGGCGTCCATACAGCTACCGATGGAGAAGGTAAGACCACACTGTTATTTGTGGGAGCTTGAATGAAACTCTCTACGTTAAGTCGCGGAAGGAAAGTTTTTGGATGACTTCACTCAGTCTGGAGACCCTTTCTCTCCTTTTTACCTTTGTATTTCAGTTTAAGGGAGAAAGAATTAAACCTAAAAGAACTTGATATTCCTCATTATTGTGCCCCACTGAGAGCAATATATCCTTGTCAGAGGTTGGTGTGTGTGAGAGAGAGAGAGTGTGAGTGTAGAGATGTGTGTGTCCTCTAGGTAATTAAATTCATCTCCTGTTTCTCCTCCTCATCCCCAGTCAGTAATCATCAATCTAGTGTGGGCCACCATGACGGCATTATTTACTCTCACTAATGGCTGCTCCTTCTTTCTGGCTATCCGTCTGTGTGTTTGCCATCATCACCATGGGCTCAGGCAGCACGCACAGGCTCACACTCTCACATGCTGCACACACACACACGCACAGGCTGAAGGCATGAATCTCTAGCGGGCTCACGATGCAGCCATACGGTTATTTGGAGCGTTGAACGAGTGCTGTAATTCATAACCCGAATCTCTTTTGAGGAACTCGCACGAGATTTTCACAGACCACCTCCAAAATGTTTTCCCGTACGTCTGTTAAAGGATCAAATAGAAAGCTGAGTTTTCTCAGGAGTTTGCGTTCCAAATCTTTTTTTCTTTTCAATTTCGTAGTTAAGTATTAGTAATGACGCACTTGTCAGCGTCTCGGTGCTGACATCCTAATACAATGACAGGTCTACAATTCAATTCCGCTGCCCTCATCTCTCCTCTCATCCTGCCTCTATTCTTCTCATCCTTTTCATCTTCTCCCCTCTGTTCTGAGTGGCATTAATTAGTTCATTTTCTCCCTTTTAAGTGCCCGGCTGCTGTGGGTTGTCAGCCCATAATGTAGAAATCATAATGACCTTTGCTCAGCCAGATGGCGCCCTGTGTTACTTCCTGCAAATGAATCGCATATATACTTGCTTATCGCAATTTAAATCCCGCATGAATTGTTTGGGACTATTGGCATTTTGCAGCCGAGGAACAGAGAGAATGTAAAATGACGATTTGTCTGGTGCATGTCTTTCAAGGCGATAGAGACTGCTCTCGACTGTCTGAAGAGTGCCAACACAGAGCCGTACTACAGACGACAGGCCTGGGAGGTCATTAAGTGTTTCCTGGTGGCCATGACCAGTCTGGATGACAACAAGCACGCTCTCTACCAGCTTCTGTCTCATCCCAAGTAAGTAAACATTCTGGGTTAATGTCTGACTGCGGCAAATGCCTATTGAATTAATTGATTGATTTATTTTATTGTATTTTATTGTATGAATTGTAACTAGTACAAACTAAGATGATGTATTTTTATTTAGTTTTTCAGGACATATTCTGTGTTCGTATGTTTCTTCAGTACAGCCACCGTCGATCGCTACTGAAATGGCAGGAGGTGAAAAAATGCGTTTTCCGTTGAGGCCGCGCACAGTCCGTTCTTCGATCACTCATCCTCCTCTTTAACCTTTACTTGACTCAACTTGACCTTGACCTCTGCTCCTTCCCACTGTATTCCACACAGGCTCTGCGTCTATCATCCAGTCTCCCCATTACCTCCACACCCCGTCTCACCACCTGCTGCTGACGCGCCCTGCCTTCACGTCACGTCTGCACCGCTCTCACCCACCACACACCGCCTCATCAATTCTGTCTCAAGCGAGACTTGCTAATTACACACTCGCATGCCCCCCATCACCACCACCACCCCCCCTCTGGCAGGCTTCACCGCGAGGCGGAGACACATACATGAACAGACAAACAGGAAGAGGGGTGTGGGGCGGGGGTTGTCGGGTGGGTTAGTCACATTACCATCATTGATCCCCAGGCAGGGGCTAATTGACTGTTTACGCTACACCATGCCCCTTACACTCTCCTGTCATTATGCTCTGACACACACACACACACGCACACATTCCCTTGAATACGTCCGTGTGTACATTTTCTGCGGGGATAATGAAGTGTGTCAGTTATGATCAGGGGGGCTGCACCTGCCCCCTCCTCTCGCCAGTTATCTTGATTTGCAGTCCCATCTCTCGACAGATTTTGTCTCCTTTTTTCTCGCTATCTGCCTCTCTTCATCTTCTTCACACAATCTCTCTTTGCCTCAGTGTTTGGTCACTGTAAGCATAGCCTTTCAGTTTTAAAAGGGGGGGAAAAAAAGATACATGGAGCGAATCATGAAATGCCAACAGGGGAGTGCGGAGCAGTGTTGGAGTCCCCTGAATGAGTGAAGGGCAATTGATCTGACATTCTATCAACCGTCCCACTCGCCTACTTTCTTCACATGCCATGTTCCTCGCTCACCTCTTTCCTTTCCTCTCACATGACCCCCCCCCCCGCCCCCACTCCGTCCCTCACCTTCCACCCCTCCCTCCACGTCTTCGCTCTCTTCCTCCAAAGAGTAGTCTTTTAAATGGCAATAATGAAATGAAGCGATCCATCAGGTCTGCCCCTGGCGTGTGGCATTATAAAACACAAGCTCAAGCATGGAGAAAACAGCTGCTCAGTCACACCACGGCCCAGTTGCCTTCAGCTGCAGTAAATAACAAAAATACCAACAGGGGACAAAGAGGGAGGCAGAGGAATAGAAAGGCAGAAGGAGCTAAGAGGAGAGAGGAAAATTTAAGGACAAAGGGAATTGAAGTTACGTTTGGAGGCTGCTGACAGGCGTCCTGGACTTGGATCTTTATTTTAAAATATTGGGCGAATATGCTGAACACAAAGCATTAAAGAAAGTTTCAGTGCCACTGCCGCATGTTTTTGTTTTGTCCTTGTTAATATGTCATCTGTTAATTCATTGTGTGTCTTTCTCCCCCGTTAGCTTCACTGAGAAGTGGATCCCCAATGTCATCATCTCGCACCGCTACAAAGCACAAGACACGCCTGCCCGCAGAACTTTTGAACAGGCTCTGACTGGGGCATTCATGTCTGCTGTGATAAAGGACCTGAGGCCCAGCGCGCTCCCCTTCGTAGCCAGCCTGATTCGCCATTATACGATGGTCGCTGTGGCTCAGCAGTGTGGTGAGGGACTGGTGCTCTTCCTACTTTCTACATCTAATATTAGCTTTTTGTTTTGCCCTGGCATTGGCAGTTATTCCCAGCTGCACAAGAAAATCAGTCTCTTTCCACTTTTGTCTTTTCTCTGGTTTTATTACAATTCTGACTTTTTCATTTTGCGTCTGACAGGACATTAAATCATAGAAATGTAAAAGTCACTTTTACAAGGCAAAGGTGGAGTTGTAACATCTTTAAAACTCTATCAATATTCAAATATTTCAGTTTAATCTTAACTTCACTTCCTCCTCCAGGTCCGTTCCTTCTGCCTTCTTACCAGCTGGGCAGCCAGCCGAGCACAGCCATGTTCCACAGCGAAGAGAACGGCTCAAAGGGCATGGACCCGCTGGTCCTGATTGATGCCATAGCTATTTGCATGGCCTACGAGGAGAAGGAGCTGTGTAAGATTGGAGAAGTGGCCCTGGCTGTCATCTTTGATGTGGCTAGCATTATCCTTGGCTCCAAGGAGCGGGTAAGTCACAGAGAGGGGAGTGTCTGAAGGATCAGTTATTTGTTATTGTGATGAAGACGATGCTCAGTGTGCCAGTTGTTTTGTGGCTGTGTTAAATTGCTGCCCATTAAAATAATAAGATTCTGACTAACAGTCACTTTGAAGTTTGAAATGAACATCTGATACACATTTAATCAAATTCAGTTTTTGTCATTTAGTAATTCTTCTTCTCTGTGTTTGATGTACATTTTCACGTGTATGGTTTTTAAATGGGAATCAGTTAATCATCCTGGGCTCTTGTCTACATCTTCAGGCGTGCCAGCTGCCCTTGTTCTCCTACATTGTGGAGCGTCTGTGCGCCTGCTGCTATGAGCAGGCCTGGTATGCTAAGCTCGGCGGCGTGGTGTCCATTAAGTTCCTGATGGAGAGACTGCCTCTGATCTGGGTGCTACAGAACCAGCTCACCTTTCTCAAGGCCCTGCTCTTTGTCATGATGGACCTCACCGGAGAGGTGAGAGGAAATTTAACATTTAGCAAATCATTGCAAAAGAAGCAGAAGATGGTACATGCTTGCATTTGTTGTTGACTTTTCTCTTCACGTGATGTTTTACCAAGGCTTGCAGCGGGTGTAATGAACAACTTTTTCTCTTGTGTCGCGTACTCTCACTGCAGTGGCATTGTACTTACTACCTTATTGATTTTCCCAAGGTGTCAAATGGAGCAGTAGCCATGGCTAAGACCACCCTGGAGCAGTTGCTCGTGCGCTGTGCCACTCCACTGAAAGATGAAGAAAAGACTGAGGAGCTGCTGGCTGCCCAGGACAAGTCTTTCCACATGGTCACGCATGACTTGGTTCGAGAGGTCACCTCCCCCAACTCAACAGTCAGAAAACAGGCCATGCACTCCCTGCAGGTGCTCGCCCACGTCACCGGCAAGAGTGTTACCGTCATCATGGAACCACACAAAGAGGTGAAACCAAGGACTGAAGCTTTCTATGGCTATGTATCATACTTTAATGCTGTGATAGATGAGACGTCAGCTTTCAGCTTAAACACAAAATAGACTTCAGTCGCCCTGGAGTGACGCCTCCTGAGAGGCTCTCAATTTTGAAACAAAACTTGAGAGTGACATACAAAATGTTTCTCTTCAGGTGTTGCAAGATATGGTTCCCCCCAAGAAACACTTGCTCCGCCACCAACCTGCCAACGCCCAGATCGGTCTGATGGAGGGTAACACCTTCTGCACCACCTTGCAGCCCCGCCTCTTCACAATGGACCTCAATGTCATGGAGCACAAAGTCTTCTACACAGAGGTATGCAACGTGCAGCAGTAAAAATCAAATTTTCCTGATCATCGTCTTAATTTTACCTTTTTATTGTTGTATCGTTTTTGTTCTGCCTACTTATACAAACACATTGAAGCCTCTGACCTTGTGTCCGTTTCTAGCTGTTGAACCTGTGTGAGGCAGAGGATGCTGCTCTGATGAAGCTGCCCTGTTACAAGAGCCTCCCCTCCCTGGTTCCTCTCCGCATCGCAGCACTCAGTGAGTAGTTCCTTATTTTACATTTGTGTGAATTGAATTAATAATTTTTCTACAAGTTTTTACTAAAATATATTATGTTATATACATTTTAGTAGTTCATTTATAGTATTTGAATATCATTACTTATTATGTCGTAGATTGAAAGGCAGTGTTGACTGTTGGATTTGAACTGGTGTTGTTTCCTTTCTCTTTAGATGCCCTGGCAGCCTGTAATTACTTGCCACAGTCCAGAGAGAAGATCATCGCTGCCCTGTTTAAAGCCCTAAACTCCACCAACAATGAACTGCAGGAAGCGGGCGAGGCCTGTATGAGGAAGGTCAGTGCAACATCTCTCAACCCATCTTATTGATTTGTAATTGGTTTAGATTTAGCCGAGGGCATGAAAAATGTACGTGCACTTGGAATAGTTTTCACCTCACAAATTTCAATGTCATCTCACACAACGCCCGAGAGGAAAATGTTACTGTTTGCCTGTTTTATATCCAAAATCTGTGGTCATTTTCCTGATCACACAATCTGCCACTAGTTACAAAGACGTTTGTCATCTGGCGACGTCATCTTGATTTCACTCCTATCTTGGCATCTTTACATTAGCTCCCAGTTTGTTTTTCAATCGATCTTTTTGAATTTATTTCAACAGCTTTATCGATTACTTCGAAAGCTCAGACCTGTGTTGTATCACTCATTTCAACTGCTTCAATTCCCTTTGAGCAGAAACACAACCTGAGACCCACAGACATGACCTTTCTAAATCTGGATTAAAGACTGTGCCCTTAAGCTGTGAAGCAGTCTACCCAAGATCAGACTTGTGAATTTGCCTGCGCCCCTTTAAAAACCTTTCACACAGCACATTTTCTGCACCTTTGAAATGGCCGTCGACTGTGTCACGCTTATGATTTCCGCCTTAGTTCATTTATTTGTACCGTTGGCTCTTATGTTATTTTATGTTTTGTTTTCTTAGTGTAGTTTTTCATTATCTTGTTTTCTGTTGTCCCCTTCCTTCCTCCTTCATTAGTCTTTTATCTGTATCACTCATGTCAGCTGCCATCTTCAAAGTCCTTTGTTAATCCTCCCCCATACAATTTCCCCACCCAGTTATCTTCATACGGACCTCCCTCTGCTTTATCACACTCTCCCTGAACCATTCCTGCCTCTATTCATCAAAGTATCCATATCCATACCATCTTAGCCTCGATCCATCTACCCCGAGCCCCTTTGTCTCTTTTCCCTTCCATTTCGGTGTCCTTCATTTTCTTTCTTTACCACCGTCACTCCTTTTCACTTTTTTTCTTTTTTGCCTAGCCATTCTCTGCTCTCTCCATTCTTTCATCTCTGCCCTGCTAGCACTAATGAGCGTTGCCACGGCCCGATCGATACAGGATGGAGTGTTTGTTCTCAGCACTGAGAGGAAAATGAATGTGGCTGCCATGCATCATTCCCTCCCGTCTATGGGAGGGTGTGGGTGTGCGTCATCGGTGTTTGGTGTTTGGCGTGTGTGCTTGTTTATGGCTGGTCGTGCCCTCATTTGAGTGGCCTTAGTTCCTTAATGGAGACACAAGGGGTAGTGAGCAGTTCACTAGATACTGCTAGAAAACCTGACAAGGCCAGATCTAATGTAGAGGGGAAACAAAAAAAATACATGGTCACAGGACTGATGAATACTTTAAAGCTCCAACGAGTTTGACAACATGAGATCAACACAAGGCTGTATTCTGAGTTAATGATGGTAACATTAGAAAACTCGAGGCATACTCCTCATATTTTTTTTTTTTTTACTTCGTATAAACTTTGTTAATCGCGTCAAATCTGAAATTACTTCTCCACTTTTAACCTATCCAGGCTGAACACACACATGCAGTGTCACACACTCAAATAGCTCGAACCGCAAACCTTGGGGTCATTGGACAACCCACTCTACCCTTGAGCCACAGTCGCCCCTAAGATCTACTATCTATTTTAAGAGTTGTAAAAAATGTATTTTAACTGTTTTTTTTTCTATTTTAGTTCCTGGAAGGTGCAACGATCGAGGTGGACCAGATCCACACTCACATGCGCCCCCTATTGATGATGCTGGGTGACTACCGCAGCCTGACGCTCAACGTGGTGAACCGCCTCACCTCTGTCACGCGCCTTTTCCCCAACTCCTTCAACGACAAGTTCTGTGACCAGATGATGGTGAGAAACTACGACCTCCTCTCATCTCACAACGTCTTTTATGCAAAACATTTTCAGCACAGAATTCACTTTATGGCATCAGCTTGGAGAACATGGCAACCAAAGCTTTTAACTTTGGTGTTGGTGTGAAAAAAGATTGTTTTAGCATATCTAAATGTTGGATTATTGTCTGCTCGCTTGTCTGCAGTTTCAGGATTAAACAAAGCCCTGCAGAAGAGATTTTATTCATTAGGGGGAAAATCTGTTATTTATCAGTTGAATTTCTTGAGTAAATATTTGGCCCTCTTTGTCTTTCTTAGCAACACCTGAGGAAGTGGATGGAGGTGGTTGTGATAACACACAAGGGAGGCCAGCGAAGTGATGGCAGTGTAAGTATACACAGTTCGGACAGTCACACACACACCTTACGGCATCGATGAAGTTAATACAGATGTGAAACTTTCATCCGTTATAACATCTAAACATTCCTTTCATATACTTGTGCGGAACTCTTGTTTGAATGCAGTACAGAGCCTGTAGGAGCAGGTCAACACAGACGCCCAGTGCCACCTTTTTCTTTGTTCAGTTGGTCTGTTCTGTCTAAACCAAACAGCACGGGGCAGAGAAATTGCCACTTATACACACAAAGCCACAGTCACATGTAGTCAACACCTTCTCAGTGTGGACTCCTCCCAGATGAATTGTGAGTGGCCATATTACAATCAATGATTAATTAGGCGCCAGGCAGGCGGTGGTGGGCCCAGCGCTGCGTCTCCTCATTATCTCCCCGACAGATAACCTTGTAAAGGCAGAGAAAAGGTGAGAGCAAAGGAAGAGGAGGGAGGAAACAGCTGCCTCTCCCTCATAGAAATAATGGCCTTTTTTTCCCCTCCCTCCCTTCTCTTTATGAGAGTTCATCCTGCCGCATCTCAAAATTGTGTGTTTAATTAGATGCAAATTGGCCCTTTGTCTTTTCCTCCCTCCAACTCGTGGTCTTTGTGCGTGTTGACAGCAAAGCTGGCAGTGACAATAAAGGCAGGGTCAGGGGGTCAATTAGCTAAACCCGATAAAGAAAAAAAACGGAGGTATGGAGCAGGGCCGAGGAGGAAGGTCTGAAGACTATGTGGGCAACGAATGAGGGTTTTGACAGAGAGGTGGACGATATGGAGTGTAGCAAGGTGAGTTTGGAGAAGTGAAGAGCTAAAAAAAAGAAAAGTGAAAAGTATTTCAGTTTGACAAAAACAAAATGTCAGTTTCTGTATTCATGACCTGATGTCTGTCAGGAGAGTGTTTTTCCTCCAAATGCCACGGATTCTGTGTTGCTCGACTACATTCCAGCATGGCCCCTGCCCCATTATTCACCCACTGCTGAGAAAAGTTGTTCCCGAGGTCACCCGTAAAGGTTGCTGCTGCCCCCCCCTCCCCACTCATTTCATTATCACCCTGTCTTATCTGCTCACCTTCCATATGGAACATAGACAGACAAACACACACACACAAGCCACACAAAAAAATGCACACATCCTGCTCTATCCTGCTGACTCTGATCATTGTCTCCCGTTCCGGTACAGCCTGCGTTGGAGGGCGTTGAGGTGAGATGTGACCTGGTCTTGAGCCCTCTGTTGGTGACTCTCTGTCAGTGATTTGAACTTAGTTGAACCAATGTCGTGCTGGTGAATTGAACCAATGTCGTGGTAGTGGTACTGGTGGAGTTGCCCTGTATTTCTGTGTCCGTGTGTCTGTGATCGTCTTCAGAAATGTTACTGTCATCCCAGCTTGGCACTAACCTCACATTTTGACTGTTTGACTAGAAATGTCCAAGATGGCAATAATACAAGTTCTTATCATGAGACTGTCCTTAACTTGTTTGTAACCTGTGCGAATGTAATACAAGAACTCAAAAGTGTGGCGCTCTACACCTTTCCCGACACTATAATGAGCACTGACTACGTTTTCGGTCGTCTGGCTAAGATTCACCCTCGTCTTTCCACAGTGGACGCCATTCCAGAAGTCTGTGGGGAAAATTATGTCCGTCTATTGGTCCAACATCTTTCTAAGAATTTCATTCACTCCCATTTTTCCTCCGCTCTTTCTCTCTGATTCTCTTTAGGAGATGAAGATCTGTTCTGCCATCATTAACCTTTTCCACCTGATCCCAGCCGCACCCCAGACTCTGGTAAAGCCTCTGCTGGAGGTGGTCATGAAGACGGAGAGGGCCATGCTCATAGAGGTAGGACGCTTATTCTGCTCTTTAGACGGATTTAGTTTTAGCTTTGGTTGGTTTTTAACGAACATTTTTCACCAGAATGTTTTAATAGAAAGCAAACATCATTGAAAAAGACGTGCTAGATGCTTTTCTGGTTATTCATTGTAGTGTTTCTTGGCCTTACAAGAGCAGTTGTCATGTAGATGAATGGCGTTAATTAATTGGTACACTGAAACAGACGAGGGAAATGGCTTGATGATAAAAATTACCATACTCATTTTAAAGGATTCTGCAGCTTGAAAAGGGATCACTGACATTACTTAAGACATTTTCTGAGTGAAGTAAGCTGTGTGTACAATAAATACTTGATAACTCTCTTGATAATCTCACAATGTTATTTTTTTCCTTTCTGGGATAAGCCTCTTAATCCTATTTGATCCATATCTTATGTATATAGTGTTAACGGCATATTATTGCTATTAAGCACAGATCCTCATGAGAATGTGATAGAATCTAAGTCTTCATTCTCCTTTTTCTGCCCGCTTCTTTTGCCATTTCTCTTCTCCTCCCTCGTGTGTCAGGCTGGCAGTCCGTTCAGGGAGCCTTTGATCAAGTTCCTGACGCGTCACCCATCTCAGACGGTGGAGCTGTTCATGATGGAGGCTACGCTGAACGATCCCCAGTGGAGCCGCATGTTCATGGTCAGACACTGTCAGCTCTAAGTAGCTGTCCCCTCAGTATTTCCATTGACACATTTTCCATTAAAACAGCATTTTGCCGCCTCAGTAATGGCCTATAAACAGGGACGTATTGGGTGTTTTGAGGCTCAATAGTCCTGTTAACAGCAAATTTAGACAGATAGCTCCCGGTAAAATGTTTTAATTTTCTGTATGTTTCTTTTAAATGTGTTGTTACAGCAGTTTACCCAGTCCAGTATGGCTTTTTCTCTCTGGCCTTTAGTGTTGTGCTTATTTTGTCATACTCTCTGTGTGTTCACATACAGAGTTTTTTGAAGCACAAAGATGCCAAGCCACTCCGAGACGTGCTGGCCTCTAACCCCAACCGCTTCGTGCCCCTGCTGGTTCCCGCGGGCACTGCAGCAACTGTTCGTCCCGGCTCTCCCTCCACCACCACAGCCAGACTGGATCTACAATTTCAGGCAATCAAGGTAAAAAGGTTCTGCAGTCAGGTCAGATGTGTATCCAGTATGTGTAAAGATAACCCTCAGATGTCAGTGGTGCTTCGTTCTAATCTGAAAACAGTATAACTCTCAGGAATTTCATTACCTCTAACCCTTTTTGTCTTCTTCTTCGCCCCTGCTCAGATTATCAGCATCATAGTGAAGAATGATGAGGGCTGGCTGGCAGGGCAGCACTCCCTGGTCAGCCAGCTGAGGCGAGTCTGGGTCAGTGAGGCCTTCCAGGAGAGACATCGCAAAGACAACATGGCTGCCACCAACTGGAAGGAGCCCAAGCTGCTGGCGTACTGCCTGCTTAGTTACTGCAAGTATGTACGCTCATTCAAATTGTGATGGGCATGAAAATTGCCTATGTGCTGGGCAGAGTTGCCATATGGCATGAAAATGGACATTTGAGATGAAAATCCGTGTTAGGAAGTGATGAGAAACAATATGCAAATGAGCCTTGGGGCCAAGCATTACTCTGAAATTAACAAAGCTTCCCGTAGACCGTAAAACTTGTGATGTTGTTAGCTTGTGTAAGGAGCTACAAGTTAATCACGCATTTTTTTTTTTAAGTTTCTAACTTTAACCAACTTAATGGCATTCCAATCATGAGTCCTTCATCAACCTTTTCACCCCTCCTCTCTGTCTGAGCACAGCGAAAGTGCTAAAACACTCTGTGCACTAGGTACTTAGCAGATGTTTATTTTAGACCCTGTAATTAACCCCCAACCACTACAGCCGGTAATTTTAGAGTGTATGAGTTCAGTCGACCTTCTTGTGATAAACAAAAAAATCTTTTTAACAAGTGTAAAACTGGCTAATCACCTGAGTGACACCGGTGACTAAGATTTGAAAGTTTTGTTGTACAATATCACCGTCGATATTCGCCGCATCTCTGTCTGTGCACTGAATTATTATCCCTGTGTTTTCAATAGGTGTAACTACTCAGAGATTGAGCTGCTGTTCCAGCTGCTGCGGGCTTTCACAGGTCGCTTCTTATGCAACATGACCTTCCTGAAGGATTACATGGAGGAAGAGATCCCAAGGAAGTACTCCATTGCCCAGAAACGGGCCCTGTTCTTCCGCTTCGTTGAGTTCAACGACCCACACTTCAACGACGAGCTCAAAGCTAAGGTATGTACGCGGCAGAGCAGAGTCATTTTATGCCTACATGCCACGGGGAGCTGAAATCCCCAGTACCTTTTTACAGTTTTGCAAATCGTCTTTTGGAATTGACATTCAAGTTAGGGTCGGATGTAATACACAGTCTGACTAAACACGTGGTATAAAATGAGTATTAATCCTGTGATGTTCAAAGCCAAAACCAGCTCGCCATTTTACCAGTTCATGAGTTGAAATGAGGAGAGAATGAGTCTGCAGTTTTGCTGTTTCTCTTTTGTTCTAGCACAGCAATTATCGCTTTTTTTTCTCTCCCAAAGCCTGCTAAAGAAAAAAAAAAGCATATTTAAATAAAAATGCTAATTCAAAACTGTGGGGCACACGCAGGCCTTAATTGAAAAAACAGAAATAAAAAAAAATTTAATTGTGTTTTTTCTTTTTTTTCAATTGTGCTGAAAAAAAAAAAACAGATTAAAACCTCGGATAGAGAAAAGCAAATGATGCATTATAAATCATGTTGCAAAAAAATTCCTGCAAAAGCGTCTCGTGATCTTGCTTACTTTGCTTCCTCAGTGTGGGACCTGATCTGTGTGACTTTTATGGTTGGTGTGTTTTGTACCAGAAGTTCTTTGATAGAGTCAGGAAGGTCATTTCGTCTGGTTCTAGACCCTCAGAGGCTCACAGATGAATGCTTCTGTCCTCTCTACCTGACCTGCTGCTGCGAGCATTACAATCATTCGGGCTGCTTTTTAATTAAGCCCACTCTCCCGCATGCATGCTCTCACGCATACACACACAGACGGAGGCGTGCGCGCCCTCACACACACACGCACACTTTGCACAGCTGTAGCAGGCACACAACCTGGCACAGAGGAGCAACAGCACTGCTGTTAAGTACAAACGGGTCAGTGGGGAAGGCCTGCCCTGGCACACTATAGCACATAACCAAATGGCTGTATGGCAGGAACACAACTGTACTCACACACACACACACACAGTCAACCACAAGAAGCTGGCAAGTGCACACAGACCCACAAATCCAGCGAGCGACACTTGTGTTTATGATGCCGCTCACTCCACCCCGTCCCTTTTCTCATTCAGCTTGCATTGTTTCAGCAACATACGGGCTGAAAAAATAAAGACACAGGAGAGAGAGTTCAGCCAACTCACTGCGCTGTGTCTTTCCGGGACAAAATGCTGCGTTTTTAAAATTTTCAACAGAGCCACAGTTCATTCGATCAGCTAGCGAAGCTGCAGCAAGCCCACTCCCCTCCATCAGGATTTAGCTCATATTGTTGTTTTTCGCTTAATTGTTCTTCCTCTGGTGCTCAGCAGATGCTATCTGTACACGACAGACAGACCCACGGACTTGTTTTTCTGACAGACGGACGCCGTTTCTGCGCAAATGTTTGTGTTGACGAGCGTACGGGTCGTGAGCAAGAGAATGAGTGTGGGCGTTACCTCCGCTGACATTTAAAAATTGCCTCGAGCTATTTCCCGGAAGCATTACAGCACGGGGAAGTGTGTGTGCGTGCGAGTGCATATTGTCAGTATTCCTGGGAGTTAGATAGAGACTGAGGTTCTTGTGTAGCATCACAGGGGTCCGGGAGAATATTTCACTTTGAGCGAGATGTGGAGAGAAATGTGGGGGGGAGAAAAAAAAAAAGAGGGGAGTGGGACAGCAGCAATGAATCATCTGTGATGGTGCAGTCTGACCTCATGCTGCTCCTGTATCGCTTTCTTTGTTTTATCCAAAGAGTTCTAACGGAAAACTGCTTTCGTCCTGCTTTTCTTTTCTTTTTTTTGTTCAAAAGTGTTTGACTGTTCATGAAATAGATTTCGAGCAGACAAGCAAACAAACAAGTGTATGACATTTATGAAGCGCAGCGCGTCTGTTTCACATTCTGCTCCTTCTTTTTTTTCTTTTTTTGCTTTTTGTTACCGACGTGACATACAGTGTAACAGAATGCGTCTCGCTGTGCTTGTATCATCTTCTCACTGGAGATTGAAGTCAAACTGCAGTGTTGGTGTTAAGTTGCAGATATTTTTGTCAGTGCCTGTACCTGTTATGTGTACGTGAACAACAACAAAACACCTCTGCGTGTGTGTGTCTGTGAGAGAAGAAGCAAAAATAGATCCAATTTTTTAAAGTTTTTTTCTTTTCTTTTTTTTTTTTTTATATTTCTTTTTTACAGCAGCTTTCCTTGATTATGTGACACTGACTCATAACAGACCTGAGACTGGTAGTGCTTATGATACAAGACTTCCTGGGGCGATTTCACAATAATATACATATATACATACTGGACTCCCTTGTCTCTAGCTACCTCCTATTGTGGTTGTCTTGCAGTGCTGTGAGGGTTACTCTCTGCACGCACGCTATTTGTTTCAGGGTATGGAAATGGGATTTAAGATAATTAAGACACCTGCAGAACACCATCTAGGCTACTTGCCCAGAAGCATTGTGTGTGCCTGCGCACACGCACTAACGCACACAGCCCGCAGGAGCACAGCATCTAATGGCATTACAGCAATGCGCTGTGATCTCGCAGTGATTGATGTCAGAGAGGCGTCGAATTAATAGGAACAGATGAGAGTGAAGAACAGACTTGTGCTCTGTGCATTTTCTTGGTGTCTTCATTTAGGGGGGGGGGGTGCGCGTGTGTTTTTGTGCATGCGTGTGCGAGTCCATCAGCCATGCGTGTACGTTTGTGCTGCGCGTTTGTGAATAATTTGCTAATGAAGGAGCCCGAACATATGCTGCCACAGCTCGTTCTCCACTGAGCGATGCCCTGTCCTCCCCAGTGATAGATTGAATAGGGGGGTTCATTAACACATCGCAGCTTCTTTAATAAATGCAGTCGTTAGCTGTATTGTGGTTGGGTTGCTCCGCATTTTACTAGTTAATCTTAAGTCTTCATCAGATCGCTGAAAAGAATCCCTGCAGGTTTCAGGGTGTTATAAATTACATTTCAAACTTTGCCTGCGCGATAGTATAGATTCTTTTCTTTCTCTGCTTCCAACACTTATGGATTATTTAAGAAAATCTGTTGTGATTCTTTAAGTGTTGCACCTTCTTTTAAAATTAACATTGTTTTGGGCTTCAGACATTGCTGCACCTCAGTTCTGTTAAGTCCTTTTTTTTCCCGTTCTCATCAAGCAGAGAATGACCCGTGTCTCTCATTTTAGAAGAGATTGTAGAGTCATCATGTAATTATGTGCCCCGGTGCTGAGAGTATGCATATTTTTCTTTTATGCAGCTTTTCTTCAAAGACCACATCAGGTGATTTCACTGATGAGTTTCTCTTTTCTCTGTCCACTGCGGTCTTTAAGCAGCCTTCACTCAGATTGCACATTCCCTAAGCGAGTGGACAAATCATTCCAACCTTCAACGTTTTTCCTGTTTCGTAGGTGCTGCAGCACATCCTGAATCCAGCCTTCCTGCACAGCTTTGAGAAAGGCGAAGGGGAGCAGCTGCTTGGACCGCCCAACCCCGAAGGAGACAACCCTGAAAGCATTACCAGTGTCTTCATCACTAAGGTACATATGCACACATCTGCTTAAAGGTATTCTTTTTCACCCTCTTAACATCTTTCTCGGCATTCAGCCTGCTCACTTTCTCCCCCTTCTTCCTTTGTTCATTACTCAACAGCTTTTGTCTCTCCATCCGTCTCCCTGATTTCATTACCTGCTGCATTTCCTCTCATAATGTCTTATCAATCCAGCACATCTCCATACTCTCAGTCATCATCAACTACATCCCACTTAGTCCGATTCTTCTTCTCTCATGTCCTCCATGCATTACTTGATCACTTAATTGCTGTCAGTCCCATCTCTCTTCTCCTCCTTCTTCTTCTTTCTCGTCTCTTCCATCTGTCTTTCCTCCCTCCCTCCCACTATCCCACTGGTCCCTGCTTTCCATCACTTTTCATTCATCAGGCCAGACTATAATTCCTGGTGTAAATGTCAGGACGAGACCATGCTAAAGGTCAGCATGTTTGTTTGTGCTGTGGCAGATCTCATCACTGACTAACACCAGTCCTAATGGCTGCTAATGGCTCCTCTACGGTCTGGTTAAAACTCATTTCCTCACCCACCTCCCTCTCTCCGTGCGCTCTCCTCCCCTCTGAACCTCTCTGCTGGGAATTTAGATGGTGCTTGGTATTTTGAATGGGGAACTGTCTTTTTGTAAGAGGTTTTCAATATGTGAAAAAGTATATTGCTGTTGTGGTGCGGTTTTGCGAAGTGAACATTAGTCAGAACTAAGTATGCTCAGGCAATTTAGCCAAACGGCATATTCAATAAAATGTGTTTCACGTTAGTTGCATTAAGTAATCCAAGAGGTCTATTGACCCCTGTCAGCAACAGAATTCAAATTGTGTATTTACAACAACAACAGCTCTACAGTTCGCTCTCTGTGCCACGGGGCGTAAAAATGTTTCCCATTTTCACTTGACTCAACAATTTTTTTCACATCTCTTCCATCCCTCTCCAAGGTCCTGGACCCAGAGAAGCAGGCTGACCTTCTCGACTCACTGCGAATCTGCCTGTTGCAGTTCTCCACCCTGCTGGTGGAGCACGCGCCCCACCACATCCACGACAACAACAAGTCACGCAACAGCAAGCTGCGGCGCCTCATGACATTCGCCTGGCCTTGCCTGCTGCCCAAAGCGTGCGTGGATCCCGCCTGTAAATACAGCGGGCACTTGCTTCTGGCTCACATCATTGCAAAGTTCGCCATTCACAAGAAGATCGTCCTGCAGGTGAGGAGGAAAGCAGAGGGAGAGGAAGATTGGAGCTAATGACCGAGGACTGAGATAAAAAGGAATGAAAACAGAGACTGAAATGAGATGACAACAGATGTATACAAGACGCACACAAAGAATACATTAGGAATAAGATGTATCGAAGTAGTACTCATTGAGAAAATGATACCATAGTGTGTGAAAGTGAGTATGTGCTTGCCCAACAGCATAGTAGTCAGTGTAATATAAATGTATTGTAAGAGAAATACAGTAGTTGAAGGGACCATTAAACAAAGAAATAAGAATTAGTAGCATCAATGGTGCAGCAAGGTATATTAAAAAGCGTATTACCTCTCCTTTCCCAGGTCTTCCACAGTTTGCTTAAAGCCCACACTATGGAGGCCCGGGCCATCGTACGGCAGGCCATGGCCATCCTGACCCCGGCCGTGCCTGCCCGCATGGAGGACGGCCACCAGATGTTGACCCACTGGACTCGCAAGATCATCGTGGAGGAGGGACACACCGTTCCCCAGCTGGTCCACATCCTGCATCTCATCGTGCAGCACTTCAGGGTGAGCAGATATAAAAGAACACGCAGGGAAATTAGAGTTGGTCAATAGTGCGCTTCCTTCTGTCAGCCGCTATCGAATGCATCGATTGCCGGCATATGCATACGGGTGGGTGAAGCAGACGGAACAGTCGAAACAAATTTGATTTCTCTCCCTGTAATGTATGATAACCATGAGGGACTCGTATGAACAGCACACTAAGTAATACCTTTTTAAGGATGACTAATTACTGACTATCAAATATCAGCGTCTTGTACCTCTCATTTAATGGTAAACCAGGGTAAACTGCCACCACATGGAGCGTCTCTTTTGGGTACATCCACAGTCATTTGTCGCTGCTGCCAGCTCCCCGCTCAGTGTGGCTTCGGTAACCGCGGGGAACCGCATGGAGAAAAACAGTCGAGAAGCTATTTCTGCTGATTATCTGAGAGCCCCGAATAACATGACGCCTCTTTACCAGCCCTAATGGGAATGGAGCCTCATCATTAAAAGTTGGATGATCTTGATTGGTCCAATTAATCGTTCACGAGATTAGTTAGTTAGTTAAATTTGAGTTTTCATCTTTGCTCTTGCCTCGAATATGGCATTGTGCAAAAGCTGGATCATTCATCGCTGGGCAGCGGAGCTAATGATAACCGCCTGCTGCCTGTAATCGCCTTAATGCACATACATTGCCAGACACACCCTCCTCAGCGCCGATCAGAGTCAAAGACCGCCTTGTCTGTTCACAAGTCAACACCCAGCAAAGGATCATTGGCCTTTATGTTCGCCTCTCTCCGTAAACTTCACAGGCACTTTTCTGCCCTCTCGCTCCTTCAGCTGACGTTCGCCGCCTCGTCGGTCAGAAAGCGACAGTCTCTTAGCAGAAGACTGACATTTTCCTCAGCGCCTCTCTCTAACTCACTGACAGGCTGCTCTCACTGGGCCAGATGACTAATCTAATGTAATCACATCAGCATAATTACACTGGGGAGAAGATAATGACAGACAGATGAGAGACTTTGTGCGTGCGTGTGTGTGTGTTTGATAAAGAAATAGGGAGATTGCGTGCGTGTTTGTCTGTGTGCACACGTGATGGACAGGGCTTAGCCACTCTGTCATTAAGAGGCCATGAAGCCCTGCTCTATCGACTATAATTACCCTCAAAGCGAGAAGCTTTAATATTCTTTGACACCGGCAACAGCCCTCAGATAGACATCTCATCTCTTGCTCTTTTGTCTGCGTGCGCCTGTGTGTTGAGAGTCCCAGTTCAGTTTGCGATGAAGCTAAGTGACTCTTGAGTGTGAGGCTTGAGAGTGCGAATTCTCAGGGCTAAGTGTGTGTCATCATGTCCTTGAGACTAAGTGGGAATACGGCTTCAGAGTTTGCCTCTTCTGACTCAGTGTCTCAAAGTGATTGAACACCCTGTTTAACTTTGCATGCGTTATCAACCCAGAATCTAGAACAAAGTATCGGCATCAGCGTAGGGGGAAAAAAAAGTTGTCTTTCATTTACTTTTGATAATGGTCTTCTGTGGGCAGGTGGACAGGATATCTCGCAGCAAGATGGAGGTGATGCGAGGCAGGGTTGCAGTCGGTTCACAGGACTCTCAGCAGACCAGATTTTTAGATATTTAAACAAGCAAGGTCTCTTTGGAGAAACCTCAGTGAAGGATCGCGTAATAAAATGGAAGCAGCAGCTTTGTCCACACGCTGGCAACAGGTTACACTCTCATAATTGTTTTGGATTGTTGCTAGGCAATGCAAGCCAGGCTGATTTATAGGCGATGATACTGGCAAGACAGTCCATTTAACATGGAGTTAAGGGAAGGCAGAGCTTCTCTGTTGGTGTTCTGGTATCGACGCTCCGAGGAAAAGGTTTGCACAACCAGCAGCAGACTTAAATATCAAACCCAGTGTGAAATGAATATGCAGAATTTGTTTTCTTTTCATTATTCTATGATTCATATCACTTTCTTGAAGTCTGACTGTGTTTCCATAAATGTAGTTTGAAGCATCGCGTTATGGATTTGTCAGAATTCAGAAAAACGTTTTACGCTCGCTTGATTTGGTTTATGCCAATTTGTTTGTTTTTTTTTATTGAATTTCTGACGTAGCTTTATTTAACTTGCATGAAGCGTGACTGGCTCTATAATCTACGATCACACAGATCTGATGTAACTTTTCTCCCATGCAACAAACACAAATGTCATAATTTCACTGCGTTCTGCATCACTCTTGATTTTTGTTGCGCCCTCTTTTTCTGTTTTTCTGACATTTGCTGTTTATCTCAACTGCCCCCTTGTGTTCATCTAACGGTAGTGGATGAAATCAAAGCGTTCATTTGCCGAACTTGAAATTAGGTTTAAATTTGTGACACACGTCATTGGAAACTATTGCTACTGAAATTCACGCACCAGAGTCTGTGTTCACTTCATACAGTAAGGGATGAGTTGTACAAGAAGGTTAGAATCTATTATCTGTCACTATTTTCCGACTTCAGGTTGTGAATGTCCAAATAAAACTAAAGATTACAAAAAAACAGGCCCAAAGCTACAAAAGAATTTTGTGTTGGATCTTGTTTCTGTTCTTTTTAAATGAACTTCTCTGTCATCTGTTCAGCTTTGCTGACTATCGTTGCTCATATGTACTTCTGTTTCTTTTAAACTCTGCCACTGGCATCATTGGCCATCTGTCACTGGTGAAAACGCAGCAAAGTTCAACCTGACACTTGTGTTTAAAATAGCAAACTGTGATTCAGTGTATGAATATTTAGTTCATCGCAGCTTCCAAATTCATTTCATATTATTATTTTACTTATTTCTACATTTTTACTAACTGCGGTCTCTTTCCAGGTGTACTACCCCGTGCGCCACCACCTGGTGCAGCACATGATCAGTGCAATGCAGCGTCTAGGCTTCACTCCCAGTGTCACCATAGAGCAAAGGAAACTTGCTGTGGACCTGGCTGAGGTGGTCATCAAATGGGAGTTGCAGAGGATTAAAGACCAGCAGGTGTGTTCATGGATTGGCATAAATACACACACACACACACACACACACACACAACTGAACTACACAAAGTTTTATTGACTTCAAGTGCTGTCAAACATAGCTTGTGACTAACGGAAACAGAGTTGTGCCCACATTGCTAATGGATCATTGCAGACTTCAAACGCTTATTTTTTCACACAAAAACCCATTAATCACAGAGATCAAAACATTTCCTTAGTCATATTCCATAAATACTCATAACTGACAATGCTCTAGGAGCTTGTCGGGAACCTAGAAAAGTTCTACACATTTCATTCTGTACACTGTAATTATGTTAACTGATGGACTCCACTTCACACCTGTCCTCCTCGCTCCTCTCCTGTCTGTTCTGTCTTCCGCGTGACAGCCGGAATCCGAAGCTGAAGTAGGGGCTGGCGGCGAAGGGACTAGTGGCGCTGCAGTGAAAAGAGGACTGTCGCTGGAATCTGCTGCTGCGGCCACCGGTCAAGACGTCAAAAGATTCCGCACGGCAACAGGAGCTGCCTCCACGGTAAGCTCAATTAAGTTCATTCAATCAAGAAGAATGTGGCCGAGAGTCCCCGTGCCCAGTGGTCTCGTTATCTGTGTTATTTTGTTACCCCCTCCAAAATTAACACCTGCAACCTCTTACCGTCAAAGTTCTTGCTGACTGCTCCCGTCTTCTACACCTGTCTGAATGAATTTGAGTATGAAAGATGCCTAGATCAAACAAGCCTTTTCTCTGAGACAAAAATTGCCAACAGGAGACGACGGCACAGTGGCTGCTGTTGTCTTTAATCCATTTTTCCATCCAACAGTATTGGAGCCTCACATCTGTTTCATCTTGAATCCCACTGTGATCTCTTGTTTCTGCACTTGCAAAACTGGATGAGATGCCTTTGCTGCAAGAAGTGCCTCTTAAGTTGTTGAAATGATCCACGGTCAACCTCTGAAACATACAAAAACGAATCTTTCAAAAGGCCATTTTTAATTAGAATATTTGAATTTCTCTATTAACTTGCTATCACAGCCCTCCAGGTTTGTAGCTAGACGCCCTAATAATGCTGGCTGACCGCATCTGCTGTCCCACCACACTCAACTCCGTGTTTGAGAGGCTGTGTGTTGTAGACTGAGCAGACATAATCAGACAGTGAAAACAGTTTGAACAAAGTTCATTTCTTCGCTTAACCTATTGTACAACAATATTTCTCTTGATTAATTTCAGTATTTGTAATGCATATATAATTAATCACCACAGTGCACATGATCTTTGGTTAACACATCCAAACACTGTGTTGTCCTTGTTTAACGGTGATTACCGAGACTTGCCCTCGTGCTAAGTCTAAAAGTGATTTTCATAGTAAAAAAACAACCCATCACCCGTGTTATTCCAAGCGTCTTTTATCTGATGTCAGAAGGAAAATGCAGTAGCAGCATGTGTTTCTGCTTGAGATGAGGAAACGTTAATCGCTCAGAAAGTTTTCAGGATAATTATCAGAAAATCACAGTTGCAGCCTACTTTGACACTTTGTGTAGACTCTTTGAAATTCCCTCAGAACTAAGGTCTCATGTAAGTTTGAAGTCTTCTATATTTATAGAAATTTTCTCTGTTTCCTAACAAAAAAGTTGAGATATTATTCATTCATTATAATGTGTGGTTTATTTATTTATTTATTTCTGAAGGTGTTTGGCCGGAGCCAGTCCATGCCAGGTACAGAGACCATGCTCACCAAGCCCGTTGAGAAACAACATACGGACACAGTGGTCAACTTCCTCATCAGGATTGCTTGCCAGGTAACTCTCCCACCACGACCGTCACACAGCACTCCATCTCTCTGTCTTTCTCACACGCACACACACACATAGACAGACACCATGCAGGTACAGTTCTGCCATCCATAGCGCCTGCCAGGTAGGACACAGCTATCCTAACCCCTTGGTGGTGAAGGTAGGACACACCTGGTGGCTGTCCTGAGCACATCTCTCGCTCGCTTCCTCCCTCACTCACACACACACACAGTCCTTTATGTGTCTTCTCACGCAGATGTCCCTTGGTCTAGTGGCAGTGATGACCTTGGTTACAAGCCTGAAATAGACTGTTGAGATTCGCTCACCTTGACTTTTCCTACTTTCTTTTTTTGGGCCAAGCTCCATTCTCACTGTTCATCCAACCATCTCTGTTGAATATAACCTTCTGTATCACTGCTGGGGATCACTCACTGCTCACAGAACAGCCTGAAGAAACATAATCTTTTCTTTGTATTCCACTTGATAACAGTGTATTGTGATACTAAATTGATCCCTGTAGAAAAATTTGATCTTTTCACCAGGCACAGGGATTACCATCAACCATAGAGCACCACATCTCGAGCTGATAGGGATTCGTTGTCTCGCTCAAGGATGCTTGTGGATGCTTTTCAGCACGAGTTCCTGACTGAAGGACAGTCTCCTTTCTGGTCATGCCACTGTTGAACTCTAGCTTCATGAATGAAATTACAGTATATGGTGACAGTCCTCGCCTCGTCTTGCCCCGTGCGATTTCGCATCTTGTCAGGACGCCGTTTGCGATATTGAAGATGGAGACTTGTTGTCACTGATAATGATAACGATCTCACCCTTCTTCCCCGTCTCCCGTCTAGGTGAACGACAGCACCAATGTGGCTGGGTCTCCGGGGGACTTGCTGTCCCGCCGCTGTGTTAGCCTGATGAAGTCTGCCCTCAGGCCTGACATGTGGCCTCGCGCCGAGCTCAAGCTGCAGTGGTTTGACAAGCTGCTTATGACAGTGGTAAGATGGCATATGCCTTCAGCGTGACTCATTCAGTCCTTATGTAGCTTATTAGACTGCCCTTTTCTTTCATACAGCCACATTCATGCTTGTGGTCATTCTAAGCACTTGTTACTGCTCTGTTTTTGCACTGCATTTCCCAGAGATCACTTGTGTCCAGAGTTGCAATGGATTTTCCTTTTCAAAATGAACTTTTTAGGAAAGTTTTCCATATTTTTTATGTTTTAATATGTAAAATATGTTTGTGAGCATTCCACAGATTGTTTGATGTCGCTAGCACATGTCATAAACAGCGTTTTAGGCAAACATGTTTGAATAAAGTTCATAATATTCAGGCTTGTTGTTGCGCCGAGCAATAAACAACAAACAGCAAGAGATTATTAATGCGTCTCTGCCTTTTGCTCGTCCCTGCTTAAGCTCTGTCTTACTGTTAGCGCTAACGCCTCAGAGTCTTTTGTCTGTTATCAGTAATGCATGAAGTGAAGCGCCAACCACCATAATGACAAAATAATGACAGTGTTGAGATAACAGGACTCCATCCGGGTTGGCCTGTACGACCCCCCCCCCCCACCCCCCGCTCTCTCTTCATCCTAAACCCCTCACAGTGCCTCTCAGCAGCTCTCTTCCCCCGCTGTCTCTTGCCACCACTTTCTCCTCTCATCTCCTCTCTTCTTTTCAGCCTCTTATCGCGGCCTCTCTTCTTTCTCTCACCTTTTATCTGCCGCTCCTCTCCTTTTCCACTCATCTCTGTGGTCTGATTCAGCGCCACTGTTCAGACAAGGTTATCGCCGCGCGCCGGCAATTGTCGCGTACTTCCCTTGTTCCCTTTTGGGGGGATCGCTGTATCGGCCGCGCCTCTTCCCTCTGCCTTTACATTCACAGACACACACATACACAAACCCAATCAGCCCCAGCCAGATCCCATGGGGCTGATCTGACAAACAAGGCTTTCTGTAGGTCTTATGCAGATGCGGATACTCGGGTCTTGTTCCCTTGGGAGCCTGCACTACCTGCCCAGCCATAGTACTCAGACTAATGAACAATGCTCTAAATCGGATTACGTTTTATCATCTCATTGTACTGGCATGGCAGTGATTAAGAGTCAGGAGGAGTGGCATGAGAAGGCAGATTGGGGGAGGGGGGCGCACGCAGTCCCTCTCTCACACACAAATGCATGGCTCCAGAGACTATGGCCCATCCTCTTAATACAGTGTCAAATCAATAGTACCCTAATATCTACCAGGAGCCTTATCATGCGAGTCACCTTGTTCATTAGGCGAGATTAGTGCCACGGATCTGGCCCAGATTATCCTCTTGGTCCTGCCATCGTTGAAATCCTTGATTGCAATTTAGACAAAATTAGGACCCGATGTTGGTCATTGATCTTTGGTTTAGCAGCGATCACAGTGCCTTGGTCCTTTTGTGTGAGAAATACCTCTGTGAGTGCAATATTGATTTCCGAGTTGTCTGGAATTTATATGGAATAAAAACTTGAATGATTAATGCATCTGTTGATCAATTTGCACTACAGTCTTGCTTTGTTTTGGAATTGTATACTCGTGCTTAAAAAGATGAGCCTAGATATTTCACGTGATACGAGCATCACATTCTTTTTATTCATCTATTTTTTTTTTGTTCTGTATGAAAAAATAACTAGACAATGTATAGACTTCACCCACAGCACTGACTCTTTGTTCTCTGTGTCCTCTCAGGAGCAGCCAGCACAGGCTAACATCTCCAACATCTGCACAGGATTGGAGATCCTCTGCTTCCTCCTGACAGTGCTGCAGTCTCCAGCTATCCTGGCCCACTTTAAACCCCTGCAGCGAGGCATCGCTGCATGCATGACATGCGGCAACACCAAAGTCCTGCGCGCTGTCCACTCCCTCCTTTCTCGCCTCATGAGCATCTTCCCCACAGAGCCCAGTAAGCTGCCAGTGCTTAATGCTTAAACTCTAACTTGGTCAGGTCAGCCGTGCTCATAGACTCAGCGCTACATAACTGAATCGTCTGAGGGATTGTTAACTCACTTTTGAGTTCTTTGAAGATGAGTCAAAACATTTGAACCATTACTCTGTTAATTGATTGATTGTATGCTCCAAGTGAAGCATTGGTTTAGATTCTGTGTTTGAAGCAAACACTGCTCTCTCCCTCCAGGCTCATCAACAGTGGCGTCTAAGTATGAGGAACTGGAGTGCTTGTATGCTGCCGTGAGCAAGGTCATCTATGAGGGACTTACCAACTATGAAAAAGCCACGAGCAACACTAACCCCACACAGCTCTTTGGTAAGACCGACTCCCATGTATCTCTTTCTCACCCCATGTGCTGTTACTCCCACTTTGTTGCTCATGAACCCTTGTCTTCTTTAAAATATTTTTCACACTCCCACTCTTCCCAAAACTAAGCTACCTCCGTCACTTTTAGAAATTAAGCCAGTGAGTGGGTCATTAAAATGGAAGCCTGCTGCTCGGGCTAACATCTGGTCTGTTTAAATGAAGGCCACAGTCCAGTGGTTTGGGAGAAGTTGTCTCGGGAAGGATTGCTGCTTTTGCCCACCCTCCCTTTATGAACATTACTGTTATCTTCCCAGATGTCAGAGTATTTATGGATAAAGCTTAAATCAGAGCGTATTCCAAGGAGACACTTATTTGATTTTTCTTTCTTTTATTTGAAATTTATCGTACCTTCAGAAATAGGGGGACCACAATGTGACAAATGGCCACATGAAAGCAGTCTAAAGGTAAAGCTATTTGATACGCTTCACCAAAATGGCAGTTCTGGTCAATAAAAATCTTTTGGTATCCTGCTGTCACAGACAAGTAGCACTGATATGGTGGGGGGTGACATTTTAACATTTGTCTCCCCTCCAGGGAGCAGCAACAGAGGGGGGTATTACTCATACCTATCTGTGCCTGCGTGACACTAGAACTTTTGTTAGATTAGAGAAAAAAGTGCTTGCCGTGCTGTGTGAATAAATACAAGCTGACTGCGGATGTGCGTGTCTGTTACCTTGGCCCACAGAGGATGAGATTCTCGTGAGATTATTGTATTTCTTTCCCTTTTTTTTCACCCCCCTCCCTTCATTCTTCCCCTCCATTCGTCTTCCAGGAACACTGATGATCCTGAAATCGGCCTGCAGTTACAATGCCAGCTACATCGACCGCCTCATCTCGGTGTTCATGCGCTCGCTACAGAAGATGGTGCGGGAACACCTGAGCCCACAGCAGGCTAACCCGGGGGTTACTGAAACCAGCACAGGTACGCGCACAGATGTGAATTCAGTGGGAAGATATGAGGAAGCAAGGTGCAGACATAACAGACACACATTGTATGTACACGTTATGCAGTCTCGTTTCTTAAAGTTACATAAAAACACAGTTATCTGAAACTGTTTATCGATTATTAGTTAAGTGTGACAAGCTGTTTGACAGTATAGCAATACTGTCTATAAGCAAACCCACTTTAACATGAATTTAAAACGGAGGTCTCCAACACATTCATAAAAAATGTTGCCAATCACTGTAACTCACTGGTTCCACAGTCAGAGCTGCCCCACTATCCCCATTTCTCCCAGTATGCTTCCCCATGCGGCTCATTTATTTAACCCAGTTCTTGAGTTCACAGCACCCAGAGTCACAATTAGAGCTCAGAGATCCACCAGACTGTTCGCCAGGCATCCACTGCCATTTCAGCTGAACTTATTCTGCAGGGCTGCAGTTACAGCTGGCTCACATTATCCGGAATTCTAGCGTGCGTACTTTCCCCCAGCCCCGATCCAACAAGGGCTTGACTGTGCGTGAGGTCGGCCGTACACAACACATGCAAACTCATATGGTGACCTTCCTCAGAGTCCGTCAGAGCTCAGATATCCAATGTATCTCGGCAGTGCCCGGCTCCATACAAAGACTGAATCAAAGGTTCAATATCAATGGCTGCAGCTGTGTTCTCAATAGCTGACTTGGTCAGGGGAGATCCACTCCGCAGATAGTCTGGTTTCACAGGGTAGTTCCCAGTCTGTATTGTCTCTTAGTCTCTCACTGGATAAAGCCAACAGATGGTCACCTTGTGCTGTTTTGCTCTGGGCTTGCAAGGGTAGACAATGACTGAAGTGAAACCTCTTGACAACTCACCTTATATGTCAGCCAGCAAGGGTAAAGAGAAGAGTTTAACAAGGTTGTGTGTTGCTCTTTTAGCACTTAAGGTTGTTTAGTTATCTCATGACTATTACAAAATTCACTGAGGTTCCCAATTTCACTCTGCAGCCTGACCTCACCAGGTTTATAGAAGTTGGGTAGTACGTAATAAGTGTCGCTACTTCTCAGCTGGGAGGTAATGGCTGTAAGATGCTATCAGTGCTTTAAATGGGCCCCTAATGACTATATTGGGAAACACAGACATTTACCCTCCACTGGGCGCAGTTATCACTAAGACCAAAGGCTATCTAACCGGTGAGGCCTTTGGCTCTAAAGATTGTTCATGTCTCACTAATCTAATAAGCTCCACTGAAATGGTTCCATCCTGATTGTATTGAAACCTTTTAGTCGTATTTTGGCTTCTATCGCTATTAAAGAGAAAAAAAAT
This sequence comes from Nibea coibor, assembly GCA_023373845.1. NCBI lineage: Eukaryota > Metazoa > Chordata > Actinopteri > Sciaenidae > Nibea > Nibea coibor. The sequence continues at coordinate 13,087,953 of CM041728.1, forward strand.
AAGTGCACGACTCACGTGGATATTGTGAATTGGAGACGTGACCATGAATGTGTTCAAGGCCATCTTGACTCTTGAGAAAATAGGACAAGAGGTGACACTTTATTTTCTGTCGTAGCTTTTTTTAGAGAAGCAAAAAAGGCACTTCATATGTGGTGGGTGCCCTCGCTGTTAGCGCAAGCAGCTTTGGAGGTTATCTATACAATAGCCTTTGAAATCATTTATCCACAAATCCATCAGTATGAATACTAAAATTATAAATATTGTGACTGTTGTGGTTGTTTTTTCTGAATCCTGCTTTTGACTGTTTCCTCTCTGTTCTCACAGTGACCAGTGAGCTTGTGATGCTGAGCCTTGACCTGGTGAAGACACGACTGTCTGTCATGAGCATGGAGATGAGGAAGAACTTCATCCAGGTCATCCTCACGTCATTGATTGAGAAGTCACCCGACCCCAAAATCCTCCGTGCTGTGGTCAAAATCGTTGAAGAGTGGGTGAAAAACAATTCTCCCATGGCTGCCAATCAGGTAAGGAGGAGTCTTTTCTCACTGAGACGGATCTAGCGTGCACAAACCAATAGACCTGCATTATTCAGCTAGTAATCACGTTATTTATTCAATAATAGCAGGTGTGAATCAGAACTGAATCAGCAAAGAGCACTTAAAAAGGTGTGAAACCTTTAGAAAATGTGCTTTGCTTGCTGTTTGTCCAAACACAATGAGGTTAACATTAGCATAACACCCACAGACGTGTCTTTGTTTTTTATTTTCTTTCAAGCTGTAGAAGGAGATCAAGCGGTAAAGGGCTGAGGTGGAGGAATATCTGTGTCTACAGCTCTTTATTCCGGTCCCCAGTCTCTTTAATTTTCACAACTTCCCTCTGTCTCGTTCTAACCAGCATCCCTCTTTTCCCTCCTCCTTCCAGATGCCCAACCTGCGCGAGAAGTCCATCTTGCTGGTGAAGATGATGACCTACATAGAGAAGCGTTTTCCCGATGAACTTGAGTTAAACGCCCAGTTCTTGGACCTCGTTAATTACGTCTACAGGTAATTACCGCCATTCATCACATGGCCAAATGACCGTGCCACCGACACCATGCCGCCCTTGCATCCATCTTAACAGGAGAGGATGAAGGTCGGCGGTTTGAGGCAGGGGGAAAGACACCGGAGGTTCGGTCAAGGAGCAACCAAAAAATGTAGATGAGGAGGAGGGGGCTTCAAGCATGAGCAGCGTAGGGAGCTTTTTGTTTTAAGGTAGAACATGGTAGATGGATGGAAGGAGATCAGGGATCAGAATTCATTGGTGGTGCATGGAAGCACAGGAAGTAATTAATAGAAATGAAAGCTGTGGATAGAAGAAGGTGGAGAATAGAGTGCGACAATGTGCAGAAGAGGTCAAAAGGATGGCAGGTAGTGATAGAGATAGATAACGTGCCAGGGTCTTTCACAGGGCTACAGTAGTGTCAGGACTGATGACAGGACACACTGCAGGTGGGGGCCAGAGGGGAGAGGCTGGTCTCACTGCCCGCTATTCATCAAACCACGGCTCGCTTTGTCTTCGTCTCTTACACACATACACATTTAATCAACTAAAATGTACTCTGTATTCCCTCCACGCCATCTGCGCCACATGTCAAAAGATTTAAAACGAGCCGTAAAACCGTGATGGACAGCAAGTAATGATAATGGAATGATAAAGCAGCTGCGCCAGAACAATGTGTGAGAGACTGGCACAAAAAAAGGAGCAACACGCAGCTGCGGTGGCCTCGCCTTTGTTGCCACTTTCATCCCACCTTCCCTTTCTCCCTCCGTTTCCTGAATCATATCCACGAGGCCTGTTCAGTGCAGCAGGATGATGTAGAAATAATTTATTATTAAAGTGTTTAAATGCGCGGCTGTCGGAGCTTCGCTATCGTTGGAGTTTCCAGAGCAAAGATACTTAATTTCACCCGATATTCAGTGTTAATTGCTGTCGCCTCACACGTCAGTGATCCTCAGCGCTCAGTGACACGGCTGTTTAAACATGCTCAGTTTGAATGTTTCAAAGAGATTTAACTTTCTGTGCTAATATGTTGCGGTCCTACCTCAGCGCCTGTCGTATTTGTAAATCTTGAGCAAGACTGGGTAAATTGTATTGTGCTAATTTGTAGTATGTGTAATTATATTTACAGTTAGGCAGAAATACCAGACGAGATTGAGCTGTAAAAATCAATTATTTTCATGGCATCATTTTTTATTTGGACAGTTAATTAAATAAACAGATTACAAACAGCAAAGTGAAAAAGCTACGCACGCCTGAGCTCTTTAAAAACAAAATTACCTTCTTTGTATAAAAACATATCGACGTTTATTAATATAAATGATTGACTAATGCAGCTAACAGAAGTAAAAGTCAGGAAAACATAAGGAATATGTTTCCGGCTTTCTCAATTTGCTGCAATGTCTTGAGTGTTGTTTCAGTGAGTACTGGCACACATCAGTGCTCCACTCCTGACATGCCTCTCAGCCATTAGTGTCACAGCGTATTGTCAGTGCATTTGCAGTTGTATAAAAGTTACATAACAAAATGAAGCTCCGAGGCAGAATATTTGAATTAAGGAGTTTTTATACTCGAATTACTCGGAACGCGAGTAATTGACACCACGGACGCTGCATCCGAGCTGACCGTAGAGTGGAATCAGCACATCGCTGATGTGCTCTCAACAAAAAGCTGAATATGATAAGCTTCATAAATGTGGATTTATTGCATAGCGCTGCTGCTCCCATTTTCTGTCATTTCAGTATGCACTTTATCGTTTTGTTAGATGGATATTGCGACTTGTTTTTCAGTTGTCTCACTGTTGTTTTGGCTCTCTGTGACTGCTTTCAGTCACAGCAGATGTTCTAAGTGAGTTAAATTTTTTATTACGAACAAACGCCTGTATTCTGCCCTCATGAATCATCGTCAAATGAAACAGTTCAGAGCCAGCATGCAAGCTCTGTGAAATAAATGTTGTTGTCTGTCACATTATTCAGGGATGAGAGCCTTTCAGGAAGTGACATCACATCCAAGTTGGAGCCGGCCTTCCTCTCAGGGCTTCGCTGCACTCAGCCACTGATCAGAGCCAAGTTCTTTGAGGTGTTTGACGCCTCTATGAAGCGGCGCGTCTACGAGAGGCTGCTCTACATCTGCTGCTCTCAGAACTGGGAGGCCATGGGCAGCCACTTCTGGATCAAACAGTGCATAGAGGTAAACAGACAGCTGCCTCTGATCTTCTAGCGGGCCTTTTAACCCTTTAATTCCAGCACTAAACACAATCCTGACACGTAAAACAAGTGTTGCTTTGTGTTTTAAGTCTCAGCTCGTCTCATCTACCTGTCACTGATCATCTTTTCACCTGTTGGCGTGCTTCTGTGTCTGCAATTGTTAGCTGCTGCTGGCCGTGTGCGAACGAAACACCATCATCGGCACCAGCTGCCAGGGATCCATGCTGCCGTCTATCACTAACGTCATCAACCTGGCCGACAGCCATGACCGCGCCGCCTTCGCCATGGCAACGCATGTCAAGCAGGAGCCGCGTGAGAGAGAGAACAGTGAGACCAAGGAAGAGGTGAGACACACACGCAGACACACCACAATGCATCAAGAGACGTGCTTTCTCATATAATTTAGCACATTATCCCATTAGGAATCTGTTACATAATGTGAAAACATTAAAATCGTGCATTTTGGCACTTAGTCTTTTTAAAAATCAGCGTCTGCTCTCATTCATCACCCATTACCCAGAAGCCACTGATGGTTTGTCATAAAATGCCCTTTGAAAACACCGTTGTGTCCAACGTAAAGACTAAGTGTCAAAGACTGACAACAGACTGACAGATTGTTTTCTTCTTCTCTCCTCACGCGGTCTCTGGTAGGATGTGGAGATTGACATAGAGTTAGCACCAGGTGACCAGACTGCCATCCCCAAGAGTAAAGAGCAGGCTGAGAGAGATGCAGGAAACCAACTGCACATGCTCACCAACCGCCATGACAAGTTTCTTGACTCGTTACGGGAGGTCAAGGTAAGTTTGCCCCTCTGAAGCCGGCGTGTAGCCTGTCTTTCACAGTGTAGTTTGTTTCACAGAGGATTTCATGGAACTTTGACACTGCTGGTGGGGTGATATAGCCAACCATTATGTTTAGAAGCTTTCAGAATGACCAGTTAATTATCCAGGGGATACCATCCTGCCAATATTAGACAATGCATTGTTGTCAGATATGTTAAACTCATCTATACTGTGCAGAAGTGTTCCATGATTCAGAGCCCTGCTGATTCTTATTCTATAAAACCAGGAACTGATTTTAACCTGGGACATCTATTGAATTCAGTTAACTGCCCAGGAAGACAGTAAATAAATCAGCAGTATTCTTGAGACACGGAGACAAAGATTTAGAACCCCACTGCCTCGCTGAATCAGCAGCTGTCATTTCTCTGTGCTTTGTGTTAGACGGGGGCTCTTCTGAACGCTCTGGTCCAGCTTTGTCACATCTCCACGCCTCTGGCTGAGAGGACCTGGGTCCAACTCTTCCCTCGTCTCTGGAAGATCCTCTCTGACAGGCAGCAGCATGTGAGTATAACTTATTGGCCTCTGTCTAGTTATACCCAGGGCAGAGAAGCACAGAGCTAGGTAACTCCTGTTTCATATACAGTATATTTTAGTGTTGCTACGCGCACGATGCTTGCAGTTATAAGCGTGACCAAGTCATCATATGTTGAAAATTGTGAATATTCAATAAAGGAAAAGAAATACGTGCTTCTTTTCCTGAGGATCACCAACAACACAGTGTCAATCTAACTTTGGGGGGAAATATGTGATGTCATTTTGTTGGCTATTGCCAAAATATTCTACCTTTGCATACTGTATAGCTTTTTCCATTACTTCTTAAGATCCTAAATGTGTCACTTGGTTAGAATCCAAAATGACAGTTTATTCCCCTTCAGAATATAAATCACAAACACAGACGCAGCCTTCTCTCCACCTCCAGGATTTTGTTCTCATTGTGTACGCACAGACTCACACACACATACAAACACACACACCTCCTTTTCTGTATCTGATCAGCGACGTTAGCAGGCACCGACTGTCACTTTGACCCCGGCCATCCCATTTCTGTCTCATAACGTGCGATTCCACTTAATGAGGACAGATTCATTTATGCTAAATATGGAAACGAGGGAGCTGAAGGAGGAAAAGCTGTAATGAGTTAAACGAACCAGATGCATATAGAGTATTTTGAGACTCGTTGAAAGGCCTTGATTTGAAGTGATTGAGCTCTTAAACATCTGAAAGATGCAGTCAATAAAAAAGACGGCTTCAAAATGGTGACATTTTCTGTGACAGGCATAAAGTCACAAATATGTAACGTTTTTTTTTTTTTCCCTTTCTGATGCGTGCCTCATCTCTCCGCCACCATTATGCCATATCAGTTTAATGGGAAAATAGAGTCAGGCTTTATATGTCTGGGCTGATTATTACATGGGAATGATGGAAGAGCATATTCCTCTTAGGAAGGAATTTACTTCTGTTCACACATTGGCCTTCTCTGCCACCAGCCTAATTAAAGTGACCATCAAGGCATTAATTATTCCATTCTGTCAACGGGCAGTGAAAATTATATTCATTACTAATACATCATTTATTTCTGAGTGTGTGTGTCAGTCATGATTATCAGAGCAGTAACTCTGCAGTCACGCTCAAAGTCGATTCCGTGGGCGTTCAGAGAGGCTCTGATTGCTCGGGCCAGCCATGTGCAGTTCAGAGAAAGAAGTGCTTTTTCCCACAATGGCGTTACTTAAAATAAAAATACAAGTGACAAACAGTTTGCATTGATTAAAAATGAATGAGCATGATTGGTGCAGTTGTAATTACTTCCACCGTATCGATATTTTCCATATTTTGCACTTGTGCATGTGTATAAATTCACGACATGAGCAGACATCCGGTGACTTGTTGTTGGTGTTTCTTGTGGTCATTCGTCCCCTTCCGAGTCACCTTACCTGTTTTCTCTTACCTCTCTTTTCCTGTTTCTTAACAGCTCTTTTACTGGAAAAATGCATCATGTTGCATCACATACGTGCAACAGAATGCCTTTATCAATATGCCGTATCAGTGCACTGCTGCTTAAGTGAAACGGGGTGGTTTGATGGTCTCCCTCTGTCTCTCTTCCCTTCAGGCTTTGTCAGGAGAAATGAGTCCCTTCCTTTGCAGCGGCAGCCACCAAGCCCAGAGGGACTGCCAACCCAGCGCCTTGAACTGCTTCGTGGAGGCCATGTCCCAGTGTGTGCCTCCTATCCCCATCCGCCCCTGTGTGCTGAAATACCTGGGCAAGACACACAACCTCTGGCTGCGATCCACTCTAATGCTGGAGCAGCAAGCCTTTGAAAAAGGCCTGAGCCTGCATAGCAAACCCAAGCAGAGCACGGAGTTCTACGAACAGGAGAGCATCACACCACCTCAGCAGGTAATGTATTTCAGTTTTCATACACTGTAGTGTTCTTATAATGACTTTTTTGTCATTAGTTGGCTTCTTAAAACTGCTGTTGATCTCTTTATTTATCCTTCTCTTCCTTCGTGGAGGATCTGGGGATATTTGAGGATATTTATGTGTGATATTTTGCGTCTCATACTATTTTAAACTAGACTCATTCGCAAAGCTGCTCCCATTCAAAATGTTTCCTATTTGTTCTGCTGCCTTGTGCTTGTCTGTAGGAGATTTTGGACTCCCTAGCAGAGCTCTACTCACTGCTCCAAGAGGAGGACATGTGGGCCGGCCTGTGGCAGAAGAGGTGCAAGTTCCCAGAGACAGCCACTGCCATTGCCTACGAGCAGCATGGCTTCTTCGAACAGGTGAAAGAGAACTTGATGTTGTGTTCACCGCCCTCCTCTAGGGAAGTGTTATTTAATTTAATCATCGCGACAGCTGCAGCGTGGGTAAATTGTCTTGCCTTTTACCGAGAGATGTTCCTCATATTTTGTCCACCCCCTTTGTATCAGTGAGAATGAACAAAGTGTTTCAGCAGATTGTATTGAGGCAGGTGTGTTGCACTGATAATCATTTTATTAGCCTCAAAAACATTGTATGTGTCGCGTTCAGGCTCAAGAAAGCTACGAGAAAGCGATGGAGAAGGCGAGAAAAGAACACGAGAGGAGCAACGTCTCCCCAGCCATCTTCCCTGAGTACCAGCTCTGGGAGGACCACTGGATACGGTAAGATTTCCGGAACAGAAAAGAAGCTGTTATCTCAGAGGGCAGTCCGTCTTACACATCAAGAGAGCCAGCAGAGCACAAAACCACAGTGAATTTTTACTTTAATATATATATATCTATATATATATAGATATATATATAGATATATATATATATATAGATATATATAGACACACACACACAAAACACAAAACACAGTGCAACATTGATTTTTATAAACCAGGCATTATTCAATTTGTAGCACAAAATATGCAGCAGGCTTTCAGGGACCATACTTGAAGGCTATAATTAGCAAAGTGAGTTTCTGTATCACATGCAGTGTATATTTTTCCTCCTTTTTATAAATATGTCTTTGTCACCTTTTTCTCTGCACGCCTACATATATTTTGTATTCAGATATGTGGCAGAGGTGCTGTTGCTATAAAAATATTTTTATCTCTGCAAGGAAAATTCCACCAAGTCGATATCCTATGTGATGTTTCTGGGTGAAATCTTTAACAACTTGCTGCAGTCTAGGATAACCAGCAAGCCTCTCTGCAGGACTAAAATGACCCTCCCTGTTCTCTCTCTGCCTGTTTAAAAAAATGTTATTTTCTTGTCAAGGTCCCATTAATACATGTATTTTACCTCCGGTATTTGATATATTATGGGTGAGAATAAGAAACCTAAGGGGGCCTATGCTAATGTTGAATGCCCTAAAGGTATTTTAAAAAGCCAAAATGATAAACAGAACATTTTTATTCAGGCAAACCTCCCACAGTGACGGCTACTAATGACTCACTGTGAATTAGACTAATAAAAAGGATACACTTTATCGCTAAAACCTTAATTAGCACAATTGCAGCACAGTTAAAAGCATAATCCAAGTTAAACTAAACTTTTCATCACCCTTGTCTTCATGTCCAGCTGTTCTAAGGAATTGAACCAGTGGGAGCCATTGACAGAATACGGCCAATCTAAAGGCCACTCAAACCCTTATCTCATGCTTGAGTGTGCTTGGAGGGTTTCCAATTGGACTGCCATGAAGGAGGCTCTCGTACAGGTGAGGAATGTGCAGCAACCATTGTAAAAAATATATTCATGTATGGATTCATACACATAACATACAGAAAATAGAAACTATGACCACAAGTTCTCACTAACACGCTCGCAGACACGGTGGAGCCTTTGCGTGAACCCGATGAACCGTAGGCTCGACTCACCCCCCCCCCCCCTTTTTCATTATATTCGTGGTTTCCGGTGCAGTGCTGAAGTCCAGGCCTCGTGTCAGTTTGAAGTATAGTAACTTGATTTTGGGACCGTCCGGCCCCTCCACAACCCCACACCCTCGGGGAGAATGAGAGAGTTGGCCGTAAAGCTGTGGAAATGCAGTTCAGCTGTTTGGCCTGTTAATTTATTGGCCTCATGTTTCCTAAAACAAAGTGTAGACGGGTGGTGAGCGCGTGATAGTACCTGACATATAACAAATACTCCTGCTTTGCTCTTTCAAGGAGACTTGGAACCAATCCATTGAGCCGCTCTGTCCTAAGGTGACACCTAATTAAATTGTCTGGATGGCAGCACCAACTACGCTATATCCCTTCCTCTGTTTCATTCCGTTCCTCCGCTGTGTACCCATTTCTCTTTCTTTTGTCTCTTACTTTTCCAACCTCTCTTCTTTACTCTGCTTTATTTTTGTCATTACTAACCCTCTCTACCCCCACTTCCATCTCCATCTCTTCATCCCTCGCTCTGCAGCTCCGGTTTTAGCGGCTAATATTTACGACAGCTGCGTGTGTGAATAATTACCCCGGCGTCTGCTGCAGGGTGATTTGTTTTATGGCGGTGGAGAGGAGCAAGGCTTTCAGTTGCCTGCCTGCTCACCGCTCACCACCTCAGAGGCAAAGTCCAAATGTCCCCGCTTTCAATTAAAGCTGGCTCTTGATAAGGGCGGCCCTGTCTCCAGGATATTCATCAAGTGTCACCCCTGATAAGTGCGCTTTGACCGATCACTGTAATTTTCTCCAACATCGGAAGAGCTTACACAAATACACACCTAGGCTCTCTCTCACTCTCTTGCTCTTTTCACTCTTCCCCTTCTTGGCCTTCTCTCATTCTGTCTTTCTCCCAATCGCTCATAAACACACAACGGCAAACGCCAGGTTTGACGTAGCGGGCTCCCCTGGGCTGTTGTTTGTCTAGTGTTAATGCACTCAGCGTTTTAATCAACAGGGGAGTCTTTTCCTGTCCTCCGCTTCCGTGTCAGACTCGTCAGGTTGATTAGTCATTAGTACAAAAGTCCTTCTGAAACCGTTCGGAAAATGAATTAGAAACAGCATTGTTGTGTATTTATCTGAGTACTAAATTATGCAAGGAAAGTGTCATAGGCCCTTTCCCCGTGGATGTTTACATTTAATTAAAACGTCCACGCTCCCAGCGCTCTGAAGAGTGTTTGCCGTTTTGTTTAACATCGTACGGACAAACGCAGAAAAACAGCGCACACGCCAACACGTACAAACACATAAACCTTCACATAAAAGTTCAAGTCGGCTATCACAAAGGGTTGTTTTACATGCGGTCCATCTAAAATTGGACGCGTCTGTCTGTTCTGTCCGCAGGTACACGGTCGAGAGACCGAGAATTTTTATTCTGTGTTATTACCTTTTTAAACAAAATATTTGTTGAGAAGATTGGCTGCCTTCTTAATATTTTATGCTCTCAATATTTTATCTCAGCATTTTATCCAGTGTGCTGCCAGCATGGATTTTGCAGCAAAAACTTCACAACATAAAAAATGAATCCATTTTCCAGTGCAGCACAAGTAAAGCTTGATTTTCTGAAGATGCTAGAATAAGACTGATGGAAAGAAATTACAGCACATTTATGCTCTTCAGATGAACATAGAAGAAAACTAACAAAACTGAAAACATGGGCATTAAAACCACTGCTGTCGTGAGACTGAGCCACCTGGCTACGATTTTTATTGTAGTTACACCAAGGTGCACTGATTAATTTGGTAGTTGTATATTGATCCTCACAGACCATTTACCCTTCAAATATTAAATATTTTTTAGTATAAAGTATTAAGTAACTATAAATAAAACTGTGAATTTCCAGGTGGAGCTGAGCTGTCCTAAGGAGATGGCATGGAAGGTGAACATGCACCGTGGCTACCTTGCCATATGCCACCCAGAGGAGCAGCAGCTCAACTTCATAGAGCGGCTAGTGGAGATGGCCTCTAGCCTGGCTATCCGCGAGTGGAGGAGGCTGCCGCACATTGTTTCCCATGTGCACACACCGCTGCTGCAGGTCAGTATATAAAATTCATGAAGAGTTTTTTTTCTCCTTCCCCCTCTGTCTGTCTCTCTCTCTCGCTCTCTCTCGGTTAAAAGGCTCCATTTAGACTGACGTGGCAGTCAAGAAGCCAGGAAGAGCAGTGAAGGGAAGTCAGTTTATTGTGATAAGCACTTGAAGAGATGCATGTCGAGAGATCATCAGTAGCCCTGAGACGCTGTGTTGTTGAGTAACTGCTGATAACAGCCCCTATCTCCCTCTCTCACTCCATTTTGTAAAATTGAGATAGATGATTAAAAAAAAAATCAAAAACCTTTAAGCCTCTTTGATTGCACTATGAGAGATTACAATAGACAGGAGCAAAGATGAAAAAGGAGAAGGAGAAAGGAGGGGAGATGATGGCGGGGGAAATTGAAAAAGGTACAGAGTGAACAGAATGGGGGAGACACAGGGAGAGAGAGAAGAGGGGAGAAGAAAGAAAGTTAGTCCAGAATGGCTGTAATTACTTCCCTGCCATCAGATACCATTTGATTAAATACCTGCAGCAGAATTACATTTACATGATGAATGGGACGGTCTGAATGAAGGTTAGAAATGGGCCATCAGCTGATATTAACAGATAATTGTGAAAAATATTGTATTGCCTAATTTATTTTGTTTTGGGAGATTTGATTTTGCAGCGGGGGAGTTAAGTCTTCAGCGCAGCTCTGATTCACTACATTTATCTTTTCAAAATGGGTATTTGAATTGGGTGACTACGTTCTTTGTTACTGTGCGTACATCTGTGCGCGTGTATTTCTTTTTTTTTATTATTTGGTGCGCGTGTGTTCGCATATGTGCAGTCCAATTATTTACCCTAGCCGAGGGAAAACAAGCTATTTATTCCTCCACCCAGCCAAGCGGCCTGTTGTAAATCTCCATTCCAAACTCTATATCTCATATTCACGACTCCGTGAGCCTCGGAGAATGAGAAGCCCAGACTCTGCAAATACAGTAGGGCTCAAATACCATTTGAATCAAGTTATCATCAAATCCCAGCTCTTAGCAGTGACTGGCGATCAATGGATTATCACCCATGCTATCGATTATGAGGGCTGGCATTAATATTGATTGATGAGTAGTTATAATGGAATGATTGATTATATGTTCACAAAGAGGCTTTGGGCCAATCAATGAGGCTTTTTCTTTCTTTCTTTTTTTCACGGAATGAGATAGAAGCCCTCGCTTATCATTTTCCCATTTTCCCATCTCCTTGTCTTTTTTTTTCTGTGCCATATCAGGGCAGATCAGATATTGAAGTAATGCAGGAGGGGATAATGATTTTCCCCGCAAGATTATTTTGGTGGCATCAAAAAACATATATTTCTAGACTGTATTTCTATTGCAAAAATTACGACTGCAAATATATTTGGTGAACTTGGCCTAAAAAAAAAAAAGGAAATGTGTTAAAAGTCGACATGTGTTGATGTTTTGTCGCAAAAGGCTACGAGCTATGAGCTGAGTTAGAGATCTTCAAGCCCAGCTGTCCTTAGAGGTAAATGTGTTTGGTCACTTTGATCCATCTCGTTCCTGGAGGCTTTCAGCCCCCGGGATTGTTCGGTAAGCCAGTGACCCAGAGGAGGACAGCCCCAGGATTGTCTTTACTGTGATGTCTGTCAATACCCTACCAGTAACGGCCCTCTTTTCCCTTATCATTTCAGCCTTTTGCTTCATCTTTTGCCTCATAGTCTCACACAGTCAGATTTTTCCATTAACAGTCTCGCACTCTCTTCACCTTTTGTCTGTTCCTTCCATCTATCTCCTGATCCTTGTTCTCCACATCTCCCACGCCATCTTTCCACCTCTTAACTGAAACCTTTCCTGCAAATACTCCATATGCACTTTCTAACTGTGTCATTGGCCTAACTTCATACTCCTTCATTGAATCATTTAGTTGTTTTAGGTCAAATTTCTGGGCACAGCACACACTGAAGACAGCAGATGATAACATGAGGGAGATGGACAGAACTTAATGTTTGTTAAAACACCCTAAAGCAAGCAAAGCTTGAAAACAGCATGAAAGGGTTGAGATAACTTTTTTTTAAAAAAAGTGGCGGTCACCGATTGATGGCAGATGGCCACCATGTGAGTAATGCAGTTCAAACTAAGCAGGAAATTTGGCTAATGGCGTTCATTTGTTGAGTTGTATAGACAGAATATTAACAAGATTAGGTGCAGCTGGTGTACTGCCTGGACCAAAGCTTTGAAGCAGACTGTAGAGCAGGCCTGGGAACACAAACTGTCAACTGTAAACAAAAGTTAGCCATTCTGTACGGAGCATTTGGCTGCCGCTTCAGATCGGCCACCATAAAAGTTTAAAGAGTTGGAGTTAAGTGAGTGTGGTAAAGGTGCTGATGACACTGTATGGAAGTTATAAAAAGGTCACCGACAGGTTTTTCTTTTTACTTGTAATTTCTCCCCACAGGCGGCACAGCAAATCATTGAGCTGCAGGAAGCAGCCCAAATTAATGCAGGGCTCCAGCCAGCGAACCTGGGTCGCAACACCAGCCTCCACGACATGAAGACGGTGGTGAAAACCTGGAGGAACCGGCTGCCCATCGTTTCCGATGACCTGTCCCACTGGAGCAGCATCTTCATGTGGCGCCAGCACCACTACCAGGGTACGACACACACACACACCGACCCAGTACAGCCTGTCAAGTTTGACATTTCTTATTAAAACACATATTTATGTTCACATGCATGACTTTTTATGCATTGTCTGAGTCTTAGAGGGCGCCACTCTCATGCAGACACACTCACAGATTGCTGCTAGTTCCAGGAAAGGGTCTTCTTTAAAAGGCCACGATGTGCAGAACCCCCTCAGGGTCTCTGTACATTTCCAAATGTCAGCTCGCTAAAGCACACTCTCACTCTCTCTCACTGCAGGACATAAGACACACACACACACACACACACACACACACACACACGTATTTACCTTGCTCAGTGCTCAGCTCTCTCCCGCGGTGACTTTGAAACCATTCAGAGAGGCAGCCACTGCAAAATGTGATGTCTCAAGCAACTTGAGCTCCAACTCGCACTGTGAGGCGCTGAAATAATGATAGCGCTTCTGCAGCACCATGCCAATAAAATCTACTTCATTTATACGTGACAGCCTTCAAACCTATGTTAAAGTGAAATGGAATTTTCTTGATGAAATTCATCACCATGGCCCATTTACCGTTCAATACGTTCAGGGTCCTGAGTGCCGTCTTCTGCATTATGACAGCTGAGCTTTCAGAGTGCTAGAAGATCCACAGTGTTCACATTGCTCTGAGCTGTCCTCTTTGGTTTTTTTTTTTTTTTTTTTTTGCTTACTTCTTACAGACTTCTTACTTATTTTTTTCTCTCTGTCCGCAGCCATAGTGACGGCATATGAGACGAACACGCAGCACGATCCAAACAACAACAATGCCATGTTGGGAGTTCACGCTTCAGCATCCGCTATCATTCAGTACGGCAAGATAGGACGCAAACAGGTACTGCGTCACCCACCGATGACCATAAGCTCAATGAAAACATTTTCGAGTTCCTTCTTATTTATTTATTTATTTATTTTTAAAAGTGCTTGTGAAATAACATCACGCTGTTTCCCCAGGGTCTGGTGAATGTGGCTCTAGACATCCTGAGCCGTATCCACACCATCCCCACAGTGCCCATTGTCGACTGCTTCCAGAAGATCAGACAGCAAGTCAAATGTTATTTGCAGCTGGCTGGCGTCATGGGCAAGAATGAGTGCATGCAGGTAAGAATCTGACTTTCTCTCAATTTAATTCATTTATATAAACAAATATCGCAATTTACAAATTTTTCTCAAGGCTTTTCAACCTCTAACAGAGACAACACCCTCTATCCTCAGACAAGCCATCCCATATTTCAGATTTGAGAATGTCTCTTATTCATGCATCTATTTCTATGATGTTTTACTACTGAAGACGTGTTTTTTTTTTTTTTTTTTTTTTTTTTAGAAATGTCAGTGTTAACGAGTGCATTTGCCATATTTAAAATCACACTTGGTTTCTATTAACAAACACCTACATTTTAATTTGAACTTCCAAGTAACTCATGAAATATTTTATTTGCGGAATCACTCTAGAAAGGGCAAAAGAAAATGTATTTTGTACAATCTAATTATGTGTCATCAAAACACGATGAATATGTCATACGCATCATGCGACATAATATTGTACAGCTGCAAGAGATTTGGACCGTGGTGATGCACTCTCCAATTTGAAGTAAACCAGCGTCTGCCGGGGAACAACACATTTGATACATTTGGTGTGATTTAAATTGATTTCTGCTAGTAGTAGCCGGAGGCGTAGTTAGTGGTACTTTGTGTGGGGGGGAAAAGTAGTGATAGCAAGAAGTGTTTGGGGTGGCTCTAGGTGACAAGTTATAGCAGTGAGACTTATAAGAGAGTGTAACTCAGGAGCTTGCTCTTAAGCCCATGGAGTACTCTGATTAATAGAAGCAGTTCAGCACACCACAAGTCATTAAAAGTGCCAGTAGACACTCTTCTCTCTCTTTCTTTCTCTCTTCTATCTCATCTCCTCTGGTTCTCTCTGTCTCTCCCTCCCGCTACACATCGTTTGTCACAGCAGTACATAGGGGACACCTAATCAGAGGCTCACCATAATGGAAGTTTAGTTCCCTTAACGCCTCTTTTCTTACTTCTTAATGAACACCGAGCAGTTTGTTTGTTTTTCACCTGTGATTATGGCCCTGTCTGAAACGGTATCCTCTCCCTAGCGTCCATGAAAGTTTCTCTCTTTCCAGTTTGGTTTGAAGTTAAACCTGTCGTGTCGTTCACTTCCCCCCGCCTGTCAGGGTTTGGAGGTGATCGAGTCGACCAACCTGAAGTACTTCACCAAGGAGATGACGGCGGAGTTCTACGCTCTAAAGGGCATGTTCCTGGCTCAAATCAACAAGTACGTCCCCTCACCGATCCAACTCTGTGGCTTTTTGCCACTTTGCAGCCAACTTTAGATTCACTTCTTTCACTTTCTTTTTGTTTGTTTCTTTTTCTATCCATTTTCACTCTTCTGTTTGTCATGCCTTTGTTCGTTACCACATTGTCCTCACACCGTATAAGTGGCGCCTTAAGTCTGTGTGGGTGTTACATCCCATTAGGAAACGGCAGTCATATTTAATCAGCACTTCTCGCCTCGAGCTGACGCACCTCTAAGATTATGTTACTAGGTTACCCCCTGACGTGGCTTAGATATGATGGTACATCTGTGTCATCCCTTTGTGACAGCATCAGTAATGTGTTCTTAGCTGCAGGTATACCCTGTAGGGCATGCTACTCTTCTCACCACGCTCTGCTAGATACCCCCAGCCACTCTTTTTTTTTTTTTTTAACTTTACCCCTTCAGCACCCCCTTTTTTCACCCGTCATCTTTGACGTGACATGGCGTCCTGAGGGGTGAAAGACAAATTGAGAAAGGCTTATTAAATGTATATGCAGCTCAATAATTAACTCGAGGCAATTTGCAGGAATCTCTGGGATCAGCAGAACTTGCCTCCACCTCAGCAGGGTTTATTGCAATCATTAAGTTTCCCCTACACCAGGGGAGAATTAACAGCAGAGTGGGGGTTAGGGGTTGAGGGAGTCTTGTGTGTGTGTGTGTGTGTGTGTGTGTGTGTGTGTGTGTGTGTGTGTGTGTGTGTGAGTGCGTGCGTGCGTGCGTGCGCGTGTGCAGCCACATGTGCTGAGGATTTTGAGATCATTCAATTAAACGGGTGTCAGAGATTTGACAGTCTGTTGGGTGCCTGTGCTCCTGTTGAGCCGGGTAGTAGAAACTGTTAATGTACTTTAACACTGGCAAAGTGACTGAGGCAACCCCATTAAGTATTACTGGAGGGTCTTCGGCTCTGACTCCCATAGCAATCAAGCTCCCGTTTCTTAATCACATGCCAAAATGCCTTTTATAATAACACATTTTAATTGATTGGCTTGGGAGACATTTCGCTATACGGAAGTGGGAGAGCAGTTTTGGAAGCACTCTTAAAATGGAGGTCCATTTACCAACTGTAGCTCAGTAAGGCTTTTTCATCGACAGGCCTGTCTCCTTGTTTTGACTGCTGGGTGGTGCGTCTCAGGCGCTTCTTGCATCTTATTTATTAATCAAAGGCTGAAAGGTGTGCGAAAATTATTCAGACTGCGTGCCAGCGAGTGGTTAGAAGCCGCTCGGCGTGGTGAAAACAGCTGATGATTCAGAATATATTACCCTGTCAGCATAAATGGCGCAGTCAAAATGTGGGGGGGGGGCCCCACCAGATTGCACCTGTCTGTTTCTTTGCCTGCTATTTAACAGTTTCTAAATCGAAAGCCCAGACTGTGACTGCTAGATTGCAGTAACAGGATAAGAGAGAGGGAAAAAAAAATCCCAAGGATTCTCAAGTTTATCAGCCTGAAGATTTCTCTAAGCTGCAGCAATGCTCTTCACGGCCAGTGTATTTGTATACAGATAAATATAGCCATTAAACTGAGGTTTTTACCTTGCCGCGGCTCTGTCATTGCAGATAAAATACGATGATGTTAAGCTCGTATGTCACCCAGTATTAAATGGATTGATCCGCACAGTATGATAGGGCTGAGTTCAACTCTTATTACAATATAGCAAAAATCCTGAACCCTCGGTGACATTAATTCATGTTGGGTTAAATGCTTACTCTGTAATGTCGCGGGGGAAAAGCCTTGAAGATTACAGCAAATGAAATATGGCGCTTATTGATGTGTAGTACATAATTCAGAATATGATCATCATAATCTGTTTCACACTCCATCTTTCTCCCTTTCAACCCTCCACTCTGCTCCGTACAAGTATTGCATCCATCTTTTTCAACCCTCCTCCTTCTCTCCTCACTGTCCCTCCCTATATTATATCTCCTTTTTTTTTTTTTACCCCTCTGACTTCCCTTTCACTCCATCCTGCTTCCTCCCTTTGCTCACTTGCCTTTGACAAGTCTCAGTCTGTCCCTCACTCTCTAACACTTTCCACCTTCCCTCCCTTCTTGTCCCAGGTCAGAGGAGGCCAATAAGGCCTTTTCGGCAGCAGTACAGATGCATGACGTCCTGGTGAAGGCCTGGGCCATGTGGGGCGACTACCTGGAGAACATCTTCGTCAAGGACCGCCAGCTCCACCTGGGAGTCTCCGCCATTACCTGCTACCTCCACGCCTGCCGCCACCAGAATGAGAGCAAGTCCCGCAAGTACCTAGCAAAGGTGATGACCGGAGAGGGATAGTGTGAAGATTTCTTTTAAAGCCCCGAGAGCATTATCACAGTTTAGCTCTCGAACCTCAGTTGTTTTTGTTGTCTGCTCTGAAACAAGCATGTCCACTCCCGCATCTAACTCCTCGTTCAGGCCTTTTCTCAGATAGAGTTGCTTTTAAACCCCTAGTTTCCTGACCCCATCCAGCCAATATATTATTGGTGCTGATGAGAAGAAAGGCATTCTTTTTTTTCCCCACCTCTCTGACTCTGCCACAGTTACAGAGAGCAGTAACGTGATCGATTATAGTCCAGCGCTAGAAGGTGTGGATGGGTTCCCACGGCAGATCGATTGAGAAGTGAAGGCCATCCTCTGGTGCAGGGGGGTTAACAGACTAATGGCCTCCCCTGACACTCCAATCTCATGACCCTCTACATGGGCCGACCTTTCTTTAACAGTCAGAGCAATGCTGCCTTTCAGACCAGTTGAGTAAGCCCTGTGTGGGAGGTAAAGAGATGAACCCCTTGCTAACAAGCATCCCACCTTCTTACACTGACACACAGCATCTCATTCGATACAGCCCCTCCAGAGGTTAGCACAGAAAGACCTCTATATGCTCTTATAATGGTTAAAGCACCGAGGCCCGCTGTGCTTTGCCAAACTTTACTCGGGTCAGGTGATTCTCTATGGCAGGAAAAAGCAGCAACATCAGAGAAGATCACAGCGAAAAATGTAATGAAAGATTTAGATAAATTCCTGGTAAGTTCTTGCTTCATTTGCTTCTTTTTTATTTTTTTATTTTGTTTGTTTCTATTCTTTTATTAATGAGCCGGAGGGGGCTGAGAGATTGTTAAAACTAAAGCGCCTGCTGGGTCTCTGCTTTCAAAAAGCCACGGGAGAGTCAGATTAGAGAGACTCATCCTCTGTGTCAGGCTCGATAAATAATAAATACGGGCTTGCCACATCCAGTGTTGGCATTAGGCATTACTATCATTATCTGTTCTAATAATGGCTGCTATCAGCATCACATTCCAATTAGATGTTTTTTTTCCCCGTTGAGCCCCCCCCCCCCTCTCACCGCACCCCTCCACCACACCCCTGGTATTGTGCTGCCAAGCTGGGTTGGCAGTGCTTAGTCCTGATGGGTGAAGCGAGATGACCAGTCATTATCAGTAATTATACACAATCTGTGTACCAGGGTTGGCTCGCTGAAGAGAGTCCTTGGGGGGGGGGGGGGGTGCGGGTGAGGTGCAGGTGGGGGGGGGGGGGTTGGGTTGAGTGGGGTTAATGTCTTCATCATAATGTAGATGCACACCCGAGCACACCGGGGGAGGAGAGATCACCTCCACACTGGCTCGGCTTTGATCATATTAAGGACTGCCAAGATGTACTCGCTCGCTGCTCCCGCTGCGAACAGAGCCAGGGCAGCAGCAACGGTCTGATTAATGATGGAGACCTTACCTCTTGGTACTTTATTGTGTATGGAATATTTTACTGCCTTGGCAGAATCAGGGTGTTGCATTTAATTTGTGTGTTTCTGACCGCTCTCTCTTCCTGTCTTCACCTTCCTCCCCCACTTGCCCCCCGCCCCCGCCTTCTTCTTCCGCAGGTGTTGTGGCTGCTCAGCTTCGATGACAAGAACACCCTGGCAGACGCCGTGGACAAATACTGCATTGGAGTGCCGCCCATCCAGTGGTTGGCATGGATACCGCAACTCCTGACCTGCCTGGTTGGTTCAGAAGGCAAACCTCTGCTCAACCTAATCAGCCAGGTGAGGCCTTTACAAAACTCTCTATCCCATGCCCAGATCTAGATCCCCAGCTTAAGCCCAAATCCCCTTGGTCTCTGTTATTAACTTTTTATCAAAGCAAACTTCTGTCAGACAGTCCTCTTACCTTCCCGTGTTGCCTTTTCTCCAGCTCAATGTCTGGATGTCTGCTTCAGCTGTCAATCTTTCATATATCTTCCTCTCGGCTTGTTTCATCTGCTTGGGGCAGCACATCTGGCTGGTGTGTTAGCATTAGTGCTCATGCACGTCTTTCTAATCAAGACAAATTAACTGCATTCACGCTAAAGTGGCCTCTCTCCTGCTTTCTATTTACCAAATTAAGCATTTGTATTCTTTCACTGTCCCTTTTACAGCAATTTACTGGCTTTCACCGGTCCCTGGTGAATTAGTTTTTAAATTATTTGTTCAAGAAATGATTATAAAGTTAATATCGTACGCATCCGCACTGCGGGAACAGAGCTAGTAATTAAAGTGAGGACTAATTTGCTTTGCTTAATGGAGTATTATTTCCGCACAATTTGAAGAGGGTGATCTTCAAAGAGTAGTCTGCTATAACAAACAGCCATCTTCTCAGCAGAGCAGGAATATTGTATAGAGGGGATGAGAGGGAGTGAGGGATAAAGAGAAGAGAGGGAATAGACGGGGGTTTTTAAAGTACAAGTGGGTAGCATAAGAGATGGATGTAGCGTCGTGGACGTGTGTGACGAAGTGATGATGACTGATGAATCCTCTCTACTTTTTAGGAAGCAGATAGAGAGGATGCATCACGCTGATGGTTGGTTGTTAAGCTCATTAACAAGCTGGTTTAATGCAAGTTAGGTCTTAAATAAATGAGCACAGCAGCAGGAACATACGGAATCGTTTGTATTTGTCTTTCAACTTTTGGAGTTGTTAATCTTTCAGTGGAGGACACTGGAACAGGACAAGCTTCAAGGCTGTGACCTCTTGGCCACAGTTGAGTCACTTAAACAAGTACTTGCTTTTCGCGTGTGCTTTATATGAATGGATGATGGTGGACGGCCGTAGAGAGAGCCAGTCCTCCCTTTGGTTTCCCTCGTTACCCTTTAACGACTGAAGGGTAAAAGGTTGACACCGCCTTTCTTCATCCCCGTCTTTATGTAAAGAGAAAACCATATTTTAATGCACGGCAGGCTTTGTCTCTGCTACTCGCCTGAATTATTTAGAGTTTCTCTGCGGCGGCGGGATGTTTAAAAAACGTATGTTGAAATATTGATGAAGGTGAGGAGAAGAGCGCCTGGGGGCAGGCGGGAAGATGAATCAGAAGTTAACAGAGACTCTCAACACCTCTCCCCACCCCCCAGCGCCCTCGCTGCCTCCTCCTTGTCTACCATTCGCCCTCTTCCCCTCAGCCCACCTCGAGAATCGCCAAAATATGACATTTCTTATCTTCCCATTAGCGGGTTGATCTCTGGTTCCTCCTCTTCCTCGCTGCCTTCCTTCCTCTTTCATCTTTAATGCCGCTGCTAACTGCCACTTAAAACTCCCCCTTTTCCCGTTAACCCTGACGAGATATTTCCTCTTTCTGTTTTTGAGCAGCATGAAAAGGAAAATGAAGAAAAATGACGCATCTAGTGTATATGCAATATATAAAACTGAGATATAGAGATTAAGAGAAGGTGGTATGTAAACATTAGCAGAATACTGTGTATGTACACAAAGGATGTGCAAATGTGCCTGCACTCAAGAAATCTTTCCACCCACATATTCAGCTGACTTAACAGATATAGCTAGTATATACAGTATTTCTACAAATTTACAGGAGAAGGTTTTTCCATATTTTTCTACTGGAAAACTTCATAAAGGAGGCTGCACTGTGGCCACAAAAGAGCAGTGAAAGGCTTTCGGTGATGGCACAAGGTGCTCCGTAGCTAAATTACCTCACCACTAAGGAAGTGGAAAGTGTTTTCCTCCATGTAGTTCAACGTAATAATAGTTTCCATTCTTCCCCTTTTTGTATCGTCTCCGGGCTAGACCTACAACAGCAGCAGCCTCTTTCAGCAGCTAGTTAATCCTATTTGTCTCCCCCTGCCTCTCTGCTGCCTTTACAGCACACCGCCGCCGACTGACCGACCACGTAGCGTTACATGGATTGAGGGTAGCCGAGTCTCTCGAATCTGAGACCTCCAGTAGTCCAGTCTAAGCAGAGTTTACAGCATGTTCTCGTTAGCCAACTCATCCTCACTCGCGGCTTTAGACTTGAGCTAGTTATTGTGTAATTTTGATTTGTGCACGTTTTTAGATGCCCTCTGAAGACCTGGACTGCTTGTCAGAGGAGTGTGGATGCTGAGTGAAAGCTTAGAGGGTCCAAAATCCATTTAGCCTCAGGCTACATTGTGGAGGGAAAAAAGCTGCTTCTTCCTCCATCTCTCTCATGTATACCCCTCCAACACCACCACCACCACCACCACCACTGTCCTCAGCCCTTTACTCATATTGAGCTCAGTTTTGTTGTTGAGACCTAGAGGTATCCCTTTCTGCCCCGCAGGCGTATAGTGGGTCTAGAAGGGATCAAGTAGCTATGTAATTGCAGACTATGAAATTGTGCGCCGAGACCTGAGAAGAACCTTGTGGTTTGGTCTCCTACCAATATCCAGTGGGTCTAACGCCAGGCTCACAGATCTCCCCCACCTAGAAATCTGAGGACAAAATCTGCTTTTGTTTTTTTTATAACTTAGTTATTGTTCCTGTACTTTTAGTCATCATTTTAATTTTAATGAATATAAAATTCTACATGAATATGACAGGGTATTCCATGACAAAGAGGAGGGTTCAGACAATCCCACGTGCTATAAACTATTTGTTAGCCATATTTTCGAAACCACTTATCTGATAAGTTGACTATCATCCCTCATACGGTTATATGAATGTTTAAAAATGAACTTTCTTCTTAGATTCCACTGGAAATGTTCGCAAAGAATAACTCAGAGCTTGTTTGACCACCTGCGCGCCTCTGTTCTCGCCTGTGTGGAGTTTTAGCGAGCTTTGTCGCAGCTCATGTTCTTCCTTTAGGCGCTCGCTTTGTGCAGTCACAGTGATAGCCGCAGATGTGTCGCAGCGGCCGCCCTCTCATGTGTTAGGCTGTCATTCAGTGACGAGTGTGGAATTGTTATTGTCCCGACAGGAATGAGGCATTTGAGGAGCTGTTGAGGGCTTTTACTGCATGCTCAAGTGTTAGTTAGACAAACACTTTCCATACTGCCGTAAAATCTTGATGAATGATGAAAGCTTACATGAATGGGGTGAATTTGCTTTTAAAAATAAAATAGAAATTGAAAGAAAAATATCTACATACGTAGAGGAAGGTTTCTATTTTTTATTTAATTTAATTTATTTATTTGACGCATTGATTTTTCGTGTATTTCTCGGTTCAGTAGACATTTTCGGTAATGCAGAATCTTGATTTCAGAAAGTTGTCCAGCTGGTCGCTGAACTACAGTACAGCACTTCATAGCTCAGTAATCCTACCTTCTGAATGACCTGAACGTGAGACAGATCCATAAATTATACACCAAAGGTTGATGCCGGATGCACCTTCTGCATTTCTTATCAAAGAGAGCCCTACTCCCTCAAGTTTGAGGTGAATTTGTTCTGTGTTTAAAAACTTGAAATCTCTTATGTCCTGACTTCAACCATTAAGCCTTCCAATGTTGTCAGTGACTTTTCTTGAAAGTCTTGAGGGCAATTTCATCATCAGTCACATTCAGTTTTGTAATTCAGCCATGACGTGTTTTTAACTTCCCTAACTCCCCTGACTCAAAGCTTCAAACGCACCCTGATACAGCAGAGGTCTCTGGCTGTATCAGTATGATCTCTCCCTCTCCCCCCACACCCCCTCTCTCTCTGTCTCTCTCTCTGACACAAACAGTATCTCTCTGTCCCACTCTCCCTCCATCTCTACCCTCTCTACATCTGACTGCCTCCTCTCCTCTCTCCTTTGCGGTCCTGAGGGGGAGTCTTTGAAATGTAATCTGTGACCCTCTTTTATCTGCTAGGTGGGACGAGTATACCCCCAGGCTGTCTACTTCCCTATTCGCACCCTTTACCTGACACTCAAGATCGAGCAGAGGGAGCGCTACAAAAGTGGTAAGTAAACATGGCCGGCTGTAGTATGTTGCCTCGTTACCGTTTTCTTAAGACGCTCTTTTTCTACGTCTCTACCATGGATTGTATTTGTTTTTTCACTCCTGTTTGCTTTTTCAAATCTTGAATATCGTGATTTTATTCTCCTCTCTGCATCCTGTTTTCCTCCTGTCATATCTTGCCTCCTCTCACCCTCCCCGCTTTTCCTCCCCAGATGCATCTGGACAACAGCAGCCCAGCTCAGTCGGAGCCCAGCCTCACTCAGGGGCCTCCGACCCGGGGCCTATCAGGGCCACTGCCCCGATGTGGCGCTGCAGCCGGATCATGCACATGCAGCGGGAGCTGCACCCCACCTTGCTCTCCTCCCTGGAGGGCATCGTGGACCAGATGGTGTGGTTCAGGGAGAACTGGCATGAAGAGGTGAGAAGAACAAAGGTGCTGGTTTTCGTGTGTGTCTACACTTTGTCGCGTGTGTGTGCGCGCGTTTTCCGCGGATCAGATGGTGAGAAAATAATACAGCTGGCTGCGAGAATCTTCATGCGTCTCTGCATATGTGTGAAAGAAAGTTGGCGTGCACGTCTTGTATGCGTGTGTCATGCCACCTGGTCAACCAGATGACCGCCGTTTGGCAGGTCCTGTCTGACACATCTGCTTAGTCTAAGGTGTTGTCCTGACTTGTCTGTGAATATGTCATCACTGTCTCACAGCTCCCCGAGTGAACTAGTTTGTTGCCAAAACATTGTAACGGTAGAATATTTTGAAAGCATAATTGGCAGGGCACATTTCAGATGGTAGATTTCTTCAGTTCTTTTTGCTGAAGGACATGTCGACTTAAATCATCCTTTCAGCCAGCAGTCTGTTTTCCCCCTAGCTTATTGTGTGGATGTCAGTGCAGGAGGCAGGGCCGACTTTGACTCAGTGCTGCTGAGAATTGTTTTAGCCATGCTAGGCAGAATCCACGCAAGGTAGCCGGTCTGTGGGTGGAGGGGAAGGCTGGGAGAAAGAGGCAGCAGGAGGCGAGAAGACTGCGACAGGTGATGGATGGGTGCAGTGAGCGTGTAGGATGGGGCAAGGGATTTAGGGCCGGAAGTTTGTTGGTGTGTGTGTGTGTGTCTGTGATTATCTGTGATGGTTTGGGGCACTCAGCAGCAGCTGCAGACTCTATGCTTCGTTCCACGGGGCAAGCAGGGCCAGAGACACGCTACGCCATCATCACCTTCCCTCTCTCTCTCTCTCTCGCTTTGGTTACTGTATGACAGCACACCAGTGCTCCTTTTGTTCCTTAGGAACAACAGAAATCAGACTCCACAGGACAAATCTAATATTTCTTTTTCTTCCTCCTCTCTCTGCAGGTCTTGAGGCAGCTCCAACAGGGCCTGGCTAAATGCTACTCGGTGGCCTTTGAGAAGAGCGGCGCAGTCTCGGACGCCAAGATCACACCGCACACGCTGAACTTCGTCAAGAAGCTGGTCAGCACCTTCGGCGTCGGCTTGGAGAACGTTTCCAATGTTTCCACCATGTTCTCCAGCGCTGCCTCGGAGTCGCTAGCCCGCCGGGCTCAGGCTACAGCCCAGGACCCTGTTTTCCAGAAGATGAAGGGGCAGTTCACAACAGGTTGGTTTCAGATTTACTCACTAGTGTATTGACATCAAACCATACAGAACAGACAGGGAAAAAACAAGAGCTCTCTCAATTTGGAGTTACTTCTTGAACTTAGTTGTTTGTTCGCTTTACTTCCGTTGCTGTCAGCCATCTCAACTTTTAGCATCTCTTGTTCACCTCGCAGCTTCATCATAACACTCTGAAATTTTAAGAGACATAAAATGTGAAGCTTATGTTTTCAGGCACCAAAAAAAAAAACGCTTCTTTTTTATGACTGTTTGACTAAGTGTGACAATTGGCCAGCTACTGACACCAGCAACACCTCCGAGCTCTGCAGCCTCAAGCCCGGCATCAGACATAAGGCACCTTTCAGCAAACAACATCCGCGTTACTGTATGTCTGAACTAGTTTAAATGATGAGACGGCCTCGGTTGCGGTATATTGAACCAGTCACGTTATATCCGCGCGGACACTTGTGCTGCTCATATAAGCGCTGTCAGGACAGACTGCACTGTCGCTCGGAGCAGCTGGAGCGCCGGCGTTCTGCAATGTAATTAAGGTTTCCAACAAGATGATGTGATTTCAGAGGAGGTGTTGTTGCTGGTGACTGGTCAGAAATAGGTGTGTGTCTGCTTCTGTTTTTATTGCACTGTCTGCGCGTCTGATTATACACAGCCGCGTTTCTAATCTAAGCCGCCGCAACACCGCAATGATGATCTCACTGGGCACAAAACCTGTCGCGGTCTGATAAAATACACCACAAGAGTGCTAAAACTGAAAAAAAAAAAAAATAGTGAACTCTGTTGTAAAAGTTCAGCCTTTTGGTCCTTTAGTCTTAAAAGTCTGTGAAAATATGTTTTGTCACACCACCTCGACAGAAACTGTCAGTGTAATGAAATTATTTTTTTCTTGGCAGCTTTTTATATCAGCGAAATTGATCTTCAGTGCAGGTTTTATAGACTCACACTTCACCAGAGGCTGAGTAAAATAACTTCCACCGCAGTGACGCCGGCCAACTTTGGCTTTTTCCTATTGAATGTAAATGTAGTGTGACTCCAGTTTGGATAAGCCACCAATCAAGTCCTGTTTTTAGTGTGGTTGGAAGCTGGTAGATCCACCTACAGTATTATCCTCCCTGACAGAGCATTTTGAAAGTATACTGCTGTTAAAGCTACTGTAGCACGGAGCTGAAACTTCCCTTTCGCAGCTGTATTTCGGTTCAAGCCAATAGCAGGAGAGCTTTTATGTTCTTACTCGTTTGTTGGTGGATTTGGCAGTGAAAGACCAACAAAACAACGCTTGTCTGTGTGGGTGCATGTCTTCAAGGTGGGATACACAACAACAATACTTAAAGTAGTCCACTGAATTTGGAGGTCTTTAATGTTAGACTGTTATTGGGAACATCCAAACTTGCACACTAATGTCAGATGTAATTGCATCGTCGAGGTAACCCATTGATATTGTGAATTGTCAGGAGTATGTAGCTCTTTGTTCAGATGAAATACCTTTTTAATCCCGAAACCTCATAAAATTCCTAATTACACATTTTCCACTACACCACTCTAGTCTCTGGGGAGTTGTACACTCATCTGACATCAGAGACATGAGAGACTCTCCTCTGATCCATCCCCAGTTTTTTCGTCTTCTTCTTTTTTTTTTTTTTGGATTAACGCATTTTAAATCAAACCCTGTGATATTCAAGTGTGTGCTTGTAAGGCAATGATGAAGCCTCCAGTCATTTTGGCCCACACGTTGAGATTCATATGCAAGCTGTGGAATCCAACAGGACAGGTGCAGTTCTGGTTTAGCCAAGGCCCCCTCTGAGACATTTTTCTCAAAACAATCATCCCCCTGTTTTTGGAAGCCACGTGTCTGTTTTTCTACGTTGCATGAGGGAGTTGAACCACAGTTCACTGGACCCGCTTTAAACAAGGGCCGTCTGCAGCTCCCCCAGCTTGCAGCGTTCAAATAAACCTCTTTGCAGACTCCCTTTCACTCCCACGGTCTAACTGCACATACATGTTCGCTAAATTACACTCACAGTAAACGGCCCGGCTTCTCCCTTTTTTTTTTTTTATTGCACTTCCACGCACAGCAACTGCTCCCCATCCGCCCCCCTCGCTCTCTCTCTGCTCTTCAGTCTCTCCTGTGCTTTTCCCCTCCATTGATCCTGAGAGTGGCCAAAAGAGCTAATGTGTTTGGCCCTGGGATAGAGGAGGACAAGGATGGCGAGTAAATGAAAAGCAGCCAGGAGGGGAAAACAAAAACCATCACCGGACTGAGAGAGAAAAAAGACTTAATACGGGCGAGCGAGAGCTGATGAGCACAGAAAATTACAGTGAGGAGCTCAAAAGATGGAAGAGATTATCAACGAGAAAACAGTAGGCATGAGGGGAAACGCGAAGACAGGTGCGGTGGCATTAGTGAACAAAAGCTTAGGAACAGCACGTGGACTGACTTGAATGAACAACACAAACAGGAGTGAGCGAGACTCGCGAGCGGACGGCGCGCTGATGAATCTTACCAGATGTTTCGGTGCCAGCTGTGTTCACGCAGCCAGGCGTCACCGGGGCTTCTGCCTCGCAGGGTGCCCCGCCGACCATCGCTACCCAGCTGTCCCCAAGGCGACGTGGGAGCGGGGGGCCCGACAGAGACCGAAAACCACACAAGCCTTCCAGAGCGGAACAAACAGGGTTTACAGAGCTGCTGAGCAGCCAAGCTCCCATTCCCCGCACCACGTTAGTGGCTCACTCGCTTTCACAGGGTTTGTGGGCCGGAAAATATGGGTTTATGTGTGCACATATAACATTTGGCAGCAGGGAGGCATTCAAATCCAATTACGGCGAATGCTATTTGCATGAGTTACTGTTTTAGCAGTGGATCTGATCCAGAGACTTTTGTCAGAAAAGCTTTTTCTGGACAAAAAAAATACACAAGTTTCCTCGCTTTTTCATTCCATGCCTATTGAGCCGTCATTTGTCATGCTAAAATGGCATTCGGCATTGTTAAATGTAACTCAGTCGAATTCTCTAGTGATTTGGCTCAACACCTATGTTCACTTCAGTTAGTTGTCAGTCATAAACTTTAAATGTTAACTTTTATTACCAGAAACCCCTTTTCCTGCACGCACTCTGCTGCGATGACCTCCGAGCCGCTCCGAAAACTTAGCTCACCAGACATAATAAAGCTGAGTTGCCACACACATTCACGCTATCCCACACTCATGGGGGAATGATGGTTCTATATACAGAGGTGGTACACCTCCCGAGTCTGTATCTATAATTTGGTGCAGCAGAGTAGCCCCCTTCGCTGCGGTCTGTCAGGTAGGGCAAAACACCAGCCCTGGTTTCTACACACAGGTCAGAGAGCAGTGTGGATATTTTCCACAACACAGTCCTTCTCTCAGCATCCTATTTCCCCCCCAGCTAGCTGACAGAGCAGGGGTCAAAGATGAGTTCAGGGGGACTGAAAAATAACTCTCTTCTGGTCTCGCTGACTGTATTGCGCTCTCCACAGAGCATCTCTGTATTTTCTCTCAAACTGTGTGCAGTTTTATTTTGTCACAGGTGTGAGGACGAGGTTTAAACAAGGTGATTCTGCAGTCCAATGTTTCCATAGATATTAAAAATATATATAAGTTGGCATAAATATCACACGTCCTAATGCTAATGGGTATCATGGAAAACGTGCAAGTGAATTTATCTGCACTGAAGCATTCAAACACAGAATGTACCAAGTTAGATCAACTATTGGTTACTAATTGTTTCAGAAAAAGCCTTTGTTTAACCACTTTAATATCGAGGTCGTTTTATGGGTTGTAATAACATAATGCATGCGTCTTACGCACGGCCGTCACCAGATTCAAGCCGCTAAAATGTTTTATATCCAATAAAGATGGAATTATATTACTGTATTGCTTCAAGGAGCAGAGCATGTCTTGCCTTTTTTTCTATTTGTAAGCATTATACACTTTTATGGCGCGGAATTGTTGTCGGGTTGCAATTCCTCAGGACTGTTTCAATTTTACCTCTCGCTATCGAGGCAGGTGAATTGCAGGCAGACGGATAGCGAAATAGGGCCACTCCGAAAAGAACATTGGCTGTTTTAAAGGGCTTATTTAAAGTATTAGGAGGTCTCACTCTGGGAGAGATTGAACGGGTTTGAAATGGCAAGGCCTTGCAGTTTCATGGATTCATTATAACAGGCAGCACAACAGGGTGTACTGAAATAGGAGCGGTAGGAGTGTGTGTGTGTGTGTGTGTGTGTGTGTGTGTGTGTGTGTGTGTGTGTGTGTGTGTGTGTGTGTGTGTGTGTGTGTGTGTGTGTGTGTGTGTGTGTGTGTGTGTGTGTGTGTGCGCGCGCGCACGCATGTTACAGAGATGTCCTCGGGGCTTTACTCTAAAATGGAAAATCTGCCTGGCTCACTTCCCCTCCTTCCGTTGTTATTGCTGTGGCTCATCACAATATGTTATGTGCAATATGAGTTGTGACTTGAAACAGGAATTTAATACTTTAAGACTCTGATTTTTATAGCTCTAATTTAATCAGCTCCCAGCCTCCATCAGGGAGTTTTAAGTCGATAGAGCAAACAGTTCTCCTCGTGCTGCCAGGCTGCCATGAATAACTTATCCATGAAGTTCCCTCAAGCAAGGCACCACACCGCTGGAGTGGAGCGGCCAACAGTGCAACACAATATTTAGAATGGACATTTCCCAGATGTACGTTTGTGTAAGCGCTGCCCTCCCCTATGCCATGACTATGAAAAACAAGGTGTTCTTAGTCTATGTTGCCGTGTAAATAACGCTAAAGTAAATACCCAGATCTCACTTTCATTAATCTGAACCGTCGTTTGTGGTTTCGCACAGACTCTGCAAACATTCGCGCTGAAACGTCGCCTGACCAACACGATAGTTAGTCTTTGACTCTGTTTATTCCTGTCCTATTGTTCTGTTTTGTTTTCTTTGCTCATATTTGACTCCCTCGCGTGCTCGCTGCCCGGCTACGTTTTAACCTCTTTATAGTATTTTATTTGGCAAGGTTACCTCGAAACATGCCGTATTTATAGCACAGGTGTGGGAGCGTATAGCTGCAGGAGGGGTCAAAGGTTACAAACACACTTGGGAGCTGCCCGCTGTGTTACAGTCTTGTACTGTTGGCGGCTGGAGCAGGTCCACTGGAACATTTGGGGAGGGGAGGGAGAGGGGGGGAAGTCAGTGTCTTGCCGAAGGGCATTCTGAGGGTAGTTGATTACGGAGGTGAAAGTGTAACGCATGGACTCCCCCATCCTCAGCCAGCCTGAGGATTCCACCAGCCCACCTTCGAATCATTGCACCTTTTGTACTTTCGTATTTGTTGTTTTCTTCTCTCTAAGTTTTAATATCACATTCTGCTCGCAGTGATTTGATACTAAATCATTAAGACCGCCAAGAGTCAGAGAAATATGATTTAAAAAAAAAAAAAAAATTTTTCTCTTCTCCTCCTACCAGACTTTGATTTCAGCGTGCCGGGCTCCATGAAGCTTCACAATTTGATCTCCAAGCTGAAGAAGTGGATCAAGATCCTGGAGGCCAAGACCAAGCAGCTACCTAAATTCTTCCTCATCGAGGAGAAGTGCCGCTTCCTCAGCAACTTCTCCGCGCAGACGGCCGAGGTGGAGATCCCCGGGGAGTTCCTCATGCCCAAACCGACACACTATTACATCAAGATCGCAAGGTAAAGAACTCGTCTACACAGGGATACCTGTGCCGAGTAAACAGGGTGTTATGTAAGACCATTCATGATCTAAAATCAGGGAAATTCAGACTTATTTTTAAAATACATCTAAACGTCTGTTAGATGGAAGAGATTTTGCTGCTTCCTGTATAAAATAGAAAACGTACAGCGAATACACAAGGAATCACACAGGAGAGTTGTACCCATTTTCCTCCCACACAGTTTATTACTTCAGTTCCGTCTCTCTGCGCCTCTCTCCAGGTTCATGCCCAGAGTGGAAATTGTTCAGAAGCACAATACGGCGGCACGTCGTCTCTATATCCGCGGCCACAATGGCAAGATCTACCCTTACCTGGTGATGAACGATGCTTGCCTGACCGAGTCGCGCCGAGAGGAGAGGGTGCTGCAGCTCCTCCGCCTGCTCAACCCCTGTCTGGAGAAGAGGAAGGAGACCACCAAGAGGCACCTCTTCTTCACCGGTAGGCCAAAAGACCACAGATGAAATGTCACCGCATTGGCTCGTATTCGTTCATCACAGATCCGATCAGAAACTCATTGTCACCCCCGCTGTGCGCTGGGAAAATTTTGGAGTGAACCTCTCCTTTCATTCGTCTTCTCTTTCTGTCTCACAACACCACACACAATTTCAATTTGCTTTCAAGGGCTATTTCCTCTCCTGTCATCCCCTTGTGGTTTGCCTCCACCCAGATGTTTGCCCACTCTCCATTTATGCACTTGATTGGTTTGTTTAAGGGGAAATATGGACGGGGAATTCAGCAGTCCCCTCCAACCCATTTCCTCCCAACTGGAATGGCTTGTATTGATTTGATTCGGGGGTGCCAGTGTATGTAAATGTTTAGACTGCTTTCACTGCGCGACCCATGCGCAGCCTCTCACCTTCTTTGACCCCGTTTGGTGTCGAGCGACGGCGCGCCTTCAGCGCAGATGTTTACCAACCCTGGAGTATTTTAGTTGTAGGTTTAGATCTGCGGTTCTCGCTGCGGTGGAACGGGGACTGTTTGCTTGCAAGTGCAGCCAAATGTTTACAGTTGTGTGTCACTAACTTGGTTGTTTTCCCCTTCTCTTTACCTTCTCTCCCTTCTGCTGCTCTCTCACGTCTTCCCTCTGCTCTCCCCTCCTTATCCCTTTTCCCACCTGTATCCTCTTTTCTTCCTCTCCCTCCCTATCTCAAGTGCCCCGAGTGGTGGCAGTGTCGCCTCAGATGCGGCTGGTAGAGGACAACCCTTCATCTCTGTCACTGGTGGAAATCTACAAACAACGCTGCGCCAAGAAGGGCATCGAACACGACAACCCCATTTCCAGATACTACGATCGTCTGGCCACTGTGCAGGCCAGAGGCACGCAGGCCAGCCACCAGGTGCGGAGACGTTTATATAAATGAATCTGCATACACACATACACACACACACACACACACACACACAGCATATCCCGTAATACAGCAGTGACCTGCTTTTATGCCCTGCAGTGATATCCATCTTGTCTGACTGAACTGTAATTTAACAGTAGCCTCGTGTCATGGTCACCTACGAAGCATTTCAGTTTTGTCACTGTCCTGTGGACGGCGTGTATCATCAAAAAAATGTCAGCTTTTTATAAGCTATGAAAAATGGCTTTGTTTTCAGCTTCTGACTTTGCATATTTCTTCAAATCTGATTTGTTTTATGTGATTATAGAGAAAGAAATAAGAACTTTTGAAGCCTGTAAAGGAGCCTCTAATTCTTCAGTTAATGTGAAATGTTGGAGATTCGTGGTTTTTGTGAGAACTTAGTCTCATTAGGAGCTTTGTCTGTAGAGGTCTGTCAGACTTAATTTGCAAGCTACTATATCAACCAGTCAACAGATTATAGATGTGTTCTTCCTGATTCACTACTTTGCCGTGTTGTCATTCAGATGGCAAACTATAAAATTATGCTGACTGGAGACAGATTATCACCTAAACTATCCATCAAAAAGAAAAAATTCAACTTGACAGACCTGTTTCTAAATTTTAACAGCTTAACTTTGGTGGAGAAATGATATCTGCCTGATCTGATGGATGTCCTTTCTCTATGACAAATAGAACCTTTGTAATCTGTTGTTGACATTTTCCGCTGTGGAATAGGACACCAACAACTGTGGTGAACTTTTAAAATCATATCTACTTGGCTGACATTGTGTTGAACAAAGTCAATAAACGCGAGGCTCAATATTAGCTGGACTCCGGCCTCCCGCCTAACCTCTGCTCCCTCCTGTCCACTCCCAGGTCCTGCGGGACATCCTGAAGGAGGTGCAGGGCAACATGGTGCCTCGCAGCATGCTGAAGGAATGGGCTCTCCACACCTTCCCCAACGCCACCGATTACTGGACCTTCCGCAAGATGTTCACCATCCAGCTGGCCCTCATCGGTCTGGCCGAGTTCA
This sequence comes from Nibea coibor, assembly GCA_023373845.1. NCBI lineage: Eukaryota > Metazoa > Chordata > Actinopteri > Sciaenidae > Nibea > Nibea coibor. Next base: position 13,121,337 of record CM041728.1, read on the forward strand.
TGCTCCACCTCAACAGGCTCAACCCCGAGATGCTGCAGATAGCGCAGGTAGGAGGCGAAACGTGTTGGACTCTCCGTCAAGGGCAAGCGGCATCCACGTAAACAGGGGCTAACTCAATAGATAGACGCTCTCATAGATGCATTAAGAGATCGGCATTACCTTCTCTGTATCTGGCCGTGTGAATTACCATTCTCCCCCGTGACATTCACGCTAGGCCTATCAGTCAGCTCGCCGCTGTCAGTGCGAAGGATGTTTTGACAGAACGTTATATTCAGTCCCTCTGCTCTACAGCTATCAAAGACGTTTCAATTTAAAGAGGCCATGTTTGTGTGTGCGTGCGCCTCTCAGTCCACACACACACACACGTCTGTCTGGTGCTCGGGCTCCGCAGACAGCTTTCTCAAAGTCATTATTAAAGATGATTGTGTCAGTCGGCCACCCCTCCCCTCTGATCCTAATCGGCCTTTGCTGACAGGCGTTCCTCCGGGCAGCTAAGCACTGGTATTAAGCCCCCTCTCTGCCTGTTCCACTCCGCAGATCCCATTAGACACAGGCGGATTACGGTACAGAGAGTGTATACACACACACAAACACACACACACACAAACAGAGAGAGGGAGTGCAAGGACAGGACATCACAGCCATGGCTTCGTGCCCCACCGTGCTTAAATAGAGACCTGAAGTTGGCACTTATAGAGGCGGCTGCTTTTTTTAAATCAGGCTTCTTTCGACACCCCTCTTTTATAAAGATCACAAGGATCGGTTCCTTTTTTACCACTCTCTCCATCTCCTTTGATATCGCTGACATTTGCTCTGAAAATCAGCCAGTATCACACCTCATGTGATGACACATTAATGTTGCGTCATCTCATCCACACCAGACCCCCGAAAATGAAGGGGATCGCTGGCCGCCACCGCGGTGATTTAGCATTCTGAGCGCTGCCTCCGCGGCCAACTGTCTGCGGGCTTATCTGAGCCTCCTGGGGGTTGCTGGTGTCTCAGCCCACTGCCTGGAGGCCCTCCGCTGGGGCCTGGAGGAGCAAATGACAGTAGGAGAGAGAGAGAGAGAGAGAGAGATGGGAGGGGAGGGAATTAAGGAGAGGGAGGGAGGAAGGGAGTGATAGAGGCGAGACAGAGGAGGAGAGGGAGAGCACGAGCTGGAATGAAATGCTCTGCTATAAAGCTGTCAGAGCCACTCACCTTTTCATATAAGGGAGCTTATCTCCCCCGGAATGGCTGCTCGTGTAGCGGTCCTCTCGCACATAAATGCAGGCTTATGGATGAAAACTTGGCTGTATATATTTAAGTCAGCGGGTGGAGAGGGGGAGTGGGAGTGAATTGAGGATTATAGATGTTCTGCTGCTGATAGTTTGACGTGTTACGGTGTCTGGGGCACGCAGATCAATAACTGTAGCCATTTCGTTGGTGTGAGCTTGTTTTGTAACTCCCCCCGCCTTTCTGAAGAAGTTGTTTTACTCGCAGGCCCTATGTGGACTGTGGAGAACACAGGAAGGAATATTCATAGACGATTTTTCTTTATTTGCCAGAAGCCACTTCTTCTTTCTTAGTTAGACATCGAGTCTGCCTCACACTCACAACATCAAAAGTGTGTATAAATGTGTAAGAGTATTGACTTTATACTGTTCTCTGTTTTTAGGACACGGGAAAGCTGAACGTCTCCTACTTCCGCTTCGATATCAACGACGCCACAGGCGACCTGGACGCTAATCGCCCCGTTCCTTTCCGCCTCACGCCAAACATCTCCGAGTTCCTGACCACCATCGGCGTCTCCGGCCCCCTCACTGCCTCCATGATTGCAGTGGCGCGATGCTTCGCACAGCCAAACTTTAAGGTAACTTGTCTGCTCCAAAGAAATGTTGCGTTAATATGATTATCCTTTATTTTTAAAAATATTTTTGAAATTTTCATTTTATAAATGAATATAAGAGTTAATCTTTAGATATAGGATTTTACTTTTAATTAAAGATAATTAAAAGCCTGCTTTGGAGCAGCTTTAATCAGTACTTTTACATTAACAGATCACAGAGAGTGATCACCCAGCAGCTCTGCAGAGCATTTTAGCATTCCTTCAGCTTACTGTTTTCGTTTTATAGCCCTTCAAATCAGCACTGTTGAGATGCATCAGGATGCTGTTTTCAACAAAAAAAACCTGCTGTACACTACCTGCTCAGCACCAGACATCAGACAGGCAAAGTTAGCAGCTTGCTGGTGAACACAGCAGAGCGTTTAACGGGTACAGAGACCCATAAATTCCTTAGAGGTTTGTGGAGACCAAAATAGAGCTAAAGGGAGAGAGATATACTGGATATTTAAAGTAAAAAAGAAACGTATTTACTGTAGGTGATGATATGGCAGTGTTGTGATTACAGCCTGTGTCCGCTGTCCCTGAGTTATTGCAGTTATTTGCATCCTTGCATGTAGAAATCACAGAGATTATATTGTATTTAAGTTACACTTGCTCAACTTGACCCAAAGGACACGAGTCTTGGAAAGATTTTAGGAGAAGTGTATTTAAGATGTGACTTTCAAGCGAGCTGGCAGCATCGATGAGGACATATTTCATTTTGTCACGGCGACGCAGCGGTTTGTTGTCAAATTTAAGCTCCTGTTAAATGCTCCAGATGTTGCTCAGCGCTTAAACTCAAACTAAACCCAGAAAGGAAGTTGACTCAGACACAGCCAAACAAAAACAATGCAATGAAAGCGCGAGCAGTCAGAGGGTTGCATGAAGTATCTGCAGCAGGGCAGTAATGACAGGCGTGTGGTGTCTATGTATAGGCCTGGCTCGTATTTTAAGCCTGACTGATGTGGAGGAAGCAAGCGCGCTCAAGATGCAAATAAACAAAACACTCGACAATGTGAACTAGTCGGGGCCAGACGCTGGAGCCTTTTGTGGTCAAAGAAAATGGACGTTTCCAGGGAAAACAGCAAAACACAAGAAAAACGTAACAATCATCCACTCAGATACATCGGAGCCTGAAACCATATACACACTTAAGGTAAGGCTAGGGAACAGCGAGTACCCAGTTAGGTGATGATTGCTAGTGTTGCGGCTCCGTCATGGTTTCGATGGTTATGTATTTCAGTTCCGTGTCACCATAATGGGCTCCTAACAACACAGATTTCTCTGAGGATGATTGACACACCCTTAATTGGACTTAACAGTGTATGTTTGAGATTGGCGATGGCTTCATATAAAACTGAGGCTTGATGCCGTTTCATTGCTCTCATTCCCAGGACGCACGTTTTCATAACACGGTTTAGGAAAGTCTAGCCCAGACGACAGGCATATTGTGTATACATGTGTATAAACAGCATTCCTCCTGCACATAATTGGGAACTTCAGATGGATGAAGTGGTTATCAAATTAGCAACGGCTCTCATGAACCGTAACGAGTTAGCTACCACCTACATTTCATTGTTGTACAATGCTATGAAAAAGTTTATACAGCACTTTAGTTTTTGCATCATTTGTTGCAACACAAAATACAATAGAAAGAGGCAAATGTCCTAAATTACACTAAAGGTCCACTTACATGCTTTTTCTGCCACTTTCAAACACATCTTTTGGTCTTCATCAATGGAAGTGCAAGTATGACCCTTTGGTGACCAGGGTAGAAATCACGATCCCTGTATCTGTCCAAAGAGGCCATTCGAAGCAGAGGCAGACCGTAAGATGTGGTTGAAAGCTCTAGAAACTGATTTTAATCAAGTTAAATGAAGTCAATACTTTGGAAAAGTATCATCAGGTTTTTTTGCCCTAGCAAAAAAAAAAAAAAAAACAAAACACACATTTTAATTGACAAACTGAGACCAAAAAGAAAATGCTATTCTTAACCGTACATCTTCGTCTCTCTCTCTCTCTCTCTCTGATAGGTGGACGGCATCCTCAAGGCAGTCCTTCGAGATGAGATCATCGCCTGGCACAAGAAAACCCAAGAGGACACATCGATGCCTCTGTCCCCGGCCGGCCAACCAGAAAACATGGACTCCCAGCAGTTAGTCTCATTGGTCCAGAAGGCCGTCACGGCCATCATGACCCGCCTCCACAACCTGGCTCAGTTCGAAGGCGGAGAGAGTAAAGTCAACACGCTGGTGGCGGCGGCTAACAGCCTGGACAATCTGTGTCGCATGGACCCTGCCTGGCACCCCTGGCTCTGAGAAACCACAGAGCGGAAAATAAAAGATGATGTGACACGTTAGAGGAGAAGGAGAGAGGGATGGGATGTTTTTGTTTACTTCTGTTACGCATCTGACAAACAGACAAGTTAAATGTTTGCTGCTCTTCACTGTAACAGAAGCCTGATGGAATCAAAGTACACTGAGACAGACCGCTAAGTGGAATCAAGTCGAAACAAAAGCCCCGGCTGTCACGTTGGCAGTCCGAAACAGGGCTCGCCAGGAGTCTTAATAGATATATCTGGACTGATAGAACCTTTTTATGAAAACACAGTTTCTCCTTCGACTTATATTTATTTTTATAACTAAACGACAGGGACTCTCCGTGTGGTGCCAGTCACCCTGTCTTCAGAGACAGTACAGATATTTGTGTAGGTATCAGAACCACTCGCTCAACATTATGGATTTTTTTTTCTTTTTTTATTTAATAGATGGGAAATCTGTTGTTTGCTTCCGCTGTGTCCGCCCGCATAAAGAGCTCACCAGCTTTCCACTTTGATTACCCCCCCCCCCCCCCCCCCACCACCACCACCACCACCACCACCACCATAAAACAGCCATTTGTCCCTTCACGTGTGTATTTGTATTTAATTAACGTGATTAATGTGTAGCTTCTTTTCTAATCCCCGCCGAATGAGGAATGTGTTTGGTCCTGTGAATAACAGGTGATGCTCTTCTAATTATATATTTTTTTTATTACTCACTGCCTGGACTGAACTGTATTAACATGTCTTACCCAAAAGCCTGTTTTCTCTCCATCTGTTTTGTCCTCATTGTATTGTAAGAAAGTAAAAATCCACTGGGCCATAAGCTAGAACAGCTATAATGCAAACGTGTCACTCCCGAGCTGGCTGTATATGCATATTCCCCCCCCCCTTTTTTCTAAAGGTACAATGCCTTTTCCAACAGAAGTATTATCTCTTGCTTTGTAAATAAGCATTTTGTTTTAATAAAATGCTCCTTTTTTTTTAAAATACACAAGCTGTGTCTGCTCTTTTACAGTAACCTCCTGCCGAGTCTTCCTTTACGCTGTATATTAGGGCAATTTCAACCAATGAATCTCAAAAATGAGTTTCATCTCTGTTCTCAATTATCATAAAGAAAAACTCACATTAGTTTTTCTCCGAGTTTTTCTTTCTTTCTTTTTTTTTTACCAGTTGTAAAACAGCAATAATAACCAGTAATCCCCATCTGCGCCTCACATCTACTGCATCACTGTCACAGCCATAATCACCCTGAAGGACGCACTCTTGGATATTATTGCAGTAATAACTCACGCTGTGAAATGACTACAGACGAACCGCTCTCTGATGTTTTAAAAAGTCTACCGCCGTCATCCTTCGCCGTTCGCAGTTAATAGACGTTTACGGAGAAGCGCGTTCAGCGCAGCGGTGTCGAATCAAAGTGCTGCTCTGTCTTGTGGAGGTACAATAACCTTGTGGTCATTCCCTCCCTCTGGTTAGAAAGTCCTGCGGAGGTGTGCGGAGGCATTGCTCTCCTCCCCTGGTGCTTGATTAATGCGTGCCAGTAGATCTCCGAGTGGGCTGCCCTCGCTTGACTTATACACGCTGTCAGCCAGCCCGCCTGCACTCATAAACAAAGGTTATATCTCTGTTCGCCTCTGTACGATCCACATACGCAGCCTCTGTCTCTAAACATGTTTACACACTGTCTCTAACATTTCTCTTCTTCTCTGATCCACACAAGAAAGGGTTCAGCAGCTCGTAGTTTCATGAATTTTCATATCTTCTGGCCTCGCGTTTTGAAGAAACCGCAGTGATTCATTATTTACTGCTTTACTTTTCTGTGCACGTCCAGGGAATAATTGTTACTTCGTCCAAATTTAGCTTTTCTTTCATCTCACTTGGCACTGTGAATAGAAGATAATTCAAGTTGTCCGCTTTCCTGAAAAGGTGAGTCATGACAAGTCTGACTTATTTTAGGCCTTTCAACTTTTCAAGACATCATTGATTTATTTATTTATTTTACATTTTCATTAGGCAAATGGCCTGCATGACAAGGACAGGGTATATGCATAAGAAGGATTAGATCCTGTTGATGCCAGTCAGAAAGTAGTCGCTTCTAAAGCTTTAGGGCAATGAGGAGGTGACACTGACACAGTGCTTAGCTCTGTTGTGGTCTGAAACATACGGAAAGTATGGCTAACAATAGTGGAGAAATGTCTACACACTTCTCACTCCCCACCTTTCAGGCCTACAGGCCTTCAGCTTTTGAAACTCAAAAGAGATTTTAAGCAAGATGCTGATCTGTTACATAATAAGTAATCCAAAAAAAAAAAGCTGCACGAAGGTTATAGAAATCGCAAAAAAGATTTGATTATATATAGATTTTTTTAATTCACATTTTTAACATGACTGAGGGTCAACAGCCACTAGCAGCCCAGTGAAACTTAAAAGCTAATGTCCAAATGCTACCATGCTGATGTCCACCACCTCAGTTTAGCTTGTTAGCATGCTAGCATCTGTTCATTAGCAAGAAACAAAGCACATTTGCTGTACTGGTGTCCTTCCTGTACTAATGTCTTTAGTTTTGTAGGTATTTTGGCATTAACTAAATATGTTTGACCTGATGATGCTGCTGAACAGTTCAGTAATCCTCTGCATCATTGTCTGCGGGTTCATCATCTGGGGAACATGAACGTCTGAGCTAAATTCAATGACGTTACATATAATAGTTGTTGATTTTACTCAGACCCAAAAATGCCAAACTCATGGTGGTGCTGGAAGAGAAGAGTCAAGGACCGCTGGAGACCATGTGATTGCCCGTACAAACTATAGCAATCTATCCAGTAGTTGTTGAGACATGTCAACCTTCACATAAGTGTTGGACTAACCATCCACAGAGGCTGGGGTTTAAAGTATTGGATCAAAATGTGGCCTGTGTACACTGTAATAAAGTTTTAGAAGCTTAAATCCAGTTTGTGTACACTCTCCATTTTCCTTCACCGAACCTGTAATCTTGCGCCTACTCTAAATATAGGACTGGCGCATCCACAAACAAAACACCGTCACTGCAGCTTCTTTTAATTGCAACATTTACTGAAGAGATGTTAAGGACCCTGTGACCTTTCGGCTGGGTAATTTCTCATTTCTGATGTCTTATGCTCGCCATCAGAGTTAATTATCATTTTTACTGACACCGCTGACCAGCTTATTCCAAGATGCTTCGCTTCCTCTGCGGGGTCACGCCGGTTATCAACAGAAGCCAGACTGACCTTGTGACCTGGAACCAGAAACAAGAAAATGATAGTCATATTAAGTCTGAGGCATAATGGAGGGATTGAGTTTCACACACACACACACACACACATCCTGTGCGTTTTGTTCACATTCCTATTGAACGATTGTGTTTGAAGTTCTGGGTGCCTTCTGTTGGGACAGACATCCATTTCACGCCCCAGGTGTCTGTTCCGATTTGAGAGAGATTAGGTGAAATATGAAATCCGCAGCAGCAGAACACACACACACACACACACACACACACACACACCAAAGATGTCATAGCTTCCCTTCTGGGTCTTTTCTTGGCATCCTGTGATGGCAGACAGACATCACAGAAGCAGAGGTGTCAGCTTCGGTGACCCAACCTCCATCTTCCCTTCTCTTTTCTTCCCCTTTCTCTCTGTGCTCATATGAGTGAAGTGGAGGCGAAGGCTTCGCCACCCCCAACCTCACCGCTCCCTTCCTCCCTCTTCGGTGGCGTGAGAGGAGAGGAGTGGAGGTGATTGATGTGCTCCGGTGGGAGTGGAGGTGTAGAGCCTGGATCATCATCAGCACTGGCACAGAGCAGAGATCTCCGAGGACACACCAAAGCAGGAATAGATCCTGGCAGGGCCAGATGATGAAATCTTCCCCCTCCAATGATCCTCATCCCTGCGGTGGATGGCTGAGAGGGAAGGTGAAGGTGAAGGAGGAGGAGGAGGAGGAGGAAGGGCTTAAGCAAGGGGGTGGAGGAAGGAAACTTTTTCAGAAACTGGCTGTTTGCTTTATGTGGCAACTAAGCTGTCAAATTTCTCAAGAGATGCATTTGGATACGGCGTAATAAAAACCTACAGCAGACACATAACTACAGATCTGAGTATAAACAGAACAGAGGTGAAAAAGTACTTTACCAACCAGTCCCGGCCATAACCAATGTGGCACCCTAGGCAAGATTTACGGTGGAGCCCCCTTTGCACCACAGCACTGTCAATTTACATTTTACTTTTTGCCACCCCTTTGTACATGGGGTGAATGCTCTACCAACTGAGCTAAGCGACACCCCATAATGCTGATTATCAGAATGCAAATAAGCAGTAAACTGCAGTATAATATAACATAGGGGAATGCTAAGTTATGAAGAATTAACGTTAATGATGTGCGCTTTAACACTGATGTAAAGTTTAACCCTGTAAACACACATTATGAACTTTAACACAACAAACAAGCAGCCTTACAACGCTGACATATGAAGGTGTGGAAAATGAAAAACATTTGACTGACTATTACAAGCAGAGCAAACGTTAGTTCAACACTCGTCAGTAAAAATGTAGACGATGTAAACACCTGCTGAACAGACCTAATCTTTGGTGGGAGAAGTTACCTACATTATTATTTTCCATAACAGCTGTTAGGCCGCTCCATCGCATTAACTGACGTTAAAACAAGCTAACACTATTTACTTACTGATCATCAAACCGTGTTAGGATAAAAGTTACTATCGTTCAGCAACAGACAAATAAATATATGACACCATCTTTACTGTACCTCTGTCATTGGATGGACGGCGCCCTTAGCATTTGCCTATACTGCCTATGCCACGGGCCGGCTCTGTTACCAGCACCCTAATCCACTTCTTCCCTCTCTTCAAAATTCATCATTCAAGACCAGGATGCCACCAAATCCTTTTTCTGTTTTCACAGCCAGCATTCAATTATATATCACATTGTATCAGGCGCTGTAACGCAGTAGGGGGAGACGCTTCTTTGTATTTTCATGTAAACAAACAGTATTAATCAAATAACGATTGTGTTTTGATCTCTAGCCTGGGAAGCAGCATATCTCATATCTTTAGCTGAGGATTTGTTTTGTTACTCAGAGAAGGAGTCCCATTAGGACTTCTAATGGTATTTCCACTCAGAGGAGTTGAGCTCATTAGTTTGGTGTCTAAAATCTGCCATTATGATTTTAATTGCCCAAGCTGTACACAGCAGTATGGGAAGCAATCAAAGTCACTTTTTTTTTTAATATCTTGGCAAGAGTGATGCAGCAGCACACCAACAATTTACATGCCGATTTAAATTTGTACTGATTGCACAAAAGGACAGCGCAGAGGTTTAAAGTGACAATTTCAAAACTTTAAATGGTTTGATATTTATTTCAAATCATCATGGAACACTTCTGTTTACTGCGCAAAACTGTTTTTCTGTAAACTACCCTGATTGAAATATTATTTAATCAATAGAGCCCGAAACAATGCATAGTGCAGAATAATTTGACGATTTGGGAAATATACTTATTTGCTTTCTTAGCAGAGATTCAGACGAGAAGATTGATTCCACTCTGAATTTGTCAACCAGCCGCTGGTTAGCTTAGCTTAGCATAAAAGACTAGAAATGGAAGAAACAGCAGATGAAGCCTGGGTACTCAAACAAACCACCTGTAATGGCACCTGCCTGTCAATCAAAGTTCCCATGCTATTATACGCAATTATTCATAGCTTAAAGCCTTAATGTAATTTGAACATGTGAGTTCAATAAAAATTCAGACTCACTACAGTTGTCATGAACATGAACATTATCTTTGGAGACCAAAACAGTTTTTTTGTACCAGGCTGTAAACATGTTTATTTCTGCTGTGAAGTTGAACATTTTAACATGGAACTTGGAACCAGCCTCAAGTGGCCGTTCGAGGAACTGCAGGCGTTTCAGCACTGGCTTCATTTCACAGCTGAAGAGGTTGGTATAGCATAGAGTTGTGAAGCTGAAGGAGCTATTTGCGACAATTTTATATATGTTGCATGACTTTAAATTAGGGTTTTAATGTAGTTTGTATGAAACTCCAAACATATCCTTTGCAGCATCGCCGGGGCTGACACAAAACACGAGATCAACAATCTTTCCTGCTTACATTCACACCTATTGGCAATTTAAAATCACCATCATTAACCTGCACGTCTTTGGACCAAACCAAGAACTTTCTTGCTGTAAAGCAACATTGCTAACGACTGCAGTGGTTAGTTTGGATGAAGGTTTCGTCAGTACAAAAGATTAACAACCTTGTTAGAAAATGCCAGTGTACATAAAACTCTGTTTTCACACCGTCTGATGATGTCATCGGGTGATTAAACTGAACCGAGTATGAAATGGCAGCAGCGACATCGTTCTTCTTCGTTGTTGTGTATCGCCAGTTGGCAGCAGCAGCAGTACTGGAGTGTGGAGCAGCAGGGCGTGATTAATTATGGAGTACACTTGGCACTGAACACCACGCTGAAGTGGTATTATTATAAGTGTGTATGAAGTGTTGGTTAAGGGTATTTCACGCTGGCATTTTTGGGACACATACTCAGTGTGAGTACATCGTTTTGTAGCCAAGATTACTATACAAATTCTCTCCAATACTGTCTTTGGTAGTACTTTATTTAGTTAGGATTAGACTTGAAGCTCTCCTACAGTCCAACATATGGTTGCAAGTAGGTTGCAGGTGAACAGAGAGAAGGTAAGGGTCCAGTTTTGGAACAGACAACAACAAAGTGAGCTAACAGTCCTGACTAGGACGAAAATACATGAAATATGAATGACCTGAATTCTGCCTTGTCTGACTTGTTGCAGTACTAAAAATGAGTGTTGCTAAGCTTTGCAGTTGTTCCTCTGAATAAACTTTATAACTTTCCTAACATCATAACCACTGGATCTTTTCCGTTCTTCTGTTTCTTGTAACTAGGCTCTCAGCCCGTTTCCTGCTTAAATCAAATGCTTTAATCACGCAAGTGGACGGCTGAGTGGTGTTCACGTGATTCCTGAATTCGATGTCTAGTATTTAGGACATCACAGTGCATCAGATATCAATTCTTGTGCGGTAGGGCTTGGTGTGAACCTCTCTGCTCCTGCTGCACACATTGATTCAGCGCTACGTATCTGGAAATGTGCTGACTGCTGTCAATGTTACTGCATGAAGAAAACAAGGAGGCTCTCCAACCTGCAAGTCAATTTGGCTTTGGAACAAGGAGGTTCGTCAGAGGTGTATCTAATGGTGTTTTATCCTGAAATATCTCCTAGGATAACGATGGGGTGGTGAGGCTTTGAAGTGCACACAATCACAAGTCCTGGCTTTCATACATACTTCAGGAGTACAGAAAAACATTGACTTATGAGCCTCTTTCTTTCTCAAGCATTTTTTTAGTTATAGAAATGGTGCAAAGTGACCAGAAATGGTCTAATTCTGTTAATGCTAACAGGCTGATATTTAGCAGGTATAATATTTACCATGTTCAGTATCTTTAATTCAGGGAAAGCAACAACCTACAGTATGAAGTGAAGTGCCAAAAACTGCAGTTTCCTTGAATGGCCACTTGAGGCTGGCTACAGAACAAGTCAGTCTCCATAAGGTTCCATAATAATGTCCAACTTCACAGCAGAAACAAACATGCTTACAGCCTGGTACAAAAACAGACAGGTGGGTGCCGTTACATGTGGCTTGTTTGAACATCCAGGCATCATTCAGCCCACCTCAGCTCCATCAATTATCCACAACTTTGGGTGATGTCATGGATAGGACATCCATTTTTATATTGTCTTTGTTTCAAGGTATTAGCATGCTAACATTTGCTTATTAACACTAAACATAAAACCGAGGCTGATGGGCAATGTAGTTCTTTTTGTCATAAAGTATTAAAGAAAAACTTAATGGCACACACGTGCGTTCATCCTGAGGGAACCATGAATGTTGTTACCAGATCTTGTGACAATCTATCCAATAGTTGTTGAGCTGTTTCACTTTAAACTACAAAATATCAACCTCACGGTGGTGCCAGAGGAGAACTCAGAGAATTAACAAAGTCGTTAGGAGTCATCCTCTGGGGACCATGGTCATCTGTACCAAACTGAGTAGAGAAGCAAGAAATCTTTGTGGAGGGGAATGTGGTGGACCAACAAACCAACACATTGCTAATGTGGCAAAAAACTCAAAAGTGTAAGTGTAAATATATCAATAAGAATAAACATAATGACTTCAAAGTAACAGAGATCAGTGTCAATTTGGTTAATGCCATAAATAATGGCTCATTGAGTAATCTATAACTTTACCTCCGATCAGGAATCCATTTGTAAAATGAAAGTGTCTCTAGGATACAAACTCATATCTGACTCATGACCACATTCACATTATATTTTTCCTATTACCTTTTGTAACAATGAGAAATGTTGTAATAAAATTTCAGCTTCACTCAGAGGGTACATTTCACACAGATCTTCAAGCATGAACTTTAAAAAAAAATTACTCAGGTATCTTTCCCAGGTGATGAGATAAATTTCATAGCTTTTTGAGTCAAGTGAAAAAGTAATAGAGAGAATATATCATATATGCCAGCAGGAATAAATCAGTGAAAACTGTTTTATTTGAGGAAAATCCAACCCCATGATACTCTTACTGTTATGATCAAACCATTCCAGGACTTATTTTGTGATGAAGTGGTGTAATATTCTTTTTGGTGCACCGATTTCCCTCCAGTCTGCCTTATCTGCTTCTAAAGTTAGAGATTTCCCACCTTTTCCAGACTCACTTTTAACAACAGCCCCACCATACCTGAATGCACTAAGGTACATATTATATATGTTGGGATGGCAAAAACAGTAGTTACGGTGATAGATAGTACTATAAAAGCAAAAGAATATGTTTTTCAGTGCAAAAGTTGTACTTGTTATTCAAAATGCAGCCTGACTTTGGCTTCAGTTTCAGTCGTCTAACAAGTTGGTGCATTCACCTGGTGTCCCTAGCCTAAATCATTCCTTATTAGATGTGTCAAATCAAAAGCAGAAGGGCTGGAGTCAGGAAGTTCTGCCCCGGTCGATTGAGAACACTGTTGGTGGGGAAATTGGCAGCTCTGTTTCTTGGATAAAGGATTTCTTCCTGTATGACTGATGCCTTATACCGCTGATACAGTTAATAAAATCACTCACATTTTAGCCACACTAGCAGCTCTAATGATGGCAGCGCCGGCCTGTCGGACCACCACTTTTCTCCAGACTGAAATATCTCAACAGCTATCGGATGGACTACTATTACCTTTTGACATTTTTTGTTCCCAGAGGATGAATCCTAATGCCATTGGTGATCCTCTGACTTTTTACCCAGTGTCGGTTGACATTTAAGTGACATATCTCAACAACTATGGGGTGAATTGCCGTGAAATATTGGTGCAATCTTTCTGGTTAGCCAGTGGATGGATGAAGCTGAGGCAGTTTTCACAATCCTCCAAAAATCCACATTGCTGTTTATTGGCAAAAGTTGTTCTTTGTAGTACTCTGAAACGTCTAATTCGAAAATGGGCACAACTGCATAGTGAAGATGTGGAGTGTGGATGGAGCTGAGGCAGGCTGAAAGAAGCCTGGTTTGCTCAAACAAGCCACTTGTGATGGCATGCACCTGTGAATCAAAGCAGCCAGTCTTACGTCTTAATATAATTTGAATGGCTGAGTTATATATAATCCTTGATACAGTCATGAATTTGGAAATTAGCTAGACACAGCAGCCAGCTAATATTACTTACTCGTCCAACAGCAACAAGCCCAGTTCACAGCTCAGACAGCCCGGCTAACAAACTGAGCTAACAGCAGCTATTCTTTGCCATCATAAGTCAAAATTTCAAATTGCTAAGTACTGCAGTAAACTGCAGGTTTAAGACCTGCAAACCTCTATTTTGTTCTTAGACCTAATTAGCAAATGTTAACATGCTAAACAAAGATTTTGTAAATATATGCACTTTAGCATTGTTGTTGTGTGCTTGTTAGCTACCGACTAAACATGTCAGATCGTCTATGTTTAGCCTAATCCAGAATAGACAACCAAACAACAAATCGTGTCTAGTTACACCATCTGTGTCAGGTAGATGTTTTTCTTTCAGCGTGACTGGTGGGGTTCTGACTTTGCCTGCAGCTCCTGTGGTCGCTTCATCTCTAATAAGGCCTTTAATTGCCCGCCATCATGGGCTTCTCGTGGACATGGCCAGCAGCAACAAAGCCGTCTCCCATCAGCACTCCCCTCCATCCCGAGCCAATTAATGATTCCCTTCCTAGGATGTCCTGATCAGACCAGGCAGAGAGCTGCTCAGCCAGGTTGACAACTGTTCCCCCCCCTCCTCCCTCCTCCCTCCTCACCCTCCACTCATCCCAGCATCCTCAGCACTCTCCCTCTCCTCTGCGCCCAACCGCGTGATTTAATTTGTTTGGTAATATCAGGATTGGCATGTTCAGCCCAGCTTCACTCCAAAGTGAAATTGGACAAGGGCATTGGAGCTTCACCATGTAAAACCGGCTCACCTTGACAGCTGCTTGAGTGGGCAGCGGATTGCAGTAGAGTGGAGGAGGAGGGAGGAAGAAGAGAAGGTGGTGGTGGGGGGGTGTGAAGGATGTACCTGAGAGGAAGGCAGACACCAATTCACTTCTCTCTTTTCCACAGGGGAGTTTTGTGTCAGGAAGGGAGCCAGCTATGAAGACGGAAGCTGTTAAAGTGGAGACAAAGCACCAGGTGCTTCTGGGGACCAATCTGCTTCACAACAATGTGCTGGAGCTCGTCCAATCTGTCCAATAAGCTTCCACGGAGACTCTGGCAAGACAGCTCATCCTGTGGTGTGTGATGGATCTCGCTGTAATTTGTCACATTTATTTTGTCAACTCAGATCTTCAGACTCTGTTTGATCGTGGCGATCACAGATATGTGCAAAAGAAAGATACTTATTTTTGATGTCCAGAGTTGCACAATCCTCCCAGAGTCAGCCACAAAAGTTGTTCTTTGTAGTACTCTAAAACATCTAATTCAAAAATGGGCAAAGATGTGGAGTGTGGATGGAGCTGAGGCAGGCTGAAAGAAGCCTGGTTTGCTCAAACAAGCCATCTGTGATGGCATGCACCTGTGAATGAAAGCAGCCAGAAACTTAATTGTGCATAACGGCTTAATATAATTTGAATGGCTGAGTTATATAAAAATTCATCCTTGATACAGTCACAAATGGGGAAGTTAGCAAGATATACAGTGGCAGCCAGCTAATGTTACTTTCTTGTCCAACAGCAGGCGTCTTTCTTTCAGCCTTTTCACACAACTAAAAGTCAGCCCCAGATTTAACTTATCTGCCTGTGTGGCCACTTTCTCATTTTCTCTTCCATCAACATCCCCTTCCCTTTATGTCATTATGTCCATAGAGGATGCTGAGCCTGGTTACATTGCCCACTTGCCCCAGGACACGGACAAATGCTGTCGTGCCAGAACCTGAGCTGAAAACCTCTTCTTCTTTATGGTCCAAAACACCAGTGTCCCTCGGTCCTCTGAGCTCACAGTACAGATGACCCAGCTAAGAAACTGAGCTAACATTAGCTAACAGCAGCTTTAGTTTGTATCAGTTTACTTTACTGTCCATCAAGAAACTCTGCAAATCGACTGATGCACAGCAGCCGAAGGACATCAGACGGAAAGCAGAAAACATTTTCTCCATAAAATTTGATCCAGTTTCCCCCAAAGACATGAAAGTACTGTAAAGTGTTACATACTTCTTGCAGGTGGTGACTGATGCAATGTTGCTTTAATATGGGGGCTTGATTTAATCTGTAACCAGCCTCAAGTGGCTGTTTGAGGAACTTCAGTTTCTGGCCATGGGAGTTGCCGCTTGGTTAAACCAGCAGGCAGAAAGAGAGAGAGAACAAGCAGGTACTAAGATGAAACATGATGAAAACGGCTGCAGCCCTTTCAAAGTAATTTGGAAAAACTAAAAATAAAAGCGCATTCGGCACCGTTCAACCACCAGGGTCACCACAGGGGAAATTTCTTCACTGTGACAGTTCAGCGTTCCTGAAGTTCAACAATGATCACGCAGGGAGGAATTCAGGTATGTAGGTCATCTAACTAGCTTTATGCAGATGCACATTTGACTGATGGTAACTCACAACTGAAAGTCACTAATGAAGACGCATGAAGAGCAGTTTGAAACAGTCGGCCGGTGAGCTCCATAGTCAAACTAATCAGTTGTTTTTGGGTGTTAATTTTGGTCATTGGCAGCAGATTCTCCGTCTGTACCGGGATTAGCTCACTGCTGCCACACACCTACATTACTGTGAGCGATATCCACTGAGTTGACTTAACATTATTATCCTCACACAGCAATCCTCCTGAAAAAGGTTCAATAAAGAGGCTGCAGAGGCTGAGAGGAGAAGCCGTGTATATGTCTGCAATGACAGCTTAACAACCCGGCAGACAGACAAGACAACCAGTGAACCTTATTACATGTATATATGGAAAGTCCAGGTCTGTGCCTCTGCTCCCCCACTGTAACTCAAACAGTAGCTCCTAGACCAGAAACATGCTGAGGCAGCGAACAGCGATGGTAATCTGATTAGTTTCCTCAAAACTTTCATGCAAGGCAGATGGCCATCATTTGTGACTATGTCACTCTGTCAAGGCCTCTGTTGATCCTGATAAGTCGTGGCGTCTTGACAGACAGTGATGAAGAGCAGGAAAAATGCGAGTCCCTGAGTGTTTAGCTGACTCTGCTGCTTCAGAGCATCAAATCAGCCAGAGAAAGAATCGAAGGTAATTGGTTTCAATAAAATCGTGCTGCAATTGATCATTCTGAGGTTTTGGAAAGTTAGGCCTTTGGCTCACAGATATATACACACACACACACACACATATGCACCCACCCACACACACACCTGGCTCACACCCGTCACGTCAAACCGAGTGAGATGGCCTAGATAGGTAGACGAGGAGACAAGCAGGGAGCAGAAAGGAGCAGGGATCTGAGGCCAGATTCATTTCCACCTCCAGTGGAGGGAGACCACCTATTTAGCCTGTCTGTGAGAGGCCAGGCCACAGGGACGATAACAGATCACAGCCCATCAGCCGCCAGAGCTCAGATCTAACTGATGGCCTTGAAGAAGAGAGCTCACGACTGCGTTTCACGAACTTACGACTTCAATTTCCATATCATTAAGCGTGTCTGCGTTTCATTTCGCTGCTAGTTTTCATAAATCCACAGCGATGCATAACAAATAACAGTTGTCATAAATCCAGCGGCGTCAGTCTTGTGTTTCATTTAAGTTCACACATTAGTAGCATATAAGCTTGTTACACCTTAAGATGCATGGGGGAATATTTTGATGTGTTGCTGGTGCGGACTGAAAAATCTTCCTCTTTTGTTTAGTGAGTGAAAGAACGGAGGAGGAGCCCCAATCTCCTGTCTTCCCACCTCATTACCCACACCTGGATAGGACTGCGGGGGATCCTAATTTAAGTCACTCGTTAGCAACGTCCTAATGCGTTCTGACAGCAACAAGAGAAGGGGATGGAGGGAAGGTGAAAGAGAGCGATCGAAGGAGAAGGAGGGGGAGGGAAGGAGGAGGAGAGGCACGGAATTGTCTTGACAGACAAATGCAGGACGGGGGAAAAAAAACAGGAGTAGAGGAAGCATCTGTGCATTACGAGAACTATTCTTATTTCTTGCTTTGATTTCCATAAAATGAGCATCATCCTAAATCATCCGAGCCCTCCGCTGCTGGCCTCGTATGCATAAACCATTAGATTCCTTTGCTAATGCACATAAACTAATGAACACAATATCGTTTCCCCACTACTGTACGGCGCGGCACAACGGGAAATCAAATAAAACCCTGTTTACCAAATAAATTCTTCTGTGTCTGTTAGGTCTGCCTCTGGTTGATTGTATGTTTTGCAGCAGACGCAGCTGCACGGCAGCCACAAACAACACAACACATCAGCATGCTGGGTAATGGATCGGAAGGAATTATCAAGGGAGTTGGGGTAAATTTGACTTGTGAGAGTGAAGCGTGGCGAATTTACACGTCCAAATGGGTTTGGAACAAGGTCGGAAAGATTTTCAGTGAAAGCAAATCCCTTTGTCTGCCCGAGACGCGGAAGGATATATCCTCCATTACCTTACAATTGCAAGAAACAACGTTCACCAAATCTCATTTGGCTGCCCCCAGTGAAAAGTTTTACAAGATTTCCATATTAGGCCAGTTATATCCCATATTTAGTAACTGAAAGTCAATGAATGTCTCTTCCGCGAGACTGCTGATAAAAGACAATCGTGTGATTCATTTGAGGGGAAAAAAGGGGGTTTGTAGGTCTTTACCAAGTGGAGCAGAAAGATATTCAGTAGCGTAAGTAAAGCAAGCTGAGAAGCTCAAATTGTAGTTCGTCACCAGATGGCATTTCTTTCGAAACTTTCACTTGAGGAGAAGCCAAAAAATGAAAATGCCAAAAAAAAAAAAAGAGGTCCAAGGTTTGACTCATAGCCAGGATTTAGCAGGTGTCCTTAGGTCTTCTGAGTCTCCAAGATGCCCATTATTTCTACATATAACCTTCCATTAATAGTAAAGTCTGAAGTCTGAGTTGGAGACAGTCTGAGTGAGAGCAAACACAGTCCCAAATCCAAAAACCTGAGACAACAAACTGAATAAGAGAAGAGGTTGGGGAGGGAGAGGATCAGCAGGTTCATCTTGATAAATATGAGAAAATGTTCCAAACCCACTCATTAGTCCTGACCTGGTGTATAATTCTGGCTCGGCAGCCTGTCGAAGCGGCGCGGCGAGAGGCAGAGAAAAGAGATGTGATATGGAAAGGCGCAGAGAGAGAGAACAGCTGGTGACAATGCACTCCACGTTGGCATTTGCAGATGAAAAGGGACCTTGTGACTTTAAAGCCATCTAAAGATGAGCGCGGGGAGAAAAAGAGGAAATAATAAGGTGTCAGAATTAATGGACCTGCAATAGATATCACGGGACATTGACACTTGTTATTGATAGCTAAAACTGAAACCACGGGCCAGGAGGTAACTCGAGTTCTTTGTTAAAAATAGTCTCAAAAATAGATTATAAAGCTTGATCAGGGCAGATTTCTTCTTCTGTTATTGTCATATAAGCTCTGCATTTTTGGTCTTGGCCAATGGACATGAACATCAAATTTATCCCAGGGTTTGTAAGTTATGTACTGGCTACAGGTCGGCTTGCTAACTATGACACTTGAAGCCTGAAATAACGTGCACAGTCTGTGAAGCCATGAAGAGAAAGAGAAATCAGTGTATCAGTTTGACCTACACTGTCTGCAACTGTACTGTAATTTTTGTAATTTTGACTCCGTGTAATTTAAAAGCTGTTGCTTGTAGCGATGAAGCTGATGAGAATTATCACCAGACTCAGATGCCGTTCTCGGAGTGGGCAGAAACATTTTTTTGGTCTTACAAACCTGTAATTCCAACAACTCTCAGCAGCCTCAGCAGACAACTTCAACAAACCCACCGTATGTTAGCTCCTCACCAAACAGCAGCCAGATCATAGACAGAAAAAAACATGGAGTGTGTTGTGTGACGTCATCCACAGGTTTCTAAATTCTGGCATAAAAATCTGCAAAAACCTGGATTGTCTGTGGACCTGAGGTAGGCTGAACGAAGCCTGGGTGCTCAGAGCTCAAAGCGGCCACACTGTTAATTATGCATAACTTTAATTCTTAATATAATTTAACAGCTGAACATATATTTATCAGGTTGCCAGAAACACTTAAATGCTATACAATGTTGCTTTATGTCTGTTGAAAGTGTATGTTTTTGGACATGCTCGCTTTATCAGCTTGTGATAAAATGTCAGCGTTAGGTTTACAGCTTGTTGTGCCGGAGGCCAAAGAAACATTGCTTGGGTGCAGCTAAATGCAACTAAATTTAGTTATAGATCTTTGTCACATAATCTTCCATAAATCAGAGATTACAGCTAAATCTACAGTTAGATTTATCTGTATTTTACACACTGCGTAGAGTAGATAGGGATAGGGTAGAAACAAAGATTACCATGAATCTGTTTTTTTTTTTCCATTCACCACAACGACATTTAAATACATTCAATCTAAAATAAATCAAAAGCATCCTTTAAAGACATGTTTAATATGAGGATAATTTTAAAATGTAAGCTAAATATAAAGGTAAAGCAGGAAACCCCAAAATTACTTGAAATCTATCCAATACCAAGGACGTGACCTCAGTATCCTCAGTGGTAGCTGCATCCCTGAATAGTCTTGGCTCCTTTTCTTTACAACTAAATGAGCGAATTCCAAAAAGGTCATTTAACAAATGAAAAAGAACATTTGTAGAGGACTCAGAGGATGAGCACAGTAACATACACGGGCAACTCGAAATTAGATTACTGACCTGCTGAACCAAACCTCCCTGGTGAAACTAAATAAAGATATTTTAGTGTCAAATGTGCAAGATTTGACTCTCATCTATCACTGAATGCACGTCCAGCAGGTGCAACAGGCAGCTAGTTTTAGAGCCACCTGCTCCTTTCAAATCCTATATGAACGATAACACCAAAGCAGCAGCGGCGGCGGCGGATCACACGTCTCGCTTATAATGATCAGTGCTTAAAATGATCATCTGTCCGGACAGAATAAGACAGAGACAGGGGTTGCCGAGCACAGCTTGCACGCCCTGCAGCAGGTAAGATAAATATGAATATTCAGTATAAATAACTCAAATAACTCAACTCAATTAATATTTAATCTTGTCCTTACTGTACCCTCCCATGCTGGTGATGCAGTCTCACCGTTTACAAATACAACAGATCGCTAGTCACACAGCGCTGAATAATTCTCCTCCTGATTGGAAATAATATTGGGAAGCCTGGAGCACAAAGATATGAGTTTTAATTTGGTTTGCTGATGCATTCTGAGGGATAAACAAATAGATAACGCCGTGATCTTAGACAGGCAGAGATGGATTTCCTGGTTACTTTTTCACGGTTGACTTTGTTTGTGTAGCATGTAGTAACACACTGGTAATGAGATTTTTAAACTGAAATGACATTCAAACACTGGTACATATCAAGATGGGTAGGGGAAGCTAATGCGAAGGGAATATTCATAAATAAATTAGAGCTGGTTACAGATCTGTGTGTTGGGGTTTAGCTACCTGCAGAAGATGAAACTGGTTCATCAATTGGTTATTAGCCATTGGCCTTATTTAGCAAAAGTATGAATGAATTAAAGTGTATGCTTTCCTGCTCTAACCTGAGCTGCACTTGTTAGCATGCTATCTAGCACTGGCTATTACTTCTAAGGCCAAGGAGCAAAATTATTAACTACTGCATTAATGTGTTAATGCATAATGCAAAATAATCTCATTCAGGACTGTTACATCCACACTGTTTCATTTCCTCGCTGAGTGGAAGCCGGTCCTGGATGCTATCAGAGTTTAAATGTTAGCTGCTCTGTGCTGCTCTTAATTGGATTTTGAAAACAAAAAAACAACAACAAGTGAACTAAACTAGGATAAGCAACAAAACAGGGCTATGTTAGAACAAAATAAGAGTATGAGTATATAAAAGAACAATTCTTTAATTCTATACATCACTGTATGTCTGTTCACTGTATGTTTTTTCTTAAGGGACCCTTTTCTATCATTATGTACCACTGACAAAGGAGACTAATTGACCGTTGACATATTTTCCATAACTGCTCATCCTTATCAAGGCCGCAGGGGGCTTGAGCCTGTCCCAGGGCTGATGCATAGAGACAGACAACCATTCTCACATTCACACCTATGAGCAACTTAGAGTTACCACTACATATAATATGTCATATTCAGCGCATAACAATAACATTACAGAACAATAGATGAGTTGTACAAGTAACCCACATGGTTAATGCAACAACTATGTTTTATTCTTCCTGACACTCGGCCATCTATTTACTCTTTGTTTAGTTCTCTTCACAGAAATGAAAACAATGCTGAGACATGAGTTTACTACTATACTACTACTTAAGTACTACTAAGACCTACTGTGTATATTTTTTAAGTTTTCTTACAGCTCTTAAAATCAAGGACATCTCCAGGACCCAACCACTGCTTTACTTCGATCATCAGCTCATGAGAAGGATGAGGACATGAAATGTAGCCTCAGACTTTTAGCACAATGTGGCTACGGAGCCATTAAGTGCATGTTCGCCGAGCGGATGTGAACTGAAGCCAACATGGAAGTGCCAAAAACTGCAGCTCCTCAAACGGCCACTTGAGGCTGGCTAAAAAATGAGTTAATCTCCATAAGCCCCCATGTTAAAATGAATAAAATAAAACTTCACAACAGAAATATATTTACAGCCTGGTGTTGGTCCGCATTCATGAAAATTGTAGCCAGAATTTTTATATAATGCATGCTTTCAAAATGCATGCCGAAACCTGTGTGATGTCACAGATACTACATCCATATTTTAAACTATATATAGTCTATATAGTCTCAGCTCAAGGACCCATTGTTTTAAATTTCATCTCAATAATTCCTGAACCACGAGATCAAATCTGTGAGGTCGATTTAATGCCACTTTAATATTATTCCGATCGGCTTCTCATTCTGCACTCGCCTCCTGTTCAGAAATATCTTTTAGTCAAATCCACAGTCAGTGACATGAACCATATTCTGCTTTGTCCTTGTCCAGTGTATGTGAGCTCGTTTCCAGCTAGTTGACCTCTGCCACTGCTCAGAAGGCACTTTCCAGCTATTAGACTAATTTGTTCTGGGCTCCTGCAGTCCTGCAAGAGGAGCAGTGAAAAGGTTTCGGAGTTGAGTGTGCCTTCACAGTAGGATTGTAATTAGCGCAGATTGAGGCACGGTGCCTTACCTACCCCTGTGAGCATGACAGATGCCTTGAATGATAAACACGGTGTGCAAACATGCGCAAACGCTTTTACAGTTACATTTTTAAACCTGAACAAACATGAAATATGAAGAGTGTTGACATTCAGCTTTATGGCAGGATATCGCGGCATGAGTGGGATCACTTAACCTCATAATGGCTTTCTTTTATCCAGTCCAGCTGAGGAGGGGTGTAAACGGGGTCACCCCTTGACCTTCAACTCTCGTAATAGTGTCAGTATCTCAATGAGAGGACTTGTAACACTGGCTGGAAGATTAAATGGGTTTAAAGGCAGCTCGTGTTTCCGAATGTGGGTAGGCGCCCGCGTGCGAGTGCACGTTCCTTCCTGTAAGGCGGGTCAATGACACCGGATCACTTGGAATAGCCTTCTTATCGTTGCTGTTCCACTTGACACAAGGGACAGTTGTCAAATGAATCACATTTTAAGAGCCGCCACCACAACAAATAACCCCATTACCTTTGTGGGAGGATTGAGAGATGACTCCCATGGACTCTTTGCTATTAATAATTAAAAACACTGATGCTGTTGTCACTTTCCATAAATCAAATTTAACAGTATGGTGATGGAGGGTTTGTGTACATGCGACAGCGTGCGCTTTCATCATTGTGTGTGTGTGTGTGTGTGTGCGTGTGTGTTAGCCGAGAGGTGTAGACTGCACAGGAAATGACTTACAACGTGACCTTAGCTGTTTGATGATGGATTGCCGCGTTGTTTAGCATCCCAGTAACAGAATTATTTCGATGAGCTGCTGACAACTTGAGCAACCGGTTTCTACGACGATATGAACTGAACTCGACGTCACACGCACTCAGCATGTAAAAATCAATCAGTGACGAAAGCATAATTTGTTTAATCGTTTTTTATGTTAATGGCGCGTAGCGCCAGGAAGTGAGAGGTTTGTTTACCTGCAAAATGAACGCTAATAGAACAAAAAAAAAAAAAAAAAAGAAGAAGAAGAGAAAAGAAAAACAAAGCATGATATTTATAGAAACCAATTTGCTGGCCACTCCACAAACAATTCAGTAAATGAGTGCTGCCTGTGAGTGCGTGTGTGAGTGAGCTATACAAAACCTTCCTCAAGGCACTCAGCGTTATCACGAAGGACAGAGAGGTAATGTACTGTCACGCTGACACCTGTGTCTTTGAGCCTCCGAGCATGTGTGCGACTATGTGCGCCAGCCAATACATTTGTGTCTATTCTACAGTGTGCGCACGTGTGTGTGTCTGTGTGAGCGTGCATGTTTGCAATCACGTCCTACCCTCTGTGCACAAGCCCACGGGACCTCGGTGATGAATTGTTGACAACCTGCAGTAATTACTGATCTGTGTGCTGATAGCTTCAGCCACCAAGTCCAAGGAGGAGAGATAAAACAGAAGATAGTTTTCAATCTACCAGTTCGTCATATATAATAAAGAGACTGTCCAATTTGATCAACACGGAAATCTGCTCAAACAAATTAATATTGGCCTCTGTTTGTTCCGGGGAGCATTTCTCGCTCTTCTTGAAAACGAAAATCGAAAGCTCTCCCTGGCTGTGACTTTTAACTTTTGCTATCCAATTTCTCTTCTTCTGTGAGTCACATTCCTTTGACAGAGTTATAATGGCGGCGCGATGAAAATAGATGAAAATAATGAATTCACTGTGCACATTCTCACACGAGGCTCTGTAGTTATAGTGTGCCTGATGACATTTAGATAGCATTTGTGTTTCTCTGTGGGTGACCTGTGTCAAAGAGCAAATCTTCTCTTTTCATCTCACTGAATCTCTAATTACAGTGCAGTGAATCATGTTATTTCCTGCTATTGATATCCTCTTACTGACTCAATTTCGATCTCATTCAATTGCAGAAATAGTAAGAAATCAAGTAAATTGTGTATAACTGATGTAAGGATGTGTCGCTTTTCTTGTAGCATCTGTTTTTATTATCAGGTCGCAAATTTGACGTCTCTCTTTTTTTTTTTTTTTTTAACCATGGCTATTTTGGCAGAGCGTGTTAGCCATCGTGCTAGCAAGCTAGCTGGGAAACTATCCCCCGAAAGGCAAAGAAAACACTTTGGATCAAACAATATGGATAATGAAGCAGTTATAACGTCGTTTAGACATAAATGGGTTAATTGAGAAGGTTTTCTAACTGTGCATTCACACTTCTTCTCTAATGTGTTGCTCTAATCCATGCTAATGGGAGGTGTGAGACGTTATGAGGTGGTTTGCAGCTACAGTTTTGAAACTACTCCCTACAGATTTCGTGTTGTCGCGTGTTAATATCCGTCCATGGTGATGCAAGTCTCCAAACGTCATTTTAACACTACTATTTAGGTGTAGGTGTGGTTTTAGATTGCTTGTAATCAAGCTTTACAGGTGGAAATGCACCAAACGGATGGTGGATGAAGGTCAATATTGAGTATTAGCTGAGGGGAATAGTCACTAGCTGTGTCTAATTGCTATTTTGTACTTTATAGCTAGTGCCCAGAGAGTTGATCAGATCTCAGCAGATGCAAACAACAGCTTAAAACAGCAAGACCAATGCATGAGTGACGTCTCCCATATGTTTCTGAAGCGCTGTTTTGAAGCTCAAAATATGCCCTGAACAGGTGCTTTAAAAAAAAAAAATCATCCTCAGTACAATTTTCTGAACCAACCTGTGAACATGTGAAGTTGAGCATTTTAAGATGCATTATACGTATGGAGTCTGACTCACTTCAGCCTCAAGTGGATGCGCAAGTCTTTAGCACTTCCACAGTGGCTTCATTTCCAGCTGTGGAGGTTGCCGCTCGAGCAAAGACTGAATCAAACTTGTGAAGTTGCTAAACCAAAAGAAGCTGAAAAAAATGCACTGCACATCTTGCATTCCATTCACAGTCATCAGACCTGTTGTTAAGATCCCTATGAAGTCATAATTGATGGTTATATGTTTTTATTACATATGTATAGTGTTATGTATGTCTCCTATACACTAGTATCTGGCCCATAATGAAAAGAAAGTCCTAAAAGTTTTAAGGTATTCTTCATGATATTTTAGAGTTTGTCATTTCCTGGTAAATAATAAAAAGTTGTTGATGACTCATCTTGCACTGCAGGGCGAGTACTAATTTTGCATCCAATTAAATGCCTTCTCACTTATGACGCGGTCAGGATGGAGTGATAAAGTCTATGTGTGATTCTGAGGGCGGCTGGCTCATAATATATTTGCTAGTTTTCCCTCTGATGTCCTCCGGCTGCTCAACTTCACCCCTGTGTGATTTACAGTTTCCTGATGGACAGCTAGCTTTAGCCTAACTCCTGCTGAAGTATAAGTGCTAATTGCTAATTTACTGCTGCTAAGTGAATCTGCCGTTAGCGGGCAACAGGAATGGACGGGACTAGGTTCAAGCACCGCATCTGAGACTAACAGAGAATAACTTTGCACGAACCGCTAACTGTCATTAGCTCCATTAGCCATCTAGCTAACTGAACTGATTGAACCCAGCATGAAAGTCAACTCTGTATTCCCTGCCCGACTAGCTACCTGGTTTCGGAGGTTGTGTTTAGTCACGGGAAGGGTCGTGTTCACAAAAAAGTAGACGCTGCCTGACGCTAGCTCATAGTGCCAGCTAATATCAATATCTGCAACAAGTTCTTCCCTATCTGACCATTTTTAAAAGAAACATGTAAATATGTGGAAGCAAATATAGCACTCTGCTTTCATTATATACTTTAATATAAAAATATTAATTAGCACCATCACAGCGCTGTTCACTAATTAGCCCACAGCGTATGTACGACGTTCTTTCATGCCCCAAAGTCTCCTACCGCTGGACACAGGACACTTCATGAGGACTTCTTTATTTCCTTTTTTACAGCATTTCATTCGCTTTACTACTTTATGCTTTATAACTCGCAGCCACCATAGTGACACCAGAAATGTATTAGCCAATAAATAAGTGCACCAACATCAGTGAACATTTTTTTTTTTATGTTATCCAATATTTTATCTGCCTTTTTCTAAATCAAATGTCTTTACATCAACCGTTCATGACTTTATTAAAACAATCACAACTTTAAGAGCAAATTTATCAGTTCAGTTCTACTTTCATGGACTCTATTACTTTTTGCAGTTGCTTGCTCCATTGTGGCCAACTATTTTTGGCCAACGAGTCTGTTTTCTGTCATCTTGTTGGCTGAGTCCCCCCCCCACAGTGGGAACATATGGTAACATCTTAGAAAACGGAGAGAAACATGTTGCGTCACCATAATCAGATCCACAAAGGTCACTGTGCTGCGGCTGCTTCTGCATTTGTTTTGTAATTACGCGGATATCACAATGATGCATTAACTGTCACGGATACCGGACGGAATGCAAAATGTTAAGTTATTTTCCCCGCGATTACAGTTAATACAAATCATCCGCTCTTTGTGAAATATATTCTGCTGTTCCCGAATCAGTTGCTGGGCGAGGTTGAGGGACTCTCAACCAAATCAATAGCTTTAATGTAACAATTAACATCTGGCCATGTAATTGATTAGCTGCCTATACTGCCACCTGCTAAACAGATGTGAGCTGAAAAGTAAGCTTTTGTAGCAGCTGTGGGGAATAAACAGCAAGAAATATGAACAATTTAGGCAGCTATTGGACTCGTAGGTCATTCAGAGATGAAGTGTAAGACAATCTCACTGGCGACAAGCCTCAATGTCTCCAAACTAAGCAAAGATCAAGCAAAAGATGATTAGATTTCTCTGCCTTTCTCTGTCTCTAACCTCCACTTGACACCCCGAGCATTTCTCTGCACTCCATTCACTTCCTGCCGTGCTATTCTGCTGCCAAACTGTTTGCAAAAGCCCGCACTGCTGATGCAGGATAGCTGTGGACTCCTCTCCAAAACGTCCTCTCAGGTGAATATCACATCCAAAAAGTGCCGAGTCGATAAATAAGTCCTCGCGGAGAAGGCTCTGATGTTGGGAGGAAAACAAAACTTCTTAAGAAAGTGTGGACGGAGAATATCTTTGTTGTCTGAGATGTGCGTTTTAATGTGACAACATCAGCTCGGACAGAGCTGTTCTTCTTCTCGCACAGATGCAGCTGGCTCTGCAAAAACATTTGAGATCTTTCTCCTTTGTCCTATTATTATTGTTTGACTGTGTGCGGGGGCTGTTGGCTATTAAATCAGTGAATCATAGAGGACATAAGAACAGGCAAAGACCTAGGGGTGAAATGATTAGTTGTTTAGTCATTTCCGATTCTCTGCTTTCAGCTTCGCGGGTCGTGCTTTTCCTTACATTTCCAGACTTTTGTTTGAATAAAAGAAGACATTTCAAGGTTTCACCTTGGCGGATTAATGAATAATAAAATCAAAATAATCATTAGCCGGAACGCTTTGTCATCTCTTCCCCCTCTCATCAGCATAATAAGTGCAAAACCACAAGTTATAAAATATCAAAGGGGCTGGAGAAAGTCTTCATTTTGATTAATATCACGCTTTGTTTGGCCCTCGTTCTTTTATTATTATGTGCGAGACATAATCAGCGTGAACAAATTAACATACACCCACAGGTTAAGAACATTTTTTAAAATCAGTGTCTTTTATTTTTAGCTCCTGCAGCATCTTTCTGATTCGCCTCATGCTATAATTAGTTGCCTCTGCTTGATTGCATTGGTTTATTGACTTTTTTTTTCATTTAGTGTTTACTAAATATATAAAATGGAATGAATTGATAAGTATGATAAACTCAGCTGAACTCTAATCTATCATCAATATGTATACTGGAGGGATTATTGGTGATTATCAGCCACAGCTGCACACGGGAGGAGGAGGTTTTGCCGTACTGGATGCGCACACACATTAATACCGACGCTGCCACCAGCGTAGGCATTTTCTTAGTGCTGCCCACTCCCAGGCTCCGTGCTCAGGTGGCAGACAGAGTGCAGGGATTTTAATGCTTATAGTGTCCTGCTCTATCTTTCTGATGCTACAGCAGCTGTGAACTGAGCCGTGATACAGCTCCTAATTAGACGCGATGGTTTAATCAGCCTAACAAGGCGCAGTCAGTCAGTCACTCCGACAGGCTCCTAATGAACCAACAAGTGTTTGCAGTGAAAGGAAGCCTCATACTGTGTGCGGATTGTTGCACAGCCGTGTGAATGGATAGGAAAGCAAAGTCTGCCTCCAGAGGATTTCTTTTTCACTTACTTGCAGCATGTTGCCCGAAAGCTGATCGATAATCGGCGAAGACAGTGCTGATAAAAATATATCTGATTCTTGGTCAGCAAGTGGTTTGATGATTACACAGACCGGTGTGAGAAGAGGAATAATGCAGACTACTACATGATTCAATATAATAACTGCAGATGTCATAGAGAATGTCCTTCGCCTTAAGGAGGGCTATTTAAATAAATCCTATTATCAATATGCTGAGGCAGTTTTTACATCACAGAGGAAAAGGCGTAGAGAAAAAGCGAGGATGAGGAGAAAGAGTGAATGACAAAGAGGAGACGGACAGACAAGGAGGACGGGCGAGATGTAAAATGGTGTCTAACAGAGATGAGAAACAAAGAAGGAGGGGCGGAGGGCTGAGCAGATACGATAATAGATTCACTACAGAGCCAAACCAATTTCCATTCTTAACCTCATCCAGACCAGCTGATGATTAAGAACACTGCCGGGGTCACCTTGTTTCAGCTCTCTTTTCTCCGGCCCAAATTAGAGACACTTATGGATTCATGACATGCAGACAGTGGGTAGAGTCACTGTGGATTATATACCAATTTATTAACCACAATGCTCTGAGTTAATAAGACTTGCTAGGTCGCGTATGAGAGTATGCAAAGGAAGTCTCTTTCTGTGTTGTACAGTATATGTGGAAGATTGGCGGTTAGGTACAGACTCCCAATCAGGAGACTTGTTTTCGAGAGTTGTTGACTCACCTGCATATGACCTGAAAGGATTTTGTCATGCAGATCTTCAAGAGGCCCTCCAGTCATTAAATACTGCATTAACTGAAAGTTGAGCAGTTTTTTAAAAGAAGACAAAGAATAGTTTGACATTCTGGAAAATGCACTTGATTTCTTGTCAAGGGCTACAGAAAAAAGATTTATCCCACTGTCATATCTGCATGTTAGCTATGAACCACAGATAGATACAAGGTGTAGAGCTATACTTGGGTTTACCGCCCACTTTGTCCATATATATATATAGATGATAGTGATCAATGCTGTGAACAAAAATGTTTTTTTGCCATAGGCTATGGACAAAAAAAATCTGTTAAAATTCATTTATGACTATTTCTATTATGAGTTTGTGATTTATCTGTGGATATGTTATACTTGCAGAGTGGGAGAAACACTATTGCGCATACTCCGTGGGCCGCATAACCAGGAAGTAAACACGGAAGCCAGAAAACCTTTTTTCGGCATATGCACCACTGATGACTGAAAATGGAGGAAGAGAGCTAGCCTGATTTGCCCAAAGGCAGCAAAACCCACCTACCAGCAAATTGGAAAGCTCAGAACGACAATTTGTGGTTTTGTAGATGTGCTGTGTAAGACACAATTCACACCAAATCAGGCTCTGCAGCGAAAAACCTCAGTCCTCCCATTCATTTGTACGGGGGGAAAATGATTTGGGCTGCAGCGGTGGAGGCAGCAGGAGATGTTGGGGAAAAAATGCAGTGACTGGCGATGAAGAGGAAGCAACTTTTGGAGAAAGGCCGCCCAGTGTTACACTGTGGTGGCAATCAGACCAGTCAAACTGCTTTATAGCCTGAAATATCGCTCTAAACGGGACTAAGCTCTCTTAGTTGTGCCCTCGCTTGGCCTATTTCATGGACCCAGCTTTAAGGACTGCGTCTGCCTTACAGTCCTTGCAGCAAAATAGGGGAACCAAGAAGCTTTCAGTTTGTTTAGAGACAGAGAGACAGTGCTGGAGGTCAAGCCTCATAGAGAGTGAATAAGGAGAGGGAGCACAGGAGAAGTGAAGGCATTTCCTGTTTATTATGTTCAGCACAAATAAACACACCAATACATTCCACCTCCACAAAACTCTAAACTAATCACAGCAATCCGACAGAAGATCAGGGTAATTTTGTTGCTCCCCTGAAGCTGTGTAAATAGACTAGTAGTACCAGTAGTAGTTTCAGGGGTGGGAGTCCTCACAAACAAACTGCTTGTGTTGATGTCATTTAGGTAGACCTAACAGGGTGTTCAGCTTCACGTGCCAGCTAGACTATTTTATTTGCTTTGTTTTTCTGCTTGTTTTCTTCTTTTTGAGGGCTCGTTCACATCTCTGGCAGAGATGTATACTTGGAAAGAAGTACTACACAGTATTGAGAGTGTAGTATAGTAGAAGTATAGTAAAGAGTACTATAAAATAGTGCTGAAGATGGTGCTGTTTTCGTCGTCTTGTCAGTTACGCTGGCTATCGCTGCAATCTCCTCTGCAGCTCCTCGTCAGATTACTCCAAACATGCTGCTTTCGCTGCTTTGAAACTCCTCGAGCGGCCGTATTTCTCACAGCTTGTTAGGACAGTGTTGTAGCAGGATTTAGATTTTTCAGGACAATCAACATCCGAAGCCAATCTGGTATTCAGCGAACTCTCGCGCCGCACTGATCTGAGGAAGGTCTGTTTTGCTACGACCAACAGATCTAAGCTCTCTTTCATCCATTCCCCCCGCTGACATCTTTTTCT
Source organism: Nibea coibor (assembly GCA_023373845.1). Classification (NCBI taxonomy): domain Eukaryota; kingdom Metazoa; phylum Chordata; class Actinopteri; family Sciaenidae; genus Nibea; species Nibea coibor. The sequence goes on from CM041728.1 coordinate 13,153,122, forward strand.
TCTGTGGGCTCATTTATCCCATTTGAGTGTAGCACAGTGTAATCGAGTCCAAGTGGAGAGCGGAGCTGAAATTGTCCGCAGTACCACCGCGATGAAAGTGGCGTAGGAATCTCCTTTTTGTTTTTGAATCATTGTGGTCATTTCCATTGGTTGACTCCCTGATGTGAACGCTTTCTGACTCTGTGTAATCCCGGAGGAATATTTTACATAAAGTTGGTGTAACATTTCACCTTGTGACCATGTAAGCGACAGTGCTGTCCTGAAAGATAACACGTGTCCCCTGCTCGGTTTTACCCAGTAATAACTACATTATCACTGTAAAGCCATCTGGGGAATATTGGTCTTATCTTTAATATTATAATTAGCTAAGAACATTTAAATAATCTCCCAAATGGTGCAAAAACATGTATCGGAAAAGAATCCCGTCCAGGGGAAAAACAATTAACAGCATAATCAGCGGGGCCGACTGCCTCACTAATTGCTGTCTGTTCTTACTGACCTTGTTATCACACACACACTCACACGGAGGTAAACTCTACACTGATGCATGATGGAGATATTTCCTTGTGACTTAATGTGTTTTCCATTATGCTGTGGTGAAAAGGGACCATGATCTAATGAGTTTGGATTACAAAAAAAAAGAAAAAACGCAAGGCCTCTGGACAGAAAATTACACATGAGGACCTGAGAGGGAAAAGAGACTGAAGTCTGACTTCAAATAAATGACAGTATTTTCTTGGATTACGCTCTTGATTACAAGTTTGATGACTATAACGTAGGCAGCCCTGTATTCCGCGCACACCCTCGCCCTCCCACATCACTTTTCAATCTTATTTTGCCCCACCTGAAGGGCAGACATTACATGATTTCCAGTAGAAAACACCACATTACATCCTCCCTTCAGCATCCAATTTCCTTGCGGCCGCCGTGCGGGCTAACAGGTTAATAGGTTCAGTGGTAACCCTGTGGTAAATTGGTTGCTTTGCAGTGGTTAAGGGAGTAATCTAAGTGGCTGATTGCAGTCCACTCACCTGTCCTGATCCCTGGGGTCGCGCCATCAAACGAGCTGGTCACACCGCTGGCCGGGCTAACAGATGGCTAATTGAACGAGCCGGCGCTTTCAGAGGGGAGATAGAGGAGGTGAAAAAAGCTGAGTGAGACACGGACAAAGGACGCAGGTATGGATGAATAAAGGAGGGATGTAAGGTCAGCATCAGACTCTGAGATCCTGTGGCAGCAAAGTGGAAGCTGAGACATCATTCAAAGCTGCGCGTCTCATCATGCTGTGAATTTAAGACTTTAAATGGCTTTTTTCAAAGCTCATACAGTGAGGCCACACATAATATCAGGGTATGCAAGTCTGATGTTTGTTTTGGATAATGTGAATTAATTCATTTTTGCACTTTGCCTTTGCTTGGAGGGAATGCAGACAGACCAATGACAGTATAAAGAATGGACAGAGCCTGAGTGACGTCACCTGTAGGTTTATGAAGTGCCATTTTGAAGCCGAAAATATGCGCCGCGCTTACCTGTCAATCAAAGCGGTCACAATGTTAATTATGTGCAACTTTGAGTCTTAATATCATCTGAACTGGTGAGTTAAAAAAAAAAAATCACCCTCCCCACAGCTGTCATGGATGGGAAATTACCTATACAGTCCAAAACCGTTGCCGGAGCCAGGCTGTAAACATGTTTATTTCTGCTGTGAAATTGGACATTTTAATACATCAGCTTATGGAGACAGACTCACTTCTGCATTGGCTTCATGTCCCAGCACCGGAGATTGCCACTTGAGGCAGACATATGGACAAGAAGGATGCAGAGGAAAAATAGAGAAATGAAAGAAATATTTACGCAGGAATGGAAATGTAAGAAGTGTAAAAAGGTGGAGGTGTTGTAAAGAATGTGCAGACATGCAGCTTAGAGTCATCTAACCAATTTCCCCAGTTAAAGTTTGAGAAGAATTCAGATTTGTGTCACTGTATTTTTCTAGTTTAGGAACCATTAGCTTATTTAGCATTAAGTTTAGCACAAAGACTTGAAACAGGGGGGAAATAGCTTGCTTACTATTAAAAGGTAGCACAAAACTCACTGAAGCTCACTAATTAACACATTACTTCTCATTTACAGAGACCAAAGCATAAAAATGACAAACACTGTGGCGCGGTGGGGGTTAGTTTGTATCCTCTCCTAGAGAGATGAAGAGGCAGAAGAAGCTGATACTGAGGATGAGTCAGAGGCGAATAGATGGAAGTAGGGAAGGATGACACAAAGAAAGGACAAATGCAGGTAAACAGGGAACAGAGATAAGAAAGTAAAGGTTGCGAGCGGTGGCCAAGAAGATGAGAATAGATACAGAGATGGAGGATTTGGAAAAAGCGAAATAAAGGATACTTTTTAACGCTGTGTACAGAAGAAATGTGGCTGGCTGTCGGGTTATTCAGTCAACATGACCTATATAAACCTTTTGCAACACTCTAGCAAAACACTGTTTGAATAACCACTGCTTTCCTTTCGCCCAACATGACCCCTGCACTGTGGGTCTGAATATTTATAGAGACAACACGCAGAGGAAGAAGCTCTGCTGCACATTATCCCAGTGAGAAATTCATCTGCTATTCCCTCTCGCTGCAATAAATGCTTTACAAAGCATTTTGGACCTAATAAAAAATAATAATAATGCACCACATGCAATTTTTTCCCTGGCGAGAGATCCATTTCGGTGCTAGCCAGTTTCCCTTGCTCTGATTATCACAGTGGCACTGAGCTTTTTCACCTTGACCGTCCAGTCAAATCTGCAGCGAGCTTGAAGTAATGACTTTGGTTTGAAGGGGAAAAAGTTTGAAAGAAACGATTTGCAGTGAATCAGTGGGCGTATGAGGCGTTTTCTCTGCCAGATGCTAATTTTACCTCGCTTTGTCCTGCTTCATTTTCACCATTCGTCGGGCGATGGCAGGCCGTGTTAATCATTTGCCAAAATAAAACCGTTGTCAATAATAGATGATGCTTTCATCTCCATTTTCCTGTCAGCTGATGTGATTGTGTTTGATTCACTTTCCGGCTGGCGCAGGCAGACAGAGCTATTGACATAACTAGGCGGGAAGAGAGAGACAGGTGTGCGCGGCCAAGTCGTCATATATTAAGGCGGTTGGGAGTCAAGCAGGCGAGCCGTCAGACAGGTAGTCACGCAGTTACAGCCGTCACGTATAAATTCAGACAGTCAGGTTCTCAAGCCCAAAGAGGGGGAATGCAATGTTAATGCTGTCAGATAGGCGGTTAGACAGAATCAGGTGTTCAGACAGGTGGTCAGTCAGTTTAGCAGCCAGGTAGATAGCGTAGATATTTATGCCAGTCAGAGAGACGGGCAGTTAGAGCTGTAGGCAGGCTGCTGTGTAGGGAATACAAATAACATTCAGTCAGTGCCGTTACAGCCCTACAAACACAGACAGCATGGCAGATTAGCCACTCTCCACTGACCAGAAGCTGTGGACGAGCCAACGGAGCCACAGAGAATGAATGGATCATTTAACAATAGTTCCCTCTTCCTGGAATGGGTGGAGGACGGGGTGTGGGTGTGTTTGTGTGGGGTTGGGGGTAAAACGACCAATATGGCTGCCAGAAAGACAACTGTGAACACTGGAGGACTGAGCATGGCGAGGTTTGTGTCGGCTGAGGACACAGGATCCGCCGACGAAACCGCAGTTAGTGTCCAGCAAACTTCACAGTGAAAGCCTCGAGTTTTGAGGGAACGCACGTGAGGAGCCGTGAGGTACGTTTTGTACTCTACGTGAATCACAATGCAGGCTGAGAGCTGAGTGTTAAACTGACTGGAATGTCGCAGTTTCAGCCTCATTAGCCAGTCGCTGCCCATTAATTCTATCAAAATGGTGTTGTGATGCAGAGTTTCTGGTGTGGACATTATCGATGACCTTCTCCTCAGCGACGTCAGTGATCCGGCATTCTTATAATAGATCACCTTAGTGTAGTAGACATAGGAGGACGTTGTGTATTATCATTGTGTGATAGTAAGAGGGTAAGAGCAGGTTATGCGACCTGTGGTTGCACTGCATTGTGGTACACTATGGCCACTGCGGGCGGAGAAACCGATATGTCTGTCTCGTCTGTTGATTTCTCATTCTGAGGGGCCGATGTCAAAACATGACGCTTGACATTTAGATAGCGGAGACGTGCGCTGACACACAAAGGGACGTCATGTTTGTGGTGGTACCTCTAAACGCCAAAGAACTTAGAGTGCATGGAGCCGGTTGCTCCATCTGTTCGCATTACATTCACATTTAGAAGAATCAAGGTGCAGTGCGACAAGGACATGTTAGTGCAGCCATGAGTACTATCTCCAGTTGTTGGTAGTGCTAGCAGAGGTGGTGCTATCTGAACAGCTGGGTTTTCGGGACAAGGGACGACGTATTTTTCACAGCATGAATACTAAAAGTTTTTTCAGGCGGGATGCTCTTCATGTGAATAGATGGACAGACGAGTTCTCTATGTGTGGTAACATAACTCTATAACTCCCATGTTTCTTTAGTTTTTCTTAAACTGGTATCTTTGGTAGGTATTTTGTAAATGTGCTAATGGTATAACAAAATTTGGTAGTGCTACTGTACTAACTTTACAACTTTACAACAAGTAGCTTCTGGAACCTCGTCCAAACTTTTTACAGCAGACATTTTGACTTGTTGAAAAGAACAGCTGTTAATAATAACATTAGCGATGTCTAAGCGTCCCAGTAAACCATTGCTGTGTGACAAAACAGAATTCATACATAATTAATTGTATTATTTACACCTGTTTTTCCCCCCCGTGACAAAACGTCTCCTGCGAAAAGGGCTTATTATCAGACTAGGCTGGTAAAAATAATGCTGCAATATGCAACAGAAGGTGTCTTCCATATTCTACTTTATTCTGTTCTTTGGACCTCTATTTTGAATATGCATAGTTAGCACAGAGACTTTTAAATATATTCAAACCTCTGGAAACACTGTTAGCGCCTCTGAATTCTCCTCACATACCTCCTTCTGCCAGGTTGTTTGTTAAGGTATTTTGGCTGCTCACAGCCATTAAATGATAGAGAGAGATTTATTCCAACTCCTGCTCAGGTCAAAAGCCTTGTTTTGCTTCCGGATGCAGTTTAATAATGCCCATAACGAGGGCTGACAGAGAATTAATATAAATTAAAATGGACCAAAGAGTGCCTGCAAACTTGTCTTCATTAATAGGTAAGTGACAATATAATTCTTGTGGGGTTCTCTTGCCAAGAGGCTCATACAATAAGCTCTGTTACAGGCCTGCCGTCCTATGAGTTATTTCATTGTTTTTGAGCATAATTAGCTTTTGATAAAGCTTTATGAGGGGGTGTAGATGAAGGCAGGAAAGAGGAAGGGTAAAATAAAACTGCTCTAACAGGGTATTAGCCTCTGGGGGGTCTGGGCTCTTCGCGTTGTATATTAAGTTATATTAATTTGAAGAGTGGTATCTCTTGCATGGAAGTAGTGGGGTTTCTTTGATGTGCTATCCTCTGTGGTTTTCCCTGAACCATTTTTCATGTAGGTGCTCTACTCCGTATTGATTAGGACTCATAAATTGTGAAAGAGTATAGGGGCGATGGAGAGGCCTAAAAGCTGCTCTAAATAGGTTAATGCCGGGCAGCAGGGAGTAGAGCAGCAAACCAAAGTCTCATCTCAGAGCGGCTCATTTGAAGGCACTGCAGAGACCGTGTATAATCCCCTTATGAAATTAACTAAATGTGCAAGGAGCTCTTTATCCATGTCTGCCTTTGTCTCATACAAATACAGATGCAGCTGAAAGTCTGCTAAGATCTTTACCCTCAGATTTACTGCAGATCCAAATGAATGTGGGAACCAAATAGGTTCCCAGCACACTGACACACTTAGCCTAACCCTTAGGCTGTGTCCTAACTCGCGCTCTTGTTCACTCATTCACTATTCACGATATAATAGACACTGAGCATCTTCCTCCATATTGTACTGCAGATGTTGGGCATCGCAGATCGTCACCTCTTTGCGTCATCACTTGTTTATTAACACCTTGCATTGTTAGCACAGTGCTGTGTGGACACTGAGGGCACTAAAATGGCAGATCGTAATTATAGTGTACTATAAAGCAGGAAGTGATTTTGAAGTATATTTGATAACCCAAGCTGACATTTGGCAGAGTCGCCATAGCAATAGGCACATACCATGTCACTTTCGTGAGTATGATATTTCAAACTAGACTGTGGATATTCCTGCCAGGATTTGCTCTAGGTCCAACTGTCACATGAAACCGTCTTTCAGCGTTAGATTCATATAACTTGATAAAGCGCATGGATTCATTCCAGGAGAGATACTGCAAGCATTTGTAACTGATCCCAAAGTTTGAGAGTCAAATTGGTCGTTGTCAAAAACTCTTATTGAAACAATTTTGACAGTGTTATCATCCTCGGTCTGGAAGTACGTGGTTTCTTTCTTTTTCTGCCTCTGCTTGATTTAATGCAAATCATGTGAGATTTGTTCAGAGAGTTGTTTGTTTTGCTGGCTGGGTAGATATCAAGAAGCAACCTCCGGTGCTGGAAAATGACACATTTGTTACTGTTTGTCTGTTATTAAATTCTATTCAGAGACAGTTATCAGTAACACTGATGAAATGAAGACCGAATGCAAAGTGTGTTATGGGGGCATGAATCTATGAATCCATGTATACTAGTTCCTATTACAGTTGATTATTGAAGTGTGTGTGTGTGTAGGTGAGTATAGGTAAAAAAAAGATAGTTATAAGCCCCATCAACCAACCTTTATATATCTATTCACAATCCTCCATAAGACACTTGGACTTATAATTCATTATAAGTCACATCTACAATGCTGTCTGACTTGATATAATGCATCAGAAAGCATTATGAATGTATCATAATTCAATATTAATGCCTGCATAATGCACTATAGATGTGGTCTTCATAGAAAGTGCTACCCGATTATCATTTGGTGATATAGCACTATACCAGCTGACAAGACCAAGAGATTTTATGTGCCGCATGGCTTGTTTTGAAACATTTCAACAATAGAATGTTGAATAATATCATACACTCATTTGAACATGTCATATTTAAACAGTCGAGCTGCGAATGAAGCCATGCGGTATATGTATGTGTTACACACACAATCCTTCATGTGTACTGTATATCTTTCCTGCTGGTTATCTCCCCTCTGTCAAGACTGAATATATGCTTACAGTCATGTGCTGTGATCCCACAGATACTGATGTATTTAAATTAAAACCGCCTCTCCGCGTTTCCCTTTATCACACGAGCCTGTAGGCTGTCAGTACACTGGTGTGGAGAGGACAGGAAGACGAATCTCTGTGTTACATTTTGTACCGTGTAAAATATATTAGAACACAGGCTGTATGTGTTTCCTGTGTGTTTGTGATGAACGCGCGTGTGCGTGTCCTCCACCTCATCCCGTGCATGGAAATAAGGTGCGAGTTGTAAAGGCGAAAGCAGGGAGACACAGTCATCTGTCTTTGTTCAACACTGATGTCCTGTTATATATCAGAGGCAAAGATGAATGCAGTTAATAGACTGTGACACAGCCATTAACTACAGCTGTAATAGAAGTGTAATGGAATCAAACAGCCATTTCTCCCCTCAGCACAGGCAGGCACAGGTAAATGTTTAAAGACCAGTCGCTGTTCAGGCACCTGTCTCTTCCTTTCACGCTCCTCTCGTTGCGTTTCTCTTTTATCTCACCCAGTCTGGCTCTTTTCGCTTGCATACGTGCACATTTCCCTTTCTTTCCCCTCCCCGCGCATCAGCCCCACCTGCTCCACCCCTCCATTCCCTACTCTCCTGTGGCGTCGCAGTCGTCCTTGAACCTCCATCATCGCCTCCTCGCTAACATCAAAGCGAGCAGATAAAAGTGTCCAGTTGTCCATTTTCCTACTGATACTCGATGCCGCCAGACAGATCCACTGATGTCTGCTTTTATGCCCCGTGTCTTGGGGATAAAATGTGACATATCTCCCCTCGACACCCCCCTCTGTAACCCCATTTGTAATTCTTTGTATATTCCTGTATAAAATTACAGTATTGATTGGTGAAATTGTCGTTTATGTTCGAGCTCTTGAGTTTCAGGAGATAATGGAAGGCGTGTTATGCACCAAGTTGGACAGAAAATCATTGGAAAGTGGAGAGCAGTCATATCTGCACAATAATAATATCCATGTATGAACAATACAGAAGCCCACTGTGAGTTTATGCAGCAAAAGAACAACAAAAAAAATTAACATGGAACAAAAGTGTTTATTGTTGTTGCACTTTCATGTGATCTTGACTTTATTTAGCTTTTTGTGCATCCCTGTGGCCTTGACATCTACATGCAATTCGACATTTTCATTTAAAGCCAGTACATTTGCAGTACATCCTTTCAGAGCTCATCCAGTGATCTATATATGGTGTACTGTAATGTGGATACTCCACTGCTACTGCAGATACAGGAATGCAGTTGCAGAAGATGATACAACTTATGAAAATAGTTATTTTTTTCTGTTTTGGCAAATTGTAATAAAACAGAAAATAAATTCAGTCAATTCATTCTTTATCTTACGTGTGTCACGAACAGCAGCTTCCTATCTTGTACATTTTACGGATGCTTTTTAGGTGCACAGAACATATATGACACTCTTGGAAAAGACAGCCTGAAAATGTGGGTTTTTAAATGTATATTGAAACGGTCGACACCCTCGGCTGATCTGTTAAAGTCTGTCCCAAAGTCTGAGTGCTGGAAGACCAAATGAGCAGCCACCTTCGGTTTGATGTTTGCAACACAGCAGAGCCCAAATGTTTGCTCTGCGGTGTAAGCGGTCAGAAGCTCAGCAATGTGGGAGCTTTATGACTGATTAAAAAATCTTAAAATCAATTCTGGCAGCAGTAGTCTCCTTGCATGCATTGCATGCTGACTGGCATCAACTTTTCATCAGCGATAGTGTGGAACCGCAGCGTGGATGTGTGTCCTAATGTGCGAGCGCAGTAGACTCTAATGCTAAATGGACTGCACTGATATAGCGCCCGTGTAGCCTTCCCACCACATAAACCCCATTCATACACACTCACGCAACACACTGCCATGCAAGGTGCTCGCTGCTCATCAGGACAGAGCTCATTCACATAAATTCACACACTGAGAGCGCACCCTTCAAGAGCAATTCGAGATTCAGCATCTTGTCCAAGGACACTTTGAAATGAGGAGGCACGGCCGATCTTCTGATTGGTGGATCCACTCTACCTGCTGAGCCACAGCCGCCCCACTATAAACAAAATAGGGGGGGTGGGGGCAACTAATTACTCTAGTGCTAGCAGTGGTAAAAAACTTGACACTTGGCACTTTAAAGACCTTTAAGAAAATTATCTGATTTCCCAAAGGGCTTTTATTTATTAATTGTTGGGCTGTGCCATTAATCCCTGTAAAATTCTGCTGATTTATTTTCACACACGCCGCCTCACTCCTGAAAGAGATGTGTGACAGGTTACTTAATTTCCTGTGTCTCATCCTCAGCTGTCTCATTTCTGACATACAGAAGTCAGATTTGGTTTGTTTCTTTTCACCTGTTCTTTATTTTCCCGCCTTTCTCCATCACACTAATTGATTCAGACCCCCTTTTTTTCTGACAGAGGCCTGGTACAGTATGTCTGTGTCTGCGTGCATATCTCACCAACACAGCACAGCATCCATCACAGAGAACGTCTCCCAAACATATCGATGTTGGCTCTGTAATGAGATACGCCTTTGACCACTGACCACCGCGTCGGCTCTTGTCAGCTCGTGGATAAACTGAGAAACATTTTCAAAATGAAACGCTCTTGATACGCCGTATGTGCTGTCGCCGTGGGAGACGTGCTTGAAATAAAAAAATAATAATAACCGCTGCTTGATTCTGTATGTATCTCATTACAATATTAAGAAGAAGAAATGCGCTGAAAAGATAAGATTTGTGTGACTTTCAGGCCCGTTGGCCTTGAAGGACAGTGTTGGCTGTCAGTGACTTGTGAAGCATTTGATGAGATTTTTGTCGGAATCAACTTGCGTGATGAGAAAATATTATCTGAAATGTTCCGAAAGCGACTCGACTTACGCTTTAAAAGCAACTCTTCAAACAAAATACAAAATCACTCTCCACAACCACAAAACTCTGAAAGGAGTTTTTTTTTTTTTTTTTACATTTGCATGCTAACAGGGACATATTTCAGAAATGATTGAGGGTGAATAAGCTCCATCCTGTCCAGCTGAGAACAATCTTGCAATGATATATGAAATGCGTCTGTTTGGTGTTTACCAGAGCTGCGTAGCTGCGTCCTGATTAATCAGGCTCACCTGTTTTCAGCCCCGTCTGGGACTGGACAAACCGAGCAGCGCATCATTACCTGGTCTGATTAGACCTGGATGGCTGCAGACGGCCACAACGGGGCTCTGCACCTGCGTCCTCTGCCAGGTAAAGCTGCATCATAACTTCCCACTATCCCTTCATTTAGCTAGTTAGCTGACTGTTTCATTCTGTGCCCTCTTTGCATCCTTCATTACAACGTTTTATCACGCCCCTACCACCAAAATCTGTGCTCTGCATTTTTCCTGAAAATAATGCAAAATAATAAATGTTTGGCTGCAAACAAACCCAACTGAAAACTGTTAACATAGCGGCTCCACTGTTTGCTGACAAGTAAATCAAGCTCTGCTTGTCCTTCCACCTACTGTCCCCCATCAGTGTTACGAGTCATTGCTCTCCAGAGCACAATCCACCATTCCGGCTGCTTATGTGGCTGCCTGCTCAGGATTTAGTAGACTTGTAAATGATGTCATCCATAGTACGCACACATACACACTCAAGGCCCCTGTCATTTCTCGTGTCGAAATGTCCTGTTAGTCAGACAGATGGAGAATTGCAGCTCTGAAAATTGTGGTTTGCCTCAATTCTGCAAACAGCCACATGTAAACACTGTGGCTGGAGCGCACAGGTGGAGTCGGATTAAGATATTTATCTGTCAAATACATGAAGTCAAACACAAAGTTAGAAAAGCGCAAAATAAATGTTCATATTTCAGACTCATGATGATTCACTGACATTCATAAACTATGTCCTACGTCTGTCCCCACCAGGGTAGCGGGAAACTTAGGGCTCATAATTGATGACCAACTAACCTTCTCTAATCATGTCACCTCAGTTGCCTGATTGTGTCTCAGCAGCGGCGTGCCTGGTTTTCAATCAACCCAAAAGGGTACATGTTACCCCGCTGCTCAGGTAGCAGCCCGCATTGAATTCAAGTCGCTAATGCACGCCTACAAAGTTGTCTCCGGTTCTGCATCCACCTACTTGGATGCCCTCATACAGGCACGCGTTCCTCCAATGAACAACGCCTGGCGCTGCCACCCATTCGCACAGGGCGATCCAGACTTGTTGTTGCCTGTCGGTGGAACGCGCTACCAGTTCTTTCCAGATCAGGGGCGTCTCTCTACCTTTAAAAAACACCCGAAGACCCAGCTCTTCAGAGAGTACCTCCTCTCCAAGCACTACTAACAACTGGACATGTTAAATCCACCCTCCTCTAAAACTGTCACAGTACTTATCGCCGCACTATCATGTCCTTGTCGCACTGTACCTTGATTGTTCCCCTTTTTTGTAGGTAACTTTGGATAAACAAATGACTAAATTCTATGACTCATCATTACCTACATCATTATCTGTGCAATCCTCCATTAGGAATTATTAGGGGAGTACTACTTTGTTCCTCAATCACTTGTTCATTAGCTACTCATTAGTTAATGGTTCACTAGCTGTTCCTCATTTGTTCCCTGGCAAAGGTTTGTGTCCCTTATTGTAAAGTGTTACCATTTTCATCATAAAAAAAACTGAGTGTGCAATCTGAAGTGGTGGGAAATGTTGGCACCATTGCAGTAGAGGAAAGTGCCAGCTCCACATAAACTCCTTTGCTAGCAAAAAAAAAAAAAAATAACCAACCAATATGGGTATTAAACTTTAGAGGAGATATGTGGTGGCAGAGGAAAACAACACCGCCATATTCTACAAGGGCCGCTGGGAGAGGAACTTTTCCTATATATGCGATGCATACATTAATTAAATCACACTGTAAAAAGAAATACTTCCTAAAAAAGCCTGGTGAGTTTAGTGCCGGCGCAGCCACACATGCACACTCACCAACAGTAAAAGAGAGGAGCCGTTGTGTGGGAGGGGGGAGGGGGAGCACACACACGAACACACATGCAGACAGGAGCAGTCAGGCAAGGCAGGCTCACCTTGCTGTGTACTCTGTGAATGAGATGTAAATATGCTGCTCACCTTGCCACCGCGGGATCCCGCTGTGATCAAAGCGTTTTTTTTTTTTTTTCTTTTTCTCAGAGACGTGGCTGCTCGCCTCACTGTGAAAATCCATTCAGAAGAATATCACTGCAGGTGTAGGCGCGGGTGTTTTAATTACACTGTTTGTGCGGATTATGAATGTGTTCGTGCGTGCGTTTTGTGTGTCTCCATTCTAGTATTTCTTTGTGCGTTTCCGTGCAGTGCGTGTGATTCTGCGAGTGTGTTTATGTACATATGTTAGCAGGCTAAATTGTGAGGCTGCCAATGGTATCTCAAAGAGGCAGGTGGATCTCTTAGAAACATCTTTTTCTTCTTTCTTTCTTTCTTTCTTTCTTTTTTTTTTTTACGCAGCAACAGCCACAGTGCTCGCGGGCTCAGAGCCACCTGCTGTTTATATTACAAGTCTCCAGACCATAAAGCTATCACGCAGGTCTTTGTGTCAGCATATTTAACAACGTCTCAGACGACGGTCCAAATACAGCATTTTAGGGCCCTGTGACATATGTTGCATTTCGCCTTTGTAAATTCTTTTGAGTATGAAAGTTTGTGCAAAATATATCTGGCCAGCAAAGGATATTAGCAACCTCATAAATGTTTTATGACAGCAACACAACAAAACTATAGACAGAGAGAGAGCGGTGCCACAAAAACTCTGCGGTGTCTTGAAGATAGTCAAACAATTTTCAAGACCAGCAACTTTCAAGTCTATAAAAATTGATCTGTTTGTCATGAGAGGAGACCCATTTGGGATTCCTCAAGCGTGAAATCTTCGTGAAATGGGTGTATCAATCAGAAAAAACAGAGAGACAGAGATTGGAAGATGATAGAGGGAAAGCAAGAGATGAGAAAGAAGGGGTGAATAGAAGCGCCAGAGAGGGAAGGCGGGAAAAAAAAGAGAAAAGACAATATCGCTCTAATTTAGTCATTGTTCCAGCTTTCCTAAATCCTTTCAAGAAGAAAGGCCGTCTTCAGCCATCTCCGTCGGAGCTAACAGCAGCAGAATAGCACCGGCGCTGTCACAGCAGATATGAAAAGCAATCGGCTCCTGTTACATGTACAAGCGATCTTGTATCTCCTTTATGTTTCTAATAACATGGAGCTGCTGTCAGATAGATGCTCTGTATTTCGCAGTATTGGTGTACAGCATGTGTTGTTCGGGATCCAATAGCCTGGGAACAAAAGCGGCTCAACAAGCATCTTCTCGTCTTTGCAGAGCCGCTAGAAAATATCGTTCGCCGCCAGAGTCACATTTCTAACTAACGATTTTTAGACCCTTCTGAACTGAGGTGGGTGAAACCTCCAGTCATAGACTACATTTGTGCCTCTATGTGTAGGACTCAGTATTAATAATGCAAGTACAATAGGTTTATAACTTAATGATGAGAAATCCAGATATACCACAGAAACAAAGGCTTTATGATTTTATAAAATGACGTGAACTAAAGCTTACCCGACAGTGGAACCTCTTAGCTCAAATGATCAGAATGAGCTGACTTTGTAATGTGTGTAACATGCTAAAACACTGAGGCTAAAGCTACAACAAAGTGACATCCTTATTAACTGATGATCCATAAAATACCTGGAAATAAAAGATAGCAAAAGCTAGTAAAAATGTTGTAATGTTGTAAAAATGTATCCATACTGAATTTATCCCAACATATCTTTGGCATTAACATTTTTAGAGTGTATATTTTGAATTTGTGGATTTTGGAGATCTGTCTATTGTTATTTTATGAGCTTTATTGATATTTTATATTTCACATACTGCAACTGCTACACAAAAATCTCCTTTCCAATCTCCAATTTATATGTATCTTAGACCCTTCTAGGTAGAATGGATAAAAATATTAATTTAGGTGGTTAAGGACAAAAAGCAGGTAGTTCAGCTTTTGAAGTCTTTAGAATGAAGCTCTTCTTTTTATCTGCCCTATTAAGAGTCTAAAGATGCAGTGTTTGTCTCGAGCGTTTTATACATCTATTGGCGGCTCTCATATCCAGTCAAGTGGCTTGCATTCATATATCGCACAAAATCACAGCTTCATCTCAGAGGGGTTTACAGTTTACAACATATGACCCGGTTTGGTGCTTAAAAATCACCGTCAGCAGACAGTTGTCTGGGACTTGTGTTGTGCTTATTGATACGGTGACATTAAACGGCGTTCTGTGTCATGTAAACAATGTAACTCATCCATTTTTTTGCTTTCGGTGTCTGCACAAACCCTGGCGCACACATTCGGCTGGACACGTGTTCATATTTCGTGACGTGACAGATCTCGTTTGTTCTTCGCTCCTTTGAATGAACTGCCTCGACGCCGAGTTGGTGGGTTCGGTTGAGAAGGCTGCAAGCTTCGTGATAAGATGCAAACAAACAAAGTAGCACAATCCCTCTGGGTTTACCCAAATGTCTTTATTCTTTGAGTTTTTGCTGCTCCTCTTATGAAAAGAGGGAACGGGGTGAATCTTGCCTGGCAGCTACAACATATGTGACAAATACACGCGACAGGAGGAACACATAATTGGATAACAAGGAAGAGTATCAAATTACACAGTATTTCCTGCTATTCAAGGTTTCTTTGACATCGGCCCGTTAACATATCGTCATCAGAATGAACAGACACTCTCTTTATTGACCGTTTCTTCATGTTATTAGCGAGGACTGGCTGTGGTTCTCTGTGCTGCCACACCTTCACTTTGAATGTCCGTCACGCTCTCTCAAGGTGGCGAATGTGTTGTCAGGATCAGCAATATGTTGGTCATATCCTGCCTCTGCCTGAGAGGAACATTCAGTCGATAACAATACATCCTTACTCCAAGCGGACAATGAGCTGCCATGGAGACAATGACAGGCCGTAACCACGCTGTCCAGCCATTATGGTCACAGAAAGCATGTTGATGTTCACGAGGCTTCATAAACGTCCATACAGAACGGGTACTACAGCTATGAGCAACTGGGGAACTTGACCTTGAAAGGTCTTATGACATTATTACCAGTAATACAAATGATATTATTATTGGCAACATAACTCACAGAAGTGATTGTTCATTGAAACGGAGCTGACATCTTGGTGTTCATACTTCCCTCACATTATGACACAACATGCTGAAAGAGATATCGGCTTAAATTTGTTTTGGGCATATTTGTGGGAGCAACATTTAAGCCTCTGGGTGAGCGTTTCATGTCGCACTGGTTGATTGACATTTGAAAACGAGTGTTGCCAACTTTAGCGGTGTGCGAAGAGTGAAGGGCATCATTATTGCATAACCTGTAAATGTTATTACAAGGCAGATTCCTCCATTTTAAAAGAGACTGTGCTTTTGTGCTGTTACCAGTTTAAATCCTAAAGAAGAAGCTAGTTAGCGAGAGTGATGGAGGGCTGCGTCAGATGACCTGGCCTCCACAATTACAAGTAGAATTGTCCAGGTTTCGAGATTATTTATATGACAGAAGCTGTCAGTGAACAATCACTTCTGTTATTTGTTATGGTGCTAATAATAACAGAAGTCATACTACTGGTAATAATGGCAGTTGCTCATAGCTGTAGTACCCGTTCTGTATGAACGTTTATGAAGCCTCGTGAACATCAACATGCTTTCTGTGACCATAATGGCTGGACAGCGTGGTTACGGCCTGTCATTGTCTCCATGGCAGCTCATTGTCCGCTTGGAGTAAGGATGTATTGTTATCGACTGAATGTTCCTCTCAGGCAGAGGCAGGATATGACCAACATATTGCTGATCCTGACAACACATACGCCACCTTGAGAGAGCGTGACGGACATTCAAAGTGAAGGTGTGGCAGCACAGAGAACCACAGCCAGTCCTCGCTAATAACAGGAAGAAACGGTCAATAAAGAGAGTGTCTGTTCATTCTATCTGCCTTCGTCCTCCCCAGAGCTCTTTAATCACTCTTATTTCCCTCTGTCGTGTCATGTAGTTTCCAGTAACAACATAAGCTGGCACTCCTTTGTTCTCCTATATTGTGTTCACAAGGATTTGTCACATCTTACAGTATGCAGCTGCAGAGCAGGTTTCACCACATGCTTTAAGAGGAGCAGCAAAAACTTGAAGAATGAAGAGCCTTGGTAAACACTGAGGTATTGTGTAACTTTGGTTTGTGTCTTTCCAACTGAAGCTTGTGTGCTCGCGACCTAAAGTAAAGGAAAAAAAACATCAGCAGAAGGTGTGCCCAAACATTTGACTGACTCTATATCTGCAAAATTTACATCAACGACTGTGAAACCACTGGAGGTAAGTGATAAAACGTGTTCTCTCGTGTTTTGGGTGAACAGACCCTTTAACTGGTCCATCTGCAGGGACAGAGACACTCAATTACAGGGTCAGATGCAGGGTAGGAAAGGTTCACAGCTCAACCAGAAAAAGATCTCACTTAGGAAGCAAAGTACGGTCGGCGCTTGCCACGTCTCTCTGAAATGTAGCCATTAAGTCTGATTTCAGGAGCGAAGAGCGGCAGCTAAAAGCCCTAAAAAAGTGTCGCTGCCTGTGGTCAGTGCCGCTCCCCCCACCATAACATGAGGTGAAATGAAGCATGATCGCCCTCCATCCACCCACCATCACACCATCAGCACCTGCAGCTCTGCTCCTCTTCCTCCATTTGTCATCAGGCTTGAAGAACAGAGGGAGAGAGAGAGAGAGAGAGTGTACCTGAAAATGAGTGTGGTGGTAGAGATATAATTGCTTTCTTGTCTTTTTCGGTTCCCTCCCAAAAGGAGGAGGCATAGCTGTGAGTGACTGAGGTTATCTTCACTGCGCTATCTGCTGAAGAGGCACATTAATGAATAGTGCATTAAAAGTTTGAGTCTGTGCTGCTGTGAGAGAGAGAGAGAGAAAAAAAAAAACACACACACACACACACACACACTATCCTGCAACTACTGTAATTTAAAAACCACAATAGCCGCTATGCAATCTTGAAAAGTAAGTGAACAGAATTTCTTTTTATTCAACCAAAGCAAACAAACACACATCTGTGGTTACAAGCCTAATTGATTCATTTCACAGTTCTTCGGTCATTTCGCAAGTACACACAGAAAAACGCACCTAATAAGCAAATATACACTCAGGTAAACACATTATTACAGACGGTCGCACAGATAATTCGAATCGCACGTCAGTGCGGTGAGCAGGATAAATAAAAATGTGAGAAAAATGTGAGAAATCTGAAAATCATGAATAGAGATGACGTCTACAGCACCTTGAACCTTGCGTCAAAACCGGTTGGATGGCTCTCCGGACTAAAAACCCAATTACTGCAGCGTGAATGCTTGTTTAATTAGCCTTGTGTGATGAGCTGCCCATCCATTACGTGACTAATTGCCATCCTATCAGACCAAATAAAACGCGCTATCACACTCCGGAGTCTGCATCATTGCGCCAGATGATATAATTTCCTTGTGAATCATCTGGATAGAGGAAAGAGGAGAGTGACTGAGTGCTGGACTAAATGCGATTGTCTGCGGTGGTTGTTTGCGTGGATCGGCGCGTGCAAGACGGAGTGCAGCGGGAATCCACAGACATAATTCAAACCTTTGAACTGGTTTGACAAAGTAGCCATAGCAACGGCTAGTAGGAAGTGTTCATCTGTCTTAATCAAGGATGGATTTCTGTGTGTGTGTGTGTGTGTTAGGACCTCACCAGAAGACCTTTCTAATCTCCCCATGGATGGAGCTCATATCTGGCAGCCTCTTTCCTCCTTCGTGTTTCCTGGTGTTACACCTCTGTTGTGTTTCTGCGTCATTAGGCGTGGCCTCCAGGTTCCCTCTCACCCGCTTAATCCCCTCGCTACCTGCGTCTTGCAACACTCAGTCAACCTCTGACTCTAACCCCGATCGCCTTGCTCTTCAGGAAACCCCAGCCCTCTCTGCCACCGGCACTCTTGCGCCATTCCGGAAAACCCGCCACTGGATCCCAACCTGCACGGCGCAATTCCCTCTGTGAACTGTTTGAACTTGATTCAGATCTCTGGTTTGTGTTTGTCTGCCGAGTATCATTCTGCCATGACAGTCCCTGCTCAAACAAGAGGAGCTGACAATTCCTGCTCATCCACTCTCATGTAGATACCATCCAAACTAACCTGCCCTCGATCCAGTTTATTTAGCCCAAAAAAAAGTTCACCCCTCCTTAAAGTCCTGCACTCATTTACTCCCATATTTGCTCTTTTAGGGCACTGCCACAGTATATTCTCCTGATGAAACTGAAGCAAAGAGCGACTATGAGTAGATTTTCACATCGGCCGGCCCATGTGAAGTAGAAGAGACTGTCATTATGCTGTTCAGTGGAGCAGCAATATCTCTAGCTGCTTGGGGACATTGGGTGCTTGAGCATAGCCTGCCTGCCCCCCTTGCCTGTCTACCTGCTCGCCTCTACCTCGCTGTCTCCATGCCCCACCTGTCTGTCTGCACGACTGCATGGGTGTCTCTCTTGTCAGATTATCTGTCTCTCATTCTCAGGTGTGCAGCTGTGTGTTTTTTACCTGTGTGTGCATACGTATGTCTGAAAAGAGGCACAAGCTGTACCCCAGGGATCGGAGACAGGATGGCAGATAATAGGAGCTCCTCTGGAAGATTACTCGGCCTTGTTCTGTCCCCATCAGTCTCTCAGTCTCTCCTCTTCTCCCAGCTCCTGTTTTAAACCGGGCTGGTAGGGTTGTCGAAGCAATTAAACCGACTCCCTCTCTGTCACAGTCCCTGTCACCTCCTTTATTTTTATTTTTTCCTTTTGCTCACTCTCCATCTTCCTCCTCATCTTCTCCTCCAACTTCTTTTTTTTTTCTTCATGTACTTTATATAGACCGGCAAAAGTTTCAGGAAGAGAGAAATTGGACATCAGCCACTCATCCTCATTCCTTCCTTATCATCCCTTTCCTCTCTAGCCTATCACCTTATCCTTCTCCTTTATGTAAGACCTTGACAGCTGTCCTCGTGGAGAAAGCTGCAGTCGAGACAGATACAGATTCTGTCCAGTCCCATGATGCATTTAGCGGTGAAGACTTACTGCACAGAAGACCTGATGAATAATACTGTTTGAGTATGAATTGTGATCTGCTGCCTCTGTATCTGCTTAAAATACGTCACGTGACTGATTGATGTGAAAGAGGTTGCTCATGGTGACGGTGAACACACAGATTTTTGACTTTTGTTTTGTTTCACTCTCGCTGCTCTCACTGTTTCCAGATGTAGCATGCAGCAACAAGAGTTTACTTGACCTGCCCAGCACCAAATGGCAGACAGACGTTTAGAAGCTCCAGGAACAGATCATTCCACCAACAGTTGGTGGAGTTATGTGTTGTACCCACGTATTTCTTGGTGCCTGGTGGCTGAATCCAAGATGTCACTGTGCCCAGCTGCACAACTTTTAAATAATGTTTTACGTTCCAGTTTGAGTACAAGTTCAACGAACAAGATATTCAGTAATAAATGAGCTTTTGAGGTACCGCTGCAAAGATTGTTTTTAATCTTTGAACAGAGCGAGGCTAGCTGTTTCCCCTTGCTTCCAGTCATTTTGCTAAGCTAAATGACTCCTGCCTCTAGCCCCATATTTAAACACACACATGAGATCAATATTGATCTTCTCATTTAATTCTTGCCAGGAAATCTAATTAGCATGTTTTCCAAAAAAAAAAAACTCTTCTGTTGGACAACAAAGTGCCTTTTAGCCACAGATGAGAGAGATCCTTCACTGTGCCGTGCTATAGAGATTAAGAGGCTTTAAAATACTAAAATATTACCATGAAATGTTGCTTTTGCACGATCTCAGTTAGTGTCCAAAGTCATAAATGGACAAATGAGCAAACAAAAGAGCAAGTTCAGGAAAAATGAATTCATTAAACGATGGATCAACAAGTCAATCATCTTAAAAAGGGGAGTGAACAGTGGGGATCACCAGAAAGCACAGGTCACGGATAACCCGATTACATAGCAGCCCTCATTCCACCCAGACCTGTCAATTTCCTTTACTGTATATTAGAAACACTTAGTGAAATGAGGATTAATTAATGAAACTGGAATTATGGAAAATCTGTGCCAGTGGCTTTCACAAAGTCAATTGTTTATCCACCGGGGCTGAGATTACATTTAAACGGATAAAGTGGTTTAACTACCGCTAATGGAGGTACTTTTAGCAAAATTAAAAACAGCTCTCCTTAAAACAGACTTAATTCATAGGAGCCCCCCCCCCCCCCCCCCCACCCCCCACCCCCTTCTTTTACCCCCGGTGCTAATCCAGGCCAAGTGGTCCTCATCATGACAGCCAATGAAATGAAGCCTGGCACCCACAGCCCAACATTATTAGCAAATGCACAAGGAACTGCCTTTGCCTGCCGGGTCTGTCTCTCCTTCCATCTTACTCTCACTCAACACACCAGGGCTGCAATTCCCCCTGACAGGTTTCCAGCCCCAGTATATGTATGTGTGTGTGTGTGTGTGTGTGTGTGTGTGTGGAGGAGGGTCTGGGTGTCATGTGTGGCATGATACTCCGAGTATCTCTTTTGCTAATTGCAGCTATTAGGCCTCCAGAGAGCGTCTCATGGTTAATGAGGAGAGCACAGTGAGATAAATGAGACATTGTATATCTCATGTTGGAACAATGATTGAGTGACGTTAGATGTGCAGTCGAGGGGCACTTGGAGCATTTATGTTCCTACCGACCCTTGTCCTAACAGCGCTGAAGAGGTGTTACTTAAAAAATGTTTTTGAATGGCCATAATTAAGGTTATCATTTCTTATTTGGGGCGCTGATTAGGCCTTTGTCCGAGAGTTTGCTCAGAGGCTACAGTAATATATACTGTTGTCTTCAAACTTCTGTTTTTACAGTGGCTACCATCTCCTATATCCACGGAGAGATAAGGATAGTTAAATATATATATGTTGACCACTGAGTATATCTGCTTGTTTTTTTTAACTGGGGTTTCACAAGCTGGAGTCCTTCAACCAATGAAGATATTGTCACTGTCAGGTAAAAAGAATATCTTGCAGATCTAAAAAAAAACCTTTTCAAAAATGACATTTTTTTTTATTTTACCTTGAGCTAATGGAAAGACGTTTTGCGCTTATTTAGCGGGGTTTGAAAGAGTTGTTAAACCCAAGATTTCATAAAAGCAGCACACGATCATTTAAGTGAAGTGAAAAGCCGCCGTACGAACCACTCAAGGTTTTCACCTGGCATGTGACTGTGTGTCATTTTGACGTTCAGCCGTATTCTACGAGCGTAGTATATTATTGGACTGATGGTGCTGACGGTAAAAAAAAAAACGGGTGACCTTTTGAGGGCTTTACCGCACAAAATGTAGCTCTACGGGAAACGAATGGACTTTCAGAGACAAGGTGATCGTGTTGCTCACTGTGTGAACAGTGGTGTCCCCAGGGTAAAAGAACACAGGCCCATGGGGAACTGTCGTTGGTTTCGTTCCATGAATCATGATGCCCAGTTTGATACTCCCATAAGTACCTCATCCTTTCATCCAACATCCAATTTTTTAAATACAGTCTCAGCAGAGAAATAACTGCACAGTGCTATATGCTGTATCCAATCACTGGGAAAATGAAGATGTTCAATTCAGACTGAAATATCCTTACCTTTTGGTGTAAGGTCAGCTGCATCTATTGCGCATTATTTTCAGTGTGAGGTGATAAAACTGATTTTGGACATTATCTAAACTGCGTCTTGTTCAGCCGTGTCTGTTTCTGTGCTTCTGTTTGAGCGAATATATAACTGGACACATTTTCAGATGCTGTTTAAATATGAAGTGATGCCTAATTGAAGTTATTTTCAGTGCTGATCACACATATATTGTATAAGGAGTATGTAGGGACTACTGTCATGACAGAAAAAATGAAATATAATAAAACGATTTAGGAACGCCAAAACAAACCCCAAGGATGTACCGAATTCTTAACAAAAATGCGTTTTGATTTCAGTCAGACACATTTATTCTCAGCAGACATTAGCTTACTTTGAGGAAAATATGCCATGGCCTTCCCATCCTATTTTTCTTTTGACTAATCACAGTACAGACAGTGTAAACGGTGTTGTTTCTCTGTCACACTACCTCATACATTCTTGTCAGCACAATGTTTGCCAATAGTGAGACGGGTGAAAATAAAAGATCTGTTTGCTAAAGGAGGCAGATGTGTCTTTTCAACTGGAATCACGAGGGTTCTCACATCCTGTTAAGTGGAGGACGGCAGCGCGTACAACATATATACGACACTAACTTCAAATGAAATGAGGAAAACACATTGATGACATGTGACAGGGCGGATTTAGATCGACTTCTTCGCGTATGCGCTTCTATTTATGCAAATTGTTGGATGTATAGAAATGCTTAAAAAGGATTTGTGTGGGAAATTGTCTGACAAATTACTCTCTGGGGGCCAATTTGCAATCAGCACTCATATTAACACCATGCAGTGGATGCTGTCAAAGATGGTTTCAGTGATGATGATAGCCACATAGTGAGACAAGCTAGGACCATTCATCCCTGTCTCAAATATGAAGTTACAGACTTCATTGTAAACGCGGAGATTGAGAAACATCAAAGATCTCGTCTTTGTTCCTTCTCAGCGCTGGATGAATATATTAATTCCTTCCCATTCAATCTGCTCCTTCTCTCTCGTGGCGGTCTCTGTTCTGCTTCTCTTTCAGACTTAAATCTCTTTGCTGTCTCTCTCTCTCTGCTTGCTAATGTTGCCATTTTTTTTTCTCTCTGAAACTCATCGTCATTTGGGAATTTTTTTTTTTTTATCAAATCCTTCTTTTCCATCAAAAACCTTCTTCTTCTTCTTCTTCTTCTTCTTCTTCTTCTTCTTCTTCTTCTTCTTGTCTTTCTTTCCAGGGCACAGCAGGAGGTGTGCAACCAATCACAAGCTGCAAGAGACAAAACTATTTTTATCTCTTAATTCAACTAAGAGGTCACCGGACTGGAGGCTTGATTTTTCATCCCCTGGACGAACAAGCCGATCAGTTTAAAGGCTAGCTTGACAGACAGGGCTGCTGTTGATCAAAAGGCCTCATTAACATTTCAATCTGCCGCTGCCCAGATAAGACAACGGCGGTCATTTTGAGATGGGCGCCGTCCGCGCTGCGTCTACATGCTGGGTGGCTAATAATGATGGTGATATTTCATGTATGTTATCGCAATCTCCATGCGTCTATCTTTCAAATAACAGATGCCACGGGCTTAATGTGTCTACCTTCCGTTTTAATGAAAACATCAGTTACCATAGGTGTTGTGATTCGCCAGGGAGACTTTTTGCAAATTCAGAAGATAAATTGGGTAATCACTGCTTTGAAGTGCAAACATTAGCCAGGTCTCAAATGTTTGTGGATTTGAGGAAATATAAATGAATTCATCATCAGCTCACAGGACATCTTTTTTATCTGCGTATGTGCATCAATAAATCACATCATAGTTAATGTTCTGCAGAGAGATACATTTTATTTTTTACTGAAATGTCTCCAAGATCAGCGAGTATGATGCCTGGTTTGTGTGTAAAGGTGATACTGTAAATGCCATTTCATCAAGATGTCACCTATATTTCATCCCCCGTGTCTGTTTATTAAATATAATGTACTGTGTAATATAACAGGCGTAGCAGGAAGCACGCTCATGTGCAGCATCCCTCCAGCGGCTGAGGAAACATGTTGACAGTCAGATCAAATGAATTATTGAGTCTCACTTTCAACACCAGATCACGCCCTCATAATTGCGAGGACGGAGAGGAGGAATGTCATAAATGGCGGATGCGAGAGAGAGAGAGAGAGAGAGGGCAGGAAAGAAGAGGAGAGAGGGAGTTGTTGGAGAGGCAGGGACATAAATGGAGGGAGACGAAAAAAGAAAAAGAAAACCTCACCTATATGTCATCCCACGGAATTATGATTGCTCTTTTCTCAAGGCCGAGCTCTGCTGTGTGTGTGGCGCACGTGCGACCGTGCTGCCTGGCTGCCGTTGGACTAAAACGAGCGAGTCTGAGCCTCGCTAGACACAATAAGTGCAGGCTGAGGAAGGCTGCAGATGCACGGGGAACTTGATTGCAGCTCAACTCAACCCAACCATTCATTGTCGCCTCCCCTGCACACAATGAACAGGAAACACTTGAGAAAATAGGAAAGAACATACTGAAATTTGACAGATCTGCTATGGTGTAAAGACGTTTTCCTGACATCATTCAGCTCTATTTAAAAGGACCAACAAGTTGGACTTTTATTGCCGCATAGAACAAAATGACCTTATAGGGGTCGATAAGGGCTGTTGATCAATATCAGTGACTCAATGATTGCTCAACCGCGGAGGGCTGAAAAGCCGTTTTCTCCAGCTAAATAGTAAAGTGTAGGAGTGTTATCATGCCTGCGTTGTGCATGGTGATATATCACTCCCTAACAACATTCCTGTTGTATTCTGGCTCTAATAGCCTCATTCCTGTCCTGTGTGCAGCTTGATTTTGTCGAAATTCCTGCGGCTGACAACCATGATTGGTCTTGATAGGATGTTACACCGATATAATCCTTTAGACCAGTTTTGGCATCAATTTAGCAATTATCTTGAATCTTACCGGAAGGATTTTGGGTCGCTCTCCCACTTTACTGTAAATCTTTTAATTTTAATGTCATGTTGACAGTTTTGGTGACAGGAAAATACTGTCCTGTCACGGCTCAAGCTGTCTACTGTAATTACCTCACCACATTTTAAGGAAAATGCTGATTTATCTCCCATTGTTATTAAAAAAAAAAAGATGGCCATATTGAGCGTATTATCACTTTTCTCACCTAGTCTTTTGGTATTTGTTTGTGTATCCACCTTACTTTTGAAAAATCTACCGCAATATGTGCTCGTACGATTCATCTTCCTCCTTTTAGTTTGAGCTGCACACATATAATCAAAGATGATCTGATGAAGACAGTTTAATTGGTTTAGTTTGGATGGGTACATTTTAAGTTATTGCATTTCACTTCAAAATCTAGCTTTAGCCAAACTCCAGTAAACACATCGAATCTGGAATTGGTCTTGATTGCCCCCCCCTCACCACACAATCACTGAAATCAGTCCAATCAGACTAGTGTGCAGCGGTTAAGCAGGAAAGTCTGCATTTAGTGTGTTTTTCTCCTTTAAATTATAGGCGCTGCGGTGCTAATGTGGAGTCTTAACCAGCACATTCGTTCAATATAAGTCATTTTCGAGTGTGTGTCAGAGTGCGTGGGTGCGTGCGCACGTACACACAAAACCTGAGACATTTTTGCAAACTTGCATCAGCATATCATGCTCCTATATTCGGGAGGCACACTCTGTGGGATGCTAAAAAATCGACATACATTTCAGCGTGTGAGTGTTTTATTGATCTCCGCAGTGTTGCATTTCATGCTAAAGGCTGGACTGTGGTTAAACCAGGCGGCTGAGTGGTGATATGTATAACTCTGTAAGGCAGGGGTAACACCACTGCCTGTGAGTTATCAGAGTCTGGAACGACAGAAATACTAAAACCTTTGTCAATCATCCCACCTCTGTCAAAGGTGCCTTTAAATATATTCTCTATTTAACAGGTGTATAAATAGAAAATGGAAGCGGCCAGCCAACAGTTCAGAGGTATTTACTGGCCATCAAGAGCTACTACACAGTACACACAGTCTCAGTGAAGTCTGGAGCTTCACACGCCCTCCAACTTGTAACTAAACCCACCCCAATTCCTAAATGTAGGCTTAACAGTGGTGAATGTTATCAGGCCAGCTAAGAACACACACACTGCAAGTAAATGGGACAACCTTGGAATGACCTCAAATGACATTCCTTCTCCTTTCGTGCATGCTAGCCGTTTCCGCGCACCTCTAGGCCTGTGTCAAGTTACTTGCCAGCGAACAAGAGACCAAACTGATACCAACCCTGCATCAGACTCCTGGTAAGACAACGAAACAAAGTTACAGGGATTTATAACCGTGCTCTAATTTCTGATCACACCACTGAATGAGACAGTATTGCCAAACAAATCAGGCAATCCTCAGCTCACATTAACCATCACAAACTACTGGTCATATCAGGCAAAGTTAGGCTGCAGTGGCAAAACTCCAACTCCATCAATCTATCCATTGTCTTCCACTCAGTCATGGTGGCAGCAGGTTGAGCAGGGTATTCCAGAGGTCCGTCTCCTCAGCAACATTTTTCCAGCTCCTTCTGTGGTATCCGGAGACGTTTCCAGGCCAGATGGGACATGTTATCCCTCCAGCTAGTTCTGGGTCTGCCTACCAGCTAGATATGCCCAGAAAACCTCAAAAGGAAGGCTCACATGAGGCATCTTAATCAGATGTCCAGACCACATGAGCCAGCCTTTTCGCTGTGAAAGGGTTGTGGCAGTTGCACCCTCCGCATGTCCTCACCCTAAGGTCGAGCTTGGACACCCTACGGAGGAAATTCGTTTTGGCCGCTTGTATCTCATTATGCTCATGGTCATAGGTGAGGGGTAGATCCAATGTTAAATCGAAAGCTTTGCCTTCCGGCTCAGCTCCTTCTTTACCACAATGATCTGATACAATGTCCTCATTACTTCTGATGCCAGACAAAGCTCCAGAGTATTAACTGACCAAGGTTGCGAGTTCAATTTTTAATTTTTAAGAGCATCTATTTCTAGTTTCAAAAGTTAGTCTCTCTTTCTCGAAATGCAGTTTACATGTATGTTTGAGTGAATTTCAGGGGTAATCAGAGTTCAGGGGCTACTGTTTGTTTGCTGAGCTTAGAAGTGATTGGATGCATCAACTAAATCAGCTCCTGTCCGTTCCATTTTCCCAATCAATCCCACTCTAGATACTGCAGCAGCCCTCCAGATATTTCTTCTGGCTGGAGATCAATAGTGGGATTGAATGACTGAAGACTACTAATCCAATTTACTTATTTTACCCCCATTTGACCAGGACCATTCAGAGGCCTTGAATTGTTTTCCTTTGCTTTCCTTAATTTAAAGTGGACTAAATGACAGATAGGAGATAGGGGGTATTAGTGTCTCTGGGCTTGATTGTGATCACTAGCCTAAGAGTACAACCACGCTTGGTTTAGATTTGTCATTGTGCATAGACTCTGCATTTCACTTGTAGCAAATCGTATCCATTTAGGTGAGTGCTGTTACAAATCAGCTGGATTTCCTGTTGTATTTACCTTGGCACAGCTTCCATTGCTCTGAGATATGCCTCACGCTGTAGGCACTTCGTTTGAATTCAAGCATCTTTGAAAGTCTGGGACGTGGAGCTCAACAGGACCCCTTACTCTATTATGTTCAATAAATAAGCTGCAAATATGAGCCCTGCCGAGAACCATTCCAATCTCATCCCTATTTTTGGGTGATTGCAAGAGATGTCCATATTGTGCCCATGGAGAACGAGGGGCTCTGCAGCCACTGTTATGCACTACCACTGATATTTAGAAAGACACACAATCATCTGGAGAGAACAGTCGGAGAGACTCGGAAAAAGAGGACCCTGAATTTGCCTGCCTTTGTGCTACACAGATTTCAAGACCTTATTGGCTCCCAGTAACCCTTCTGAACAACATTCGCTTCATCCTCTGCAGTTTAGCGTTCCAGATGCATCTTGTGTCAGTAAAGAACAGTGAAAGGAAATGAGATGCGGCGGGAGGCCTAAGAGAAAGCCCTTTACCGGTTTAAGATCAGCCACAGGTATTAAGCTGCTCTCAGGGTCCAACAAAGCTCCAGTAAAGGTGGGTTGGAGCTCAGACAACGGGGAATCAGATAGAGGGAAATCATTGTGATACACTGAGGCACTGTAATCTGGGCAAAGCAGAAAACTGAGGCTTTAATGTTTGTTCAGTGTTCAGAGGGAAATTAGCATAGGAATGAGTTACCATTTGATGTCATAATAAAGGATCAGGAAATGCTGATACTGAATTCATATTCTGTGTTTTTCCCCCCACGTGTTCTGTCAGGCTTCGACTTCACCGCCATCATCTATCTGTCAGCTTCATCTGACTCTGCTCTCAGTCTGCACCTTTAATCTAGCCTCTATCCCCTCCCTCATAATGTTCTGTATCTCCCATACTTCGGGGGGTTTTCCTTTTTCTCCAGGAAACTGCTGGCAGGTGGCAGGAAACAAACCCTCTGCCTTTTTCTTCTCCTCTGGAGTTTCGAGTTCGTCATCAGTCTAATGCAATCAAGGCC
Organism: Nibea coibor; assembly: GCA_023373845.1. NCBI lineage: Eukaryota > Metazoa > Chordata > Actinopteri > Sciaenidae > Nibea > Nibea coibor. The sequence goes on from CM041728.1 coordinate 13,181,669, forward strand.
GGCCACCTGCCCTGGCCACCGCAAACCACCACCTATTACAACAGAGCTTTTGTCTTTAGGCACAAAGACACAGGGCCTCTGTTTCTAGAAAGACTGAGATGAAAAAAAGTCGAAGGAATGAGAGATGGGAGGGAAGGTAGAGAGACAGAAACTTAATCCAGTGCAGGTTTGCGCGGCCTTTATGTTGAACTAAATGGGATTAAGTAAAACACACGCATTATGAGCACAACTAATTCACCGGAGTTTCATTTCAAAGCTCTTTTACGATTCGCTGTTGTCATGTGAAAACCCCTCTTATGTTTTCAGTTCAATCGAAGGATTACATGGTTCTTTACAGGTTTAGAGCATTCAACACCCTCCAGGATATGAAACCATTTCAAAGAGAAATAACTGTTATCACACTGAGAAATTAACATTTTTTTTTTCTTCCGAGTGACGTCTCCACCTAACCCGTGGGTTAATAGGATGAAGGCAAAGGTGTCCTCCTGAGTGTGTTGATCTATTAAGGGTAACAGTTCAATACCTACAACGTGAGCAGGAGGGGCTTTAGTCACTGTAGTCTTGAGGGAAATAAGAAAGAACGGTTTTGTGTAAAGCTAAATCAATATGTCTTTTGAATGGCAAAAACAGAGATGGCAGAGGTCTTGCATGCGCTATGCGTTTGGTAGTGTTAGCAGTAATAGAGTCTGATGTATATGTTTTATGAGGTAATAATACTTCAAGGTTTGTCGTATTTTACTCCAACTGATCATATCCTCCACCGCCTAGATTGCAGCAGATGTCATAAAGCAAAATAGGGCGAGTTGCAGTATAAAAATCACAAAAACAATAAAATTATGGATGCACAAAGTGCAGATATAAAGGCATATGTGTTTCACGGCTCATATCTTTCAGGGATTAGGGAGTACATTGGATCGTGTCCCATACCCTGAATGGTATCAGTTTTTAATACACTTGTCGTCCCTAATGCATTTGCATGGTAGGGCTAATTCTGTAAAAGAAAGGGAAAAAAAATCTGTTTGCTCGCCAAGGTTGAGAAAATGGATGAGGTCAGACTTTATCGCAATTTTGCCCGACATTCGATAAGGAAAGTTGAGGAGAAACAGCTTTTTTTTTTTCTCCCGCTCCCCCGTTCAATAAAGCACCCATTGAGGGGAGGAAAACAGCAGACGCGTCTTTTCTTTTTACCCTGAGGGGAAAGTACCTCACATTGAGGCTATCACTGAAAGGTCAAGCCTCTCTGAATCTCATGGAAACTCCATTCAGGATACACACTTCCCGTGCCATACTGAGCTCCATCCAGCTATCATCTCTGTTACAATAACATTTCCACGACCCGATGGGGGATATAAGCTCCAGAGGTGTAGAGAATGTCAGAACAACGTTTTGACCTTTTGATCGTCGTGAATATAGATGGTCATCTAACACTCTGTTGATGTCAAAAAAAAAGCAACCTGTGTCTTTCACATTTACAGTGCCCTTTCACTCTGTTACTGCTTTATGTGTCTTTCTTCAACACAACCAATATTAACATTTAATATTTTTATTTATATCCCCCCTTTCCAGGATGAGATTACAAAGCGTACAACAAAACAGAAGGAGCAATATAGAAGACTTACAAGCGAAACAAGCATCCACCAATGCAGATCTTACTTTCATTTAAACCATATGCTGAATAGATTTCTTGACCTTGTAAGACTTTATAATCAAAACTTGAACAGCATTCATTATTCACTTTATTATTCAAGGTCAAATCTGCAATATCACCCTATTGTCTAGAGGTTTTTGGCCAGTCAGATGGTCCACCACTCTGGTCCAGAGGGAAATATGTATCTATTCAACTATTTCTATGACTGTAATGACACTTTTTACAGACAATCATGGTCCCCATAGGATATCTACTGATGACTTTGGTGATCTCCTGACTGCAAATTAGCATCACCACAATGTTGAAGTTTGTTGTTTAAGTGAAATAACTCAATGAACCAGCATGGAATTTGGAATCAACATTCATGTTCCCTGCAGGATAACTTTGTAATAACTTTAGTGATCCTCAGACATCATCAGGTATGTTACCTGCTATTTAGCAAATGTTTGAATGGAAACACTGAAATGTTGGACAAGGATGGTAAACTTGCTAAATAGTATGCCTGCTATCACTTGCCAAACATCGGCATGTCACTTTGAGCATGTTAGCATACTGATGTTAGAATTTACAGCTGAGACTTAATACAGCCTCACAGGGTTGCTAGCATTGCTGTAGACTCTGAGTCTTAGTTAACAGGCAGGCGTAGCCAACAGCTAAAAATGGAGTAACCTATTTGGCTGAGATTACAAAAGAACTCCTGGACCCCAGGCATTCATAGTGGTTGCACTTGTTGGTTCACATAAAACGTGACTGAAACAGCTCAGTTTTGTCATGAATGAAAAAAGAAAAAAGAACTAAAGGGAGAAGTTCAAACCCCAGCTTATTTTCGCCCCTCTGTACAGCTGACCAAGTACCGTGTGAATGTCAGACTTACTATTTCGGAAAGTTGCAGAAACGGTTGGACACAAGTTCACCTCCTTAATTCCAACGTCAGAAAGGTATTCAGGAAGGGGTTTTCCAAGGCCATTTGGCCATCTGCCAAGCTCTGATGGAGTATACAGGCAGCTTTACGCCCGATTGTTGGACTGGGGTCAGATTTGTTGCTAAATCACTCCCCACTTACTGTACACACCACTGGTCTGGTGGCCCCATGAATTGCGACAACAAAGAAGGTAATTCTCCCTCTACTCAAATACTGGAGTTTCCTGCAGCAGGGCACTTAACACAAAGTTTATCTTGATACAGCTGCAAGCCAGCAAGTACTGCGATAAAAAAGCTTGGCAGTAACACAGACACTTGAATGAATGCAGCATTGTTGATCAATTCATCATTGATCATATAGAGGCTGTTTGAAGAGACATATAAATCGGATCATAAATGAAGCTCCAATATACAATTTGGTTAAGTGTTTTTGTATGGCTTTATGACCCAGAAGAACAATATCGTGAAACAATATCCTCAAAAGACACTTTATCCACCGAAATCCCCCTGACTGCAGTTTTGTGGCTTTGTGGAAGCTTTGCGGTTCCACAGTGTGTGTGAGCCTAAAGCCAGTCTTGTACTTCCAACAGAAAAACAAAGACAAGTGCCTCTTTCACCATGTCACCCTGACTGGTTATCCTCCCACACACTCATATGCATGTGAGCACAAACACACACACACACACACGCACGAGCAACACAACGAGAAGCATGGAAAGCTTTGCCAAGTAAGGCCCTGCTACCTGCTTACGAACCTCATGTTTATGCAGACATTTTGTGTTTCTGGGTGACAGTGATGGGACTTTGTTGACATGCCATAGATGCAGCGAGCAGAATGAGTCAAAGGAAGAGAAAAGCAGGGATGAGATAATATGAGAGAAAACTAAAAAAAACAGGAAGAAATAAGAACATAACGAGAAGAGAGGAGAGGAGCCCCGTGACAGGTCTACTGTTGGGAGTGTTTTGAAAAGAGGAGAAGAAGAAAAAGATGAAGAGGTAGACACACAGGTAGAAGAGGGGGACACAAGTTGCAAAGTCAGCAGTCAGGAGACAGGTGTGTGTGTGGGAGTTCCTATGTGAGCTACAGAGAACCGCTGGTACAGGCAAGTCAGTTAGTGTGCGTGTCCACTATGGGTGAAGACCCAGGATGGAATAGGTTCATATATCATTCTCCTAATGGTGTTGGCCCTGAGTCAAATCTATGAGATATGTCTTATTTCTCTCTCATTATTACTTAACGACTTCAGGATCTGTCTCCATTTAGCTCTATTTTAGCTCGGCTGTCATAACTGTTGACATTTACTGCAGAACGATTCCTCCTCTCCCACTGCATTTAGCAACCCAAACATGTCTCCGCTGAGCAGACAGCTGGATTAATAGTCAGATTTCACTGTTTTCAAGCCATCAAGATGTTAATATCCTTTTCAGGTCCCAACATGAGGTTTCGCTCTTTTAGCACACCCTCTACTCGTGAAGGCGGTCTGCACCGAACCCATAAAATGTTCTAATATAAATGTTGATTTTGTGAGATCGTATCTGTAAAAGGGGCCACGTAAAAGCGTAGAGGGAGCAAAAAAAAAAAAAAAAATTGTTTAGAAGAAGGAGCATGTCACTAGATAAGAATGTTTTTGACTCAAATGGTGGTTACAGTGATTAATTTAAATATTTGCATGAAATTGAATATGTGGGCATGTGGAAAAGTAATGTTCAGAGTGAAAAGCACAAACATAAGAGTGAGAGTAAAAAGCGGCTTGGCGAAGATGGAAAAACATACCACATCCTAAAAATGAAATGTAGTCTGATCAACTGCTAAAACTTTCAATTAAATTTCAAATTAAGACGAAGTAGATGTGGCGCACAAGTCTCCCGAGGAAGAAGAAATTCCTTATTTAAAATGTACTTATTTTAAACAGAATGAAAAAAAAGTTTAACTAAAAATACGAAAATTTGATGCAGAAAGTTTGTTTTTTGACGCAGTTTCAGTTCAGTTCAACTTCCTCGGTTAAATTAATTTCTGAAACAGCTATTGACTGTTTTCATAATAGATTAATCTGCATGTAAATATAAAATGTGAACATTTCCTGTTACATGTTTTCCCACATCTTCAAATTGCTTGTTTTTATCCAACCAACTGTCCTTGAAGCCTTGAAGGTATTCAAGGTAGGATACAACTGAGAAATACAGCATATTTTTGAATTTTAGGAGCTGGAACCAGATAATATATATTATATTTGCTTAGATAATTGCTCAAATGATTAATTGATTGTTTTATTTTTGCTTGATCAATCTATCATGATACATTCCAGCACGAAAAACCGGGTAACAATTTAGCTTCTGACACCTTCATATTTTGGGAATTATACACATGTACTTACCCAAATTTAAATGAGAAGATCAATGAAGCTCATGTATCTGTCCATTTCCTGTTAAATATCAAGCTACTGTATAGCAAGGAGACAGTTAGCTTAGGCTGAATAATGATGTTAGCTTAGCTTAAAAACTTTTGTGCCTCATGGGGAAATTTGTTGCAAAATATTTTGCACACACAATAAAAATAAATTAACTCAGATAGAAACGATAATATTTATTTCCTGTATTGTTGCGAACAAGATGTGTGTATGCTAAATAAAGCTGCAACCAGGAAAGGGTTGACTTAGCCTAGCAAAAAGACCGGAAACAGGTGGAAACTGCTAGTCTTTCTCTGTCCAAAGGTAAACTACTAGCGCCTGATGTGTCATTAACGTGTTATACCGTGTTTGTTTATTCTGTACAAACAAGGGGAAAAACTACATTTTTCTGTAGTCTGTGCTCGGTGCTTAGAGGTGCTAGTAGGTAGCCTAATGCTAAGCCATGCTAACCAGCTGCTAGACAGAGTTTCCAGTTTATCTTAAAGACACGAGAGGTATCTAACTCTCACATTTATTCCTTTAAAATGGTGATGCAGCAAAGGTGAGCCTACAGGTCAGGGAGCATCTCAGGCAATCACAGTGAAAGTTAACAAACAATTTTACCGCAGATGACTGTTATTTGTTGGAGGATCAGGGAGGGTCACAGCTATATCTGGACCTGAGAAGCAAGTGCCATGCTGGGGGAGGCCTCGCGGTCAATGGAGCCACACTCAAAAATAAACACACGCTCTGAAATGCTCCAAACAGGAACACTCATCCATCCAAGCCAGCCTTCATTAAAGTGGTCCGCCCAACCTCTAATTATAGAATTACAGAGCAGCCAGCAGGACAAACACAGCAAGAGCCTCTGGTTGGATGCAGCTGCCCCAAAACACACTGATCACTGTACCTAGTGACCCAGGTATCCACCCACAGGCATACACACACACTCCTGCACAAACCCCAAACACTCATTTGCACAGTGCTGGTCTTTCTCTCCCTCTCCACAGGACGCTGTACACACTCAATTTGCGCTAACGCACTAACACACACAGGCCAAACAAGACATATACCTGGGTAAGTATAGTGCTGACCGTGTGCCTCCCAAACAGACTTAAAAATAACCCCAAGGTGGAGCAGCAAGGAGAGTCAGTCTCACAGTCTGATAGCAGAGGGAAGCAGACAGGGTCAGGAGAACTCTTCTCAATAACATCTTATTATAGTCACAGACAGTCTGGGCTTTTAAGATGTTTTAAGAGATGACCCTGGGGAGCCTGATGTATCACCACTTAAGAGACTTGATTCAAGGGGGGACATGCATCTTTTTCCTTCCTTTCTAGATATTTGGTATAATATTGGCCGCTTTAGTGCACAGGACGGTCTTTTTGGTCCTTCATTCATTCCCTCCGGGGTTAGCTCAGTTTGCTGATATGACTGAAATGAGGAAATACTGTAAAGGCTCACGTCTAGGTTTGGCATGCTGCAGAACTGTAAGCCAAACCTTTAGGAACTGTTCAATCAATTTTAATTAGCCTGGAGTTTTTAGGCTTGGTTCAGGCCGAAATATCTCAACAAATATTGGCACGACACCAGCAGGACAAAGTTTTCATCTCAACATCGACTTGACTGTTTGGCACAAAATTTTGTAGACATTCATTGTTCCTAGAGAGCAAATACTAAAACACTGCTGAGCCTCTGAGTTTCCCCACATTGCGAGATGTCTTACCACTAGATGGACAAACAGATTTCTATTAAATATGATACAAATATCAATGATCACCAGAGGATAAGCACTGTGGTGGCACCGTGGAGAAGACATTTGTGGTTTTGAGCAAATGATATCAAATAAACTTGGCACAGATATTAATTAACCACAAAATATACATTTTAATAACTCCGATGATCCCTTCATTTTTCATCTAGCGGCATCATCTGTTTATAAATTCAGCTTGTCTGCACAGCATTCAGCTGCACTTTGTGTTTTTGCTAATGCGGGCAAATGTTAGCATGCTGACATGCTACACTAAGATGGATTACACGTTATATGTGCTTAGCATCAGCATGTTCGTATTGTCATTGCACCAGTGAGCCTGCACTGTAAAACAAACAGACAAACAAACAAACAAATAAACAAACTCACTGGGTGTGACTAGAAGGGAACATGTCAGAAAGTTTCAGCCTTGACAGAGCATGCAGCTTGTACACCTTTTTTTTATCATTTAAGAAAAGAAAAAGTATCGTAACATAATTTTTATGTCCAAAAATGAGAAATAACTTTAATTTGTCAATCTTGGTGTCACACAGTTTGGTTGTTAATGTACAGTCAATGTCTATAATCCTACAGAGTTTTGTTACACTTTTTAAAAGCTATTTGATATAAATTTGTTATACAGCTTATATATATATATATATATATATATATATATATATATATATATATATATATATATATATATATATATATATATATATATATATATATATATATATATATATATATTGTTTTTTATACTACAGTTTTGTTTGAAATGGCATTTATTTTGTACTGGCATTAAAATATGGGCTTACAGGTATCAACCCGCTGGTTGTGCTTATACTAATGAGAAGTAAACATCCACTTAATTTGCTGTTTTGTCATGATTATTCATTAAGTATATTTTGTAGACACACTAATGCTGGTGTAGAGCTACTGATCTGCAAGGAGCTGCCAAGATGTGGTTTCTAAGCCCTCGGGCAAGATTTTCAGGAACAATGAATTCTCTATGAATATTCCATTTCTTCTAAATGAGATGCCAATTACTCTTATCAACAACTTCCATCCATCTGTAAGTAAGAACAAAGTAATGATCACAAAGAGAACTCCCTCACACATGCCTAATATGCAATCAAGCACAATGTCAACCCTGCTTTGTGCTGACACCCACAAGTGATAATCGTGTAAACAAAAGGCGCATCACTCATTCAAATATTATGAGGAAACCGATGAAAGGGGGTGGCTAACAAAAGGATACAAGCCATATCAAGAACAACCACTTTGGTGTGAGAGCAATTTAGAAACAAGTCTGATGATTTCAGAATGTCACCAGGTCTCCTGTGATTGTTGTTAGAGAAGTGATTATCACGACAGTTTAAATCTGTCTGTGTTTACACATCTGGCTTCTGAGCTGAGCCACTGTAACTGGTAAGAGGGAGCTGAAAGAGGAGGAGGGGGAGGAGGAGGTTCGAGGAGACGAGGATCAGCGAGAGCTGCGTGAGGCTTATTGGGGCCAACAGAGGGCATTGTTATCTCTAATATCCATTCAAATGTGCCGTATCAGATGCAGTGAGTGCGGCGCTGCTCAGGGATGGAAATTAGTCTTGTTCCCCACTCAGCCCTGGTCACGCCAAGGGCAAATTCAGACAAATGAATTTACTCAGACAATACATATGGAACGCCGCGATACAGGGGATTGTATGAATGGCAGACACAGTGGAGGGATGTGAAGCAGAGACGCCCGTGCCTCAGTGCGCCATCCAACCTGCCCTCTCCTTCTTTCCTTACAATAATAAACAACTGTCAGCATTTTACTTCCACGCTGCTCCGGGGTGACTTTCGCATTTCATTTGAACTTAATGTACATTTTGAAAGCCTTTTTAAACTTTGCCCAGTGGTTACAGCAGCTGCTACAAGAATCATAGAGCAATTATAACCATTTATTTTAACAACCAAACAAAGCGTGATGACAAATCACACTAAGATGCATGTTGTTATTAAATTACACCTGCATTGAAGGTGCAGTGTTTTGCAGAAGGTTTTTTTTTTGGCATCTAGCACCAGTGTAGTTGCTGCACTGCAACCCCCTCGCCTCACTCTCTCCTTCGCAGTGCGACCATGAAACACTAGATTCACTAGCTGGGACCCCAACATCAAAAAGACGAAAGATTGCGAGTGAAGCGTGAGCTCATGTATTTCTTCGGTCTGTTGCTGCATTGTGGGGAAGCTTCTGTGTGGAATCCACCGTAGCTCCCGAGCATGACAGAGCTCCCTCAGAATCCTACGGAGGGTAGGACGAGAGGGAGAAATAGGAGAAAGAAATGGGGTGAGCGGGAATGTGCGGAATATGAGAGCGAAAAAAGACAAGAGGGCTCGGATGGTATTTAGGAATATCGGAAATGGCACTGTTGAGATGTAGTTACGCTTCTAAAACTCAAAACTCAGCAAACTCAGCTAAAAAGCCTCAAAAGCTTGAAGAGCCAGTGTTTGGTCCATTCTGGGCCCCTGTAGAAAAATGGCGGCTCAACATGGCGGACTCTATGGAAGAGGACCCTTGGTGTCTGTAAATAAGAGCATCTAGAACATTCTAAAGTAATAAAACAATTGTTATTTTCAGGTGAATCTGTATGTGGTGTATCTGACACACTGGACCTTTAACTTTAAAATCAACGTGTTGGTCCACTCCTGCTTGAAACCAAAAATTTAAATGAATCATAATCCACAGGGAGTCTTTCAAAAGTAAAAAAAAAAAGATACATTGTACTGTCACAATGACTTCATTCTTCTAAATGAATGAGCCCACACCGCCACGATGCAACCAAACCTGTTTGTTTTTGTAACTGAATCTAGTAGGTCATAAAGTCACCACTAAAGTTTTAAAAAAGAATCCAGCAATAATAATAAAAAAAAATAATGGTATTTTGATACAGAACTATTTGTCATTCTTTTTTTTGTGCTAAACAGAGGAATGTTATGATAGGGAGTATCAGCTCACAAAATGAAAATGTCATTTTTCATTCTGACTTGAATCACCTCTCGCCTGAATCTATTTGGCAGACTTTGTACAGTGGCAAACCTCACCCTTCACTTTGATAGCGCAGATAGGAACACGGATAGTGCTATCTTGCTATCCCCCTGTGCTATCTCACTGAGAGACACTATGAGGTGTAGAGGACATAAATCTTGTGTATTTACGACCTGTGCTGTAGTCAGCTATCTGTTAGGATGCCCTGCCCTCCTCCTCCGCCTCCTCCTCCCCCTGATCTTGTCTGTGCAAGGTCTGGCTGCTTTTAATACTGTTGTCACATGGGATATCGCAGGATGGTGTTTCTCAATCAGCCTGTTATGTCACAGATTGTGATCAGAAGGAGCTCTGTTAAAAAAAAAAACAACAAAAAAAAAAAACAGCTTAGTCATGGAAAACATAGACGCTGTGGATGAAAACGGGAAACGTGACACTGGAAATCCCAAAGTTGGATCCTCGTGCCCGTGGGTTTGTTGTTTTCTTGCACTGTCACGATAGCTTGCGTTTCTGCCCAGTAATAGAGTGAGATTATTAATTTGGAGTTTGCAAATTGTCATCTCACAACAGCCCGCTTCTATTACAAGATCTGAGGCGCTAATGTCATCTGACAGCACATAAAATGAGAGGGTAAAAAAAAAAAAAAGAAGAAGGGTGCTGACATAGCAGCACAACACACAGAGAGAGAGAGAGAGAGAGAGAGAGAGAGAATCAAGCAACCTGTCTGTTGATTCCTCGTGAAGAAGCTCGGCAACAATTGCACAAGACAGGAGCCTTGTGAGGAACCATTGACCCATTGACTGCTGTGATCCATGTCTGACTGACATCAATACACATTCATCTGTGCTTGTTTCACCTCAGGCTAGTGGGCCACAGGCTACAGTGACTGGCGTGAGATTTGGACAGGCAACAGGCATCACTTTGTCTCCCGCGCTCGCACTATCACTGACATCAAACACCAGAGGAGGCGATCTGATGGTCCCTTTTTTGTTTTGTTGGGAATTAGTCTCTGTTAAAGGGCCTCAAATGTCAGTGGTCAGTTAATCTTATGAATAAAAACCTGCTATTAGCTGGTAATTTAGAGTCATGGGGGAATACTTCCTGTATTGGAAATACAACAATCTTTCCTTTTATGTCCAAACACAATAGACAATTGTGCCGGTTCCCAGAATTCATTGGTAGTCACCTGACATCTGATGTTTCTTTCTGCAATAAACCTGCTCGTTTTTCCAACACACGCACGCACACACACACACACTATTTACAGTTTCAGATTAAAAAAAAAAAAAAAAAAAAAGAAAAACATGATGCTGCTGTTTTGATTTTTGCCTCTACATCGTCTTCATTAACATTCACAATTAATGTTTTGTTCCACTGGGTAAATCCCCCCATAGATCCTATCTTAAGCTATCTTCCACTCCTCTCTCTTATGAATCTATTCTGTGTTGGTGCAAGCGCCATCTCCCTCCCTCCCTCCCTCCTTCCCTTCCCTTCACTTCCTCTCTCTCTCTCTCTCTCTCTCTGGGCTCTTTTTAATTATAAACTAATCTAGGGAGGTAATCACAGACAGCATGATCAGTTACTCATGCATATATGCCATAGTATGAAATGCAAGCAGTTTATTACCCTGTCTCTCCTGCCTATTTACAGCCACTAGGAAGCATGGATGCAGCCATAATGCTGTGCCAATTAGCCATAAAAAAAGAGGAGACATTAGTGCAGTGGACTGTTGTTTGGAGATTTGGTGTATTTCTGTTTGTGGTCAGAGCTGCAGAAAAGCATCAAATCAGTTTATTTCTCTCCTGCATAAGTCTTCTTCTTCTTCTTTTTTAAAAATAGTGCAGCGCTGAAAGGTGCTTTGTGGTTTTCATTTCATGCAGCTTTTCAACATTATTGAAGATGTGATTGCGGCTGAGTGGCAGCAGTGCAGGATGGAAGTGGATCCTCAGACTGATGAGCGGTCTAATAGGCCTGTCTAATGTATCATCGATGGATTGACTGCCGTCTCGGAGGAGACATTTCTAAGGGATTCCAGCAGATGAATTTCAGAAGGGAGGAGGGGAAAAAAAAACACTGAATGCTGGTGCTGAATGTTGGCCAGTGGAAAGACGCCCTCTTCTTGCGCAGCCGGGATGTGCAGGGAGGATTTATTCCAAGTGGAATACAGACGAGCAGTTATATGCTTCACATGGTTGCAGTCTCTCTCTCTCTCTCTCTCTCTCCCTCTCTCTCTCTCTCCCTCTCTCTCTCTCGCTCTCTCCCCGTTCAGCCAATCTGCGCACGGTGACGCTGCGCAAAGGCTGGATCTAGTCTTGGCTTCATCATCATATTTAACACACCCACCCAGATTCACACATGCTACAAGAAGTGCATTCTCTTATCCGGCTGTACTCTTAGCGGTTACCTGGCCCTGCGGGAGGATTCCTGTCTCCTGTTACCTGTGCAATTTATTCTGTTTGGTTCGCCTCGGGTGATTACTCGGGACTCAACGTGACAGAATTACGCGCCCTGGATCGCTGAATGTGAGAACACGCTTCGGCTACTTTTCGGGGGACTTTCCCCTAAAAAGAAAAAAAAAACATTCAATGTGAAGAGCTCCACTTCTCGTGTGCGTGTGTGTTTTTCTGTCCTCGTATCCCAGCTGATCCGCAGCTGCTCTTTCCCTCACCGCGCAGGATCGGGGCTGGCTGGCTTGGCTTGGCTTGGCTTGGCCGGATGGTGAGACCGATGCGCGCCCTCGAACCACTTGGACACGCAGGTTTAACGGATCATTCTCCCCGCGTGTCACGGCAGCTTTTGGATCCTACTCGCTCGTCTGTTACTCTGTATTCCCTCTGAAATATTTCGGTTTGTTCGACAGGAGGAGAAGGGGAGAGCGGCGGCGGCGGCGGCGGCAGTGAGGAGGATGTGGCTTGCGCAAATCGACCGCTGGTCTGAGCCGACTCGACCTGCTTTACCTGGACGCTTGCGGATGATTTTGCGCTTCTGAAATCTCTCTCTCTCTCTCTGCACCCCCGCGCGAATAAAGCAGGACTCTCTGATGCTGAAAATACAAAAGGCTGAACACTGAATCCTTTACTCAAGACGGCAAGTGAAGATGGCTCTTATGTGTTTAATGTATATTTCATTAGATTGGCGTCCAGTCTAATAAACATCATCAGCGATGTAGTCAGCTTGTTCATCTGCGTGCTCATCATTTGCAGTAAATACTCACATCTGCTCAAACGGGAGACCATGAAGATGATCCTCCTGCGCAAATTCCGGTTTTTGATCCTCATGGTGTTCCTTATTGCATGCTCGATGCACATAATGATAGACTTGTTACCGAAGCTGGAGAGGCACGGCAACGGCGGCTGTTCCTGCTCCCACACGCCGAGCGAGGAGCCCCAGAGCTGGGGGAAACAGGGCTGGCCTAACAAGCACACCCTGCGGATCCTCCAGGACTTTAGCAACGAGCCCAGCTCGAACGTGTCCTCCCACTCCCTGGAGAGGATCCCGGTCACGGGCGACAAAACGCAGGCGTTCAGGAGGCTCGAGCATCACGGGCAACGTGGTGACAGGAAGAGGCAGTTCATCCAGGACGCCGCGGTGACCAAGAACATGCCGGTGAAGGGTTCAAGGTTGTCGGCTCTCTACGAGCATCCTCTGTATAAAAGATCCGTGCCACCTCTGACAGACGAGGACACGCTCTTCAACGTCAACACGGACATCAGATTTGACCCCAAAGCTGCAGAGGATCAGGCATGGTAAAGTGTTCTATAATAAACATATTATCAGAGTTTAGCCCTGTGCAATCACATTACTGTCAGTCTGCAGGGGCTGCTGCTGTCACTCTTTAACATTAAAACCTGTCCCCTCTTCCCATTCACCCCTCTCTCCCTCCCCTCACCCAGGAATACTGAAGGCAACCTGGATGAGTTCAGCCCAACGGGGGAGCTGACGGCCGATTCCTACCCCAACTGGCTCCGCTTCCACATTGGGATTAATCGATACGAGCTGTACTCCAGACATAACCCGGTCATCGATGCTCTCCTGAAGGACCTGGTCACCCAGAGGATCACCAGCGTGGGTGAGTCATAGCATACAGCAAAGGGATGGTGGCAGGAGGGCTTCGGCGCACAGGCGGAGGGTCAGAACTACACTTTGCTCTGATGACACCAAGCTGGCATTGCACTTGCTCATCATGGCGTACATTCTGGGGTGTGTTGAGGCTTAAGGATGGTAACACCGTCATCATATTGCCATTTAATTGTTGACCCAGCTTTCTGGTATCAACACCACATGATTGGTGACCTATAATAAACTAGTAGGGAGTCCAGGGTCTTGATCAAGGACGCCGTGACAGGCCACTTGTCTGCTTGATTAAACATGTTCCATTTTGTCTGTGTGTGCTGTGCAGAGGTCAAAGTTCAGGTTAAAAAGTGACAGACTTGCCAGACTTGACTGACAACAAGAAGCCCGATGAGAGTAGAGTGTGTTATGATTTTTTTTTATACATTTTACCACAAAATATATGACTGAATCAGGACAACCAGTGTACCTTAGTGAAAACAGACATTATAGGCTTTGTGCTGTGGTCAGATTCAGCTCAGTGTGTTTTGTCTTCAGCAGCTGAATACAAGTGAAAAATGTAAAAGTAAAGTGATCAGAAGAAGGAAGAATTTGGTCAACCCAAAGCCATTATTACAATAATTAAAATCAACCACGACAAGGTGAATAATGTTATATTAAATGTAAAAAGTCATCGCATACATGAACAGACACAAGCGTTCACAAGTCTTCTATCACTCCCATCACTTTGCATTTGCAACAGAAAACGGTAATCACTACATGCTGAGCCCTGTCAGTCTCAATTCTAATATCTTACGATGTCATAAGAAGCAGCGGACTGGACTGGATCTACAAGTTTTCTTGGTTACAAAAAGTCACCTAATCTCCCCCAAAACAGGTTTTACTCACACGTTCATACAAGAGATAGGCAAATTATGTGATAACAGACAGTTAACAGTGAGTCAAAGGCGACTTTGTGCCTCTAATATAACTGGGTCTACCGGTTCAGAGTGAGAGGAGTCGCTGCTACGTGATGGACAATGGCTTTCTCTGCCACAGGCACTGAACATGTGAATACACACACACGCACACACACACACAAGTTTGCACAGAGATGGAAGTCAGCTGTAGGCTATCGTACGACAGCGCCGGATCTGATCAAACTGCACACTCCTTCCTTTACAAGACTGAAGGAATAATAAAACAGCACAGTCTCCTCTCATGTGTCCCCCACATGGCGTCACGGTGGAATACATTAAAGCCTGCGAGAACACTCGGCCTGAGTGCTGCTGCACATCCAGAGTTCGATTCAAATCAAATGCCGTGGCTTTTCATTTAATTGACAAGTGCACGGTAAAACTAGCTTTCGCACAGAAAGCCATGGCTGCAAGCGCAAGCAGATACCTGAGAGAGGCGATAATCCATGCCGGGGCTGTTATATGGAATCTATTTCTGTTTTTTTTTTCACCCCCTTTTTTGGGGAGATTGTCTTTCTTTTTGGCTCAGTCCAGCTCCCACATTCCAAGAGTGCTTGTCGGCTCAAGGTCGCCCATCTTGAGCATGCTGTAAAAAGTGATTGCAGATTTCAGGTTCATCTGCCAGTGACAAAACTGTAACTGGCACACAGCAGAGATTAAATACTTATCTGAGAGTCGGATTAGCTGTTTATAAAACTAGCATCTCTGCCTGGTCACTAAAACGAAGGAATTTCTTTCTTTCTTTCTTTCCTTTCTGCCTTTCTACTCCAGATGTTCTCTAATTTTCTCCGATTTTCTCCCTCATGCTTTCTGTCTCTCAGGCTGGGTGGATAGAGGAAGCAGTTCTCAGCGTCTCTAGCCAGCTAAATACATGGTGGCTCAGTAATTACAGAGCCTTAACACAGGCCTGGGGCAGAATACCAATAGAAGCCAATAGCAGTCGGTTATTATCTAAACTTAAGGATAGGAGTGTGTGGACGTATTATACGCTATAGCCTCTTTTGAGCAGCATTCATCAATGAAAGCCCGGTACAAAAGCAGCAGACATGATCATTGTTATTGCAGATCATAGTGAAAGCATATCATTTTGATGGCTGAGGTGCACAGCTCAGAAAGAGACAGAAGTAAACAGTTTGACAACATGAAGTCTCAACAAATGCAGTTTGCTTACTGTGAGTGGAAGCTGAAATGATATATTCATGCTCTCTGTATACAGTTGCTCTGCATGCATGAGCTCCTAGTAATTACAGTTAGATTTACCCTTACTGAAAATGTCTCCAGCGTGCGCTACCTCGCACGGCAGCAGGTGAGGTCAGACAGACATTGATCTTTTCACTTGTAATTCTTTTCTCTGTAAACATTAGCTTGTCCCTGTGATTCCCATATGTAAAAATAAATGAGAGCATTGATTGAGAAGGTTGGTCTCTGGCAAAAGGCCACCAAAACACCGTTTTCAATCGATCAGGCACAAAAAGGGACAGACACAGCAGCTGCTCTGCTCTTTTTTTTTTTTTTTTTGGTTTTCGCTGCTAATTTTGTTGCATTTTGGCCCTGTATATTCCTTGCACAAGCACTGAGCACAGTCCCACGAGTGCCTTTAGACGGCATTACTGCGCACAAAAAGGGAGAAAACATGAAGGATAGGAGGATGAATAGAAACACAAAGAGACAGCAAGAGAGAGAGAGAGAGAGAGAGAGAGAGAGAGAGATGGACCCTCCAGAGAATACACAGAGAGAGTAAACAGTGGAGGAACAGAGAGCGTCGGGCAAGCACTGGCTGTCCTTCAACCCCTCACTCTCCTATCCCATCAAACAAACACTGCGACATCAGCACTCAAAGCACAAACACGCACATAAAAAGACTCACAAACACAGATCTACGCACATTATGCGAGCTTACAATGCTGCATCTCACCAACCTGGCAGAGGAAATTGATGGCTCGGGCTTCAGGTGAACAAAGACACGTCTTTAAAAATGTAAAATCAAATCAGTGTCAGTCAATATTACATTGACTGAGTATAGTCCTAATGTATCATGTCTATAGTGTCTTATCTATCAGCGATTTGTACTTCTCCTTATGGGACTCACAGCCGAACAGTCGATATATAATGTGTTCGGTGCAAGTGAAATGATTGGTCACTTAATGAACCGATCAAAAGCCTTTAATGCAATAGAATTAATGCAATTAACTATTTTAGTTTAATAACAACCTACTCAGCCTTTCTTCTTGTTGGTCGACATGCTAAATATGATGACGCAAGCTCTGCAATAAGATGCACCGCTATTCCTTGTTTGTTCTCTGGACAAAGAGGGGAGAAAATATCCTAATATTGTTTTTAAGCTCCAAAATACATGTGACCGAATGTGCTGTAGATCCACAGTGATCTGATCTAAGCACATGTAGTGAGAGCAGACTGGCTGAATGTGGAAAAACAGAGATTGTTGAAACTCATTTTTCTGAATACATGTTCGTCATCTGTTTTGTAAATGGATGGTTCATTAATTGTGAATGCTTTACTTGAACTTAATATCACCATTTTCATTAGTTTCTAGCTAACATGTGTATCACCTTGTCAACTGGTTGCAGGAGATACAGTAAACGCTAATTGGCTAAGTTTTGAACTTAGTGGAGAAAAAGTGTGGAGAAAAACAAGGATAATGACTAATATTATTCTCTTATTCAATGTGATGTTGGACAGTCAGCAGCAGACTTAATTAGCTTACCTAAAAATGGCTAGTCTGAATTTTGGAGTGCATCTAGGCTAACTAGGTAACATCACTAAACAACATCTAACTGGTCACGTTGGGTTTTTTTTGTGTGTGTAAGTAAAACTAAACTCTGGTGGTGCTGAATTTCTTGTGAACACAAAAGACTTCAAGCCAATTATTTCAGCTCGTTTCAGTGTTAAAATATAGTTAGCCTGAAGTTAATGTATTGTTGTCTGTTTTACTTCAACAGCAATGAAGTCTGGAGGCACTCAGCTCAAGCTCATCATGACCTTCCAAAACTACGGCCAGGCTCTTTTTAAACCCATGAAGTAAGTTATTCCATGTTTTTCTGTGTTGTATGTGTTTAAAAAATAGTTCCCGCTCGCCCTCTTGTTCCTGTGGCTAAACTGCCCTTTCATTTCCCTTTGACTGTTCAGTGTCAGGTCCACTCTCTTTAAGAGAAAGCACTCTCTTTCATATCGTGTTAAAGCTTGAGTGCCGTTTCCACATAAAACACCAACTATGCAGCTTTTCTACTTCGACTGACTTCCTTTTCGCATCCAGCCACCTACTCATTCTCCTCACAACATCAATCTCATTTTCTCATTCTCCTCTCTGGCTATATCAAATTGCTTTCATTTCAGCACAACCTTGATATTCGATTGAAGGCCGACATCATTCTGCTGTGTCAGAGCCAAATGTTGAGTAGGCATTTCACCTCACAGGGCTGTCAGGTGACACAGCACATCCTTTAGTGGCCATGTTGGAGGTCCTAAGCCCTCAGGCAACACTGGTTCTGTCTTTTTATGATCAGTTTTCTGTTTTTTTTTTTTTAAATCTAGTCAGACTAAACCATCTAGCCAGCTGAATTATCACTGCCTTGTTGCATGTGAGTTGTGTACAGTGGAACTGTTTACTTAGCTGTATACTGGCGGTGTGGCTCATGAGATATCAATTCTTTGGGAGGTTTTTAGGTTCTTGATCCACCACTTTGCTATCTCCGCAATTATTGGATGTCAGAGGATGAATCCTTAATGAGTTTGGTGACCCCTGCCTTGTAATGTAGCGTCACCGTGAGGTTGACATTTGTGCTTTGAGTCGGGCATACACATTCATGTATCATCATAACTTTCCTGATCCATTGGCTTTATATGCAAAGCTAATTCCATTCCCGGGGGCCACAGCTGCAGACATTTGCATGCAAATGCACAAAACAAAGATGGTGCACATGATAAATGTACAGGTCTGCTAAAAATGAGCATGTTAGCATTGTTTTTGTCCAAGAGCTGCCGTGCCTAAGTACGGCCTCACGGAGACTCTAGCATGACTACCTGCTTCTAGTCTTGTGGCGTGAAACAGGCATTGTAGAGCTGAATTTGTCCTGTATTGGTTCGTGAAATAATGCAATAGATAGTTGAAAAAGATAAGTTTGTATTTCAGTTATCATGCGGTTCAGTGTGATGGATGGTTTAACAGAGTTTGTGGTATGTATTTTTGGATGGTGCCCTCCCCTGCTGTGGTTTAAGGTAGCAGTCACTCAGGTATTACTCTAGCTTACCTGGAGGCTACATATTGTGTCATTATTTTTCTTCGCCGACTCTCTATAATGGTGCCAGACATAATTGCTAGGAGCTTTGTGATCCAACCACCAAGGCTCTGTTCCCCGCATCATCTCCTTCAGAATCCTCTTCCAGTGATGACGAGAACATCCAAGCAGTGAACTACAGCATATTATTAACGTCTCGCATAAAGAGGTAAAGACGAGTGAAAGCTACACTTTCCTTTCCTTTTGAACCTAAGCTTACCTCTGCACACTCCGTAGAACACGTTGGCTTAACTTGTAGACACGCTAAGTCTAACCGCAGCTGCCCCCGCTGGTAGATACTGTGCAATATTTAATTAATTCACATTTCCTTTATCCGCGCTGTCATATTTAGACGATAACGCATCCCAAGAGAAGTGCTCTTTGCTCCTAATCCCTCCTCGATTGGTGGATTTAAATGTCACCCGTCCTTTGTTATGGTGATTGTAATTTAATTGTGGGTTAATGGTTTTCTTCACCAAAAAAAAAAAAAAAAAAAACCTGTTGTCTGGCCCCTACATGTCAGCGCAGAGAGCGGGGTTAAGCCTGTGGATGATAGGTAGCGAGGTTTTCCGTGGGAGGAAAAGCTATTCAGAGACTGTTGTAATTACTGCTTCAATCGTACCACACTAAGTCAGGCCAGACGCAACAAGCCTGAAATCATCCTGACAGGCCGGGAAGACGAGAGATGAGAAGGAGGTGAGAGGAGGGAAGGGATGAGAGACGAGAGGTGCAGAGTGCGAGTTAGGAAAGGAGGAGAGGTGAAAGGGGCCGAGGACTAGAGGATACAGGGGGGTGTACGGAGGAGACAGTTGAGGGGAGGTGGGCAGAGAGCGTTGTCAATACACGCGCGGAGTCAAAATCCGCAGATTATTTCGGTGCACTGCCTCGAATTTCAGCCCAGACGGGAATGTGAAATGACATTTTTTGAAAAAAAAGCATGGGCTGATGGGGTTGGATGTAAATCTGTTGCTTGACAGTTGTGGTTGTCGGAGCCGCAGTGATGTTTGATAATCCTTAAGAGTGAAGGGGGGGGGTGGGCTTTTTCATTCCCTCCTGCTTGAATGCACTTGACTTTAACAAAATAGGGCAACCCATGCTGGCATGTGTGTATGTTCTCATTTGGACTGCAATCAAGGTCTTGACAGATTTGCACAGTCATTCTTGCGATACACATCTCTTCCCTCGCAGAGATCACACATGCACACACGCCGATATTCACAAACACGCGCGCGTGCGCACACACACACAGACGCCGCACATCCACTTAACACCCAACATCATTTCCTAGCTCCCAAATCTGGCTGGTGTGTTTCCACATGGTGCATCAAAGAGACAGAGGCTGAGAGATCAAAGACTTCTCCGGCTGTGCTCTTCTGCTCGGCTCCTCTCAACCCTAATGCAAATGTGTGCCAGGCAATCAGGCAGCGAAGGCAGGCAGGCATGCATGCGGTGTCTGGGTAACGATCGACCCTCCGACCATCCATATCCGTAGAAACCTGCGCTCTCGCCGCTCTCCTCTCTGTGTTTCGCAGCTCCTGTGTCTCATTCACTCTTAGTATTCGCCATCATTCTTTCCCCCATCTCTGCAACTCTGCGTGCTGTTTGTTTTTCTCTCTCGCTCGTTCTTTAATGAACGGCACAGATGAAGAAATCCATTAACAGGCTTGCCGTATCGATCCCTGTAGGTATTCTCTTTTCTTTTTTTCCTCAGAGAGAAAGAGAGAGAGAGATCAGATGCTATGGTCAGCGCCTCTGCTTTGCGGTGGCAGGGTTCCTCTTTATGTGTAGCTCAAGTAAAACACACCTTAGCATGATTTCACACATGACAGAGGTTTAATGAGTGTGTTGAGACACTGCAAAACCTGTCCACTATGATGTAACAGAGATGAATCAGCCCACTGAACTGCTGTCTGCGGCGCAGTTTTCCAGACATGGAATAAACCATCTCTTAACTAGTCTAATCTAACTTGAGGCCTGTTTTGCAATACTTGTTAAGACTACAGGTCTTGTGAGATCAGAGAAGCTGCATGGGATGACAATGAAACCTCACAGCTGACAGCTAAGTAGACCGATGAAAACATCAAAGTTGCACTGTCACAACTGCATTATAACTTGAACAAAGCTGAGTTTGATGACTAAGCTCAATCATCATCTTTGTCATCCTCTGTATCCTGTTATGCCTGTGGCCAGGACTGAAAAAACCCTGAATTGCAGAATTTCGGTAATTTCTGCTTTTGTTCCCATAAGCAGACACTTTATGCCGTCAGCTTGGGAGTGTCTGCCTAACACATGTGGGTAAAAACATGTAGATTTGTCATATAGCCCTCGAAATAAAATAAAAAAAAAAACAGTATATAGGCCCAGTTGTTCCAGTAGTTTAGTCCTGTGGTGTAGCTGTACTGTAGGTTGTAGGCCCAGCAAGAGTTTTTCCAAGTTAAATATACAAGAATACTGCAAGTATTGTGATTTTTGTATTTTAGTAAGTTGCATACGTTAGTAGAGAGAAAGAGTACACTGCTATCCCTCACTCAGAAACAAAACTAAAAGTTAAACACATATGCTAAACCTCACAAAGAACATGGTAACATAACTCAGGTCTGAGGTTAAGTTAACCAACATATTGTCATGAAACTGCTTACACAAATTTAGCAAAACAAACATTAATATGGCCCTAACTCCCATATTATTAACACCACAAATCATGATGAAAGCTGAGAATCACACCTGAATATTTGGCATGTGGAAAGCTTTGCACCCTTGCTTCAAGAACGAGCATGACAGCAACACATCTGCTAGCTAAAGCTAACTGCACATGAGTTGTTACAAACATGTTAGCTTGTACATAAATGACTGTGTCATCTGCATACATTGAGATATTAACTTCTGGACAGATAGGTGCTCATTTATATAAATACTAAATCAAACAGGGACCTAAATTACAGCCTAAAGGGACACAAGAGAGCACTCAGAAAATGCTAATGTGTGCCGTGTAGTTCCCAGCTTTTCCTGTCAGCCTGTATATACCTCAGATCACCTCTAAGGATAGAACGACTGCTGTGTTGCCTGACAGGTGAAAGTGGGCATTACCATTGCTGCGAGTACATTATTACTCTTTTCTCTTAGCTTTTTTGATTGATCGTTCTGTAAGTACTATTCAGTCACGACCCACGTGTTGCCAAAAGCGTCACCGATTGCGCCTGATTTTGGCCAGCCAAGAAAATAACTACAGCTGAAGGCTGGCCTGCTAGCCAATGTCGGCACTGCGTATGCACACTCCACACTGTGTATAAGTGTGAAGAAAAAAAACATACTCTTTGAAAAGGTATAGTCCCTTTGGGAGGACTGATCCAGCAACATAACATTTTGTACCTCCAAAAGCTTACCTTCAAGTTCACATAATACTAATACATATAATGTGCCTTTTGCTGTCAGGAATGTCCATGTACCTTTTAGTGGAATAAAAAGGTATGCATGTAATACCTTAAGGACCACCAGAGACCTTTGTTACAATCACCTACAGAAAAATGATCTGTGCCGTTGGTGTGTTTGAGTCCCAGTTGTAGTATGGGACTCTACAGTACTCTTGAACCTTGGTGTAAGGGTAGAGAACGATTTGAGTGATTTTCTTTGTCTTCAACACCTTCTTTTTGTCTTTCTGTCTTTCGTTATCACTTTGACGAAGACGTGATTGTAATATTTACAGCGAAAGCACACAAAGCTCATTAGATCATGAGCGCAGATGATCGACAAAGGAAGGCGGGGGAGGGACTGATGATTGATATAATGATGGTCTTCCGTTCCTTCTCACTTCCACTTAATTGTATCACTTGTCAATCAGCCGACTGTTGGCTCAGTCACACACAAATCAATCCGAGTATTCCTAGAAGAGATATCTGCTCTTTTCCGCTGCTCCTCCCCACTGAGCGATCTATATCTGTGCTAAGTCGGGTCCATGAGTAATTTTTGATTGACACGTCGGGGAGACAAGAGACGGAAGCCACATAATGTCACCTCATCTGTGTCAATAACATATTGACAGGAGCCCAAATAACAGCCTGGAGGAAATGTCTGTGTTAAATGTGAAATATTAGTGGGAAATTGGCTGCATATAAGAGTTGATGTTGTATAATCAAGCTGCATCAGCCGTGGGAGGTGAAAGAATAAGAGTGAGGGAGCTTTGTCTGGAGATGGGGAGGGCATGTCTCAACAAAAGCCCTTATTATCCTCGCTTAAAGCTGCCCAGATTTGTCCTCAAACAAGGCAAAGAGTGAACACTGAAAGGCTGATAAAACACAGCACAATTCAACGATTGTTCCTGTATGTTGCCGAACAAAAGCATGTCAAACAAACTTAGTTCTCTGCGGGCTGGCCTTCATTTTTTGCCCCTCGTTTTTCCTATATATTTTGCCGGTTTGGTGGTTTGTTTGTCAGCGTGTGTGCATGTGCGCTTACTTACTGGGTGATACTGCATTCACAAGGTCCTCCGTGCCTGTGCTCTGACTTTGAGTCGGGAAATAAAGGGATGAACTGCCTCAGGACAAGTCATTCAGAACACAGATGATGAGCTCTGTTTGGAAAGAGAGGAAATGCGCCGCGGCATAGTGGCGAATGCTCGAGCTGGAAGTTGAACGTTAACTCTGCCGGCGCACATATTTGGAAACGGTGAAGCATACGCTTCAGCAGCTCCATTGATCCACGACATAAAGCCTTTAAACAGCGCATGAGAAATAATACTGTAGCGGCTCGTGGCCGGTACAATAGGTAGAACATCAATGAAATCTGCTGTGAATATATTTGCATCAATTACATGCTTTAATTCAAGTAAAGGTTATATCTGATATAAGCAGTTTTTATGCATGCTCAAATTACAGCCACAATTTCCCCTGCATGCACAAATAAACAGCATGTTCAGAATATAATGAAAAAGAATTAGCTGCTCTTGTATATCTTTGTATCTCCCAGCTATCACATTCGAGTTTCTCATAATCAGAATACGAGTCTACCTGGACTGCAAATGTAACACAGTCTGCACATGCTCCTCATCTTAAACAGAACACTCAGGGATCATGAATAATAGTCGAGTATTATAATGGCTTGTAAACGCACTGGCTGACCTCAGGAAATATCAGCATTCTATTCATTTCTGCTGTAGCACCGGTCCCGTTGCTCGAGAAAACAGTTGAATAATTAATCTAAAATTACAGCCACTGTGAGATGTGTGATTTAGCAGCACTTAAGGCTCTCGCACTGCTCCCTGCTTAATGTTTTGACTGTTCCCCCTATGTTATAATTGTTTCACCAGGGTATTATTGTGCGTTGTGCAGTTTGTGCTGAAGTAGAAATTAAAGTGTTTATGGCACAATTCTTTGGAGTAAGTGAAAAAACTGTGTGTTCAAGCGCCCGCTTTAAAAGAAATAAGTACAGTACGCACGCGTGCGCACACACACACACACACACCAGTCATCACATATCCTAGATGAAATTTGCAGTAGCTGGAGATATTTTTCAGCAGCCGAATGGTACACATGATCAAATGAAGCCCTCAGGCTTAGTAATATGACCCCCTTACTGTCTTCTCTGCAGAGACCGTGACACACTGCAGGCCAGTGGTGCACGAGGTTCATGTGGCCGCACTGTGTTTGTGTGTGCTCTTAGCACATGTGGAGAGATAGCAGATCATCTTCTCCTTATGCAACGGATCATTAGAGATGTAATACTACTTAGTTTTTTACTGACACCAGGATACCAGACTAGTACACCGGTATTCATCCCCCTGAGGATTGGTGAAAGGAGCAGATTGGATGTATGAGTAGAGCATTGTTTCTAATTTTAGGACTGCCCCCAAATTTTTCTTGTCTGGTAGTAGGCGTTAGTTCAAGCTGACAGCTTTGTTTAAAACATGGAAAGAAATCATTTCTAACATCACAAAAGTAAATAATCTCAGATTTATCAACACCATTGATCATGTATAATGTGTTTTTTTTTTTTAGAAATGAACTCGCTACAAACTCACTCCTCTCTTGCGTCACGCCTCTCCTGTTCTTACATGAACCGGGGTCAAAATCCTGGTTGGAGTCACTGTAAATCACCTTGGTATTCTATTTCCTCAGTCAGTCTCGGAGGCTGTGTTTGGTCCTGGTCCAGCCATGTTCATTTTGAGACTGTGGACCCTGGTTCCCATTCCCGCTCGCCCACTCTTCTTGTTACTTTCAATAAAAACTTCTTCCTGTCATCAAAGAAAGGTTTGGCTGACTGAATTACACGAAGCTGCCATTTTGATTCACGTGTTTGAAAATGTGCTGGGAAAAAAATGAACCTGCTCATTTTTATTCTGTTCATTTTTGATAGAAATGATCAATATTGGACAAGGTAGTGCCATAGGGCATTGACGCATGCTGTTTTATTCAGTGGTCTGGTTCTAATAAATCATTGCTTTTCATTCAACCAGATGGTTAAGACCCAAAACGGGGTTGTGCATGCTCTCTATAAAAATAGAAAGGGTGTTTTATGGGTAGACTGTATGTATTCCAGTGCACAGAGATTGAACCCATAAATCTGACTCTTAAATAAGACGAAATTAACCACTTTTCCTGTACATGGTGAACATTTTTCAGGATAGAAATAACTCCCTCTGGCCTGGTGTGTTAAGTGAATTGTATGTTCTGATGTAAAAGTGGTTGAGGATGTATTTTCCAAGCAGATCCAGCTATAAAACACCCTGTAATTTGTACTTGGTAAGATAAATGCTAAACTTGCTCAGTCTAATAATAATAAGTTATTAATATGAAGCTGAAGTTGTCATGGTAATGAACAACAGGCAGTGCAGACCTATGACCCACTATACAGTAAAAAAAAAAAAAAACATGCCGTGTGCTGAGGAACAGAAGCTTATGCAACTCATCTATGGTCTAGTGGGGATGAGGCAAAAGCTGCACATGAGCGAGTAGCCCACTGTAATAATCTGTTAATGTACCGCTGGCATTCTGCCATCTACAGTAATCAGCCACCATGATTTATGTAGAATGTAGATATTATTAAAGCAGCAATGTTTTCCCCAGTAATGTATTCCAACACACGGTGCCAGTTTTAATCACTGTCATTGATTAGCATAATCGCTAACTTTGACATATCTGTTAGATGCACAAACGTACGCTCCCGTTTACCCCGAGTTTGCACCTTTTTCCTGCATCTTCTAAAAACACAACATCAGCATCCGGTCTTTGCACGGCTTCCCCACTCTGTACAGTTGATGTCTCAGTGTGTGTGTGTGTGTGTGTGTTTGTGCGTGTATTTCCCAGTCTTACTGCCACCTCTGATGACTTTGAACATATAACATTCCTAGAGAGATCAAAAGTCGCGGCGTCTTTTTGTCTTTGTGTGCCGATCTGCGCCTCCATGTGTATGTATGTGTTTATATTCTTGTACGTGCCTGTGCATATGAGTGCCGCTCTGCAGCTATATTGTTACGGCAAATTCCATGCACCCTTGCTCAGGCTTTCCAGGAGCACAAATGTCTTGACGATATTATCAGTCACAACTGCCCCCTTCAGGTAAATGTTATCAGCTCTAATGTTGTGCTGAAGGAACGATAACACAGTGTCGGAGCCAGCAGAAATGACAAGCCAGCATCCAATCTGCATATCAAAGCCTCGGCTAAATTCCTCTGCCATCTGTGTGTGCGTGCGTGTGTGTGTGCACATTGGGTGTGTGTGCAACTATGGCGCACACACACACGCGCGCGCGCACACTCACACAAATGCATGCATTTGAAATGCTGTGCTGCCATTTCTCTGCAGTCTCAGAGGCAAGTTGTTCCTGGCCCCGCCACAGCCGCAGCTCGTCCTGGATAAACACGCATTGTTTCTTAGAAATAATAAAAAAGAAGCTTAATTACTCATCCATAAACATTTCAGACAACCTGATCCAGCCCCGTGTTTCTGCGGGAATGCAGGCTTTGATACCATCTGTCATCTTGTCTCTTTGCTTTGAAGGGGCTGTCACTCAAAGGCAGGCTTTACTCTCTGTCTGGACACAGTACACCTCAACAGCTGACGTGACAATCGCAGCAGACATTGATTCATCTGGCCTGGGCCCGACCCTCCGCGCCACCGCTCTTTATTGAGCACCAGATGCTGAAAGCAGAGGCTGTTTCATGACTGGAAATGAGCCTTTTATGTCCTCCCATGAATCACATGAACAAAGAGCGAAAAGGGCAGTGTCATGTGTCCCATATACGGTATCACATACTTGAGTTTTAATTCACAAGCCTCGTTAGAACAATATGAAACATCTAAATTGTTGGTTTTTTTACACTTTTAATGGTGTGATCACACTTTTATTCTACATTTTTGCCGGTTTATTTAGTCTCAGGCTTCATGAAAAAAACAGGTCCTATAAACAAAAGTCACACAAACTCGCTCGTTTACTGGACTGAGTTTTGGAAACCTGTCATCCGTCGAGGTTAGAGATTTTGGCAGCAGAGGGAATCTAAATAAATCTAACTTGAGTCCCTTTAACTTTAGCCAAGAGTCATGGACTCATTTACTTTCTGTGCTGTTTATACCACTTAAGAGCATGCGAAGGCAAAACTGAGCATGAGCAACGCTCCTGACAGCAGTTTGTTTTGCTCGGCCGGCGGCTATCGAATGTCAGCATCTGTCTTTGTGTACCATTCAAACCTTGCATTTTTGGGTTGTTTCCTGCGGTTGGCCTCGATATGCTCCGAAGAGAAAAAAAAGCATCACGCTTTTCTTGGAAGAAGCACTTCCACCTGTCTTGGGTCGGTTATTGGTGCCTGAATGTTCTGGCCAAATAGACTTGTAAACGCTCCCAGAGTTTTGGTGAAACTGCTCCAAATGTGTTTTTGAGCGAAAGTGCTGTAAGTCTCATTAATTATAGAGGGAGAATGTGCTTTGATTTAGCCGTAAAAAGAGATGTACTGAATGGGGCAAACATACCTACAAAAAGGTGAATCAAAAGCTCGATGCTTTACACTTTTATTTTTTGATTTTTTGATCTGAGAGCTGTGTGCTCTGTGGTTCATATAAAACTCACAGTATCTGTTATTCTGCCACGGGGCGAGACAGCTCTACTTTTACAGAAACATCCAGAGTTTTTATAGTGTGGTGGAGCTTCATTCTGGTCCGCAAAGCTCAAGGTTTCTCCTGTGATCTTCCTCTTTTCTTTCTGTCCTCACCTTCACTGGCCATTAAAGCTTCCCATCTCCTCACACTGTCCCGGCGGCAGAAACTGATCCCTTTTATAAGCTGTAGTTAGTGTCAGGGAAAACACCTTAGGGGGATCATTAGACTGTAATGAAGCAGGAGGTAAAATACCATGTTCACCCGTCGCTCTCCAACATTCCTGATTGTCAGGTTTAATTATAGCCCCGCAAGGTCTTTTGGGCGTCACCTTTTTTTTTTTTTTTTTTTTTACTGCATTTATCTCATTTCTCCAACTCACCCTCCACCTCTTCCTTTCAGCAGATGGACACTTGCTCTAATTAGGCTTTCTCTTCTCCCTGAAGAGTGTCCCTCTGAGGGAGGCGTTCAGGAGCGTGGCATTATGAGGGCATGTTGTGATACGTAATTAGCAAACAGCAGAGTGGCGACTAAGGTTACGGTGGGAAAGAGGTTGTGTGAACCACAGCTGTCAGCGCTCTGGCTATGGTAAAGACGCAGATTAAACAACATCTGTTTCACACTGCTGCATACGGCGTGAGCTTGATTAAAGTAGTCTTCCCTTACAGTTCGATATCTGCATACAGCAACCGCCTAAAGCCCCACCGCTGACATCTTCTGCAGAGAAATGAGGGAAGGAGGTTGGTTAGTCAAAACAAGTGATGCAACCAGCCTCAGATGAAAGATTATAGAGACATCCATAACATCCAAGTCCCAACATGACTCGCTCGGCTCACATGAAACAGTTGCCTGTACTGTACTGTAGCAGTCAGTCTCTCTGAAATGCAAACGGCTCTGGCTGTCTCAGAAATGAGCAGAATTTTAAAACTGATGGCAGCATGTAATTTGTTTCACTTGGGATGTGCTGCTTAAGTGGCACAATAATATACTCAGACTGATGGGCCTATCTTATTTATTGGCACGCTTTAATTTAAACTTCATTGCGTTTCATTGCGGCTTATAGGTGCTTTATTGGCACAAAATGCAAATGTTCTCATTGATGAAACAAAAACACTGAATATCAGATTATATATTGACTCAGATGGCAACTAATTATGCAAACAAGCAAGCTATTATGCAATGCGGTACAAATGGCAAAAAAAAAAAAAATCATCGATTTAAAAACTCCTGCTACTGACGAAGGTAGAATATGCATATTTCTGTCAATGCCAATGTCTTTTATTGATTATTGCTTAGATATTATGTCTTCAGATGTTTATTATTAACGTTTTGTTTGATTTTTTTTGGTCAATGTGTTGTGCAACAAGCTGTAAATACAACATTAACATACAGATGCCACCTAGAACTGGTCCATGACAGGCCTTCATGTATCTGATATATTCGCCTGTCATCTAGGCAGCAGTTCAGATCGGCTGGTACTATGTGATCATACAGCAAATAGAGGTAACATGCTACAAAACAGTGACAATATCGACCTCATAAAAACACTCGGTAGTAATTTAGTCAGACTATGAAAACTCCTGAAGGCGAGGTAGCTAGCCTATAGTGTAGTATGACCACATTACAGCCAAACAGCCTTCAGCATGGCCAGCAGCTAAAGCCAATTAAAATGGCCTCAAACCTACAATAACTGGGATTTTCCTAGCCACAGAGCAGCATAAACAATCTGTAAACACAATATATATGATCATATCTTAAGGCTAATATTGAAAACTGTTGGAGCATATGAGCAACTTTAGCATTTATTTGGAGTCGTGTTTGTGTTTGCTACCTGATCAATTAAGATTTCTTCTAGTTTTGGTCTCCACCAGCTCTTGAGGAAAATATGTGGCTGCTATGCCTCACTGTCTTCTCTAGTGTCTGCCGTGGTTCATGTACCATTACCACGGGTTTTCGGTGAGAGCTTCAGCTAAAAGAAGTACAAAAAGCGACAGCAGGATTATTTGAATGTTGGGAGTGTTTTTGGCCCTATACCATCTCCCCTAGCCCTCCAGATTATTAATGTCAGTGGGGTGTGGATAAAGAAAGGATAAAGAAAAGACCATATGGTCGAGCTCACCAAAGGATTATGATTTGTTGTTGTTCGCAAAAAAAAAAAAAAAAATGAGAGAGAGAGAGAGAAAGTGACTTCAGCATTGTTAGACCCGGAGAGGAGAAAGCAGCTTGGCAAAATGGCACGGATTAGCGCGCTGCGAGAGGGAGCGCTTCCCTACCAACTGTGATGCTCTTCTGTGTGTTCAGTTAACTCAGTGCAGCGAAGGGGTGGGTGTTCGGGCAGCGGGGGGAGGGGGGCATTTATGATGTTTGTCCAGCGCTTATTCAAATATGAGCTTTGGAGTCTCGGTTCTCGTCCAAGCACAAGCTAGCTTCAGACTGGAGGCGTGGCTGTCCCGTCATTCAACGCAATGATCTGATAGAAGTCAAAGCTCACCTGTAATGTCACATGTCATGTCCTGTAATTCACTGTTCATGAATAACTCAAACAAGCAGACCACTTAAGCATGCACTATCTAAACTACTCCTTCTCCTAAATATGAAAAAAGTACAACTCATAATTTATTAGTGAGTCTGAAGAGGGGCTTTCACATCTGTCGTACTGTGTAAGGAAACATTAAAAGCAGTTTGTTTGAGCTCTCAGCCAATATTCCCTGCTTTATTCTGCACTGCAGTAATGGAGGATCTGCAGTTAAGTGCAACAGGCTTAAGAAAAGACTGCATATTAAATGAAAATGTACTTTTCCAATGTTTTTTTTTGTATTTTTTATTTCATTTCCTAAATTAAATGTGCATGCATCATCATTAGTAACTGTCGCGAGCTGCTTTTCAAGCCAGTATTTCTCAAGGCAGAAGAGAAACTGGCATGTTACACGAGGATTTACTGCTCGCTTCTCTTGTTGGAAAAATGCGTGACAGCACACAAGAAACTCGGCACGAGTCTGCGTCTCTACGGCCAGTTGGCTGCAGCGTTTTTCTGCCTCTTTGCTCGCACCGTTTCTTCACTAATGTAGGAGATGCGCAGAGCTGCACGCTCACTGATCTGCTTTCACTCAACGTCCTGTTCATAGATGTGAAAAAAAAAAAAAAAACTTTCTCCCCTCTCTCTCGTTTAAAGGCCCGGTTCACGATTTTTCAGTTCAGTTCTGTCTGCTGGAGCCTCGTATTAGCCCCAGCTGAAGGGAATCTTTACAGAAAATGAGGATTGCATTTCACCCTCCTTATCTCCGTGTTAGTAAGCCATATCTTCATGGTTGGTATGGACAGGATTAATCTTTATATCGGCTAAAAACTGTCTTCATTTCCAAATTAGCATTGGGTATTGTTATAAAATAGACTTGAAGAAAATGTGAATCCATCCTTTAATTACTTTAGTATGGCAAACCTGTCTTCCATGGTCACACCGCTCATTTTTTTCAGCACCTTCTCCTTCCTCCTCCTTCCCCTCATCCTTATTCTGTTTTTTTAATGTTTCTTTTCCCTCATTCACCTCTCTGCTTCTTTTGTAACCCCCCCCCCCCCCCCCTCCCCGCCCCCTCCGGCCGCACTTTTCTCTGTCACTTTTTTTCTCTCCCCGTCGCTCCTTTTCACCATCACCCCTTTCTCCTCCGGCCGCACCTCTCAATCTCTGGTCTTCAGGGACTAGGGAACGAGAGGAAAACGCCGCTCTCACCGCCTCCAACAACACCTTCGTCCTTTCATTTTCCTTCTGATATACGAGTAATTCAGCTGGGAGAAACACACTCACTTTGCTCTGTCCCTTCCCCGCCTCTCATGTCGGTAGTTTCTTTACTTTTTTTTTTTTTTTTTTACTCTTGCAGCCCTCACATCCCTGGAAAATCTGAATCTGTCCTTTATTGCTCCTCCTCTCGCAAAACTTGTTTTTCCCTGCTCATAAAGCCTCCCAGACAGTCCTTATAAATGCTTAACAAGGTCATTTTTGGATTGTATTTTCCAGCAGCGTCCATCCGTTCGGCTTCCTCTTGTATTTGTGGGGTTATTATGGTGGTGAAATCAAAAAAGAAGTCAGTTCCTCTGAGGCTGGAGGAGTAAGATGCGCCCTTTTCCTTTTGTTTACAGCTCTTGCGTAACAGAAGAACTGACTCATGGTGTTAGTGAGATCTGATGAAGTTTGTTGCTTGTATATTTTGAAGTGAAATCTCCAGGATACCTCCCTCATTCCAGCTGATTTATTCTCCCAGTGTTTTTGTTTCTCCATTCGCTCCTCTCCCTCTCCTTTCATCCCGCTTCCAGCTCCATCTCTCCCTGTTTTCCTCTGAATATTTTTGCAGCAGGACTTCACCAGCTCCAGCTTGGAGCCTCCCCTTCCTACCCTATGTGCCCTTGCCATGCTTGTCCCATGGCTCCAGGGTTTCCCTATGTGTATTTATAGTGTATTTATAGGCGCTGAGCCCTGTTTTCTATCTGCTTATCAACAGCCACCGTGTACCCCACCCACCAATTTACCAGACACAGCCCTGGGATTTCAGGACACCACAGGCCCCGGCTGCAGTCACTCACAGCTCACCCGACCTTGATGCCTGTCCTCCCCTCTCTCTTATTCGCTGCTTTTCACTAAAGTGTTCCCAAATCCCTTGATTTGTGTCCTGCTGATTCATGTTTTTTTTCTTTCACCACCCAGCTTTTATTATTCCTTTCTTTTTACCGCCTCTCTCTCCACTATTTCCACTTTTTTGGGGTTTTTCTCTCTCTCATCAGTCAGCGCTCTCTCTCTCTCTCTCTCTCTCTCTCTCTCTCTCTCTCTATCCCAAGACATCTGTAGATCTCAGACTCCCTCCGAGTCTCTCGCTGCCCCTCAGTGGTTTTCACCAGAAGCGCCACGGGAACGCCAGCTTGAGCGCTCCTCTGTCCTCGTCATGTGTGTATTACTTTAGCTATCAAGCGCGAACTGTGATCCGCTGAGATTTTTGGGTGTCATAAATCAGGCGTGGTAGTCGCCGGGCAGAGCGCGTTGCCAAATCACGTCAGTGGCACATTTTTACACAATCTCTGTGTTTGTTCTTTTGCAATAACATGTGAGTCAAGAGTGGAGATAGACAGAAGCTCACATGTTGGGTCCTGTCACAGTGGCATGCCTTCTTAGCCAGGCAGCAAACAGTATAATTAGACTAATTGTTCCTGCGATAAATTTCCATCCAGACATGAAAGAATTTGGTGGGGTTTACATTGCTAATTACTCACATAGTTTTCAGAGTGCCTGGTACGAGACATGGATTTCATGCCAGAGGCTGGCACTGGTGGGTAATTTTAAGCCATACATGATTAAAGCAAATATCTCAAGTTGAGACATAGTTAAATGAAATTGTGCGCAGCAGCCACAAGATTAAGAACAATAAAAAAAAAAAAACATCTTTGTATTTTGTAGTGTGCTGTATGACTGATGAGACAGAGAGAGAGAGAGGAGGAGAGAGAGAGAGAGACAACGTGGGAGGCAGACAGGATGAAGCGCTGCCTGGCAGAATGGGCCACTGCAACTGGATTTAATGGGACGTTGCTAACGGATGTATGAATGGTTTATCGTCTCATGTCTAATTCAGCTCCAGTCGGTCCTCATTGTCAGCCAGTCTGAATGAGGCGAGGCGCTACAGGCAGATATGGGAAATAAGTCCTTTCATCCCGTCCTAATGACATTTATATATAGGTTAAATGCAGTCTTGTGTTTGACGTATTGTACTCCCCATGTTAAGGATAGTGTTGCGTTATAGTAATGCACAACGTAAGAGTCTCTGTAGAAAATAAGCCAATATCAATGAACCAAACTGTACAGGAAGAGTTTGACATTTTGGGATATTAGCCTGAAATTTCCTCTCCTGTCCAGTTAGAATGAGAAGAGTGAAGCCATTCTCATGACTTCATGAGGAATATGAAACTCTGAGTAGGTTGTTAGCTAAGCTTAGCTTAAACACTGGAAGCAGAGGGGAGCGGCTGGACTAGCTCTGTCCAGAGGTTAAAAAACACACACCAAAAGTTCGCTAATTAGCAATACAAACAAAAATACAGGAAGTTTTGGTTTTACGCTGAGTTACATGGTGAATTATTAAGCATTAAAGGTGTTGGTAGGAGTTGTTTTTTTTTTATCTTTGGACATAGCTAGCTGTTTTCCTCTGTTTCCATTATTCCCCATAAGCTAAGCTAACCCCGCTTGTAGCTTTATAGTTAGTACACAGACATGAGACTGACAACCTTCTTATCTAACTGAGCAAGAACACATAAAAGCTCACACAGTACTTCTTTTTTTTAACACAGAAAAAGCAGTCTGTTTCCCCCCGTGTTGCCTTGTATCAATCTTTTATGATAGAAACTTGTTAAGAGAAGGTTTGGCTATGCTGCCGACCGAACAGCACATTAGAAACAGACAGTCGTGGTCTAAGATGGGATTCTGCATTAAACATTTCTGACTTGAGTTTATGGTGATTAAAAGATAGCCCCTTTCGTCCCTAAATTAGCACTCTTAACAAATCACTACTCTTTCCATCAACAGCATCTTTGTGATTTTTTCCCCCTTCCTTTCAAGTCCAAAGCCACAGGAAATGAGGAAAATCCATTAGCTGGGTGGTTTTAGCCGTCTTTCCTTCTGCACGCGCGCACACTCACACACACACACACGCTGTACTTCATTCCAGTGGCAGCGTAGTCCTGCCCTGTGGGCCTGCAGGACAAGGGCAGAGGAAATGGCCAGGCATTAATGGCAGCTTTGATTACTCTCCTGTCACTAATGTAGCCAACATGAAAGACAAGAAGAGTAGAGGGATGACTTCAGCCCCAATCAGAGGCAATCTGATGGCATCTACATGTAACCAGGCCATTTGGAGCACACAGAAACTCTCCGGAGGTGAGGTGGGTGGGGGGCCTGCACGTACATTATTCAATCACCTCATACCTCCAAGCGCACACTTCTCATCTGTATATCTGGATAATGATTAGTTACTGAGGAGGTTGCAGGCTCTTTGCTCTCATCGCCGCCCTTCTCCTGCCCTCTAAACTCAGTGGGGTTGCTGTGCTCCTGTTTTGAGACATTTCAGATTCATTGCAAGAAGCCGCATATGCCTGTGGACACATTGGGTGTGGCGGCTAGTCATACAACCTGCTGTAAGACGTGGTGTAACGTTACAGAGCTGGAGAAAGGACGGGTGGAGTGAAATGTATGTGCATTGTGATAAAAGCCTGGCTATGTTTGAGTCTGTGTGTGTGTGTTTCACTTCTGAAACAGTTTCCATGGTGCATCTGCATGCGTCATGTCGAGAAGACGGGAAGCTGAAGGATCTATTCAGAGGATTTGTGACCTTTTTAGTCATTGATGTTTAATGCATCGAAAAGGAAGGCGTGAGGAAGCGGGCAGTGATTCATACTTTGTGGCACTTCTTCCTTTGTGTTCCTGGCAGTTGGCTACAGAAATGTAGATTGAAGGTTTTGATATGTTATGAATTATGATTCTGAAAGTAGTAAAAAAGATTAGTAGTGTAATGCAAACAACCCCCCCCCCCAGAAAAATGACCTTATTACAGTAACATGAGTCACTGTAATTTGTTAATTCCACCCAGGACAGAAGTTGCTATGTAAACCAAACTAGTAACATTACCCACTATCTGAATATACAGTACTGATGCAGGTTGTAATTGTAGAGCAGCACAGTTGATAAATATTATCAGCTATTTTAATAATCAGTTAATCATTTCAGTAATATTTTAAGCAAAAAAAGCCAAACATCCAGCTCAAATGTGAGAATGTTTCGCTTTTTCTGCTCTCATTGTACTAAATTGAATGTTTATGTGTTTTGGCCTGTTGGACATCGCCCTGGGCTCTGTAATATAGTAATGGACATTTATCAAAATAAAAGAAGATAATCATGAGTAGCAGGCCTGCATGGAGAAAAAGTCAATACTACTTACAAATTTCATTTTCTTTTTTTTTTTCGATGAGATTTCTTTCTTTGCTGCAATTTGCAATGTAATTTATCAACTCAACAACCGTGGTACTTTGGCTCTGCCCACTGAGGTTACTTTCAGCCAATGAGATTAGCTCTACCTCCAGAGAAGCTCTGGCTCCATTAAATGTTTGGATAACCAAATTTCCAATTTGCCATATTCATGTCCCCAAGGACAATGGTGTGTCATATAAAACCTGATCATGTGCTCAGAGTGCAGACATGCTGTTATCCATCCAGCTCCCAATGAGGGTCTGTGCCCAGTGGAGCCGTTTACATGTCAACCTGAGTAATATAATGGCAGCCTCTGCAGCCACTCCTGCCACAGACGCTACAGAGGTGTTTTTTTTTTAGAGCAGAAAGTGTCAAAGGAAATGAATTTAAATTAAAATAGTTTCACCCATATAATATCATATTGCACCAGACTTAATTTGCGTGGAAATATTCCCATCTTACCCGGTCACAAATAGCTGCCATTGGAGGAGAACGCGCTCTCCCCTTTTAATTTAAGATGCTATAATTTAGCCTTATTTGCCCGAATGACTGATGCCGGGTCCTGAGTGCTGAGAAGCGAGAGCAAAACACAAAGCTGTTTTCTAAATACCAGCGAGTGAGCACTTTGTAGAGGGGAAGCTGAACTCAGCAAAGATGTCTGAAGCTGCTGTGAAGAGAGTTTTTCCCTCTGAGCTTGAGTCTAATTTTCATGATGAGCGATATTTGTGAATGCTCATTTTATACCCACACTCGGACTTTAATAACACATAAGTGATTATTTTGCACCCATAATCCCCTTTCTTAATTTGACATTTCTGTGATGAGATTTCTTTACCAATGTTTTGAATCCAAATCCATTTAAGAAACAGACATTTTGAAGCCATGTACGTTGTGTAAATGCATTTTAAATGACCTTTAAGGACTTTATGACAGAGTTAATAATGTGCGACAAGACCCAGGAGCATTATAAACTATTAAACCACATTGTGTCATGCTGCTGAGCTGATTGACCCCGGTGTGAGGTTCTGTGCCGTGTACCGGCGTTCATCGACCATGTCCAGCTGTTTCCAGATAGTCAGACTGCTCTGGCTTCAGCCTCTCTCCTGGGGATACACACACTCTTCACAAGCATCACTGTACAAAGACGTGTGTGTTCCTGTGTGTGTGTGTGTGTGTGTGGAAGACAGCTGGTAGACTGTGTGTGTGCGTACGATTTGAAATTCTACTTTTCCACCTGCTCACTCAGCATCTAAATCTCACTGGAAATAGCATTGCCTGCAGTTCACACGTCTCTGCTTCTCTTTCTCTCTCGCCTGCTTTCCAGTCACAGATGTGGATTGTGGATTCCCCTGGGCGCTCTTACTCTGTGCCTGGGAGTTCATTTAATGTCAGCCCCGGCCTTATTGACTTGGAGTCTGCACAATGGCTACAACATATGTCCACGAGACCGTCTCGCCTCCTCTGAATGAAACGAATCCGCTCTGCACAGAAACATCGCTGCCATTCTCCTCTCCTTTCACTCCCTCCTCATAATTCTATTAGCGCGTCCTATTCAGGAATGGCCTGATAACTCCGCCGCACAATGAGTGGCGCGATGGAGGGGTTCTTCTGGGGTTTGGATGCCACTGGCCTGTATGATGTTTTAGAGAGCCGTGGCTTTGTTCTGGGTAGTGTAGCCTCTAGCTGCTACCGCTGCTGGTACAGTAAGTTCTGATGCCACAAATGGCACGATATATCATCCGACGCTCGCGCGTGTCACTAAAATGCACTTGCGCGCACATAAACATACAGACGTATATGCAAATGCTCGACCATACAACTGTTTCTGCTGCCTTAGGGAATAGGTGCGTGTGTGTGTTTGTGTGTGTGTGTGTGACTGGGCCACTCTCTCAAAGGAAGATTAATATTGCCCACGGCCGTCTGCAGTGTGTGTTTGTGCCATTAAGCTGTGTCAAACAGAGAGCCATAATCTGGATTGAGCAGTCTTTGGGATGGAGATATTCTGACGTGGTCACCGTTAATGTTCTGCCCGTGTATTGTGAAAACGTGCTGAGACACACACACACACGCGTAGTGAAGGTTTGATTGAAAGAGAAGGCCAATACTCGTGCTCATACAAAGCGCAGCTTCGGAGGAGCCTCGCAGCATCATTAAAACATCACTGTGTCTTGTTGCAGGCGCAGATTATAAAAAATGGATTTTAAAGAACACACTCCTCTTTTTCCCCCGCCTGCTCTCACGAGTGCCGCTGTTGTGTTACCCCTTATGTCTCTCCCTCCCCGATCCACCTCCTCTCCCTGCGTTTTTTTTTCCCCTCTCCCTCCTCCTGCATCCTTTCCTCTCCTCTTCTTTTGTGCATTGTGTCCATCAGGATGTAAGCACGGTAACATCGGGCCTTCTTGGTAATGCCGTCTAATAAATCCATTGCACGCTGCGAGAGCAAAAGGGCGGATGAGGGGATTGAGGGAAGGAAGAAGAGAGAGAGAGTGCGGTGAGGAGGAGGAGGGCGGGTATGAATAATGAAAAGGCGCCAGAACTCACGCTGTCCCATCAGGCCCGGCGACACCCCGGCATCCTCCTGTGCTGTTTTGGTTACGGGCGGATGAAGGCGGCGCGTGCAGAGGGAGAGGGAGATAGGAGCGGAGAAGAATGGCCTGAGAAGTGAGCGGATGGATGTGTGCTACGTGCCTCGAGTGCTAAGAGAAGGAGCTGAGGAGGGCAGAGCAGCTGATAATTAGCAGTAAATGTTGTTCAGGAAGTGGGGAGGGGGGGGGGGGGGGGGGGGGGGGGGGGGGGGGGGGGAAGGCAATTGGTTTGGGTTTCATCTCAGGCGCTTCTCTGTTTATGTCAGAGAGTTTCTCCTATTCTCTGCCGTGTTTGTTTAAAACGATATTATATTATGTTTCATGTGAACCTGGCACCATGGAGAAAGTCAATTAATATGATGCAATGATTATTGTGTAGAATTTAGTTGCAGCCAGTGACTAGAGTCAGTATTTAGTTTGTCTTTTCAGGGAAACGCTGTGTTTCAATATAACGGCCTCCGTGGAAGAGGACTGTAGATATAAAATGCTCTTTTTAAAATAACAAACATAAAAGATTTTTATTTTCAGGTCATTATACATGCTGGAAAACTATATTTTATATTCAGTGCCTGCTTTATTCTGAAAACAAAGCGCCCAAATTTTACACACTGGACCTTTAAACATCAAAAGTAGTTAGCTTAGCTATCCTCTCACATGTACATAGACCAAAAGCTGCACAGTTTACTATACATATACCAACAAGACAACAAATTGTCACATTTAAGAAGATGAAAAAAGACTAAACTAATTGTTTCAGCTCTATGTTTTATCAGCTCTTATATAACATTTAATTTATGGTATGCTAACCAAAGTAGCCTCTCAGGTACAGTAGATGAGACGGTATGAGGGCTGGTTGGCATTTCCATCATGTAGAGACCCCACAAGTGTGTTTTTTCATCTATGCTGTGACAGGCAGCTTTAAAAAAACAAAAGGCCTCTAAAGCCTGTTCATCAGGCCAATTATTTAAATCCTTGATCCCCGATGATTTAATTCAAGTCCTGAGGATTTGATCAGATTGCTCAAAATACGGAGCGGATACAGAGCTATGCAGAGTCGTAGTAAGATACAAGGTAATAAAAGACCGTTTTACTCACACCTTCCTCATTTGCATTATTCCATCCGCAAGAGGACGAATAAGGAGTAAATAAATTCAAACTGAGCCACATTCTCTGGTAATAAAACGCTCTCATCCCGCCATGATGCTGCTCCGCTTAGATGCCGCGACCCACGAGAAACGGTTTAATATGAATGCCTGCTTGCCAAAATCACATTTAATTGGATAAAGTTATGCACACGTCCCAGAGTTCATGAGTCATGAAAGTGTTTTAATGTTTTACTTTCTCTTTTACAAGAAACAAGAGGGAATTTGGCACTTAGCGAGCGATAACTGAACGAATAACGCACAAAGACACAAGGTTACAAAAGTGTCATTTTTTATTTATACCTGTCTGGCCGTGAAAAACTCCTGAGATATCATTTTACAGGCAGGCGGAGGCAGCTGGATTGTCTGTTGGGCAAAGTACAACATGACGTCCAAACTGCCTGCAATGAACTTTGACATTTTTTTCCGTTTACAGCAGCCAGCTGAAAGATTATGATCTCGGGAAGATTTGATGACTCATTTTTTATTTCTTAGCAGCGTGGACGCAGGAGCCTTCAAAAACAAACATCACACATCTGATTAGGAGAAGAAAAAAACATATCCAATGAGGAAATGATGTGACCTGACTGAGAATGTGCACGTGTGCACTGTAAATACAGAGCTGTAAAAGCATGCCTCCTTTACGCACAGTTGACTGCCCTGCGGGGGGGACGAGAGTGAGAAAGAGAGCGGGTGAAACTCAGCCAGAAAGCGAGACAAAGGACGGCCATGACAGAGCTGTAAAGGAGCAGCCTTGTATGTAGTTACATTGAGGCCGGGGTTGTAAGCTTTTGTTGCTGCACGGTGGAGAGGAAAAGAGTGGTGGAGGTGACTGAGCCCAAAGATGATGGAGAAAATTGCAGCTGAGTGTCGAATGGAGAAGGCACATTGTTTTTGTGTGTGTGTGTTTTGCTCCTCAAAGTATGGGAGGTCCATTGTATATGTGTATGTGGCTTCTTGACCTCTGCTGACACACAGGATTTTATGCAGCCATGTGTGTGCAAAACAACAACAACAACAACAAAAAGTCAGACCCCGAGGCGTCATCCTGCATCTCATTATACCAGACAATCTTTTTCCTAACCCTACCTACAGTTACATGGATGAGCTGCTCAATTCCAATTACACTGCGGTGATTGCAATGCTGTCACAAAGCCTACAAAGGCTGTTCAATGGTGCACGACCACACACACACACACACACACACACACACACACACACACACACATACACACAAACAAACTCACATCGGAGACACTCTTGCGGCTGGCTATTGTTGACGCAAGGAGAATTCAGAGAGGCTGCATCAATCTTGTCATCAAAAATCAACATGCTTGTTAGTCTGTGTCTGTGTGTGTATGCACGGGCTCGGTCCTGGCCGTGTGTGTGGCTGTTGTTGTGTGTGTGTGTGTTTAGAAATGAGATTCACCTTTTGGTCTCAGCGAGGTTTTACTGGACTGTGGGTCGATAGATCAATGTTGAGTGGAAGGCACACACTCAGCAGAGCCAGAATAGCTCTGGAAAGGCCACAGCAATCAGTCTTAGCCGAGCCTGTCCCCTAATCATCCAGTGGAGATTCTCATTCTGAATGGAGGCTATTTTTACAAACCAGCACTTGAAGCACTTCCAATGAAGTCAAATATGCGGCAATTACAGATATAGATAATTGAATGTGATGACGCATCCACCGTCTTTCTTTGTGGGCTGCCGCTGTTTGATACTCCTGTTATTTACCACAGAAAAAGCATGACAAGTTTGAAGGTTGAGCAGCGGGTCAGACTTGAAGTTAATCTAGCAAGACTCGAAGGCAGAGAGCATCAGATATAATCCCAGTGCTTGAGTTAAACCTAAATGGCCAGAGCTAAAACCACAGATTGCTAACTGGCAAGCCTGATTGGCAAATAAATAACCTTGATCAAAAATGGCTCGCATTCATCAAGGGAGTGGGGCTTCGTAATAATACTGTAGCTCCTCTCTCCACCATTGAGGTTGAACTCGACCAATGAAATCGGTTCTGCCTCAGAGAAAAGCTTGTTCAACCCTGCACACTGCAGAAAAGTCATGCTTACTCTACTTTCATTTCAGCTGTAATAAAAATCAGTCATCTGTAATTGTTATTATTACAGCTGTAACTGTAGTGTAATTTAATTTAGGAACATTTGAATTTGGGGTTGGTGGTTATAAATTACAGAAAAAAAGAGCAGTGAATCACACAAACTGTCTCAACTGCAAGGATTTTGGTAATACCAGACAGCTGTTTCACTTTTATCCAAACTGAAATATACTGGCTGGAGCTAGCCATTGCTGACCAACAAAAATGCTAGCATACTAACATGGTAAACTCTGGACTCTACTAACTGTGAACATGCTAAACACAACGGTCAACAGATTATTATTAATTAGTTAACATTATGGCATGCTAGTTAGCATGCTAGTGTTAGCGTGTAGCTCAGAGATCTGCTAGCATGGCTGTAAAGTGGTGTTTAAATCTACTTTAGATAGACGCTAGGGTTAATGACACATTATTGAATCATTCAGATTAGTAAAAATGTTTTTTTTTGTTTGATGACAGCTGTTTCTTTCAAAGGAAAGAATCCTTTTAGCTAGCAGTTCGCCTGCCTTGCATGATTCAGATCATAATGAAAATCTCTGATTTATTCAAACTGCGCAAACCACGAAGTCCTGAAAGTAGCACCCATGAATCACAATATATAATTCAACTCATTATACGTTCACGGTTCAAACAGCTACGTCGCCTGATGTGATTATTTGTTCAGTATGCAGCCGCAGTGTGCTGCGTTCCTGGGGAGCTCGGTGCGAGCCGGCTGATGGTGGCACCGCTTCATTGACGACGTTTGTTTGAAAACTGAATGAATGGTGCAGATTAAGGATCATCTTTTATGACATTCGGGGGGAAATTCATCATCTTCCCTTCCCACTCGCTGAGACACGTGCATGTGTAATCCACCTCTGCTTTAGAAATGAAGATTAGAAAAAAAAAATGCTTCTTATATGGTTTATGTGTGAATTCAATGATGCATGTTTACATTTCTGTTATGAGATTCACATGTTTTTATCAAGCTTTCATGTTTTATTTCTTGGTTTGCTGCATGGAAAATGGGATTTCTTCTCCCTATGGGAAACATTCAGATTTCATCTATCTATCTATCTATCTATCTATCTATCTATCTATCTATCTATCTATCTATCTATCTATCTATCTATCTATCTATCTATATATCTATCTATACTCCTTACATAACTCTTAGGCATCCATCTCATTCTGTCCATCCCGCTCCACCTTTGAAGGTGGAAGAAATGGCATCAGGCACTTTTTCAGTGCTTAATTGCATTCCCAAGCTGAATTTTTAATCCAAGGCAATTTAATTAACTTGGAGCTCTTCCTGATTTCCTGCTGGCTTTGATGCATTTGGAACGAAATAAAAAGTGATTGGATATTTCGCGGAATATTCCAGCACTGGAAGGACGACTCCCGGAAGCGTCCCTGTCATGTCATGTCTTCTGTCCTGTAGGAGAGCTGAGCTGAGCTGAGCCGAGCTGAGCTCCGCCACGTGTGCGTGTTCGCTACAGTCAAACCACAAAAAAAACATATCCTTAAAAAAAAAAAAGTCAAAAGCATCAGGTCTGATGATTTCATTTTCTCTGAGCTGTGGATCCAGATGGAGAGCGAAGCTGACAGTCAGAGGCAGTAGGGGCTGATGGTTTTTTTTTTCTTATAAAGAAAGACTTACAGAGATAGAGGTGCAGAGATGAGAGGCGGTACTGTATTAGGAGGCGTACAGTTGGGAGGTACGCCTCCTGCTGTCAGAGGCGGCGGTATATCTGTCCCAGATCATGTTGAGATGATGGCTTCATCTTTATGGCCTGTTTATCTGCTCGGGATATTTACAGGATGACGTGACAAAACAGCTCAGCCGGCGGGAGAGGAAGGAGCAGCGCCGTACTGTAGCTCCTGGGATATTACAGTGTGTTGCTCGTATCATATGTACTCCTCTCTGTGAAGGATTAGAGCAAAGAGAATGCAAATCCATCTAGACTTAAACTAATGGCACACGCACGTTTCACCTTTCTTTCCCTTGTCTCTTGCCGTCATCTAAAAAGCCTCTCAATTACAATCTAGTTGAACATCCTTCTTCCAGCGTCCCCCTCCTCCTTCTCCTCCCTCTCGCAGCTAACACTCTTCATGGTGTCTTGCCACGCGTTAAACCCTTAATAGCTGTGTTTTGCTCAGTGATTTTCATTTAGGACTATTCTTTGCTGAAGCACAGGCCTCTTTGAAGTGTCTCCAGATTGAAAAAAAAAAAGCAGTCTTGTTGTGTTATGAAGGAGTTGGCTATTTATTCTGGATGCCATCATTTACATGGTGCCGCATGGCCCCTCGAGGACTCGGGGGCTAAACTTGAAACAGGATGTAGTTTCTTTTAAAATAATCTCTGTTGCATAATTCATTTAATTGACACTATCTTTATGCATACACGCTGTGATGTATGTGAATCATGGTTATGTCTATGAATTGGTCCCGTAAGGAGGATGCGTTTAACATGAATACAGAGCTGTTTTTCTTTCTTTTTTTTTTTCACAAAGAATAGCTCATTTCTAGACAGGAGGCAGGCTGTGACGGTGTGCAATGAGAATGTGCATGTGTTATCCTAGTTGTCAGCATGCTAGCTTCATTTTCATCACCCGCCAGTGTGTGTGTGAGTGTCTTTTTTTTCTGTGTTGTGGCACTTCCCTGTGTGTCTATCCTAATCTGCATCCCCCAAATATGTGTGTACATGCACCAACCT
This sequence comes from Nibea coibor, assembly GCA_023373845.1. Classification (NCBI taxonomy): domain Eukaryota; kingdom Metazoa; phylum Chordata; class Actinopteri; family Sciaenidae; genus Nibea; species Nibea coibor. The sequence continues at coordinate 13,226,330 of CM041728.1, forward strand.
ATATATATGTGTGTGTGTGTGTGTGTGTGTGTGTCAAGGTGTCAAAGAGAGAGAGATAAAGAGAGAGAGAACTTTGCTAGGAGGAAACAGCTGTCTCTCTGTATGTCAGGCCTGGGATCTGAAGGGGTAAGTGAGTATAGGGTGAGGAAGGGGGGGAGGCGATGGAGAGCGCTGCAGTGCCTGGGGGAGCTATGACAGCCATCACACATAGAAAAGTGCGACACACAGAGCCCAAACCGCACACAAAGACACACACACCTGGATGGCGGTGTGAAGGTTGTTTGAAGAGCCCTTGGGTGTTTGTGGTGCGCTAGTTAAAAATCCTGGAATGAAATTTTTACTGGCCGACTCATTACGCCCGTGACTTTGTGAGCTTTCGAAGGCCGGCATATTTAAGATTGAAATCAGCCGGCGTCGTTACGTTGGACTGTTTTATCTTTGTGTCAGTGTGAGCAGCGTTCAGCCATCTTAGGTCCCTTAAACTCTCTGTTGTGTTCAGTGGAGACTTTTAGTGGGCAATGACTTTGTACTCAACAATTTAAACAGGCAAATAAAACAATTCAGTTACATGACAGCAGATTACAGGTGATGTCTGACGTCCATCTTTAAGGAAACAACCTGTTGTCATGAAAAGTATTTCTTTCTTTCCTCTCTTCTTTTATCTTTCTTTCTTTACCTTCATCTTTCCTTATTTCTTTAATTCTTTATTTCCTTTCTTTTTCTTCCTTCCTTCTTTTTGCTTCTGTATTTCCATCCTGCTTTTATCTTTTATCTTTTTATTTCTTCCTTCATTCAGTTAATTTCTTTGTTCTTTCTTTCTTTTCCTTTTCTTTCTTCCTTTTTTAATTGTTTCCTTCCTTTTGTCCTTGTTTTTCTCATTACCTCTTTCCTTTCTTCTCTCTTTTATTTTTCCATCTTTATTTCCCCTTCTGTTTCCTCCATTCCTTCTTTCCTTCATTTATCCTTCCCTTTTCATTTGCTTTCTTTCCTTTACTCCTGCCTGTCTTTCTCTCTTCCTCTGTATGTCCTGCTACGGAGCACTCACTCATACAAAATAACCTGCCACAGGTTCCCATTTGTGCACCATACCCTTACATAAGATTACAGCGGCGCATAGCACAGGGCCGCATAGCATCAGATGCAAACATGCGGGTAACGCCTGTCTCATCTGCTGGTGAAAGGCTGTTTTGTCGATTTATCAAATGTCATTGCTCTAAAGGTCAGCCTTCACATGCGTTATGCTTGAGATAAAACAACGTGCCCGCCTCTGCTCATCTTCACTCTCCCTGTGGTGATGATGCTGTTGTTTTTTTTTTTCTTACCGCTATCTTACCCTCTCATGCATTTAAAGCTTACCTGTCACCTCGCAGCTCAACACCCCCCTCTTGAGGTTTAAAAACCTCTCTCTGTACGTGCACGTGCATGTACAGTACAGTGCGATCCAATGTTTGTGTATGTGGAATGCGTACGTAGGAATGTGTACGTTGCGGGTGTGTGCGCGCGTGCCATGCCCGTGGGTTTGACGGATGATGTGTGACAAGTGTGTGGAGTCAGCCCTTTGGTGGGAACCCACTGGGGCTGGAAGATGCCCTTGTCCTTTTATATTTTACAGCATATCTTTTTACTCCTCTGCTCTGCTTCCCCTCTCGGCTGTGGCCTACGACCGTCGCTACAGGCTTATTGTGATCGATTGGCAGTTTGACTTTGAAACTACATAAAACATCCTCTCTGCGCTACGCCCAATTTCACTGTGACACGGTGATACTTTGGGTATTATACATTGCTCTGGATGAAATATTCACTCGTGTTTTAAAATTCTGATGATGGTTTGTTTCCATAATTCAGCTCGTTTTTTTTAGTTAAAACAGAATACTGGAGCGCGAGGGATGGTTGTTTAAAAGGGAGCAGGTTGGACCATGAAAAACTTGAGAGAGAAAAGAAATGCCGTGTGCGTTCAGTCGTGTGGAAGGAATTCACAGCGAAATGCTTCATGCAGAATTCTTCATAATGAATAACTTTGTAGCTGCTGGGACGCCACACTCGTGTCTTTAAAATGGAAACATGGATCTTGGGATGAGCTCAACTAAAAGAACGGTTTGTACGTATTTAAAATTTCTGAATTTTTGAATTTATGTCATGTGACATAGAACATATGTCACATGACATGGCTGCATTATGGGAAATGTAGGATCCGGCCTTTTCAGAGCTCGCTCTAAAACGAGAGACTTGAGGTCGGGGTAGCTTTTATTCTACTGCTTCGGTTTGGACCATTCTTCTAGAAAGCCTCACGGCTTTGTGGAAAAACCAATGGTGAATGAGCCAGCTACACACAGCAGACTCATGCTACATGTTTGCGGTCCCGGTCGGTCTGTGATGGTTGTATACCAAAGGGACAAGACGGCTACTGTTCAGCTTTGCTCTGTAGGAGCATGCCTTTCATTTTCAACTGAAAGCCGGTGGCGAAAGGGGAAAGTGACGAACACCAGAAGTTTATTTGAGCAGAATGAATCTGATGAGTGTATTTTTATTTGCAGCTCGAGGCAAAATGCCTTTTTTTTTTCTCTCCCCCCTTTGACTTGATGTCACTAACAGGGCAAAAGGAAATGCCTCTTCCTTTACTTCCCCTCTCTCCTTCTTTTTCCTGCTGGTGCTCCAGGGGTCAGCTATGTCCTGTGTGCACAGGTAATTTTTCCAGATGCAGTCCTTTCGTTTACCTTTATGTTCTCACACACTGCTGTGTGTTTGCTGTTAGACCTCCGGCTGCCCCACTGGCTGCCGGGGCCCCTCCTGGAGCAGGGAGCCGAGCCAAGAAACTGTCTGGCCACCCAGTGTAAACTATGTGTTTACAGCAAAGCCAGGGTCACGCTGGGCATGCTCGGCTCAGTACGTCTCACCTGCCGCCGATGATAAAGGATCTGATGTCGGCGTAGACAGGCGGCTATAGTGGCGCCACCAAATCTTATTTCAAAAATATAGTGTTTCTTCTGCCCTTACAGAGCAGCGTTTGGCAGTTCAACTATACCTCACTGTGTGGAGGAAAAGAAATATATGCTTCTTTTGGCAGCTCGGTGCAAGACATCTACTTATCATTCAGCATAAATCCGCCTTGGATTTGTAAATATTTTAAAGGTTAAACTCAGCTAGGCAGTCCAAAGTGAAAGGGACGAGTAGCTCTTGAGGAGCATCGCTGCCCTCCTCTCTGTTTTCTCTGCTCTCGGCGCATACTGTGTACTCAAACATTTATAGACTTTATTATGTGGTCATGCATTTATGTATGTTTCCTCTGCCTTACGTCGACGCCACAGTTTCTTGGAGACGACATGCCCCTAATGGTTTGCTTGATCAGAACACGCTCAGATTTGCCTGAACACAGGTGCTGCTGTTCGAGGATTCAAACATGATGTTGCGTAACGTGTAACAGCTGCGTATTTGTTAGTTCAAAGAACACAAAGAGACATCTACAGTGCTGCAGTTTGTCCTCTATGCTGGTTAATCTCCCCGTTTAACTCCGCTACCTTTGTCACAGTTCTTCTTCCTCCTCCTTAAGTTGTCCTCTCCCCCGGTCAACGGGAAGAAGGAGGGGGATGGGATGGAACGGAGGGGTGGGGGTTGGGGGGGCATCATGCCATGCTCTAAATAACTTTATTGACATTTGAATTGGATGTGGATCACGGTAATTATCCAGCCTTCCTGCTTCCTGGCTGGCATTCAGTGAGAGGAGAGCATCAGTGCAGTCACATCTCAAGCCGGGCCACAGGCAATGAAAGTCTCAAACGCAAACACATGCTTGCATTCACACGTTCGCTCGCTCATATTTGCATTCACGGTCCTCGCAGAAAAGCAGCGGCACAAAACATGTGCACCTCGGCGAGCACGCTGGAGCTTACGAATGGAAGCATGAATAAAGCAGCTTATTGTGGTATTTTCCCCTATAGAGACAGCAATGTAGTGGGACTGTGTGAAGTATGCTTTTGGATTTCTTTAAGGCTGAATGACCATGAATCATTTCACTAGACTGTTTGCTCATGCACATTCTCCAGGAGAGACTCCTATATGGTCAGCACGGCCATGAAATAGTGGCAGGTTACTGCAGAATCACACATTTTATCTGTGGTACTTAAATGCAAGTGCGTTTCTTTTTTTATCTTGCGAATGTGAATAATCATCTCCAGCAGGGCTGAAGATAGCAACCTCTCTTGCTCAGATGCCAAGGCACGGTTTACAAAAGCTTGTCCTTACCTTACTTATTTTCGGCGCTGCGTCATCACATTGTTGTAAAAACACAGTATCCCTTTTTCAGAGACTGAAATACAGACTAAACTTTTTCCAACATGTAATTATAGAGTATTTACTTACACTAATTCAAAGGGATACGATAGTTTGACATCTTGGGGAAACACAGTTATCACTTTCTTGTTAGATCTGTCGGTTAAATATGAAGCTACAGCCAGCAGTTAGCTTAGCATAAAGAGTGGAAACCAGTGTGGAAACGGCAACCACTTGCCAGTCAAATTATTCATAACTTTAAGGGTGGTTATGTCATGAACTGGGAAATTATCTATAGGGACAAAACCGTTTTGTTGTACCAGGCTGTAAACATGTTTATTTCTGCTGTGAAACTTAGGCCAACAGGTTTGTTGAAAAAAATAAAATCTTATAAATATTCATGCTTTTTTTGGGGATATTCTAGTAAATGCAGGGTGTCACTAAAGGCTTGCTGAAAAAACGCTTTAGTCACCAATTTGACTGCATTAGTGTTGCCATTTTTCTGCAGTAAATGGCAGATAATGGACAGAAAAAGGCAATTTTAAAAGCTTTATGGTTTGCAAAGCTGTCACTTTGACACTTTTTGTACTAAATTAACCAACAAAATATAATATGTTAATGTAATGCTAATAATTGAGCTTTAGAGGTGCTGGTTGGTGCATCTGCTGCCTCTGTTTCTCCTTGTTTCTGGTCTATATGCTAAGCTAGGATAAGCGGTTGCTTCATGCGCGACTGTTTTTAGTCCTCTCTTCTCATTCTTGACAAGAAAGCGTATTATAATGTGTTTCCCAAAAATGTCGACCAGTTCCTTTAAAGTTGCCATCGACCAGCCATTGTCAATTGGCCAAAAAAAGAACAAATCAATATTTCTCAATGAAGAGTGGAGAGCTTCTTGTTTTTCTTGTTTTTGGCCTTTATTGCTCTTCTGTCAAATTATTAAATTGGATATCAGTTTTCTCAGTTCCAGTTCACACTCACTTTACTTCCAAAACACGAGTTCATCCCAAACTTTATGCATTATAGCATCCAAAACAACAAAAAAAACATCACTGATTTATTCTCCCAAGACTAATTTTCCTGACATCTGGCGGGAAATAACTCCTGGACCTGACTTAGCACAACTGTCCCCATCGATAAAACAGTTGTAGCCTCCTCATATGCTGAACTGAATGATATTGTCCTGTTGTGGGGCTGAGCAGCACTGGTGTAAATAGACACCGCTCTCTGCTTTCAAAGTCAGGATCATTTTTCCTTGATGTAGAGCGAGAGCTGTGTCCCTGAAGCAAGGCTGTACAGGAGAAGAGAGCGATACAATCAACAGACAGCACTCGGCCTTTTACTGGCAGAGAAGTGAGGGATGAGGAGGAGAGAGGAGACGAGAGTGAGGACACCGGGATTGAGAAATATAAAAAGGAGGAGTGGGTTATCGTGACACACTGCTTATGTTCTAGTTTGATGCTGATTATACTAGTGTACTCTTGAACTGGGAGTTAACTTCTTCGCTGATAAGCTCAGCATTCAGAGGTATTTGAAGAGGAATGCGAAGCGCAGTGCGATTTTCTGTTTACTTTGGTTAAACTCCGCTCGCCCTCATGCGGCTGTCTGTCCAGCGCTTGCAGGAGAGATAGGGGATGGCGAGAGACCCGAGCGAGAGCGATAAAGAGAGGAGGAAATTGAGGAATTTTTAGTGGATGAGTGTGTTTCTGGGCTCCATGTTGGGTTAGTTAATGACTGGTGCATATGTCAGCCATGCAGCTGTGGAGTTACAATCAGCCAGCCAGCTGAGGAAAGGAGCAACGGATGGAAACGAAGGGAGAAAGAGAAAGCGAGGCAGATAGATACAAGAAAGTATTAAGCCGTGGACGTGGAGAAAAGGAAGAAAGGGGGGGAAAAAGCAGAGAAAACAGTTCTGCGTGAGGGAGAGCGGAGGAGCAGAGGAGGTGGAATAGAGGATTTTTGAGAGAAATAAACATAGAGAGGCATCCGGAGGGAACAGAGAGAGAGAGACGGGGAGAGAGAGAGAGAGAGGGAGAGGAGAGAATGAGAAGGTTGCCAAGATAGTTTCCATTCTTCTCATCCTCCCTCAGCTAGCTGAAGCAGAAATGGCAGAGGCTGCAGTCCAAATCATTACACTCAGCTGCCTTCCTGGAAAGTATTTACTGTTGTCAATAAAAAAAAAAAAGCAAAGAGAAGGCTGCATGTATAAAAGGAAAAATAAGTAAAATATGCAGCTCCTCTGTAGAAAGATTCCAATTTGATGATGGACTGCTCTGCTCTCCTTGTATTTTTTTCCCCAAATCCATTAACATATTTTCAATACCTAGCACCTTCTCTGGGAGTCTTTTCACCTCCACTTCCTTTGACTTCGCCTTTTTTACCCCGACCGTCCTGTCTGTCCTGCCCCATCCTGGCCCATGTTCCATCAGCTCTGGGATTTAAGCCTTTAAGAGCCTCTTTTCCCTCCAGTAAGAGCTTTAAGGCAGAATGTGTGTGGAAAGCAGTTTTTTTTTTTTTTTTTGGTGGGGGGGTGGGAAGGATCAGAGCTGGACAGAAATAGGTACAGATCGAGAACAGGAGTGGATGCTACAGGAGGATGTCTCTGACCTTCAATTGTTCCCGCTTCTTGTTGCCCCACAAAAAAGCGCCCACGGTAACTCTGGACGAGGGGCCTTTTTGTGAGGCAAGGACACAAGTTTATTGTGCCTTGGTTATTGCTCGCAAACGCTGTTCGCGGTATTAGGTACACAGGTGTAAAGCTAAGAGTGTTTTATCACTGGGCTCCACTGGAGTGAGACATGTTTGGAAATGTGAAGTTGTGTTGAAGGAATCTAACACGTGGACTCATTCGGAACCAACGCACCAACATCGATGTTGGGTACACACGTTGAACACCGTCTTGCATACCTGCTACCTGCGTTGTTTTGTATCAAATCATGTCAGTTGACAATGAAACATGAAATGTGAGCATTTTCTGAAGTTCTCATATGAAAGTTAATTGAATGTTTTTGGCTTTTGCCAAGAAACAAGCCATTCTGGGACCCCTGGGATCTCGTGATTGGCATTTTCTGCCACTGATTCTACGGGCCGAACCATTCAATCGAGAAAATAATGATTAGTCGCCGCTCTAGTTTCAACATGCAGCGTTTTCAGCTTATAACGCATTTGCATATTGCTGACTGTCAAAATCCTGACTTTGCGTGACAGTTATACCTGACCTCTAATCCTTTTTCCTTGTGTCTCTGCAGGCAGACCCGGGAGCAGGAGACCCCACCGGATTTCTTCTATTTCTCTGACTTTGAAAGACACAATGCAGAGATCGCTGCCTTTCATCTGGACAGGCAAGTCAACATTAGCCAGTCTCGGGGGGGTTGTGTGGTTGTGTACATTTTACGAATGAAACTCAAAACTAGAGTGTTGCTGTATGTTAAAACTTCAGTATTTTACTATCCACCGATTTAGCATTGTCTCTGTCAGCCTCACCTCAGTTTTTTTAAGGAAAGGATCAAAATCAATGCAGTAGTTTTTATTCCACACATTCTTCCTCCTTGTCAAAGCCGGTTCCTACATTACCCTCAAGGGCATCTGTGGATGTTCGGTCCAGGAACGGCCCCGATGTTATGAACATTTTCGACTCAATAAACTTAAAAAGTCAGTGTTCTTGAATCCGCTCGAAACTCCTTCAAGCCCAAGTACTTCTTTCCATCCTTGAGGGCCAACTTCCTGCAGGTTTTGTTCCTCCCTGATTGCTAATTTGTCTCTCCTCGTGTCAGCTCATTAACCACCCGGGGGAATGTAGGGAGGTGCAAAAACCTGCGGAACACCATACCTGAAGGTCCAGAATGAAGAGAATGATACTTCTGTTTGAACAGTGAAGCTTGAAGCTACAAGTATGTGTTTGCAAGGTCCTTCCCCAAGTGTAACAAAACAGACCTGTATGCAGGCATGCCCGTTTCTCTTCTGTGGATGAACGCCTTCCACGTACTCCAGATCTGTGTTTATTTGCTTCTCTTTTTCACCATCTCATTCTCACAGAAACACATTTTCTTTTCTTGTTTTGTTTTGTTTTGTCCCCCCCCCCAAACACAGTGAGCGGTGTGAGCCGGGCCTGTACAGTAGTGGCTGTGAGCTCCTAGAGGCCATGAGTCATAGAAAATGAATGCCGCCCTCCCGCTGCTAGCATCTGACTGAACAATGACTGCAGCCTCCTTGCTTAGCTAACCAGCACGCTCTCTGACTTCAGCGCCTTTACAAGGTTAACACTTTATGGCCGGCCTGCTGGAGAGACTTTAATGAAAAGAGAAAACCTCCAGAGTCTGTGATGGGCCCGAGAAAATGATGAGTTTTAGCCTGGGCATTGCTATTAAAGCCCGGCTGACGTCACTGTGGCTGTGTGTTATTACGAGCAGAGGGGTTGTGTTGTAGTGTGTGGACGCTGGTGATACAAGATGATACTAAGGTCACACGTCGACTCACATACACATACACACACGCGCGCGCACACACACAATGGGGCCACAGAGGGTGAGGGTGATGTTGAATCTGCTTTTTCCTTCAGGCACGATGACACAGTTCAACAGCATTTGCATTAGCTGCAGCTTTCTCCACCAGTCTGCTACACATCTGGCCCTCAATACAGACACACACACACAAAAATACGCTCACACACTCCCGGCATATGTGTGGGTTAAGGGGAAGAGGAGGAAACCAAAGGCATGAAAGGCCCCGTGCCCGTTCTAAATATAAGCCAGGCTGGGTTTGCCAAAAGCAGCGCTTTATTTTTTTCCTTATTTTGTCTGTTCTAAATTAGAGCCTGGCTACAGAGCCGCCGCTGCTGCTGCTGCCGCTGCTGCTGCAGAGACTTAGGCTACACTGCCTCCCAGGGGGCCCACAGACACACACAGACTCTTTTAAAAGCAGCATTCGCTGTGACGCGTGCACACGCACGCTGGGCCACTTCACAGTCTTTTCTTATATAGGCTACACTGCTATAAGCATCATTAATTATGTGATTGGATTTAAATGGGTAGTGCTCTTACTATTGCTGCGCTAGGTGGGGAAAAAAGAGAAGAAGGAGCCAGCAGATCTAAAGACGTACAAGGACAGATATGACCTTAAAATATTAAACCGTATATCTCCAAATTTATGAGGCCCAGTGGCGTCTTATACATTTTTCAGCTGGGAATATGTGAAATGATGATCCCCGCTCTGTTGTTCATGCATAGCTCCTAGTGGGTCCCTCAATCCCACCCCGAATATAACACAAGTTCAAAATGGCCACCGTGGGGGGATGAGGTTTATCAAAGGGACAAGGATGGAAGAACAAAAGCGTGAATGATGAACAGAACTGAAGTCAGTTCTGGTCGTTCCCTTTAACATGGCAGCCGGCCCGGGCCCAGCAGGCCAGACGGTGCTGCGCGGTGCCTCATCCTGTGTCTCAGGAAGGAGACGTGACTGTGTGCGTCTGTCCCGCTCCACCCTCCACCCTCCACAACACTACTTGATGGCATCATTTATGTGACGAGCTCTTGGTTAACAGCTCTCTTTTTTTTTTAAACAACTTTTTCGTCCACCAGGTTTCCCCATAACTGTCTCTCTCTTCCTCTCAGCCCTCAGGCACTGGCCATTACATGTTGTCAGGGGTATCAATTTTTAAAGAGCCTGGCCTGATGTTGCAGCCCGGGTGGTATTGACGACGGGGGCTACACATCCGTAAAATAGGCATGTGGCACGCACACAGGAAGGCGGCCATCTTTCAGCGCAAGACAGCTTTATTAAACCTTTCTCTCTCACTCTCCATCTGACATAGATACACATAGGCGGCAATGCTAGTTTCCTGTTAAATGGAGCAAAGACACAAAAATCACGCCGGGCTCACATGATGGAAAAGAGATACAAGTCCCGTATATCTGGAAATATATTACACCAGAAAGACGTGTGGAAGTTTAAAAATGTGTTATGTGGAATGATAGCCATATAAAATCCACGGGGAGGTTTACCACCATGTGGCGTCACTGTCAGGTCATTATTTATGTCACAGTGCCCCCTATCGGCAGTAATGCTACATTACATGGGTATGACATCAATTACCTTTCATGTCTGCCCCAGTGGCCTAATGGATAAGGCACTGGCCTCCTAAGCCAGGGATTGTGGGTTCGAGTCCCATCTGGGGTGGGAGTTCTCTTATGTGTAATTTTACAAACAACTCATCAATGTTAGTGCTCATCATTATATCCTCATAACCCTTTGTAATATAACTCTATATAATATGAATTTATCTCTGTAACGTTCTCCAAATGTCTGAAACAAGACAACGTTTTCAGCGTGTTACTTAACAATAATAATAAATAATTGCGTTCACGACTTTGCGGTCCATTGTTGCACATTCTACATCCACATTTATCTCTAAATTCACCTCAGCTCTGTTTTCTAACCTGCATTTATTTCCATTTTGGCAAATTGGCACCTTTAAGAGTGTGTCAAATGAGCTATTAGCTGCCTCTATTTGCAATGTGACCGTTAACCTACAGACTGCTATTACTGGATCACTTTGTCGCTAACTAACACTTAAAAATGTCACAATTCTCTGGCAAGTTCTGGAGCAATAAGAAGTGTGTTTTTTCTGTGATATTCTATTCTTCTAACTGGATGCACGGACATTTATTTGCGGCTGACATTGGTCATTCTGGGAAACCGTAGGTCACACTGAATCTAAAAATATGTGTGTCATGTCTGTGGGTTCAATTACGACTGAATTATGGCTGTGAGAAGAGGACAGTTTTTGACACAAATTATGGCAGTTGGTTTAAAGCACGTTAATTGCTTCCCGGTGTCACAGCCACTCCGTGTTGGCTGCATTAGCTGTATTCATGTTGTTTTTAGGACATACGCAGTGGCCTTCATTCATGTTTCTTCGCTTCTCTGCAGTGCACAGTTTGAAAACATGTGCTGTATTATTAAGGCAGATTGTAACCCCTCAGTGTGTGCCTCCGTCCTGCAGGGTCCTGGACTTTCGTCGCGTCCCTCCCGTGGCTGGCAGGCTTGTCAACATGACGAAGGAAATCCGAGATGTCACACGAGACAAAAAGCTCTGGAGGACCTTCTTCATTTCACCAGGTACACACTGGAAAAGGGCAGAATTCTTGGTTTTCAGAGACACATTTAGAAGGAAGAAAATACCATGAGATTGATTTTCGTCCATCCACAGAATTAATAAAAAACCGCTGCACAAAAAAAAGGAAATTAAATGCCGTCAGTGCAGTTTTCAACATTTTCTTCAAAAGAAGAGAAGAGATGAAAAATGAACAGTTCCCGTCATAATTTAGAGCAAAGCTAGTTCTGGGATATTCATTTGCTTGGGATTAGTATTATCAGGGGACTTTAGCTTGCGCCAAAGTACGACAGTTAATTAGTGATGCAACCTTTACTTTACATATTATACACATGGAAAATTTTTACTGGATTAAAATTACTGGCAGCCTCAGCAATTAATACAACTCAGTGAATGTCCCCAGGCCATTTAAACCTTGTGGAAATTATTCTTTAAATATATGTGGTGTGCATTTCAAAAGGGACCGCTGCCATAATAGAGTATACAGCCACCTTTCAGCTGTTGTAATGAATGGTTTAACATAGCAGCCACAACAAATGTGTGTTTTTGTCCTCTTCCCAGCCAACAACGTGTGTTTCTACGGAGAGTGTTCGTACTACTGCTCCACCGAGCACGCTCTGTGCGGTAAGCCAGACCAGATAGAAGGATCCCTGGCTGCCTTCCTCCCAGACTTGGCCCTCGCTAAACGCAAGACCTGGAGGAACCCGTGGAGACGCTCCTACCACAAACGCAAGAAGGCAGAGTAAGAGATATATTGTGCACTCACTAAATGAAGAGAAGACACTGGGGGGTTCAGTCAGGGAGCCCTGTAGGTCCAGCAGTCAGAGGATTACAATTACCATGGGCAATATCATGTTAATGAAAGAACATGAAAAAAAGAATATCTTTTATGGGTAGAATTATCCTAAGACTGTAGAAAGTGGTCACATCCTCATCATTGGAGCACTGGGTTAAACTAACATCTAACATAGCTGGCTATGAACCAGCCATATCCAAAATCTATTCCTGGGTCACATCCTCAACAACACATTGTCCAAGAACTGATCTCATATCATTATTATTATTATCTCATTATCATGATATCATTGATATCTATGGTGAATCTGTGGTGGTATAGGGTGGTTTGGGGAAAGTTCACAATCTGGAAATATCCCAAAGAATGTCTTATAAAGAATAATAATTATTATTATCTTAAAGAAAGAAAAACGCAAAAACTATGTCCTAAAAACATAGAACCAACAAACATGTTAAAAGGGGGACTGAAAAGCAGGTGCACATATTCTAGTAAAAATAATAAAAATGTGAACGAGTGTGTGATGTTTGAAACTCTTCAGGTGGGAGGTGGACCCGGATTACTGCGAGGAAGTCAAACAGACTCCACCTTACGACAGCGGGACACGACTGCTGGACATCATGGACATGACGATATTCGACTTCCTCATGGGTGAGTTGATTGACACGCCCGACACGAGACACAGACAACAGCAAGTTTTCTGCTCTCATAAGCGCATTGGATATTTATTTTGCCTGAACTATTTTCCTGTATTCCAACACAGGAAACATGGATCGTCACCATTATGAGACATTTGAAAAGTTTGGGAATGAGACTTTTATCATCCATCTGGATAATGGCAGAGGGTAAGTCACTGTATTATATTTTAAACGACTGTCAAACTGATAACTCATAATTTTCATAATTCCACTCAGAGATACGGAGGCTGAGATATAAGATATTCAGTGGATGTCTATGGGGATGGCCTTTAAATAATAAAAATTCCTTAAGTGTAAGAGTTAAGATGAAAAATTTAAAATCATGCATTTGAGCTCATTAAATATGCAAATGCATGCAAAGTGTTACAGTATGAGAGTACATGAAACTGCATAAAATTATGCATAGGAAGAAGTATGCAGGACGACAGAAGTCTGTAATCTGCAGCGCGCTAATTAAAAACCTGACACAGTCAAAGTTGCACACAAACAGCAAATTGCCCAAAACATTTAAATAGCAGTCATCACTTTAAAAACCGTTCGCGCTTTTATCTTTCACGCTAGCTTCGGAAAGCACTCCCACGACGAGCTGTCCATCCTGGTGCCGTTGACCCAGTGCTGCAGGTGAGGCTTTCTTTGCTGGCGCCGGATTTTTCACATGCGATTAGCTATCAGTATTACCCGAGCATATGGGGGTCTGTGAACGCACCGAGCTGCACTGACTCTTTTCCCCACGGCCGCTCTCTTTCTGCAGGGTAAGGAAGTCGACCCACTTGCGTCTGCAGCTGCTGGCTAAGGAAGAATACAAGCTGTCCGTGCTCATGGCAGAATCCCTGGTGAGGGACCGACTCAGTCCCATCCTCATTCAGCCACACCTGGATGCAATGGACAGGCGATTACGCCAGGTCAGTGCTACCTTCACTGCCACTAGTATATGCAGTTTTAGGACTTAGATGAAGATTTGTGATCTTTTTCTGCCTTTTTATTCGAATCTTTAAAGGAATAACCCCAACACTTTGAGACTATGTGTGTTCACTTTCTGCCAAATCGATGCCACTCTTGTGCGTAACTGTCAGACAAAACGCTACGTCAGAAAGGTATCAATCTCATTACTGAACTCTTGGCAAGAAAGTGAATTAGTGCACTACCCCAAATGTTGAACTACATCTTTAAACATCCAGGAAAAGTGTCATTTATTGTGTCTTTGTTGCATTACTACAAGGAATAACTCTCCTTCAACAATTTGTGGTGTTTCTTTTCTTTGTCACCAGGTATTGAATGTGTTGTCAGAGTGCATTGAAAAGGAGGGCTACAGTTACGTTGTAGAGGAAGACCTCCAGGGACACCAAGGAACAGACCACGCCCACACCAGCGCACGACAGAGGTAGCTGTCTAGGGGCACTGGTGGCAGCCGGGTAGGACTCAATCCCTGGACGTTTGGACATCCAGTCTTTCTCCCAAACTGAAACTCAGATGAGCTCCATCTGTGCTGAATTTCTCAGAGGGCTCGATTCTTTTTTTTTTTTTTTTTTTTTTGCTGAACTCACAGGGAAGCCCACCTGCCTGAGATTAAAATAAGCTGTGTGGAAGTGGAGACCTGCTGGATAGGACTGGACTTTGACAAAAAAAAAAAAAAAAGAAGTGCAATGACTGGACCTTACTGGACCATACTGATGCTCGAGACGCAGGTGATGTCGAAGACTTCTGGATGGATCATGGGGGCCCGGGTCACAAACGGAACTGAACCACCGGCCTCCATGTCACCCAGACTCCTTAAAATATCCAACCCGGACTCTAGTGTAGGATAGTCTCACCGCAGCTGACCCAAACACCCACTGACCCACCGCAGCACTACCAAACCATGAAAGTCTTGCAAGAGACGCCTTCTCTTCGTCTTGTTCAGGACCCTTTTTTGAATTCAGTGAATTCTGAGGGACTTAAAGAACCCCCTGACCCCCCCCCAGCCCCACCCTGCCCTCTCTTCACAAGCTGAATTATGTGTTTATACGTATTGTTGGTATTGCAAGTGTTTCGAGTGAACATTCACGGTGGAGGAGGAGGCGGAGGTTGACTTCCTGTTGTCTTAATTATCAAAATGATGTTTTATTGATTTGCGGGGGGAAAAAAAATGTTTTATTGCATAGTGTCTTTTGCTTATTTGACTTTTCTGCTGAGCTGATTCAGCTTCTGTCATCGGTATTCACGATGGAGATATTTGATTGGAGTGCAGGTTTACTCCTGGATTTTATCCATTAATCTCGCCCATAAATGTTACTTGTACTTGAGAGAGTATTTATTAAGATTCATATTTATTGTTTGAAATGAACAACACGCTTCACTTTTACATCACAGTGGTGTACTTCCTCATTTGCCCATAAGAGGGCAAACTGAGCATGTGCAAGAGTAGCTGCCAGGTCCCGTGCCTCTCGGTAAAGTCTCCACTTTTCAGCCCATCACAAGCATCCGGCTCGCTTTAGAGTTGGTTTGTAGCTTCCACAAGTATTGGTTAGATCAAATGAGCAAGTCTCCGCCTGTGTTTACAACATTTAATCCAACTACTGTTTTTATTTCTTTCAATGCAAACAGATATGAGGTTAGATTTATGTTACCTAAAGCCAAATGTGACACGAATAGTTTTATATTATTGTTTTCTTTGTAATATATTTGATGTCCAGATGTTGCTGTTGTGGAGAGATTATTTTTCAGGATGTATATTTCATTCAAATCCAACAGCTGATAGATGAACTGTTGGTGTCAACGATTCAGTCACCGGCTGAAAGTTAATATATACCGTAGGAAAATCTAGTGCCTGTGCAATGATAGAAATACTTGAATGTCTGGTTTCATAGCGGAAAGGTTTCAACTCCTCCCAGGTACGATTATAGATAAGATACAGAGATCTATCAACATATATGTGTGTGCTGACTCCATCTGTTCCATAAAGGTTTTATGATCTAAGTTTCCATAGTCCTGTGTCAGGTCAGTACAGTGTGTATGGACGTATGGGTGGATCCATGGAGAACCTTAAAATGATGTGTTCTTAAAGTGAAAATGCTTCTTCTTTTTTTTTTATCCGACTCATTGTTTCTGTGGATTTGTTTTAGTTTTCATTTCTTTGCATCATGGTAAAAGTGCAATAAAACAAAATAAGCAGAGTATTACAGAGAGTCTCCGTTTTCTTCAGCGGCTTTGTCTTTGTTCAGTGACTCATACCTGTGTGATCGTTGAGGGTTTTAAAACATAACTCTGCAAAATTTGGAGAATAAATCTACTAAAATCCTCAGAAATGAGACCAGGGTTTGACCACTTACAAGAGCTTACAAGACTTGAAAAAGGAGGCCCTGAGAGTAGACGCTCTTCTTTTTCTTTAGCTGCTCAGTGCTGGTCTGGTGCTTCTGGAACTTTCTTCCTGATGGTAGCAGAGAGAAAAAGCTGTTATCTGGGTTGGCTGACGTGCTTAACGATTTTGCAGCATCTGGTAGGTGTCTTTAAGGAAGGCTGGAGCACCACCTACACATGCAGCTGAACAAACTCCTCTTTGCAGGGCCACGCGCTCTCCTGATAAGCGACGTTCCCAGTCAGGATCCCCTCGATGGTGCGGGAGTAGAAGTTCATCAGTGTTCAAGGTGCTGAGTTTCCTCGAGCCTCCGGTTTGAAACAGTGTCGACTTTGCCTTGGGTTATATTATCTATCATATCATTGGAATATTAATACTGATGCTATAACAAATGAGCAACATTTTAATGCAAAATAATGACATTTGTTGTTTGTCTTTATCTATCTTTATCTACGAAGTAACTGGATGTATAGTTGTCAGATGATATTTAGGAGAGTAGAGGTATAAAGTAGCATCAAATTTAAATATTAAAGTAAGTAAACAAAATGTTCATATTCCTTTAGTAATCTTATTGAATTAATGTTTAAAGGGTTGTTAGATGTCAAGCAGCAGCTCATATTCTTAAATGAAATGTTTAAGATTATAGTCATAGTCATAGCTTCAGAAAGAAATTCTGAGTTCATGTCATCAACAATGATGGGAAATCAGGTTTTGGAGTTGTAACTTTATTTTGTAAGAACTTGATTGGACATTAGCCGGCTGGACCAACTTTTTCGGTTCTTTGTGAGTCGATTTTTGGTTACTTTATTTGTTTTTACAATCCACTGATTGTAAAATAAGTTCCTCCGTTATGGAAAAGAAAAAAAAAAGGTTGCACAACTGCAGCTAATGTGCTCCAATCCAGATAAACACAGCAGACCCCACGAGTCAGATTTGTTGGTGCAAGTGAATACCCAGGTGAACGCGGGCCTGCTCTGGAGGTCTTATCTGTAAGCTCTCTGTAACCCGGCGTAATTTGACAGTGAATGGTGGCAGTGAGGATGGCTGCACAGCACAGTGGAAAGGAAAATGGCCCTCAGCCCCAGCTCTGTGCATAAGCATGTTTACAGTTCCCAGTGCACTGTTGTGTTTTGATAACCTTTCCTCGCAGAACAGCCCCCGGAAAAGCTACTTGGTTGGTTTACATAAATTCATGTACACACACACAAACACACACACACACACACACGCAGACAACACTATGAATGGAGGAAGCAGAGTCTGAGACAACCATCAGAGGGACAGAGAGTGACCAGAGGAGAACTAAGAGCTGTAATCACTGCGGCCGGCTGCAGACGGGACGCCAGAGGAAGCCTTGTCATGGGAGTGAACCGTGAGGCGCTTATCAGATCTGAGTTCAAACCAACCTGATACAGTGACCTCCTCCTCCTCTCCTCCTGCCTCTTTCTGCGGCTCTGTTTACAGCTTTGTGTGAATCAATCTGTTTTTCTAGTCTGGAGTGAATAGGCCCAGACAGTTGAGTGAATGAAAATTTGAAGTGAAGTGCATGAAGCATAAAATTAAAAATGATTAATCTGGTAAGACAGAACTGGAAGTATTTACATCTTTAAACCAAAAGTTGGAATCTCATGCTCTAAAAATACTCCATTACATGTGAAAGTCCCACACTGAAAGTTGCATAAGTAAGTATTATTAGAAACTGTGCTTAAAGTACATAAAACTGTGAGAGTTATATCATATATTATTTCAGATTTTTATCTCTGTTCCATTAATGTGTAAACAGAAATTGCGGTTAGAGCTATATTTAACAGTTTTATTTTATATACTGATAGTTTAATATAAACTATCAGCTCATTTCTACGTGTAAAATCTGAATTTTAAAAGTGAAAATAAAAATAAATTGGCCATGTGACATAGTAATATTCAAAGAGTGAATATGTTTTGTTTAAAATGGTGTGAGATTTTACTGAATTAAAAGCCTGTTACATGCAGGGACTTGATGGTGTAGTTTAACCAAAAACTGATCAAGTCAAAGACAAAACACAATAAAAACATTTTACAAACTAGAAATGGAGAGTAGAAACTTCATTTATTCAGTTTTTAATTCTAATTGGAAGTGCCTGTCAAACAGCTTGACCAATAGTCTCTTTTTAATCTTCTTTTTATTTTTATTGTTGAAAAAGCAGAGAGAAGTGTATGATGTTGATCATCTTCAGAGTAGTAGAATTTACACAAAGAGCAAAGAGAAGAGAATAAAATACTGGAATCAGTTTATACTGTGCTGTAGACTCCTCCTCAGGTTCTTAAACTCACGTGTGATTTATTTCACCTGAACTTCAAATCCACGATTTCATGTGTGAAGAGTAGCCGAAGTAAAGGCCAGTGATTTCTTTTCACGCTCCAAGATGCTCGACAAGCCAGTTTCTAAAATTCTGAGGGTACACCTATGAACTGAGCACAACATTGACCATTTTGCTGCTTCATTAGTCTATCAGAAATAAAGAAAGAATTGCTTTAATGTCTCAGGGTCGATTGATGTAGCGCCTATAGGCCTCTCATGCACCAGCGGGGCCACACACAGAGTCCAGGCTAACCTCGGGCTGTTTTCCCGGCCTCTGTCACCTCATGGGAGACCTTCAATTGCCCCGTTAAGAGCCCTTCAAAATACACATCCCCCTGTTTTATAGACACGGAAACAATTTATGGCCATTACAGAGCATTATAGATAGCATCTACAAAACTTCCCGTTGTTGACTAAACGTCTGCCGGAGTGGACACACACACACACACACACCCCTAAGAGTTAACCGAGAGAAAAAGAAAACAAAGATGCAAAGAATCTTGTTTGTTAGTTTGGGGTTAGCTGTTTTAAGTACAGTTACAGAGATTAGGCTATAAAAAGAAGCAAAATAAAACATGAAGGCGGCCCACAAGTTTAGCGGACCACCCAGAATCCATTGGAAGTTGGGGAGAGGAGCTGTTCGTCCAGCACACTCGCTCTGGGTTCAGACGACCGGACTGCTACTGTTAGGCTGGACCTGGACCAGCTTAACTGAGTCCAACTTAAAGGGTACTTCTCCAGTTTACAGGACTTACTGCGTATATGAAACAAGTTGTATACAGCCGTTTGTGGCTCCACACAGGGGCACTGCCTGAAATCTGCTAAACTGCCTCGAGTGATGTCACTTGAGTCAGCATCAGGTGGAGCTGAAGGCTTTGATAATTAACAAAATCCGCCGGGGTGGAGTTAGAAAGACGTGAGCTTACCAAACCATGTCATATCTACTTGAGGCTAGTGTCCTACATTGGCCACTACTAACCCAATCTAACCCAAGCTCATTGGCTATTGACTGATGATGATTTAGCCTCTGGGGGCAACAGCTAATGTTTTGGTGATTCTGGTGTGGCCAGCAGATATCTGGATAATGGATATCCGGGCCAAGACTTCCTCTTTCATGTGCCTGTCATTGTTTACAAGCTGATTGAGAATGGAGTTGAGAGAGTTGAGTTTCACATGGTTAGAAAAAGGTAATAATGGCTATACTGATGGGTACTGAATTTACATTTTTCAGCCAATGCATCCCACCCCTGCTCTCCACATGGGCCAATTACCTGAGTGCAACTGAAGTCTTTTCAAATGTGATTGGTCGATAGTAATCAGACTTCATATGGACTATAAACGTAATCCAGAATATTTCCAATACCAAAACATCGTCTCAACGTCTCAACGTCTCTTGCCTACAAATTCTGCATTCACATCATATCAAATCAAATCAAATCAAATTTTATTTGTATAGCCCAAATTCACAAAACACAAGCTTTACACGTCTGTACAGGGAGTGACACCCTCTGTCCTTAGACCCTCGGACCCACGAAAAAAAACCTTTAACATGGAAAAATGTGGAAGAAACCTCAGGAAGAGCCACAGAGGAGGGATCCCTCTCCCAGGACGGACAGACGTGCAATAGATGTCACATGTACAGAACAAATCAACAGAGACATATTGTGCAATTACAATGAATGATGAAATGATTACAGTAGCAGTGGAACCTGTGATAGAGATAGAGAGACACAGATGCACAGCAGCAGCAAATCTCAACTAATTATGAACTGTAATGGTGATAAGGTAGAAATAATGACAGTAATAATATATGTAGTGGACGTCGTGTAGGAATTTGATCCTAGATTCATATGCAGATATTGCAGATAATTACTAGCATGATACACCCAAAACTCAGACCAAAGCACCGGTGGTTGTGTTGCATTGCGGAAAACGAAGGCTCCAGGCTTGTGAAGGCATGGACTAAAACAGATGATATCCCCGGTTCTGTTGCATTGATCTTGATCTTATTTTTTCAACTGTGCATCGAGAGTCTGACAGCTCAAGTGAAGTGTAATGCTCAATCGGTGCAGTACTCCTTCAAAGAGTTGCTCTGATTATGCCTGGGATCTATAAACTGACCAAAGATTGCCTGCGTGCATTGCTCAACAAGGGCCAAGAGACCCCACAGCCCAGGGTTGTTATATGTTGCTGAAAATACAAATATAAAAAGGAACAAAGTATTCTGCTTAGTCTAACAGCTATAGCACGCTGCCGAAAGCAATTTTGGGGAACTGAAGCCCATTGGCTCTGCACTAAAGCATTTCCTGTTTGCTAGACTTGTTAGACATTTTTACTCTACACTTCAGAGAGAAAACATCTTTCTAGTCTACCTACAGCTGCTGGAGTGTTTGTAACAGAGTTAACTTTTAATTTACAAAGCATTTTATTAACATAAAAAGAACTAAACATTGCCCAAAAGTAAATTCATTTGAAAAATGAGATAGTGTAGGTAGTAGCATCTTGAAAATCTTGAAGTCTGCAGTGAACCAGCACTGAGATTCACGTGGGTTAGATAATGACTTAAGCAGTGCACGAGACTGGAACAAGAGTTCAAAGTCCTCAGAAAGGTGGTCCTGTGTCTTGAGACCTGCAGCCGTTCCTGGAGAGCAGCTGGGACGAGGAGGAGGAGAGGGGGGCTGGAGGCAGCCGTCATCAGAGGAGCTCAGAGTGAGTTGTCAGCTGGCTGAGCAGAGCATGGTGGCAGAGCAGAGCAGAAGGACAGGGTGTTGCTGTTGGGCTTTGGCCAGGAGAGTCAGAGGAGCCAAACACTTTGGATCACACGTCCGACTCCTCAAGGTGTAGATATGTTTGATAACTCCAACTACCCCTTCAACTGTTTTAACTACGATGGAGACGGATACCCTTCCTCAAGCACAGATGAGGAGAAGAAAATGTGTCGGCCCGCTTACAGGTATGGATTTAAAAATTCATGTTTTGTTAAGTAACTTTTTTAAATGACTCTGAATTATACATAGAGGGTTTCACAATTTGATATGAAGACACTTTTCTTGTTGTTTTCCATGTGATTTTTTTTTATCATCATCAAGTTGCCAGTTTGAATGAAACAGCAAAAATCATTTTTACTGAAACCAAAACACTAATCAAAAATGAAGCTGGCTTTAGGAGGCACAGTTAGATTAGTCATGGACAGCATCATTTCTCTTTGCTGGTGTCTGTAGATTATTTTCACTTTTTTAATAATGCTACTTCATGATTACTTTACAGACTTTTCATCGCAGCTATAATGTGATGTAAAAGGAGATGGAAATTAATGTGCACCTGTTTCAACTCTGTGTGAAATCAAATAGAATGTTCCAAACCTCCGATTCCTCCCTCGGCGAGACAACAACAATGTTTGGTTTGGTTGTCTCTTATCGCGTTGACAAAGATCTGCTGTAACACATGGCGCGTTACTTCTCTTCTCAGACACCTTTCAGTAAAACTGTAAAACGGATTTTCATAATATCATCACTTTTTTTCTTTTTTTTTTTTTTTTTTTTACATCTGTGATTGGCGTTGATGGCATTTTTTTTTTTTTTTTGTGCAGCCCAAAATTCAAACGTTTTAGATTTTCTGGCTTGAACACGAGCCCGTTCTTATGTACTGCACCGTCACCGTGTGAGGTACAGAGAATAAGCAGAAGAGGACTTGTAAAACCTATGGAACAGAAAACCAGGTTTTATTTGCTGTAATAATAATGCATTTTGTCATGCGTGCCATTTTTAGATTTTGTCAACATCATCAAATTATTGTTGCATAGTTGCATGCTGTTGCAAATGGATTACCACTCCCACCACGTTTCTGTGTATGGGTTAATTAGAAAGAAAGCAATGAAAAACAAGCATTCAAACTGGTCATTTCGCACTGCTTTCACAAATACAGTGTTGTGGTCTGAGGGCAGAGTCAGTAAGTGTTCATGTCTTCATCATTTTTCTCCCAACTTGTATTATCTGTTTGTGTGTCAGCTACATAGCTCTGATAGCTATGGCCATCCAGCAGAGCCCCGATCAGCGAGTCACTCTGTCGGGCATCTACGAGTTCATCATGAAGAGATTTCCTTACTACCGCTCCAACCAGAGAGCCTGGCAGAACTCCATCAGGCACAACCTGTCTCTCAACAGCTGCTTCATCAAGGTACACTGCAACGCGTTACACCAATTTAAGATATTAAATTTGGGTCCTATAAAGGGAACTGACTCCTGAGATTTTGAGTTTGTTCTTCTTCTGTCTTCTCAGCAGTAGAGAAAGAGAAATATTTATAGTTCAGTGATCTTTTTTCTTCCCAGTAGTAGCAATAGTGTGTTTTTTTCCTCTTGTTTTTAATAGTAGTGTAATATTTTTAAATCTTATCAAGTATTTGTCATATTTCCTACAGGTTCCTCGGACAGAGGGTAATGAGAAAGGGAAAGGAAACTACTGGACTTTTGCCACCGGCTGTGAATCCATGCTCGACCTGTTTGAAAATGGAAACTTTCGGCGACGCCGGCGCAGGAGGAACATGAAAATTGGCTTCCGCGATTCGGGTGAACCTCCTTTCCACCCTTTGGAGAGCCACAGCAATCAGCGCGTGCCTGCAGCTCGCCGCCCTGAACCCGAGTCCACTCTCTGCCCTTTGAACCCTGAGAGGCCGAGGCCGGGCCCCCAGCAAAACCATCTTATCTCAAACCCCACCCAGCAGGGGAAACCAGAGTCAGAGATCAAGTTTAGTATTGACTACATCCTATCCACTCCAGATCCACCTCTGCCTGGGTTCAGATCTTCCCACGGCCCGGTTCACATAGGGCCCACGGGGCCGCCCATACACGTTCTGGAGCCTCAACATCTGAACCTGCACTTCTGGACTCTGTGAGAGGAGAGGAAAGCAGAGACTGAGCTTACTCCTTCATCGTCGCCTGTGTCCAACACTGGGAAGTACTGCGAGGACATCTAAAGACAGAAGAGAAACTCCACAAGAGGAATTTTACTGACTTGAAAATGTAAATGAAGAACAAAGTATAGAGGTACAGTATTATGAGATGGATTATGCTGTCTAAGAATCCATCCAAAAGATAAAATGTGAACAATACAGAACAATACAGCAAAGCATTCATATTGTTATTAAACTGTATGTGCAGTGTCCAGTGCTGACCTAGACTAGGTTTACAGTATACCTATATGTATATACACGAGAGCTGATGTGTGCAAAACTGCTTTAAAAATCATATTAGGAAAAACGAAGCGCATTTTTTTTAGACTTCTTTGATTCTCATTGCTCATTCGCTTAGCCAGAGGCAGTCTATTAAACCTTAATATGATTTATGTCACTTCTCCTCTTTATTTCTGATTAACGCCACACTTTGACATTATTCCTCCTCCCTTGTTTTAGTGGCTGTAAGGACAAATGTCTGTGACACAGAGTTCAGCAACGCAAAGTAGTTAAAACCTTGTGTTTGTTAAAGATCTCTCCAGAAGTAAAAATACTCTTTTCACACACACACACACATTAACACAAGCACACAAGTCAACTGCTACATCCTTAAACTGTGAATTTACACACACATGAGTATGGAAATATTCTCGTTTGGAAAAAGTTGAGCTGCAGCACGCAGGATGTTTCCCAAATTCAGGCCGTTCTCAGTATATCTGTGCTGGAGGCTTCAAGTTTCCACATCACAAGTGTTTAAGTCACACTGAGACATGATTGCCTTCCAAACCACAGATTTTTTATCATATAATCACGTCTTTAACATAGATTGAAGATGAGGAATTTCTAGTGAGGGTCAGCGCACGCCAAACCACAGAAAACAAAGGTGTAAATGATGAAATGAATTCCATTTATCTGCCTCAGTTTCCAAGTACTGCCAAAAAAAGCCAAACTATTTAAACAATTTCATATCAGCAGGAAATAGTAAATTATGCGTAATGTTTTGACCCTTAGATGCATCACTGCAAATTAGATCGAACAAAGAGAGTGTCCCAATTCATCCTACATGCTAATAATTAAAAAAAACAGTCATACTTAAAAGCACTTGGTCATTACGTATGCAATTGATAGGCAGAATTCTCCCACAATGCAATGCACAAAACCGAAGGAGGAACTAAAAAAGATTAAAACTAGTTGCAGCGGGGTGTGATATCGCTGCAGGAACACCCTGAAAAACAAACAAAAAAAAAAACAAACTGCGAAACATTTTGCTGTCTCTATGTTAAACTTAACCGACGCTGACAGGAAGTCACACTTTGACTTCCCTTGTACAACACACTTATTGCCTCATTTCCTTTTTTTTCTTATATACCAACGTATACGAATTTCTGCACGCATTTGCCGTACATTTAATGCCTCTTTTAAGATTTAATACTTCCTCGTTCTGGATCACTCACAGTTTATTTCACTTGTTTATGTTGTTTTTTTCTTTTTTCTAGCTGAGCGGCTCCTCCATTTTCTTTGTGCATTGCATTGTGGGAGAAAAAATATCCAATCATTTGTATTTGGCGTGCTTACTTTGAGCAAATGTCCATGCAGTACAAACTTGGGACAACCTGATCCTGTCGTGACTTTCGGGGACACTTGAACCAAACGGGGACGTCTTTGATGTAACGGCGCCTGTGCTTTTCCTATTACAGCAAGTCTGCTGTAGAAGAAAGGCCTTTTCCGTCTGCGCTCGTGTCATTTCACACCCGCCTTCCACCCACATTTTGCTAATTTTTTCATTGACCTTTTGAAATCCTGATTGACTGACACTTAAATTCTAATCCAGTCACTCCTTATTATAACATATTGTATCCAGACACTTAAAAAGAGGCCTAACGAAACAGAGGTCTGGCCAACATTTCTTGCCTGTACAAGACAGATCAATCATGGCGTGTTCCTGTACCGTTGAAGGGACATTTTTCAATTTAACCTTTATATTATGTCTTGACTACATCAGAGGAGGGTTTCAACACACTTAACATGAGTGGCATTTAATATAGCATAACACTTTCAAGGTGAGGCCGAGATGTGACCCTATTTAAATACAGTGGCTCCCGCACCTCCCCCAACAAACACACACACACACACACACACACATATACACGCCACACACCCCATGACGCAATTATAATTAAACACACCTTATGCCTCCTTTGCAAATGCCCCTCATCGATCTGTGCGTTTTTAACATTCATATGTGAACTGCCCCCCAGCAAACGTCTGCGGCGGCACAAACGTTTATGGATCAGCAAGTTTCCATTAACAAAGTTGTTGATGTTGAATAGCGGGGGCTGCTGCGGCTGCCATGATGCCGCGGATATATTTGGGTAAATTAACTTAGCATAAAGTGCTCCGAGGCTACGGGGGTCTTCTGAGGCAGCTAAAGAGAAAGCAAGGCACCAGTCAGGCCCGAAAAGTCAATGCACATATTATGTTGTCAGTGAATATATGAAACTGTAGCTAGTGGCACGGTGTCCCGATGAATGGCCTCTATTAAATGACTACTCTAAATGCATCTCCTTTGTTTCATTCACGGTTAATCCTTCCAACATCTTGAGCCAGTTGTTTATAATTACCCAGACAATAATATTTCTCATTTATACTTCTGTGGACGTTTGTTTGAGACTTCATTATGCGTATGCTGCCAGGTAAAATGAGCAGCTCAGGGGCAACAAAGAGCGGAATTGCAGGTAGAGAAAATGGGGAAAGCGTTGATCTGCAACGTTAATATAAAGTAAATCATAAACACAAATAGGTCATTTAATCTTGAGCGTTTGTTTAGTGATTGGATCTCGCTGAGGCTGTGGTGAGGATCGTGGGGATGAGGATAAATACGAGCGGATTGTTTTCTTCTTACGGCAGCATATCTCTTCAGCGTATGGCTGTAATTTCTCTGCTCTTAACTGTTTCACTGAGCTTTGGCTGGAGGAGTGTGACTGATCTGCACCGGAGAGACACTGATATCAGTATGAACTACCGGCTAATGAAGATCAGTGAAATAGCCCAAGGACTGAGACACACACGTCTGCCCTTTGCCGTTTTTATAGCCGCTGCAATATGCTATTATTTTTAAATGGCTTCAAGTGTGTGTGCGTGCGTGTGTGTCAGTAATGAGAAAATCAACACAGCATGTCAATCAATGGCAGTTGGGAGACGTGTTTACATTTCGACTGAAGGATGTCCCTGCTAGGAATCCAGCAGAAGTGGCTGACTGGAGGGTTTTATTTTCCACAAAGAAAATGGAAAATAGGCAATTTATTAAAGGAAAGGGTCTGACATTCAAATGAAAATGTAACTCAGAAATCTGCCAGATATCTGTTTGAATTTGTCACTTCTTATTGGATAAACACTTCATCTGTGGAACCGTTTCAGGAAGTGTTTGTTTCACCAGAGGGTCACGATTGGACCCTTTGACTCATTGTTTGGTATCGGCTGCAGCCGAAACTCACTAAGAACTCCTCAGTTACACAAATAAGAACACCTGAAATATGTATAATATTATGTAACACGACAGGCTGAGGTATTGTCAAAGTGAATTAGCCTCAAACATTTTAAGATGTTTATCTTTAAAATGGCAGTGGTGGAAGAAGCACTTCAGTAGAAATACTTACTCACAAGCCTTGCTTTCGTAATTGCATTTAAATACAAAAGTACTGTATTAGCATCAGAATATAATGCCAATATACTAGAGAGTTAGAGTACTTGTGGTGCAGTGTCTCATTTCAAACTAACATATTATATTATTGTTATTACAGATTTTGTATCATTATTATTATTTTAATTAATGATGTGTTAATGTGTACATCAGAGATGCTAAAGATAGGCTTTTACATACTGTCTTGCGAATTTACCCTCCAAAATGAATAAGTAATAATGCAACACAATAACAACACATCATAATTAAGTTTTGAATCGTCATTTAATTGACTCTGCAGTAAAACTAGAAATGTATGATCAAATGTGATGAAGTAAAAAGCACAATATTTCCATGTACAGTATATCAAATATAATGTATTCTGATTACAGGCATTTGTGACATATTTACACCTGACATCTATGAAACATTTTAATTAAAATTGAGATGTTCTGATGGCAATTTAAACAGTTTCAGGTGATCGCTAGAAAATCTAAATACATTAAAGGGATAACCTGTTTTGTATCTTGCCATTGCCCTTTTCTCTTTCCTCTTATTTCCTGTCATCTCTCTACTGTCAGCAGTCTAATAAATAATCATACTAGCATAGTATTTATATGTACAATCTAAATGGTAAAAAAAAAAATAGTATTCATCTAAAAGTATCAATACATATGTGCCTTTAAAGTTTGTTGAAGGACTGAGTTGTTATATGTCCAAGTTCTGTGTTGCAAAGCAGATCCACTGCACTGTGTTAGCATAACATGCAATGCAACTACAATGCACCACAGCTCTGGGCGGCATGTGCTCCCTCATTTGGTACGTTTGGTGAATCCAGGAGCGATTAACCGTCACCGTCTTGATTTTTTAATTTTTTTTTTTTTTGATGTAGGTTGCAGCTGTTTATTGAGTTCATCAGATGATGATTTTCTCAGCTTGACCTCTGGCACGTGTGCCATCAGGGTGTGTAGTCAAACCACCAGGGTGTGCTCACTAACTGCATGTGGAGAGAGGAATCACAGTGGGTTACCCATCGTGGAAGTAAAAATGGTTTCTGCTCTTCGGTGTTAGCAATTCTCCAGCAGTCCACTCCACACGGCTTCTGCAACACACACAATAATAATAATCATAATAATGTTAGAGTAAATGTGATGCCTGTCAGCATATAACCAACTTTTTACATTTCATTCACAGGGGGGAAAGCACACACCGCTGAGCAGTGTTGAAATATTTCAAATCACTGTTTCGCTATCAACACCTTATCTCTGTGGTAGCATGTGCTCATGTAAACAGTAACGTTACACAGTTCTCACAGCAATTAGTGGCACATGGCGCCTCAGCTACTGTAAAAACACGATTTGTTTCCTGACCTCCTGCCATATTTAAATATATTTTACCCCCTTGGAATCTAAAATACATCCTGAAATAATAGAAAACATAAAAAAAACAAACCGTTTTCCTCTAGTGATGAACTTGAAAACATAAAAGCTTTTACCTCTTAAAGAGAAATCCACCAGCTCTTTTGTTTTTTCTGCAGTATGACTTTACACAGATTAAGAGGTAGTCACTTATATAAAAAAAAAAAAAAAGAGTGCACATGTTGAGTCAAACAGGGATCCTGTGTACTGGTGCGTTCCAGTCTACTGTCTGGACGGACACACCCCTCTTTTCTTTTTTTGACCGGGAAAAAACGCTCCAGTGACTGAGGCAGAATGTGAGGGGCCATGTTGTGGGATGAGGCGATTCCTGACGACCAATGGGGAAGCCCCTGGTGTAGGGCCCACGGGCCTCTAGAGAGAGAAGAGGGGGGGGGCTGGTGGCAAGGTAAATGGAAAGGGTTTACTACAGGTCAGCTACGGCTATTACCATCTGAAGAGGGATCCGGGCGGAGGCTGGTATGCCAAGGAGAGGGGCTGGAGTGGTGTAAGTGGTGCAACGGTGAAATATTTGATTCTGGACAACACGGTCAATGAAACGAGGATGCGGACACACTGCTAGTGTTTTATTAGAGTTCATGCATAAGTCAAACAACACAAAGAGAAACGAGAGATGAGGCAACTCAGGAAAGTAGCAGTCACACAGCACGGCCTCCCTTATCAGCATCTCTTTTCATATCATCCAGAGAGAGACGCACAAAGAAACGTATTGTTGCTCTGCAAAGAAGAAGAAGAAGAAAAAAAAAACAGAAAAACACAGGTCTGAGATGACTCTACACTGAGGTTCAGTTACAAATCACTGACAGAGCACACACTGATAAACCAGGCTGACCCTGGGCAGTATCAAACAGGAAATGAACATGTATTCTTTTAAACACATTTTTTTCTCCCCCACCCAATCGAGATCAAAATGCTTCTGCGTTACAGAACAGCTGACGCGCACAAACACACGTTGAACACTAAAACAAGAAAACAAAAAAAAAAAGAGAGAAAGGAGGTTTCCCTTTCAGAATGTGCAATGCTGATGCTTCGTCGGTAGTGTCCAACCTAAGTTAATTATATCCGTTTATGTCATGTCAGTCCATAAAGTTAGGCGTGAAGCTCTTAAAAAATATGCATCCTTCATGAGATAAATAATTCTCTATGAATCAGTGATGGACTGCTTTTATAAACTGTGTTTTTTTTTACTGTTACGGGCACGTTCCACAGAATATCCACGGGAACGTGACCGTAATGAATTAGCCAGCAGCAATGTATAAAAATGAAATTATGAACTCCATAAACAAAAGCCCAAAACACACACACGCACAAAAAAAAAAATAAACAATACGACAATTTCTCATTTTGTCCCTCAACAGTTAATTTCCCATTTTTCTCTCCGCACAATAAAATGTTTTAAAATACTGATTTGAAGGAAAACAAAGACAAACGGTGCTGAATAAATTATTTCTACACTCAAATATCCCCTCCCACGACAGTTCTCATTAATTACATCCGGTTAAGTGTTAAGTGATTTACAGTACAAGTCGAAAGGTAATGTGACTGTCAAAGTGCGCGCTTGTTTTAAGCTTGTTGTGATTGTGTAACATGTTGCATTCTGTTATTGTCGAGAGAGAGAGAGAGTGAAATGTCTCATTTGTAGCGACGCGTCGGCGGCCGGCTCATTTCTGAAAACAAATGTCACGTTGAAAGGTCAGGCCTTTTAAGATGTCAGCGTGAGGAAATAAAAAAGGAGAAACGCGCGACGGCGACGTTCAAACAGCTTCTGTAGTGCCATACTTGAATTTTCATCACATCCTTGGATATTAAGCTGCGGATTTTTGAGGGAGGACCGGACTATGTGCGAGCGAGCCGATTACGCGGGATTTTTTCTTCCCCCACACCCGGAAGAAAGCACAGATTTGGTCCTGTGAAACGGATTCAGATCAGGAATTACTACAGCACGATCGGCTCCGAAAACAGCATCACTTCAGCTACCAGTGAGACCAACGGCATCACCCCCATACGTGACACAAAATATCATAAATGATTACATAAACAGTAATTAGACAACATTTAATCAGCTGATGGAATCAAAACCAGAACCAAAAAAAAAAAAAAAGTTCAGACAGCAGCTTCGGGCTAATAACATCTCAGCAAAATAATCTCTTGTGACCAACGTGTCAACGGACGACCGCGGTCGAGTCTGTCGAAGACGAATCTACGACGCTGCGACTCGGAGGAAAGTCGAAGGACACGTTGGTTGGTGCGGTGCGCAATTATGCCGATCACGAAAACTAAACTCCCTTCTTCTTCTTTTAGCCGTACAATGATCAGATGTACATAACGATTCCCTTTTCTTGTGAAACCCCCCCCAGTGAGGTACATCCCAAATGTCAGAGCAGCTGCAAGATAAATCCATTTTTACCCCCCCCCCCAAACAGATCTACATTAAATCAACATCTCTTTCATACATATGTAGCTTAAATATACACACGACTAATAAACTTGACATTTGTCATTTACAGATTTACAACTCAAGACTGACTTGCAAAGGGACTGACATAAAACACCAAAACGATATCCCCGTACGCGGGTATGCTCAGTGCTTCGGCTTATATCGACGCTAACGTTTTCTGTCGGGGGTTTCTTTAACCGTGGAAACTTAAACGCATGCTTTAAGGGCTCGGGTATGTAACTGATTTCCCACTAATGGCAACGACAGCAGGACGCTTCCTTTTTTTTTTTTTTATAAAACTCTACATGATATTTTTTTTTTTTTAAGGATTAGCTGCAACATGAAGCTCTGCAGTCCACGACAGGCGGAGGGAGGTTCTTCACACGTGAAGAAGAAGAAGAAGAAGGTAAAAGCAGGCTGCCTCACAGTCTCTGACGCCGGTTGTCACGTGGGTGAGATCCATCGTCTGGCGGCAATATCAAAACTTTTGTTTTGGTTTCTTCCTTTCTTGTGAGAAATTAACGGAGAAGGTGAATGGCTCCCTTGCGTGTACAAATCTCTGTGTAAGTGTGAAACGGAAACGGCGTTGTGATGAATCGGAGCGGAGGTGGGTGTGTTCTTAGTGTCAGGTCAGTCTGTCCTTGGGTGATGCGGCTGCTGCTGATGCTCGGCTGGTCGGCTTTTAGGCTGGGGGGGTCTGGAGGGGAAAGGCGAGAGGTCTACATGGCGAGCAAAGTGTCCTCCGGCCTGTCCGGCTTCTTGCGGCTCGGGGTTCCCTGCGCAGCGCCCGGTTCACCACTGGGTGGCGATGGTAGGCTGGGGACCATCTCTGCAGCTTTGGCTCTCTCCTCGAGGAACTTGTCGAACTCTGGAAGCATTTCATCAAGCAGACACAGAGGAGTGTGAGAACGTGAGGGGGGGGGGGGGGGAGTCAAAGTGCGGCTGAGGAATGATGGGAAATTAGATTCACGGTGTCCTACCTTCGCTGGTCACGCCCTCCTCACCTTCGTCTCCTTTCTGTGGAAAAGCATAGACGACAGGGTCACACCTGAGAGACGGCTCTGCAAAAACTTAACACTTCAAACCACCACAAACCAACAATTCGGACCCCGTGCGTGACCCCAAAACCACTAACAAAACGGCACCATGTTTATATTTTTCACACACTCACTCACCTATCAGAGCCTCTTCCCCGTCATTACCCCTCACCCAAAATGTGCAACTAAATTTGGAAATTATGATACATTTTTATTGGTGCCCATTTATAGGAAATGCTATGAATGATAAACTAATCCAGGAGTTGCTTCCTGACCAGTAGTGCAAAACTAATTCATAAAAATGAGCATGAACTCTTGCAATGCTTCATCACAAAATTACACGTGCCTTTCTTCTTCTTCTTCTTCTTCTTCTTCTTCGGTCACGTTAAAAGTTTTGGGTTAGCCAACCAAACCAACCAAATTTCGCTTTACACGAATGTACGGCTACAACTGAAAATCTCACGCTGTAGAGGAAACTGGATCCCTGCTCGTCAGAGCAGTCCGATACATTGATTCACAACACACAGAGCGTCCATTGTGAGGTTTTGGTTCCGGGCTACAACCTGATTAGACACTTGATAGTGAGTCCGACTGGCGGCGTGAAAGCAGTTTCTCACACACTCTGCTGCAACACGTATCTGCATCCAAAACCTCATGCTCATTTTTGCAAAACTTTGCGGCAATAATGCCAAAATTAGTCCGTCTCCACGGCACGCTGTTAGTAACTTATAATAGACGGGGATATTAAGATGTGATCGATCAAAAAAAAGTGAGGAAATGTGAGGGAGAAGTGTTACTTTCTGACTTCAAAGGGGAAGAGGAACAGAGAGAGAGAAAAGACTGCAGGCAGAAATAAAAATCATGATGGGCTCACCACATCAGTACACAGCCACTCCTCTATGTCATCCATGACAGAGGACTGGCCTCCGACACCCTACGGGGGCAGCGTCAAGACCGCCAGAGGTGGCCGGAAGAGCGGGCAGCAATGCCGCAAAAGAAAAACAAAAAGGAAATCCCCCGCCCCAAACACAACAAAAAAAAAATATGACTTAAATTAACTTCAGTGTTAAATAAATAAATCAAATGCAACTTAAAGTTTACTGTGAGGGGGGAAAACAACAAAGAAACGGATGTTTGTGGATGGCGTGAGATATCTCATACAACACACACACACAGATGACAATGACTCACTTCAACACTGTACAGTACAGCTCGAAGCTGGGAAAGCGGCGTGAAGCTGAATGTAGCAAGCGGCATCTTATCTGACAGCTCAGCGGGTCGCTTTAACCACAGCTGCGAACTCTGACCACTTTACACATTCAGCAGGCCGACGGAGCGCGTTCACACCAGGCATGTTAGGGTGGAGCTAATATCGGATTTCATTAGCGTTACACTGATGAATTGGTCACTTATATCATCATCATCATTCCCTTTCCTGTTTGAAAGCAGGGTCACACTGAGGCCGTGCCCACACGACAGCTAAGACTAAATCTATGTCAGTCGTGTTAGTAATACGTGGAGGGCTCTGAAGCGTCTGAGGGATGTTGCCGTCAAGCCCGTGGGCTGGGTGAAAAAACGAAAACTACGTCTGAAAGACAAGTTCAAACCTGTTTTTTCTACTTGTTAGCTAACAAAGCCATTAGAAGCGTCGAGCAGTGTAAGACAGCGCGGGAGGAAATGTCAGCTTTGACAGCTCTCTGCACACACCCCAAATATGTCCTTTGAGCGGTTATGAAGCAGGCACTGAAAACGATAGGCCACACAGGACATAGGAACGTGTATTAGTGAGACTCACCGCTCCACCGGCTGGCTGGAGGACATCCAGAGTTGGAGGAAGGCCGCGGGTGATGTTGCTGTCTTTTGCTGTAGAGCTGAGACGACAGGTAGGCATGAGCTTTTATGCAGTCGTGCTTTTGGGGACTTGTTTTGCCCAATTATTCTTAACTGGGAAGAGGACGGCAACAGTTCTGATAATCAACAGATAGGTTTCTAATGCGTCCTTACGTCTTGCGTGGTGGTTCGGACAGAGCTCCGGTCCTTGTCTGAGCAAACACATCAAAGTCATCCTGGGTAGGAGGAGGCTTACAGCTGGGCAGAGAGCTCAGGGTACTGCTCACACTGTCTGCACCCATGTCTGGAAGGCAAAAAAAAAAAAAACACTCAATGTCGATTAACCCCGAGCATGAGACAGACTTCCACTGTATGAACAGCAACGTTAATGAAACAGGATCCATTTTTCACGCGTTTTTCTACAGAGCCTTTGCAATTATGTCAAAAAAAAAAAAAAAAAAAAAAAGCAACCACTGCTGGAGCTAAAATAGAGGTCAGAATCAGCTGGGGGCTAAATTAAGTCTACAGCACTCTGGAGCGGTGCAGGTGCAGCGGTTAAAGGAACAGTTCAACTTTTCTGGAGCTAATTATTTGCCTTCCCGAGGAGAGTTAAATGAGAGGATCAACACAGCTCATGTATCTGTGCTTTAATTATGGAGCTATTAGCACAGAGACTGGAAGCAGGGGCAAACAGTTAGCCTAGCTCTGTCCGAGGTTCATAAGTACAGCTACTAACAGCTCTAAAGCTTAGTAATAACCAGGTTGTTGTCTCTGAAACGACTTCTTTGCCAGCAGCCAGTTGCAGTGGCTTTCTGACACTTCTGCTTGTTGCCTGGCAACCTTTTTGCAACAATAGCACTCGGCGTATATTTGAACTTTGGACAGGCTGAGGCGAGCTCTTTCATCCTACTTGCAGTCTCAGTTTGGCTTTATTAATGCATAACTAACTATCCAGCAGAAACAAAATCAGCTCAGCTATTGTTAATATAGACATTCGTTGTGAATTTCAGATCAGCACAACTGTGGATAGTTGCAATATGTTGTATCTGAAGAGGAACGTGAACACTTGGGCATACCAAGGCCAGCTAGGCGCGATGCCAAGGTGGCCGGGGAGGAGGGCCTTCCGGCGGGGGCTGTGATGGTGTGGGGCAAACTGGTCGGGGCCGCGTTAGGCATGTTGCTGACCACCGCTGGAGAGCCGGGGCCGAGGTCTATGAGGTTGTCCTCCGTGGCCTCACTCAGGACCTGGTGAAGAGGAATTGATGAGACGCGCTGTAGCGCTCGTTTCGTGTAGGAGGTGAGAGAAGGAGGACTGAGGGTTTCTGGCTCATGAACAGCAAAACAAATCCTTTGGTAGGGAGGCTAAGGAAAGGCAGGATTACAACTCTACACAGTTCCTTGGATGTGTCTGAAAAATATGGAGGAATAAATAAGGAAGAAAAAAAAAAAACTTATGAAGGCATGATGGCAAGTACACACTTGTAAAACGTGTTGGTTAGCTTCAGGAGAGCATGAAAATGTCTGTAACTGAGGACG
Source organism: Nibea coibor (assembly GCA_023373845.1). Lineage (NCBI taxonomy): Eukaryota > Metazoa > Chordata > Actinopteri > Sciaenidae > Nibea > Nibea coibor. The sequence goes on from CM041728.1 coordinate 13,261,773, forward strand.
GAAGGAAATTAAGTGACTTTCTGGAAAACTGTTTCTTAAGGGGGTACGAAGAATATTGCTCCACGTTAGAGACACATTTAGGTTTTTAAAAGTGTTTGACTCGAGGAAATGGACAAATAAACTCGCCATCAATTCTTGAGAATGTTGTCATCAACTCTAAAAGTGCCGGTTGTCCTTACAGACAAAACGATCCCCTTAAGAACGTAGAAATACAGCAGGGAGGGAGGAGGGGGGGCTGACTCTTTGGGCTCTGGAGGAGTTCATATGTCAGGACCAGTTTGCAAATCCCAAACCCCGACCCTCTGTCTGAGAGAATGCAAAACACAACATGACAGCGATTCACGCTACTTCCATCTTAATCTTGTGTCACTGTCATCTCTACCTCCAGGTTCGTCATATCATTGTCTGCCTGTGGGAGGGGGGGCTGCAGAGTCAAAACATGCCATATGGGGGGGTGACAGATACTGGTGGAGGCAGGGGCCCATATTTTTAAGCCATGTTTCAACAGTCGCTGTGGGGTGGGGGTGGGGTGGGTGACACCGATCATTGAGGGAGGTTGAATATTTTCATACTTGCCTGTCTCAGCTAGCCACAGAAACAGAAGAACAGAAAAGAACAGAAAGGAAGAGACAGTGAATACCATTAACATGCCTGTGCAGGGACACAATGCATGATAACTATGGAAGATATACCGTGCCTGATTAAAGCTGAAAACCCAGTGAAGAGGCAAGTATGCGCCAACGGAGTATCCTTGACACATGCAGAGATAAAAAAAATAACAAAACATGGGAAGCGAAAAAAGGGCCTCTGCTGGAAGCTGCTGCATGCGCCTGACGTACGGCACGAGGAGCTGATAATGTGCTGCTGGACATAATCTGCTCTCGGTCTGGATTTGGACATATTTAGCTCCTGATTTTTCGTCAGGTGCGTTTGAAATATCGCGGGGCAAATAGCTTGGCAAACGGAAGCTGATCAGAAAAAAACAAACAGTGAGGCACCCTTGTGTATTTATACAAGTGTTGGGAAGTAAAGAATGATGATGGCTTCTCTGCTGAAACAAAGATTTTCACTCAGCCGGCTGATGAATCCTAAAGTTCCTTTTTGGAGTACCCCAAAGCTGTGACTGGACTACTGATTGCATTTCATTCTGGTACAACGACCCGCTCATTTCCAGTGATTCCCAACATGCACAGACTTTATGCTTTACATTGACTACCGTATTGGCATGGTCAATGTTTCCCCCTGCTGGACACGACTTGACTGTGTTGCAGAGAGAGAATGCAAAACAGAATATTCTACATTGATACATACATTAAAAATGTAAATAAATGATACTTGCTTTGCATTTTGTGGTCAAAGTCAAATGCACATACATCTTTGTTGGGTTTCCATTTAATTAGGCATGTACATCTGGTAAATCACTCACAGGTCACTGACAGATAACAGCACTTGAAAGACATCGTAAAGCCTGACTGGTAATGCAACATGCACGCCCACACTACTGATACAGAAAGGTGCCGACATCAGAGAATGAGAAAACATGAGCGGTGATGTAAACACTGGGCGTTTCACCACCTGTGTTACTAACTGCTGACTCACCCCATTGTTAACACTCTGAGCTGTGGACCTCCCAGACCTAAACCGCTCGTACCTGAGGCAAATGAAGAACGACATGAAAGAAAACGGTTTACCCAACCAAAGTCTCTGCAAACAGACACGCAATGCTGTCAGAGAAAAGAGGAGACAAATGTGCGGACGTTCCTCCTCCCAGAGGACGTTGCAACGGCAACAGTGTTTCTAACCTTTCGTAGCGTAGGAAAATGTTATTGAGGTCATCGTTGACATGCAGCAGCTCCTCGGTCACCGCCTCGTTGGAAACACAGGAGATGAGCTCCACTATCCTCTGCTGCATGGCTCTGCAAGTCCTGTTCAACTCCTGAAACGCACACGGCACAAACACACATGTATGCACATTTGTCACAAGTTACTTTTTTATGCCTTGTAAATGTCTTTATTATGAAAAGGTCTTTTATATTTGTTCATACACACACACACACTTCAAAAAGGTACACACAGACAAAGACACAGACACACACACAGGTTCCTTGCCTGTAGTAACTCGTAGTCTGAAGTATCCTCCTGTCCCGGGACCATCTCAGTCAACATCTCTGACATCACTTTAGTGTTTCCGCGAACAATGTCCAACTCGCTGCGCAGCCGGCAAATCTGTACGTCATACAGATGAATGAATATACAGTTCATGTTTTGTTCATTTAGCTGATGTTAAATCAGTTAAATACATAAATAAATATATCAGCTAGTACTGCTGTTGCTTAGGACAGTGACTCACAGGTACTTGCACCCCAGGGCATACTTTGCTACAGAGGAATGGAAAGGTCAACTAGTAACTCAACCTAACCAGTTAAGGAAAAATAAACAAGCCAAATGGGACTACAAACACCATGATGCTGACTTAAGCAAATTTGCAGAAACCACCTTAACGGCAACAATTCAAATGTATGACAACAATGAATAGTGTCAGATAACAGGTGGTTTATGATCCATTCAATAGAGTCTGGAATATGACAGGTGGTGTCTATGAAGGGGCACTCGAGTTGACCTGACACTGTGACACGAAAGCACATTTGCAACGGTCTATTCAAATGCCATTTTGGCCTCTTGTCAGAGGCTGCTATGGACTGCATATTTAAACCAACTGTTCACTTTCAGTGTGTTTATGGGAGTGATGTTGTACCTGTTCGGGTGTAGGGTTGATGGATCCAGAGGCATGAATGTTGGGGACCTGAGGGGTGGGGTAGACTGGTGGGACAGCTTGCGGCGTGTGGTGTGGCTGAGTAGTAGCGGTGCTGTACTTGTGTAGAGCGGTGTCGCCCTCTGGAGCAGATGCCACCTAAAAGAAACAAAGCGCACGGGAAGACAATCACGCTCTGCCTGGTCTGGACGTACTTAAGCTGCTTAGTACGATGCCTCCTACCCGCTGAGGCGTGTGTATAGGGGACAGGGTCTCCAGGTCTGACATAGGGAACTCGATGCCTTTCCTCTTTAGCTCCTCGTAGATTTGGACAACGCCTGTAAGGTCCGGACTGCTCCTGAATGCATCAGCCCATGCCTGAAGAAGGAAGAGCGAGAGAAGAGTTAAAAGAAAAGAGAGGGAGAGACTGAACGACAACAAAACAACACAATGGGTAAAGGGAGGGCTGACACAGCAAACAAAACAAGGGATGTCAGAATACTAAAAGAGGCCTGTTCTCTGATCATTTCTGTTTGTCTGCCTTGAATACATTCAGTCAGCAAACCACAAAGCTCTTGGCTTCTCTCTCCCTCTCTCTCGGCAGTAGACAGGCTAAAGCTAAGCTGGGCTATTACAACAGCTCAAACACATGACACACTTTTTAACAACAAGTGGGCAAAGCCTTTGAGGTCGTTCTCCTCAGTCATTTGGCCAAATCGTCCAAAATGTTCCCCCAAGTTTGGCCAAAGTGCGTCTAAAGCAGCACAAAGTGGATGCAGATCTAATAAAAATGAATCAAGGTTGACTGTAATCTCACTATAAACACATGCTCACTGCCATCATCTCCAGAGTACACATACTAACACCTGAGAGATTAGACAGGTGGTTAGGCAGCTGCACAACACGACCGCAGTCTGTTGGCCAAACGGGTATTACTCATCTCGCTAAAAGAAATGTCAACAATACTCTTGTTGTTGTGTTAAGGGAGTGCTGTTCAATATGCTTTCCCACACTACTTGTTCCCAGCTCGCTGTCCTCTCACAGGATTGTTTGGCTAATGACTACACAAACGACAAGCAATTAGATTCACCCCTCTCCCTCACGGCTACTGTATGCTCCTCTCCTCTCCTCTCCTCTCCTCTCCTCGATCCATGCTGTAAAGCTGTGGTCACATGGTTTCTCCGGTTGGAAATAAGAGCAGCCCACATGAGCCTAGCAGGGTTACCCGAGCTGTGACAGGTAACCAGAGCAGCCCACATGAGCCTAGCTCCTGGCTGAAGCCCCGGAGACATCGCGCTTTACCCGAGGCTCTGCCTGGGGATGACGAGACTTCTGCACAGCCGCACGTACTATGACAAACACCTCCGCTGCAAATCTCTCGCTAAGTGACTCAATCAGAAACACCGGTTCACCCCGGTCATTGGGAGCAACCTCTCGAACATTATGACATGCGCTTACTATGCTGCTAAGGTAGCAAACCCACACTAGGCACAGGCAATTTCAACGTTACGTTACCTGAATCAGAGCGAGTACTTTATCTTGAACGATTGTAGGCGGATTGTTTTTTGGGGAGATGATTTTAACAAGGACGCCATCAACAAAGTCCCTGCTGGTGACCAAAGCATGGAAACGATGGCCACAGTTCTTCACACACGTCTCCAGGACCTGACGGACGCAAAGAGGAAATTATTGACATTTTCGTGCAGCACCAACTGTGAATCAGATCCAGTTAAATGGCATGCTGAGGTTAGACATGGATACAAAATGATATTTTGAATTGCAAATTCCCTGTCAAAGCAATGAAGTGATACGATCAAATAGTTCCAAATGAACTGCTTTTCGTAGGATTATGTGAGAAGGAAAAAGACAACTCGACTATATCAGTAACTTTTTTAATACCGAAACAAATGGTGAGTGTTGCTGCTGGCTGCTTTTAACTCACCGTTAAAGCCAGCATCACTTCCCTATAGTTCCTGTTGCCATTCAGTCTCTTCTTTACTGCTCTAATTGCATCCTTTGGCCTGCACACATGCAAATAAAAACATTAAGCACACATGGAGAGTACACAGTATGCCACAAACAAACACCGAACATAATGGTGGAGGGCTTTTAGGGGCTTTTTTGACCGTCGCTGACAGGATGACGGATCATGTTTGCAAAAATTGGGAAAATATCAGGCAAGGGCGTGTGTCAATCATTCTTTGACATTTCACAATCTCCACATCAGCAATGCAACCGTTCCTCTCTCAGGTAGCAATGATTAACTTTTTGAATTCTTCGACCACTCCTGACAGATCAGCTCGCAGCAGGCATACGGAACCCCCACGAGAGAAGAAAAAAGTAGAGTCAGAGCTCTTTTTTTAGGACTGCTGATACACAGCACGCCGCACTAGGCTAGATCCACCTGAGCCAGTTTGTAAGCCACGAATCAAACAAGACCTGGACGTCAGGCACCAGCTTAAACACACAGTACAAGGTTAATGGAGGAATGAGATAAGCAACGAGGCCTTGCATAACTCCACCTTGGACAGCCATGAGCCTGGCTCCTTCTCTTGGTGTGACAGAGATAAAACAAATGGGAACAGATCTGACTCTAACAATGTGGGGTTTTTTTTTCTGCAGCAGTGCAACGTGCAAACGGCACATGAACAAGGAAGTCAGGATTGAACTCATTCATATTAGGGAGTGAATCAATAACCGACATGGAAACTGATTGATTTTTCCTGGGTACTCACCCATCCTCTGTTTCATTGATGATGTCACATATTTCCATGTTGAGGGTCCAGTCTTCACTTTGCAGAGAGCCGTCAGTGGCTCTCTCTGAAAGACACAAGCAGTCAGTTGAAGTAAATAACGCAGAGAGACGTCTCAGTGCAACACAATTATGTGACGATGACTGGTCGCTAGCTGACTGTTAGCTCCCTTAGCTCTTAGTAATCATTTAAAAATATACGTAAATGCACTCGTTCATGTTCGTAACAGCGACCTGGGAGCGGACAGTGACAGAAAGCAGACCTTTACCCTGTTAACGACACTGCTAGCACAATGACAGCAGATGTTACCGTTACTACTAGTTAGCTAGGCGGCTAACGGCTGCTTTCCAGCTGGAGAGAACTCATTCAGGGACGTTAGCATGCTAAAGGTAGCGAGCCCGTAAAACGACTATCGCACCAAACAGATACATTTCCCGGACATGTACGTCTACCTTCCCGCGGTTTAGTCACCCCCCAAAAAACACCTGGTTACATACCAATGCAATGCCCCACAGGGGTACTATAAGGATTTCCCAGAAGGAACTCCATCTTGCTCGACAACAAACAAGTCAGTCCATGGGATGATGATGATACATGAGGATACGTCCACCGAGTCCCGCCCACAGGGCGAGGTAATTGGTTAAAAAAATCCTGACCTTTAACGTGATTGGATAGACAGAACATCCGTCATAAGAGTTGGGCGATTGTAAATAAAAGGCACCAAAGGTTGCATCGATAAAAGTCAAATGGCTATTTTATGACTGTAACACCCGTTCTGATATGAGCAGAGAGAATACGCATTAAATACATTAAATGTATTGTGCAGGTTTTCATTTACGAACAGACAGACATGAATTGCATTGTTTTCATCATTTTCAACTTTAATTTAAACTGTAAAGGCAACAAAACTTACACCTCGGACATGAAAAGGACTACCAATGATGAGTAGGCTATCAGTGTACAGCAGTGGTCAGTCCACCACAACACCGCATACAGCACAGTCAGTATGAATCATGTGCTGTTAGACTAGCATATGCACTTTGTAGTATTCAAATGTAGCGCACATAAAAAGCAGGCATGGCATTGACATTCCACCTTCAAACAGACAACAACATCATTCATTATTCTCTTTGCAGTATCCGAACTGTCACAGATGACTGAGAACTGACTGGAAACGGCGCCACGCTTGGCAGCTGCCGCAAGTAAACACTGCAAAAATGCAACCGCTGTTTTACTAGAGTGAGCTCACACTGTAACAGATCACAGGCGCAGCAGTTGTCATTGCTAAACAGAACAACCAGGATGTTTTGCGTCGGTCTGCGCAGACGGTGAAAAGTGAATAAACACAGGGATGAATCTCAGTCTGAGAGCGAGGGTTTTATGATTGAGCGTATCCGTTTCAGTCCTGCAGAAGTTTGCGTTTGACAGTTGAACTCTCAGATGAGAGGTGAACGAAAAGGGCTCCAGCAGCAGTTCGTGCCCTCAGCTCATACATGTCGTAGTCGTGGGCCCACTCCACATTACCCCAGCGCCGAATCTGTGCAGGAAAAAAAACCTAACATGTTAGGAATAAATAAAACTCAGCTGTTGTTACACTACATTCAGCCGTGCAAGATCAAAAAGTTGTTACTATTAGCAGAAATATTTGTACAATTTCTGTGAATAATTAAAGCCTGGACACAGAAGTGTAAAGACAGCATTTTAATGGATAGGTTGGTTGTCATGGTTAGATTTCATGAGAAAACAGAAGAAGGTGCTTTTTTCCCCCAGAGACGATAAAGCAAATCTTCTGTTTCTGGAAATTACAGATAACAGAAACACTGGAAACACCAACCACCTTTTGTTCTGCTCTATAATAATCTAATAATAATGATGAAGCAAAGATCCCCTTGCAGGAGAATTACTGGGATTTCTGGAAAATCTGCTTACAAGAAACTCTCCTGCTTGTGTCCCAACAGAGAGGCTGCCAAGTTCCGTGACCAGGTCTCATTTGTTTATGGTTATCATAAGAAACAAATACACTAACTGACAGCAATTAATACTGACTTGAGAGGAAAATCAATTGTCCTACTCTTCTACCTGATATTCCTCCTCCAGTCTAGACAGCAGCACAGCCTGTTCCACACTCAGATGTCTGTCAATCATCCCCATCGACAGCACAACAGACTTCAGCTGGGTGATCACGTACTCAAGCCCTGCACAGCACAAAAGCACATTACGGTCTGGCTCTGCCCTACTATTTTTACAGCTTAGTACAATGAAGTTTATGCAAGCAACAGACCAAAACAACCACAATATCAACACTTACACACATTAACATGTAACAGGTATTAATAATTTCTTGGACCAGTCTGAAAATGTTTTACCTGTCAGTGACCAGAAGTTGTAAGATTTCAGGTGTTGCCGGAAGGTGTCTTTAGTTGCCTCTGGGATCTCAGGACCCATAATACTACATGAAGACCCAATAATGACATTGTATCTGAAATTGAGTTGTGAGAGATAAAGAGAATTATGAATAAGGTTAATACACTGCTTGAATTTACAAGGGTTGAATTGCTTTTTGGTGAGCTTAGCTATGACAAAAGCTAATGCTGCTATTACCTGTTTTCAATCCAGTGCAGCACAGGGTCCCACTCATTCTTCTGTAGCTCAACCAAACCATGAGGTTCCTCTACTCTGTAACTAAAAATAGTCAACCAAACAAAAAACACCTAAATATATTTGCAAATAACAAACAACATGTAAACACTTGTCCAAATGCAGAACAGTCAGAGCTCCTTCACTGTCTTAAACATCAAATTCAAGGACTTTCCAGGTCTAGTTCTGTCAAATCCAGGGACCCAACACGGCATAGTTTGAGACATAGATAAAAATGATTTCCTGTTATAACACTGAGATGTTTTATCATGAGCATTAGCAGGCTTCACAGAAGCTCACAACAATTCCAGAGATAGAGAGGCTTGAATGTAAACATGTCAGGCTGAAGGCTCATTTTAGCTTTCTCACTTTTTTGCCACCGTTTAAGGCAACAGAACACAGCCAATCTTTAGGAGAAAAAAAAACATGTATATCAACAGAACTTGATTTTTCAACAATTTCAATACAAAAGTCAAAAACTTTCAATTACTTTTTTTCTTTAATTAAGTTTTTTTCCCTTCAAAATCACATAGCTACAGCAGCAGTCATGTCCAGGATAAAATTATGTGACAAATAATCAGTTAAGTTCAACTTGTGGTTGTCATTGTGTTGATTTTCTTATGTCTTGTGTGTTTAATTGAAAGGGTGTCACATTACTGAGAATATGAGCATTTGTTAATCTGTTTTTTGCTCTTATTAAATACACTGATGTAAACAATAGTTAAATAAATGTATATGGATGAACAGAACACCAAAAGAGTTATCATTATTATTACTGTCAAAGTCAATAAGTAAATAAATATTATACCAGACTGTATCAGTCTCCAGGAACTTCAAGGCAGCACTGATCATTTGGTCCTCGGTACGTTGGGTGGGATTGTCCAGAGCTGTGTTGCACAGAGTAGTCTGCAGGGAGAGTGCACCAACATTACTGTTTCAGAACAGATGTCAGTTACATGTGAATATCATTTACTAGTGGCATTAAAAAAAGTTTAAAAATTACTAGCAATATACTACTGTCTAGTTTTTCTGCCCCAAATTAAACCACGGGAGGAAATGTATTTTCAATAGCACAGAAGAAATTCTACATGTAGATGTAGTAGATAGATAGATAGATAGATAGATAGATAGATAGATAGATAGATAGATAGATCTCCAAAGATAAGACGATTTGAAGCTCCACTGTGTGCAGGTCAAAGGCCGTACCAGGTGCATGGTGTAGAACTTGAGCGTGTCCCTTTGGGCATCCCACTCGGTTGCCACGGCGATGGCCAGGGCTTCATTTGGTACTGTGAAGAGCTTCCCTCCAGGAGTTTTCAGTTTCCTTCTGTCGAGGTTTATCTCATATAAACCACCTACATGAAATTTGGAAATATTCAATAAGCTCTGTCGTTATATTAAAAACATAAAATGGGCTCTTATTATCAATAATAAGAGCTAAGAGGTCCTTAATCACAGAGCTGCTGACCTTTCACTAGTAACATTTGACACGTACCTTCACCTTGGGATATGCTAACATCTTGATAAAATCTTTTTCTTTCTGGAAACAGCAGATAGCATGACATCAGTAACTACTCACAAAATGTTTTGCTGCAGCGGAAGAAGAGTATTTATCTTACCTGCTGCGGCTGTGGAGTATTTCTGAGCAGACCCGCAGTGCTGACTTCGTTGGCACACTTTACTAAATAAAAGAGTATTTCCAAACTGAGTCTGAAGTCTAAGAAGGCTCCTGAACATAGCGGCAGTTATATGAAGATGTAATGTTTGGAAGAAAAGCTAAGCTGAAATCTAGCTCCCTGTTTTTCCAGGCTGTTTCTCAACGCAGCTCGTTAGTTAATTAAATGTAACATTTCTTTATGAATGGGTGTTTTCTGTATTAGTATCAATTCTCATTTATACTGTAGCTGTATACAGTCGCTAAGTTTCTAATTCCTGCTACACATTTCTACCTCAGCTTTCCTACAGTACCTCCTGTGTTCAAAAGCACGCGTTTGACCTTCCGTGCTTGTCAGTGTCGCAAATATTTTTACGAGCTGGGAAATGTAGTTCCATACGCGCTTCTACGTACCGTTAGAAAACAGGAACAAACTACACCCAAATATTCCCATAAAGCCTTCCGCAAGTCCAACCAATGGACGTTGGAGATATTAGCAAGGTGAATTCGGTTGACCAATGAGAAGGGCGGA